>CM064505.1:34561322-34911322 GCA_032716605.1 Paralithodes platypus
TTACTCCCGATTCCACTCCGGCGGCCCCTGCATCCACTCCTACTCCAGGGATCCTCGACTTAGACCTTTCCCCTCCTCCTTCTGCATCACTAGCTCGGTTCGCCACTCCTCCAACCCCCGATTCGAACTCCTCTTCTTCCTCCGACTCTACTCCCTTCTCCTCGCCTCGGCTCTCCTCCGTTTTACCGCAATACCCTACGTCGGCGCCATCTTCGCCAGCCCCTCCTGTGCCATCCGCGTCGCCTCCTGGTACCCCTGTGTCGCCCTTATCTAGAACTCCATCCTTGCCGATATCCTCAAGTTCGATTCCCGCTGAAGATCCTGCTCCCACTCAGGATACAACTCCCAAGCAAGATACAACTCCCAAGCAAGATACAATTCCCAAGCAAGATACAACTCCCAAGCCAGATATAACTCCCAAGCAAGATACAACTCCCAAGCAAGATACAACTCCCAAGCCAGATACAACTCCCAAGCAAGATACAACTCCCAAACAAGCCCCTACTCCCAAACAAGCCCCTACTCCCAAACAAGCTCCAACTCCCAAACAAGCCCCAACTCCCAAACAAGCCCCTACTCCCACTCCTTCGCATCCACCACTCACCGCCACTACCTCCTTCAAGACTAGCCTGCGGGTGTTACTCAAGAAACAGGATGAGGAATTGGTGAAGGACAAGGAGTATAAGGCAAACGAAGAGAAGGGGGAAGGAGCAGAAGGAGAAGAGAAGGAAGAGGAGGAGAAGACCAAGGAAGCCCGGGTGGAAGAGGGGGGAAAAGATGGGAAGAACGAGGAAGACAAGAAAGATGAAGGGAAGAAAAGGGAGAGGGGTAAAGGCAAGGCAAAAGAGAGAAGGGGAAGTAAAGACGATACAAGGGATAAACAAAAAGAAAGAAAAGAGAGCCAGAGTGGGAAAGAGAAACCGAAGAAGGAAAGACGAAAGAAATCCACGACGACCGAGACAGAAGGACACACATTGAACAAGGGTAAATCGTCGACGAAGGGGACCACGGAGAAGAAGAAGAATAGACTGAAGGACAACCAGACTAAAGAGGGGCAAGGCAAGAAAGAGAAGACGAAGAATGAGCAGCATACAGAGAGTAGCCCTCAAAAACCGCCACGCAAAGCCAGTAAGTCCATGGAAAAGGAAGAAAGCCAAATCCAAAGCAGTGTAAGGAAGGACGAAAAGGACCCGGGGACGGCAGAAGAAACGAGGAAGACCAAGACCCAGTCGATCAAAGTAAAGGGAACAGCAGACACGAAGAATGACGTCAAGGAAAACGAGGACGAAAACAAGAGCAAGGCATCCATCGCCAAGGAGGAGGTAAACACGGATGCCAAGAAAGGAGAGAAAATAGAAGAACCAAAGAAGAAGGAAGGGGAGAAGACGAATGGTACGCTAAAGGAAGGAGATAAGAAGAAGATAGTTAAGGCCCAAGGCATTCTCTTCATCAAGAAAGGAGAGGTGAGATGATGTAGATTTTTTTCAATGTTCTCTGTTAACACTATCTGGCCCGACGTCTTGTGGGTTATTATGATATTTAGTTTATTTATTTTTGAGAATTTTTACTTGTTTTTGCCTCTTTCGAGTACTTTAAATTAGCTTGTCCTCTAGGCTAACATTAATGCCTTTCCAGACTTCCTTTAACCTAAAAATGCCCACCCAGACCCTCTTCAAGCTAAATTTGTTAATTTGTTGATAGAAAAAAAGCCCCAGGCAAAGGCTAATTTATTTTAAGTTATAGCCTCGCTATCGCACGCCCAGAGAGAATCGACACCTATTGCCAAACTAATGGAGCGAAAACGGAGAGGTCCTAAAACTCCCCATCGGACCAAATAGGGTTAATACAAAAATATAGTGCCTTATACAGAATATTTACCATTGCTATAGTCTATAAGTAGGCCAGAAATGTTGACATCTATCCTCTGCATCTCGAAAAGAGCTTGAGCTGATGAACTTTAAATGTCCACACAAATTCCCTGGCCAGACCTATGAGAGTTCCGTATGGAGCTCAGTGGTCTGGTTAATCTGTTCTACATAACTAACTAACTAACCAATTCCCTGGCTGACTATTCCTAAATGATAAAAATAGTAGATGGATTACCCTAGTCTCCTTTTAGTTACATAGGTTAGTGGTCAAGATGCCTGGACTATATATATCCTTTTAGTTACATAGGTTAGTGGTCAAGATGCCTGGACTATATATATCCTTTTAGTTACATAGGTTAGTGGTCAAGATGCCTGGACTATATATATCCTTTTAGTTACATAGGTTAGTGGTCAAGATGCCTGGACTATATATATCCTTTTAGTTACATAGGTTAGTGGTCAAGATGCCTGGACTATATATATCCTGCTCCAAATAAGTAGTTCAGAAATCGTGAACCCTATCATCTGTAACTCAAAAAGGGCTTAAGGGGGGATGGGCCGGTTTTCTGGACCATTTTCTCCCTCATGTTTAGCCCCATTAGTTTTCAGATGTTAAGATGATTGCCCCATTAGTTAGTCGATTTTAAGACCTTTCGCCCCATTTCTTCGTCAATATTTAGACCTTTCGTGCTATTTAGGTGTCGATGTTTTCCCTGGCGAACGATAGTGAGCCTGTAATGTTGGAAGAACCGGCCTTCGGCCGGGAAATTTTTCTGTCGAAAAATGTACAAATTAATCTAGAAGGGGGATCCAATGGATGTTTGTTTTAAATTTGATGGAGGTCTAGGGAAGAAAATAGAAAAATAATGAATACGTGCAAAAATCGCCCAAAAAGTGAACCATCTCCCCGCAAATGGACTGTAAATTTCTACACCCATTCCCTGGCTGACCCTCCCCAAATGGTAGAAATATTAGCTTGATAACTCTAGTTGTTTGTGAGTTATAGATGTTAATATTCAAGAGGTTTGGCTCACTTTTTAGATCAGGGTATAGTTATAATGATTATACTATAGAGTTACTGTGAAGATGTATTCCTAGTCATCGGCGTACTGCAAAATATACTTATGGGTGGATATGTCTAAAGTTATAATATAATAATCGATCAGTTATCATTTGTAATATTGAACCGAGTCTAAGCAAGATACTGCTATGTCATGATTTGAACTCTTCACAGGCTTGCATCACATGTTTCAAAGTGGCTGATCCAAGTACACAAGACCGTTGAACTATACTCTCTAAAGCCGGTATCACACGAGCGCCTTTTCACTCAACATTCATCTTCAACACTGGTCTGGCAGCTTGTGAGGTTAACATTTAGAATATTTCGGTCACCTAAATTCATCTAGCAACAGTCTAGTTTCCAATACCAGTGCATAATATTCCAGAAATGTTGCCAGAATTTTTTTGACCATCGAATGTTGACTATAAATGCTCTCGTGTGATACCGGCTTAACGTGATGTCACTCATATTCTGGACAAAGGAAAATAACACATATTCCCTTAAGGGGGGTGACCTGTTTTTGTTCTGTCCTTTTCTATCTTTCTCTGGCTTATATCCATTTGGCCCCATTCAGCCTACTGTTTTAAGACGTTTATCCCCATCCAGGTGTCAATTTTTTACTGGTGAGCAGTAGCGAGCCAGCATATTTTTCATTTTTGCTCGACAGCAGGCTAAATTTGTACATTTTTCGATAGAAAAATTTCTCCGGCGAAGCCGGATTTCTTCATATAATGCTGGCTCGCTATCGCTCGCCAGGAAGAAATCGACACCTAGATGGGGATAAACGTCTTAAAATAGTTGGCTGAATGGGGCCGAATGGATACAAGCCAGAGAAAGAGAGAAAAGGAGAGAAATAACAAAAAGCAGGTGACCCCCCTTAACGTGACGCATGATTGACTCTGAATTACACACACGTAAGACTGGTTGGTGAATGAAAGTTAGTTGTATATTATTTGAAGGAATATTTTCTTCTTTTAGTAGGTAGATAATTTAGTGTTTGTCAAATATGAATGGTAGTTAGCTAAGTCTTTCAGTCATCTATAGTTTCTCTATATACTGGTAATTTGACTTAAGGGGTGGTATTTAGTTTATTCCCTAGACCTCCATCAAGCTTAAAATTAAACCTCCTTGACCCCCTTTCAAGATAAATTTGTACATTTTTCGGTAGAAAAATGTCACGGCCGAAGGCCGGTTCCTCTTAAATTACAGGCTCGCTATCGCTCGCCAGGAAAAGATCGACACTTAAGTGGTACGAAAGGTCTTAATATTGACAGAAATGGGGCGAAAGTTCTTAAAATCGCCAAACTAATGGGGCGAACATCTTAAAAACTCAAAAGCAATGGGGCTAACCATGAGGGAGAAAGAGGTCAAGAAAAAAATCCCTCAAGTGGAAATCTCCCCTTAATAAACTGATAAGGTTAGTGTGATTGCCTTACTAGTTAGTGGGTGGCTGATAAAGAATATACAAGTGAGTGAGATTATAGTCAAGCAGGCAGCTATCGACCCCAGGCAAGATAGATAATATTGATAAATAGATAAAGATAAGCGCTTTTGAAAGAGAGATCAGTGATTTATGTGTTTATTATGCAACAGATAATTATATGGTACAGAGGCACAACATTGACCGCCAATAATGTGTGTGTGTATGTGTGTGTGTGTGTGTGTGTGTGTGTGTGTGTGTGTGTGTGTGTGTGTGTGTGTGTGTGTGAGAGAGAGAGAGAGAATGTGTTTTGTGTCTATGGTTAAGGGGAGGTTTTTAGTTTGGTCCCTAGATATCCTTCAAGCTTAAGATTACACCCCCTTGAGCCCCTTTCAAGATAAATTTGTACATTTTTCGGTAGAAAAATGTCCCGGCTGAAAGTCGGTTCCTCTTAAATTACAGGCTCGCTATCGCTCGCCAGGATAAAATCTACACCTAAATGGCACGAAAGGTTTTAAAATTGACAGAAATGGGTTGAAAGTTCTTAAAATCGTCAAAATAATGGGGCAAACGTCTTAAAATTAGAAAAACAATGGGGCTAAACATGAGGGAGAAAGGAGTCAAGGAAAAAATCCCTCAAGTGGACATCTCCCCTTAAAGAAAGTGTAGAAGGATTTGTGTGTGTGTGAGAGAGAGAGAGAGTGTGTGTGTGTGTGACAGAGAGAGAGAGAGAGAGAGAGAGATCATACTGGTGGTGGAGGTATAGGATGTGCGCCACAGGAAACAGGGTGAAGGGAGGAAGATAAGAGGATGGGGGAGGGAGGGAGGGAGGGAGGGAGGGAGGGAGAGAGAGGGGGGACACAGAAATCTCCTTAGCGCGAGAGATTGTTAAATTCGCGAACTGAGAGAACGTAAGATTAGTGAGTGAGAGAGAGAGAGAGAGAAGAATACAATTTTCTCTCTTTCTCTCTTTCTCTCTCTCTCTCTATCTATCTAGGACGAGAAGATAGTAAATAATATAGATAAATCGGAGGAGGGGGAGGGGGGTAATAAAGAGAGGAAGGACGAGGGAGAGAGGATAAAGGGGGGGGGGAGGGGAGGAAGACAAAGAGGGTGGAGAGGAAAGAAGAACCAAATCGGTGAAAGGGGAGAAGGAGGAGAAAGTGAAGAGTAATGTACAGTCGGGTACCATAGTCTCTAGCCCACTCTATAAATAAACTACAACCCTATATATATTGTTAACCTCTTCTGTACCGTCGACGTAGGTTATAGTTTATTCTAGCAATATGTAGACGATTTTATGCAGCTTAGAAAGGATCTGTGGTAGTTAAGGGGAGATATCCACTTGAGGGATTTTTTTCTGGACTCCTTTCTCCCTCATGTTTAGCCCCATTGTTTTTCTAATTTTAAGACGTTTGCCCCATTATTTTGACGATTTTAAGAACTTTCAACCCATTTATGTCAATTTAAAGACCTTTCGTGCCATTTAGGTGTCGATTTTATCCTGGCGAGCGATAGCGAGCCTGTAATTTAAGAGGAACCGACTTTCAGCCGGGACATTTTTCTACCGAAAAATTTACAAATTTATCTTGAAAGGGGCTCAAGGGGGTGTAATCTTAAGCTTGAAGGATATCTAGGGACCAAACTAAAAACCTCCCCTTAAAAGGGGTGATTGAGATAGTTGGAAGCCTTATAATTGCTAAAGATCCTTCCTAAAGTGAATACCATCGATTAGTAGGAGCCAGAATAAAATAAAAAGACTTCGCCGGTAAAGAAGGGGTTAACTGAAAAGCAAGTTATATTAAAAAATCAATCCAGTTCCAATTGCATAAAGAAAAACAGAGGGAGGGGGGGGGGGGGGTGTCCAGGAAATCTTATGGGTGGGCTAGATAAAGACTATGGTGTCCGAGTGTACCACCATACAAGCAGCTAAAGTTTATCAGACCTCTGTAGTTAAGGGGAGATTTCCACTTGAGGGATTTTTTTCTTGACCTCTTTGTCCCTCATGGTTAGCCCCTTTGCTTTTGAGTTTTTAAGATGTTCGCCCCATTAGTTTGGCGATTTTAAGAACTTTTGCCCCATTTCTGTCAATTTTAAGAACTTTTGCCCCATTTCTGTCAATTTTAAGACCTTTCGTACCACTTAGGTGTCGATTTTTTTCCTGGCGAGCGATAGCGAGCCTGTAATTTAAGAGGAACCGGCCTTCGGCCGTGACATTTTTCTACCGAAAAATTTACAAATTTATCTTGAAAGGGGGTCAAGGAGGTTTAATTTTAAGCTTGATGGAGGTCTAGGGAATAAACTAAATACCTCCCCTTAATTAACCCCTTGAGGATTATGACGCTCTTTGACAGTTTATTCTGGCTATTGTTAGACGAGTACACTATGGCCCAGTTTATTAAGGGGAGATTTCCACCTGGAGGATTTTTTTCTGGACCCCTTTCTCCCTCATGTTTAGCCCCATTGCTTTTGAGAGTTTAAGACGTTCGCCCCATTACTTTGGCTATTTTAAGAACCCTCGCCCCATTTCTATCAATTTTAAGACTATTCGCGCTATTTAGGTGTCGATTTTTTTCCTGGCGAGCGATAGCGAGCCTGTAATTTAAGGGGAATCAGCCTTCGGCCAGGACATTTTTCTACCGAAAAATGTACAAATTTATCTTGAAAGGGGGTCTAGGGGGAGTAATGTTAAGCTTGATGGAAGTCTAGGGAATGAACTAAAAAACTCCCCTTAAACCATGGTAAGAGCTTTCCCTACGACCTTTCCCGACCAGATTGACCCTTATACAGATAAGCGAGGGTCAATCTGGTCGGGAAAGGTCGTGGGGAAAGCTCTTACCATGGTTTTATAAAATGGCCCTATTTATCCATCAGGAACCTACACTATTATTGCATTTCTGTTTAATAGCGATGTTTACGGCTCCAACTTCCTTGTAGCCTGAAACTCGCAAGTGGTCAATTGTGCTGTAGGTTATAATGGTAGCTAAACACTCTTTGATGGGGTCGGTTTTCGCCGTGGACTAATTGGAGGAAGGAAGGCGTCAGAGGATGTGGGTGGATGAGGGGGAGCGACTTGCTTTGTTCTCTTCTTTTCTCTCTTGCTCTGGCTTGTATCCATTCGGTCCCTATCAGCCGACTGTTTTAAGACAATTATCCCCATCCAGGTGTCAATTTCTTCCTGGCGAGCGATAGCGGGCCAGTATTATATTGACAAATCAGGCTTCGCCGATGACATTTTTCTATCGAAAAATGTACGAATTTAGCCTGTTGTCAATTTTGTGTTAAAGATATGCTGGCTCACTACCGCCCGCCAGGAAAAAATCGACACCTGGATGGGGATAAACATCTTAAAACAATAGGCTGAATTGGGCCGAATGGATACAACCCAGAGAGAGAGGGAGAGAGAAAAAAAAAACGAGGTGGAAGGAAGGTGTCAGAGGATGTGAGTGGCAGAGAGGAAGTGAATTAATAAAGGTATGGGTGGACGACAAAGGTAGGTGGAGAGGTGGACGGCTACTGGACAGTGTCGCCAATTTAGCTACTTTTCTCGCTAGATCATTATCAACCCTCTGACTTCCATATACCCTTCCTAATCTGAATAAAATCGCCTAATAATAGCCAGAAAACAGAAGATAAATGCGTTATCGATCTAGAGGTATTTACTTCGACGTAGAGCCACATTTTTACATCTAGCGACTTGAATTCTAGGAATATTCTGGATATTTGAGCCATTAAAGAGCAACACTGTAGAAATTGTTGGATTGTGCCAGCGATGTTCGGCATATGGATTATGCTGTTCAATTTTGGTGTCCTTGTTACAGAATGGACATAGATTCATTGGAGAGAGTACAACGTAGAATGACAAAAATTATCCATAATATTAGAAATCTTCCGTATGAAGAAAGGTTGAAAAAGTTAGGCTTACATTCGTTCGAGAGACGCAGAGTTAGAGGGGACATGATATCGGTATTCAAGTGGGTTAGTGGGATTAATAAAGGGGACATGAAAAATGTGCTAAAGCTCAGTGATAGCGAAAGAACTCGTACAAATGGTTTCAAATTAGATAAATTTCGTTTCAAGAAAGATATAGGCAAATATTGGTTTGGTAACAGAGCTGTGGATAGGTGAAATAGGCTACCAAGTGCTATAGTGGGATCAAGAACGATAGGGAGCTTTAAGATAAAATTAGATAGGCATATGGACGAGATGGATTGGGTGTGAGGGGGATCTGTCAGGTGTGGGGCTCTGCAGACCCCCGTTTTTCTGACCTCTGACCGTTTCGGTGAGGTCAGTCCAAATGGTGTTGTTAAGCTGGGCTAATAATTAGGCCTTATAATTAGGGTTGGGTGTGACAGGGATCTGCCTTGTGTAGGCCAATCGGCTTTCTGCAGACTCCCATTTTCTTATGTTCTTATGTTCTTATGTTCTTATATATTTACTATCTAGCAGACTTGATTTGGTAACCCTGCTACTGAGGGGGGGGGGGGGGGGTACACCATTCATAATATTGGTAGGTATATGTGTACAAATAGATTGGGCCGAATGTTTAAGGGAAGATTTTCACCTAAGAGTTTTTTTCTTCTGGAGCCCCTTCTATCACATGTTTAGCCCCATTAGTTTGATATTTTTAGACGTTCGCCCTAATATTTTGGCGATTTTAAGACCTGTTGCCCCTTTTCTGTCAAGTTTAAGACCTTCTGTGCCATTTGGGTGTCAATTTTATCCTGGCGAGCGATAACGAGCCTGTACTTTAGGAGGAACGTACCGGCCTTCGGGCGGGAAATTTGTCCACCGAAAAATGTACAAATTCATCTCAAAGGGGGATCTTGGGGGTGCTTTCTCAAGCTCGATGGATGCCTAGGGAACAAACCTATAACCTCCCCTTAAGTGTACACTTATTTTTCAAATACTTTAAAACAAAGTATTTTAGCTTTGGTTAGGTTAATTAAGCTAGGTTTGGTTAGGTAGGATAGGTTAGGTTAATGAAGCTAGGTTTGGATAGGTAGGATAGGTTAGGTTAATTAAGCTAGGTTTGGTTAGGTAGGATAGGTTAGGTTAATTAAGCTAGGTTTGGTTAGGTAGGATAGGTTAGGTTAATGAAGCTAGGTTTGGATAGGTAGGATAGGTTAGGTTAATTAAGCTAGGTTTGGTTAGGTAGGATAGGTTAGGTTAATGAAGATAGGTTTGGTTAGGTAGGATAGGTTAGGTAGGATAGGTTAGGTTAATTAAGCTAGGTTTGGATAGGTAGGATAGGTTAGGTTAATTAAGCTAGGTTTGGATAGGTAGGATAGGTTAGGTTAATGAAGCTAGGTTTGGTTAGGTAGGATAGGTTAGGTTAATTAAGCTAGGTTTGGATAGGTAGGATAGGTTAGGTTAATGAAGCTAGGTTTGGATAGGTAGGATAGGTTAGGTTAATTAAGCTAGGTTTGGATAGGTGGGATAGGTTAGGTTAGGCCAAACTAGATCTACATAGTTCATTTTAGGTTTAAAACACGACTAATGTACTTGTAAGCTGACATATTTTGCGTTTTAGCCGATAAACACACCGTCTCCTACATACTGTATATGAGTGTGTGTGTGTGTGTGTGTGTGTGTGTGTAAGTGTGTGTGTGTGTGTGAGAGTGTGTGTGTGTGTGTGAGTGTGTGTGTGTGTGTGTGTGTGTGTGTGTGTGTGTGTGTATGTGTGTGTGTGTGTGTGCTTGTGCTTGTGCTTGAAGTGAATGAGGTATTGGCACAGATTTACATGGATATACAATGATCACACAGACATTATGATCCCAGCGAGGTGGCTGGAACTTTATTCTAGTTATTAATACAGTAACATGCTGAATCATTTATTATGAAAAAAAAATAATAATAATAATAATATGTTATAAAGTTGAAGAACGTTTTGTTTTGTTTGTTCGTCAGCTGCCGAACAATAGAATAGCTTAATAGTTTTTGCATCGATAGTTAAGGGGAGATTTCCACTTGAGAGATTTTTTTTCTTGACTCCTTTCTCCCTCATGTTTAGCCCCATTGCTTTTCTAATTTTAAGACGTTCGCCCCATTATTTTGACGATTTTAAGAACTTTCGACCCATTTCTGTCAATTTTAAGACCTTTCGTGCCATTTAGGTGTCGATTTTATCCTGGCGAGCGATAGCGAGCCTGTAATTTAAGAGGAACCGGCTTTTAGCCGGGACATTTTTCTACCGAAAAATGTACAAATTTATCTTGAAAGGGGCTCAAGGGGGTGTAATCTTAAGCTTGAAGGATATCTAGGGACCAAACTAAAAACCTCCCCTTAACACATATCTCATCCGGCGTCTTGGGGGATTCTTATAGTGTGTGTGTTTTAATGATTGTCTTATTTCGTTTGCCATTATTTAGCAACGTAGTTTAAGTCTCCCGCCTAGACTAAAAAACACGCCTCGCTGGGTCACTTCAAGCTAAATACACAATATATATATACTGTATAATATATAAAACAATATATACTGTATAATATATAAAACACACACCAAATAAATAGCTATAACTAATGGGGCCGAAGCGTCTTAGAATTGCCCAACTATTGTGTTGAAATAAGGGTGATTCAAAACGACCATTCTTGAAATGTATAGGTTAAGGGGAGATTTCCACTTGAGGGATTTTTTTCTTGACCTCTTTCTCCCTCATGGTTAGCCCCATTGCTTTTGAGTTTTTAAGATGTTCGCCCCATTAGTTTGGCGATTTTAAGACCTTTCGCCCCATTTCTGTCAATTTTAAGACCTTTCGTACCACTTAGGTGTCGATCTTTTCCTGGCGAGCGATAGCGAGCCTGTAATTTAAGAGGAACCAGCCTTCGGCCGTGATATTTTTCTCCCGAAAAATGTACAAATTTATCTTGAAAGGGGGTCAAGGAGGTTTAATTTTAAGCTTGATGGAGGTCTAGGGAATAAACTAAATACCTCCCCTTAAAGGATGTTAGAATACGAGGTAGGTTTGATAAGAGAGACATGTTTAGAGAGAAAACCCTGATACGTTTCCTTGAATTGCTTAGGGAGCGTCTCTGTTATAAGAAGACGTGGTTATTGTTGCCTCACTATTGTGGCGACATTATAAGAAGACGTGGTTATTGTTGCCTCACTACTGTGGCGACATTATAAGAAGACATGGTTATTGTTGCCTCACTACTGTGGCGACATTATAAGAAGACGTGGTTATTGTTGCCTCACTACTGTGGCGACATTATAAGACGTGGTTATTGTTGCCTCACTACTGTGGCGACATTATAAGACGTGGTTATTGTTGCCTCACTACTGTGGCGACATTATAAGAAGACGTGGTTATTGTTGCCTCACTACTGTGGCGACATTATAAGAAGACGTGGTTATTGTTGCCTCACTACTGTGGCGACATTATAAGAAGACGTGGTTATTGTTGCCTCACTACTGTGGCGACATTATAAGACGTGGTTATTGTTGCCTCACTACTGTGGCGACATTATAAGAAGACGTGGTTATTGTTGCCTCACTACTGTGGCGACATTATAAGAAGACGTGGTTATTGTTGCCTCACTACTGTGGCGACATTATAAGACGTGGTTATTGTTGCCTCACTACTGTGGCGACATTATAAGAAGACGTGGTTATTGTTGCCTCACTACTGTGGCGACATTATAAGAAGTGGTTATTGTTGCCTCACTACTGTGGCGACATTATAAGAAGACGTGGTTATTGTTGCCTCACTACTGTGGCGACATTATAAGAAGACGTGGTTATTGTTGCCTCACTACTGTGGCGACATTATAAGACGTGGTTATTGTTGCCTCACTACTGTGGCGACATTATAAGAAGACGTGGTTATTGTTGCCTCACTACTGTGGCGACATTATAAGAAGACGTGGTTATTGTTGCCTCACTACTGTGGCGACATTATAAGAAGACGTGGTTATTGTTGCCTCACTACTGTGGCGACATTATAAGACGTGGTTATTGTTGCCTCACTACTGTGGCGACATTATAAGAAGACGTGGTTATTGTTACCTCACTACTGTGGCGACATTATAAGAAGACGTGGTTATTGTTGCCTCACTACTGTGGCGACATTATAAGAAGACGTGGTTATTGTTGCCTCACTACTGTGGCGACATTATAAGAAGACGTGGTTATTGTTGCCTCACTACTGTGGCGACATTATAAGAAGACGTGGTTATTGTTACCTCACTACTGTGGCGACATTATAAGAAGACGTGGTTATTGTTGCCTCACTACTGTGGCGACATTATAAGAAGACGTGGTTATTGTTGCTCACTACTGTGGCGACATTATAAGAAGACGTGGTTATTGTTGCCTCACTACTGTGGCGACATTATAAGAAGACGTGGTTATTGTTGCCTCACTACTGTGGCGACATTATAAGAAGACGTGGTTATTGTTGCCTCACTACTGTGGCGACATTATAAGAAGACGTGGTTATTGTTGCCTCACTACTGTGGCGACATTATAAGAAGACGTGGTTATTGTTACCTCACTACTGTGGCGACATTAAGGGGGCCCACCTCGCTTTTGTTCTCTTTCTCTCCCTCTCTCTCTTTGGCTTTTATCCATTCGGTCCCTTTCAACCTACTGTTTTAAGACGCTTACCCCCATCCAGGTGTCAATATTTTCCTGGCGAGCGATAGCGAACCAGTACATATATATATTTGTTTACAGCTAGCTAAATTTGTACATTTTTCGATAGAAAAATGTCTCCAGCGAAGCCGGATTTCTCCATACAATGCTGGCTCGCTATCGCTCGCCAAGAAGAAATCGACACTGGATGGGGATAAACGTCTTAAAACAGTTGGCTGAATGGAACCGAATGGATACAAGCCAGAGAAAGAGAGAAAAGGAGAGAAAGAGAAAGAAAGCAGGTGACCCCCCTTAAATACGTGACCAACCCTTTATAGAGTAACACTGAAACACGTACTCTCTCTCTCTCTCTCTCTCTCTCTCTGTATTTCGTGTCTGTGAAATCATAAATTAATATATTCACTTTTGTGTACATTAATAATTATTATTCTGCATTTATAAGTTTACTATCGTGTGAATTAAGGTATATTTTCTTTATTATCAACCAATGTTGAACGTGCCTAGTTTGTAATAATAAATTGTCAACATTTATATCATGGTAATAGTGTGTTGGTAGTCTTGGAAACTTATTATTTTTAGGAAAACTCCACACATCCGCTCTTGTTAACTCTGATCTTCCCACTTGTTCTGCCTCTCTCTCTCTCTCTCTCTCTCTCTCTCTCTCTCTCTCTCTCTCTCTCTCTCTCTCTCTCTCTCTCTCTCTCTCTCGATTAAGTAGATCTCTTCATAAGCTGCATGCATTCGTCAAATCATAATCAGAATGAAATATACTGTATATGAAGTCTATCGCATTCAATGACCATTTTCGAGCTCACACACACATCTTAGTTATAATTTATTTGCCGCCGTAACATTAATGATACGATATTACTCCTTCAGTATATATTGACTATAATTGTGTTATATATTTTTGCTAACACTAGATGACTACATTCAGTTTGGGAACTATCTCTATGAATCAAAGGGGTATAAAATATCTTACCTAACCCTTTGATTCCCACATATTTTTGTCTAAACTGCATAACATTTCAATTCTTTTCGATTCAATGCAGTTATTCTATTTGTTAGTGTTAGAGTGGAGTGAGGGGAGGCGTGTTAGAGTGGAGTGAGGGGAGGCGTGTTAGAGTGGAGTGAGGGGAGGTGTGTTAGAGTGGAGTCACACGCTCATATTAGTACTGACAATAATAATAAGCAATTCTGGTCTGGTCGCTTCTCAAATATAGTGGTACATAATATTTTTATCAGCTACAATATACTACTTCTGTCTATTTTGTTGATTATGTGTAGACAAATAATTTGTTTGAACCATCTTGAATGCTGAGCTTTGACAATAGTTTAATGAAGATATAGGGTGCAGTACTGAATATAAATACGATATTGGAATGATACAAATTTATTCTGTTTCTTTCTTCCGTCTTTAAATATCCAATCGACAGCAATGGGAGGAAAATTTTCGTCTCTTCATATTGAACAGATTATAGTTTCCACCCGATGGGGTAGCCACAAATGAATCGCCTCCATGCTCCTCTGCCCCCTCCCAACCACACTACTTTCACTCCTATGCCTGTCAACTCCATCATTCCACCTCATTCTCGGTCTACTTCTCCCTCTCTGCCCGTCCGCCTTACTCTCTTCTTCTGCTATCCTTTCTTTCAACTTTCCCATATTATCGTGATTGCTATGTCTACTAGAATTAAGTTCCGATCACCTCGCAGGGATCGTAAGGTCTGTGTGGCAAGTGTATCTATGTAAATTATACACAGTCATTATCTCACTCACCTTACGCTCCATATGATCGAAAAATATAATGCTGATAGAAAATTGACGGAAAATGCGCTCGTGTGACTCCGACTGTATGTTTGCAGTAGTGTTTTCACACTCAGCATTGACTCAGTTTGATTTCTTCACTTTTTTTCCTTAGCTAACCCCTTTCACTGTGACGTGACTCATTTTCAATTACATTAAGGTCACATTATTCTACGTAAGGATAAAGTTTAATTAACCGTCTCAATCTGCCATTTTGTTTCTTGGGTACTGTTATCCACAACTGCTCTTAAGGGGAGGTTTTTAGTTGATTCCCTAGACTTCCATCAAACTTAAAATTACTCCCCTAGACCCCCTTTCAAGATAAATTTGTACATTTTTCGGTAGAAAAATGTCCCGGCCGAAGGCCGATTCCCCTTAAATTACAGGCTCGCTATCGCTCGCCAGGAAAAGATCGACACCTAAATGGCACGAATGGTCTTAAAATTGACAGAAATGGGACGAGGGTTCTTAAAATCGCCAAACTAATGGGGCGAACGTCTTAAAATCTCAAAAGCAATGGGGCTAAACATGAGGGAGAAAGGGGTCCAGAAAAAAAAATCCTCCAGGTGGAAATCTCCCCTTAACTAACTCTACAGTATATGGGTGGTCATATTGTGGATCTAATTCTCACTCTGTTTAGACGATGGCATGCAGCTTTGGAAGAATCTTTGGTATTGATTGCCTTCGTGTTATCAATTGCAGCCTTATAATTGCTAGAGGTCCTTCCTAAGCTGAATATAATCGTCTAATAGTACCCAGACTTTCTTTTCTTCTAATGTATTCAACGTGTATTCTCTTATTACCTATATATATTCTCTTATTACCTATATATATTCTCTTATTACCTATATGTATTCTCTTATTACCTATATGTATTCTCTTATTACCTATATGTATTCTCTTATTACCTATATATATTCTCTTATTACCTATATATTCTCTTATTACCTATATATATTCTCTTATTACCTATATATATTCTCTTATTACCTATATATATTCTCTTATTACCTATATATATTCTCTTATTACCTATATATATTCTCTTATTACCTATATATTCTCTTATTACCTATATATATTCTCTTATTACCTATATATATTCTCTTATTACCTATATATATTCTCTTATTACCTATATATATTCTCTTATTACCTATATATATATTCTCTTATTACCTATATATATCCTCTTATTACCTATATATATTCTCTTATTACCTATATATATTCTCTTATTACCTATATATATTCTCTTATTACCTATATATATTCTCTTATTACCTATATATATTCTCTTATTACCTATATATATTCATTCTACATACATTTTTCAGGTTCTGTTCGGGTGGTGGAATCGCTTTAAGGGGAGGTTTTTAGTTTGGTCTCTAGATATCCATCAAGCTTCAGATTACACCCCTTTGAGCACCTTTCAAGATAAATTTGTAAATTTTTCGGTAGAAAAATTTCCCGGCTGAAAGCCGGTTCCTCTTAAATTACAGGCTCGCTATCGCTCGCCAGGATAAAATTGACACCTAAATGGCACGAAAGGTCTTAAAATTGACAGAAATGGGTCGAAGGTTCTTACAATCGTCAAAATAATGGGGCGAACGTCTTAAAATTAGAAAAGCAATGGGGATAAACATGAGGGAGAAAGGTGTCAAGAAAAAAATCTCTCAAGTGGAAATTTCCCCTTAACCATTGCATGCTGGATAGAACAGTAAATTGACAAATGACTATATCAAACTATTAGCTATGTACGTTATACACTTGGAGTTATCCCCTTGTTAACTACAGGTCTCCTACACATATGTTGACCTTATTTCTCATGTTATCGAACCTTGACAGCGACCGTTCGGGTGGTGGAAGCGGTACTACTGTGTGCTGGAGGGTAAACTACTGACGTACTACCAATCAGAGCAAGACTACCAGCAGCTGGGAGTGATGAAGGGCTCGCTGGACCTGGCTATGCTGGAGGACATCAAGACCAAACAACCAGGATTCATGAGGACACACTTCCCCTTCAAACTGCTTCGGAGGAACCTGCCTGCCGTGTCTCTGGTAAGGGGAACTGCATATGAGTGTTTTGAGCAAGAGTTTTTTATTATTAATATTTTTTTGTTTTAGAAATTGCAAGAAAGAATGTCAAAATTAGGCAATTTTGTGTCTGGTTAGACGGAGTCACTTGGGTGCTATCTATTTGACTTTTTTTTCAAGTTGTTTATAATTGTAAGAACGAATGGCAATTTTATTATTTTAGATAGTTTGTAAATAACATAATTAATATTGGCCAAGACTTGTACACTTTCCCTTCTAACTGGCCAGGAGGAACCATGATGGGTTATTTTAGCTGGGCACAGTTTATTTTGCTCTGGTGTACAGTAGGTATAGGATTCTGTTGTAGATTTATTCTATGTTTTCTTCTGCAATCAAAGGAAAGATAAGTTTTTGTCTTAGTTCTTTTTAGATTCTTTGCATTAGCCTGTCAAAGAAAAGGGGGCTTCTCTAATACATTTAACTATCACCTCCTTTGTAACATCGAAGAGAAAGAAGGGAGTTTGTATCGTGTCTCTAACTTCAAGATTTGTATTGCAATATATAGACTAGAGACAAGATTTGTGTTATACATTTGTCTATAACTTTGTTTGAAGAACACAATAAGTAGATGTCACTTTGTCCTTCCCCTAACCCCCGCCACTTTCCCACCACCACCCTCTAACCTCTCCATCTCTCCACCACCTCAACTTACCTTCATCTAGCCCCCTATCTCTCCCTAACCACCTCTCCTCCTGCCTCCTCACCTTACCTTCATCTAGCCCCGCCACTTTCCCCAACCACCTCTCTTCCACTCCGAAATCCCACCTCTCTACCTCACCTTACCTTTATCCATCCCCCCATCTCTCCCTAACCACCTCTACTCCACTCCAACACTACACCCCTCCTTACCATCATCTAGCCCAGCATTTCTCCCTAACCACCTGTCCTCCACTCCAGCACTGCACCTCAACTATCATCTTCTACTCCCCATCTCTCCCTAACCACCTCTCTCCTCCACTCCAACACCCCATCTATCCACCTCACCCTTACCACCTAATTATTCTACCTGAGCTTAACCACCTCTCCACAAAGACACATTTTGCTACTCCACTTCACCCTACCACATCATTATTCCACCTCACTTTAACCACGTCACTCGCACCACCTTATTTACTTTATCCACCTTACCCTACCACCTCTGTCTTTCCACCTCTTTTACTTTATCCACCTTATCCTACCACCTCTATCTTTCCATCTTATTTACTTTATCCACCTAACCTTACCACCTCTGTCTCTCCACCTCACTTGAACTACCACTCCACCTCTCCCTAACCACCTTCTCTTCCAATTGCAGGCCGCCGAGACCAACGAGGAGCGAGTTAGTTGGATGAAGGTGATCAAAGAGTTACTCCACCGGCTGCTCCACTCCAGCCACTCCGCAGACTCCACTCCGCGTCCCTCTGTGCCGGATGAACCAGCGGTGAGTAGATGGATAGGTGGATAGTTAAGTGGATGGGTAGGTGGATAGGTATGTAGGTAAATATGTAAGTGGATAGGTAGGCTTAGATGGCTAGGAGGATAGTTAGGTGGATAGGTATGTAGGTAAATATATAGATGGATAGGTAGGTTTAGATGGTTAGGTGGATGGCTAGGTGGATAGATATGTAGGTAAATATGTAGGTGGGTAGGTAGGTTAAACGGAGACGGTTGAGCACACCTAACTCTGGGAAGCTGTTTTAGCAAGTGTGGCAACATGATCAGAAGAAAAAGAAACAATAAGAATGTTGAGAGAAGATGAAGGGTTAATGTGTGTATTGTTAAAGAGTATACATGCATTATAGTTATGTGGAAATTTGTGCCGGTAGATAGATGGAGAAATTTGGTTTTGGAAGCATTGAAAGTAATAAGATTCTCTATGCCCCAATCAGAAATAGGTTATAGATCAGAATATAGGCGTGCTATCATCAAGTGAGTTTTGGAGTATTTGCGTGGTGAGTTGGTATGGAAAACTAGTTGAATAGAGTAAGATCGAGTCATCAACATATGAGTGGATAGGACTAGAGGTACAGTCGAAATCATTAATGTTTTTTTTTTAGAGAACTGGAGACAAGCCAGAACCCTGAGTAACACCAGGGTTTATAGGTTGAGGAAGTGAACAATGGCCTTCCACAACCGCAGCTATGGAACGGCCAAATTAAAATAAAGGCACATATATAGGGTATTAAACCGAAGGGGGATAGCTTAAACATTATATATTTGTTCCAGACTCTATTGAAGGATTTCAATTTGTATAGCACAATAGAAAAGGTCTCACTGAAGTCCCGAAAGGAGGATAACCAAGAGTTAGTAAGATAAGAAAGGTGGTCACCAGTAGAGTGGCCCTAAGGAAGCTATACTGGCGATATGAAAGTAGATTATGGGAGTAATTTTTTTTAAACAAATTTGAATTTAGAATAGATTTGAAAACCTTAGAGAAGCAAGAAATGAGAGCAATTGGACGATAGTTGGAGGGTTGAGAGCGGTCACCCTTCTTTGGGAGAGGTTGAGTGAGTGCAAATTTCCAGCAAGAAGGAAAGACGCTGGAGGAAAAACAGAGACGTAAAAGTTTGGAGTCAGAACGGAAGAACATTTTTTGAGTACAACAGGAGGAACATCATCTGGTATGTACGCCTTCTTAGTATCTAGCCCAGAGAGGGTAGACAGTACAGCTTTAGAAGTGATTAGGATATTGGACATAAGCAAGAAAAGTACATTTGTAGGTGGATAGGTAGGTAGGTAGATGGATACATTTGATAGGTTCATGGGTATTTGGATAGAGGGTAGGTAGGTATGTTGATATGTAGGAAGGTGGATAACTAGGTATATATAGCCGATATAATAGATCAAATAAATTGATAGATAATAGAAACAAGGCATACATTTGGTTGATCGATTGTCTCTCACAAGATTAGATATATAGAGGAAGTAGTAGGGGTGAAGAAGTGAGTTGTTGCACTAGTAATAATGTCGGGGCTTGACCAACGTTCACGGACTGTTACACGAGGGTATAGGCACAATAATGCAGACACATGGGGGACTTGAAAACATGACATTCATATAGGAAAGAGACAGGCCATCAAATTTCCCCTGGGAAATTATGTCAGCCAGACTCGATCTTCCTGAAAAGGCTCCTATATTTATGTTTGGGTGTGACAGAGCAAAGAGAGACAATTTGCTCCTACTGTGTGTCATACAGGGTCAATATGTAAGGATGGAGTTACAGTCATCCTATGCAATAAAGTCTTGTTATGGAAATGTGGCACTGGTGTGGTTGCAGATACTGCAAGTGTAGGCGCTGCTGGAGGACTTTATTAAGTCTCCCTAAGATACGGTTACCACTATTCCACCAAAGGCCACAGTGGTGACATAATGGGGCAATCTTGTGGTAAAATTCGTTGTATTACACCGCAGAAAGGCATCCCTGTCTGAGCCATTACAGTGTATGTAATGGACACTGACGCTAAACCATTGTATGTTTGTATGTATAGTACTTTTGAATTAATTATGTCGACTAGCTAGGTTGCGACACCCCTCCTATGACTGATAGAAAGTTATATTTATTAAATATATATAGGCCTATATACAGTATATAGCTTATATACATATATGTATATATATATAAAGAAAAAGAGCGATAAGTCTTTTTACATACAAGTGAGAGAGAACTAATGTTAACTTAACCATGCTTCCTGTGTCACTCCATCCGGTTTGGTTATGACAATAAATAATATAATGTCGGAAAACAAAATAGATAAGCAACCATGATAACAAGCAAGGGCTCTCTCTCATCATTAAATATCTAACTATTGTTTATTCATTATAATTTGGCCAAATATTTTGAACAATATCTTCTATAACTAAAAGACGACTAGAGTGATCGAGCTAATAGCTTTACCATTTAGGAAAAGTTTGCCAGAGCCTAGGTGTGGCAATTTACAGCCCATTTGCTCTATCCCTTTTCAGTTACAGAGGATAGAGATAACGATTTATGGCCTAGTTGTAATGAATAGATTATAATTGGGTATAAAGTTGACTGATATATGAACAACAATTATTAACCCTTTCATTCAAGTGACGATTTTTGCGTTACAGTATATCATAACTATAGTACGTTTATTGCCAACTGACGGTAAAATTGCAATGTCCTCAACTTGGTCACTTAAATCATTACGAACAATTTTAAGCGATGCACGTTGTTCACTATGAACACCTGGTATTTATGAGTTTAGGAGTAAAGTTGGTTGGTGGAGAGAACATAATAAAAATAATTTATATGATACAGATACAGATTTTATTATTTATATATCAAGTAACGATAAACCAGCTGCCATCAGAAAGAAAAACCCTACTTTCCGACGATTTAATTTGACTTGGGCAGAACATGTTAGAGTTATAGGGTTAAATGTGCTAGGCTTTAACCCTTTAATATCTAGAAATCCTTCCTAAGATATATGAAACAGCCTGCAAGAAACAGGATTAAGCTAAATCCGTCATCCGATTGAGAGAGTTTACGGGGTTGCTTCAGCATGATCTCAATCACTTTCGGTGTTTTCATTGCATCTCCTTATTTGTTCTACATTTCTTCGATTCTACCTATTCTTCAACTCAACCCACCAACTCAGATCAACTGCATTTTTCATTGCATATTCCTTGTACCATCTCCTCCTCCAGAGATCAGCCACCCTACCCCACCCTCCGGTCCACAAGAAGCACTCCACATCCTCCTCCTCCTCCTTCTCCTCCTTGAACGTGGAGCTGGGGATCACGGAGGAGGAAGAGGAAAAGAAAAAGGAGGAGGAACCTGGGCTGATCGCGCCCAAGAAGGTTCCCAAATTCCCCATCGGCGTGCCCTTAGCAGTTGTCAACCTCAAACAAGTGAAGCTCAAGAAAGTGGAGGCGAACAAGAAGGAGACAAGAGAGGTTAACGAGGACACACAAGAGGTGAGAGAGAGTTAACACTAGCTGGTCCGACGTCTGCTGGGTTATTATGCTATTTTTTTTAAGGGGGGATGGGCCGGTTTTCTGGACCATTTTTTCCCTCATGTTTAGCCCCATTAGTTTTCAGATGTTAAGATGTTTGCCCCATTAGTTAGTCGATTTTAAGACCTTTCGCCCCATTTCGTCGTCAATATTTAGGCCTTTCGTGCTATTTAGGTGTCGATTTTTTCCCTGGCGAACGATAGTGAGCCTGTAATGTTGGAAGAACCGGCCTTCGGCCGGGACATTTCTCTACCGAAAAATGTACAAATTAATCTAGAAGGGTGATCTAATGGATGTTTTTTTTAATTTGATGGAGGTCTAGGGAGGAAACTAGAAAACTAGAATAATAATGAATACATGCAAAAATCGCTCCAAAAGTGAACCATCCCCCCCTTAACCCCTTCTGTACCGGCGACGTCTTTATATATCATATGCTAGCCATATTTAGACGATTTTATTCAGTTTCAAAAGGACCTCAAGCCAGTACCAGGCTTCGAACTATCTCACTCAACCCTTTTTACTACCATGGATCTTTCTTAAACTGCAAACAACTCGTCTAAATGTAGCTAGAATAGAACTAAAAAGACGCCGCCGGTTAATTATTATTGAGGTTTCTACTAATTGTTGTCATTATCGAGCAATATATGTTAATTGTTGTCATTATCGAGCAATATATGTTAATTGTTGTCATTATCGAGCAATATGTGTTAATTGTTGTCATTATCGAGCAATATATGTTAATTGTTGTCATTATCGAGCAATATATGTTAATTGTTGTCATTATCGAGCAATATATGTTAATTGTTGTCATTATCGAGCAATATATGTTAATTGTTGTCATTATCGAGCAATATATACTTGATTTATCTCCTAGGCTGACAATAACGCCTTCCCAGATTTCCTTTAATGGGGGGATGGGCGTATTAAGGGGGGATGGGCGTATTTATTTGCTCTTTTATGTATCATTTGACTATGTTTTAAGTTTCCTCCGTATACCTGCATCAAGCTTATACAAACACCCGACCCTCCTTCGAGATAAATGTGTACATTTTTCGATAGAAAAATGTTCCGGCCGAAGACCAGTTCCACTTAAATCACTGGCTCGCTATCACTCGCCCAGAAAACAAAAAATAGTTACACACTTCTTCTATTAATCTATCTATTCTATCTATATGCTCAGGCCAAATCCCCACTTTTCCCATTTTTATTTTTATTTTCTATTTTCTATTATCTTATTATTGTTTTTGTTTTTTCTTGGGGGTGGCCGACTCAAGACAGAGCAAGAACAGGGAAAACACAAAACACAACACAAAACAACGAACAAACACATATAAAACCTAAACTCCCACACATCTAGGTCACTAGATATAAGACTATGTACGGGGCTATTATGTACTGTATGTATTGTGCAGTGTATGTATTGTGCAGTGTATGTATTGTGCAGTGTATGTATTGTGCAGTGTATGTATTGTGCAGTGTATGTATTGTGCAGTGTATGTATTGTGCAGTGTATGTATTGTGCAGTGTATGTATTGTGCAGTGTATGTATTGTGCAGTGTATGTATTGTGCAGTGTATGTATTGTGCAGCGTATGTATTGTGCAGTGTATGTATTGTGCAGCGTATGTATTGTGCAGTGTATGTATTGTGCAGTGTATGTATTGTGCAGTGTATGTATTGTGCAGTGTATGTATTGTGCAGTGTATGTATTGTGCAGTGTATGTATTGTGCAGTGTATGTATTGTGCAGTGTATGTATTGTGCAGTGTATGTATTGTGCAGCGTATGTATTGTGCAGTGTATGTATTGTGCAGCGTATGTATTGTGCAGCGAATGTATTGTGCAGTGTATGTATTGTGCAGCATATGTATTGTGCAGTGTATGTATTGTGCAGTGTATGTATTGTGCAGCGTATGTATTGTGCAGTGTTTTCCGTCGTATATAATGGACAGTGTAACTATTTATTGGGCTCATAAGGGATATTTTATTTCATGAGCTGAGCCTTTAAATTATATCGATTTATATTATACCCTGTAATTGTTCATAGACAAAATAAACACTTTGAGTTTAATTTAATTTAATTTTATATGTATTCATATAGTCATTGAAGACCCAAATAAATGGTGAAATGATTACCATATGAATATTAGCATAAATGGTACAGTCAATTAAGGATCGGTATGATAACAACATTTAACAATAACAATGTTCAATATTTTATGATGGTCTATTTAAATGTACTTTATACTACTATATAAATTAATCAGGTACGTTAGTGTAATACACCTATTTGGAAAGAGTAGCTAATCATTATAATATACTCTAATTTACATTCCATACAAACTAATATATTTTGCTTGTCTTCATTTCAGAAGAGAAACCTCCGACAAAGTGTCTATGCTGAAAAGAACAAAGGAGAACAAGCAGAGAGAGCGAGGGAACCAACACCGCCCGCAGGGGAAATGTTTGGTATTAAGCTGAAGAAGACCAAGGACAAGGTAGAAGTTGAGAAAGGGAGTCTAGAGAACAAACCTGAAGGGGAGGAAGGGAAAGGTGACGATAAGGCCACCACCCCGACGAGCCTCAAACGGACGTTCAAACAACCTGTCATTCCTCTCAATACGACCGGTCTCCTGTCACGTCCGGAGATCCACTCGTCTAAAGTGTCTCCTGCAACCCAAAAGCGAAGCACCACCGAGAGGAAAAAGTCTCCATCCCCCACTATCCCCATCTCTAGGAGTGTCCAGGCCCTCACAAAATCAGCTGAGGTTGAGGAAGTTAAGGGTACGAAAGTAGAGGCTTCTTCCACCATAGAAAACGTATACCCTCAAGCTGAGTCAAAGGAGAAACTGAACTGTTCTATACCAAAGGAAATAAAGTACAGTGATGTGGTAAGTCTTGAAGTTAATGATGAGACAGTGGCTCCTATGACAGATGCCAACACAATGGGTTTGGAAGCTTCTGATAAATCTGTGAAAGATGATGCAACCAACGAGGAAAATAAAAGTAAGGACGTACAAGAGAAGAATACAAGTTTTACACCCTCTATTCCAACAATTTCCATTTCACTTAAGAACGATTCTGACGATAAACTTGAAGAAGAAATTAAAGTATCTGGCACCATGAGTGAAACTGCAGCATCCCAAAAACACGAAGACGAAGACTCAGGGGATTCCCTGAGTAATATGCCAGGTAGCGTAAGTCAGCCTTTATCTTCCCCTTCAGTGTCCCCCGTCATGGACAGATCTATCACTCCCTCTTCCAATAATTCGCTAGACTCTCCCGTTCCTCCACTTCCTCTGAGTCCTTCTCCAGATTCATCCCCACCCACTCAGGATGACTCAGATTCTCAAAAGTGCGAGGAGAATATGAAAGCTGCAAATGCTTCCAACGCACAAGAGGAAGTTACCCACGTCCCTCAGATTAAAAGTGATGAATGCACGCTAACCCCTCCTCCCAGCCCAGCCCGAAGAAGATGCAACACAAATGATACCAACGACAGTTCTTCCTCTTCACAACTTTGTGACACTGGGGGCACTGAAAAGAAATCAGCTAAATTTAAGTTATTCAAGATGAAGCGGTCTAACAGTAGTGCTGGCAAAGATACTAATGAAAATGAGGATGGCAAAGAACCTAAAGAGAGGAAGCGAAGAGGCAGCAATGCATTTGCTAAGCTGCTACAGGGAAAGAAAACTAAAGATAAGAGCAGGAAACACAGTGAAGATGATGATGTGACGCCTGATGATGTATCTGCTAAAGCTGACACAGTTCCCCAGAATAACACCCCTTCTCCTGTTGCAAATGTTAAACAAGAAAAGACAGAAAAATTTGCATTATCAAGTATAGAACCAAAAAATTATACAAATAAGGAGGATAAAGATGAAGCTCAACCCACCTTCATACAGCCTGAAAAGGAGATAATCAAACCCGATACTAAGACCGATCTACACAGCAGCTGTGAGGAGGTCGTAATGCGTCGGGAGAGGAGATCCAGCAGGGATTATCCAAGGAGCAGTAACTACAGCTATGGCTCCACCTCTTCCCGTGAACAGGAGCCAGCCCCATTCATCCCAGAGAAAACAGGATTCAGAGAAAAATCACCAAATCACGACATCCCTCAGAGCAATCGACCAGTCACCAATATGCACCACTATATTCAACAGCTGGATTACCAGGACGAGGCAGCCCATCCTGTCGATGGTTTATTAAGTGAGAAGCAGATTGAGGAAATATTGTCCGCTACTGAAAACCGAGAGAAAAGAAGACTGTCTCAGGAGCGGATGCCTCTTTTGGTAGTCCCACCTAAAGATTTAGGAATAGGGACTGAGGACCCTGATTCCAAGCGTCCGTCATACATATCTATGACTAGCACCGAAAGCGAGGACCGTTTACCGTCCACCAACTTCTTAGAGTGTGACAGACGTTCCTCAAGCTCTAGCAGCCAAAAGACCCGAGAGTCTGATAGCTCAGGGTGTGACGATCAAGAGCAATCTTCTCCGACCGTTCCCCTAAGAAGACCCTCTCGTCCTACTGACAGCTTGACTGCGGGCAACCGAGTCAGTCTTACAATGCCAGAGTTCACCGTTGAGGAAGAGGATGGGCCAGGTAGCCCTTCTCTAGTCAAGTCTATAGTTCCCGGAGTGGATATGGCAGATAACAAAGCATCTGATGGAACGAAAGAAAAGGAGGAACAGAGCGACTATTTCCCGGTGATAGGAGGGAAGGAAGGCAATGAGGTCGAGCTCCGGCTGTCTCTCACTACTGAAGCAGCCCCCTTAAGGGCTTCAGGTATCGCAGGTCTTCGTCAGTTCCTGGAGGAAGAACAGCCGGGGTCAGAGAGCGAGGTCAGGTCAGGGATTAGTCGTCTGGGTCACAGTGCGGCCGTTGAAAAGCTCAAGCAGACTTCGGCAGATGTCTGACCTGAGGAGATCACTTCAGATGATCTCTGACCTTAAGGGGACATGGGCCGGTTTTCTGGACCACTTTCTCCCTCATGTTTAGCCCCATTAGTTGTCAGATGTTAAGATGTTTGCCCCATTAGTTAGTCGACTTTAAGACCTTTCGCTCCATTTTTTCGTCAATATTTAGACCTTTCGTGCTATTTAGGAGTCGATTTTTTCCCTGGCGAACGATAGTGAGCCTGTAATGTTGGAAGAACTGGTCTTCGGCCGGGAAATTTTTCTACCGAAAAATGTACAAATTAATCTAGAAGGGGGATCTAATGGATGTGTTTTTTTTATTTGATGGAGGTCTAGGGAGGAAACTAGAAACATAATGAATACATGCAAAAATCGCCCAAAACGTGAACCATCCCCCTAAATGACCTCAGAAGAACTCCAACCTCGCTTTCACACCCTCAGCCAAATAGAATTGGTGTGGAAATTTATGTTTCATAATTAAGCATAAATCATGATAAGAATAAAAAATGAAATAGCTTGGTGCAACAAGCTGAGTTTCGTTAATGTGAATGCCATGATAAGGACGGTAAGTTAATATATTTTCTTGAGTTAATTAATTGAGTTATATATATATATCGCTTATCTAATCAAGCAGTAGTATTTTGTTACCTACACATATAATAATAGTGTACCACGTTGATAGCTTCTTAGCAGAATACGTATAATTTACATACTCATTTCTGGCAAAAACCCAGATTATAAGACACACTAAAAAAATAAGCATATATGTCTCCGAAGCATCTTTCTAAATATATATCTTTCCTGAAATATTTTGTTAAGGGGAGACTGACCGTTTGTTTGGTCTATTAATTATTTTATTCATATATTGTTTTAGTTTCCTCCTTAGACCTCCATCAAGCATAGAAAAACACCCCCTAGACCCCCCTTCAAGATAAATTTGTACATTTTTCGGTAGAAAAATGTCCCGGCCGAAGGCCGGTTCCTCTTAAAATTGCAGGCTCGCTTTCGCTCGCCAGGAAATAATCGACACCTAAATGGCAAGAAAGGTCTTAAAATTGACAACGAAATGGGGCGAAATGTGTTAAAATCGCCAAACTAATAGGCCGAACGTCTTATATTCTCAAAACTAGTGGGGCTAAGCATTAGGGAGAAGGGGTCCAGCAAAACGGTATTCCTCCCCTTAACTAAACATACAGCATCTGCTCCTTTGATCGCTCCAATGTTTTTTTTTTTTTTTTTTTTTTTCTTTCTAGTCAAGGAACTTCAGACCTTGATAATAATGATATCAATGAACCACTCGTGAGTAGATGGACATTTAAGGGGAGATTTTCATTTAAGGGTTTTCTTTTCTGGACCCCCTTCTCCCTCATGTTTAGCCCCATTAGATTTTACATTCTAAGACATTCGCCTCATTAGATTGGCGATTTCAAGTCTTTCGCCCCATATCTGTCAACTTTAAGACCTTTCAAGCCATATCTAGTAAGTGTAGATTTTTTTCCTAGGAGAAAACGGCCTTCGACCGGGGCATTTTTTCTATCGAAAAATGTACGCATGTCTTGAGGGTATTATTATTTTAGTTTGATGGAGGTCTAGGAAGCAAACTAAAAACCTCCCCTCAACCCCTTCTGTACCGGCGATGTCTTATTTATTTCATTCCAGCAATATTTAGACGATTATTTGCTGCTTTAGAAGGATTTGTGGTAGTAAGAGGGTTTAAGGGAGATAGCTCAGAGCCTGTTAATTGCTGGAGGCCCTTTATAAACTGATTAAGATAGTTTAATAGTAGCCAGAATAGAGTTGTAAGGACTTCGTTAAATCCCTCAAGTGGAAATCTCCCCTTAATTTGTTTTTGCAATATTAGCCATATATTCTTGCCTCCATTATTTATACCAAAAATGAACTCTGAAAAGTTTACAGAATGGCTTAAAAACACCAACTGAGGAGGAGCACTTTACTGGCTAAGTTTCGCAGATAACTACTGTCTTGATGGTGTAATGGTCAGAGCGTGTAGATTCTGTATGATATATCCTAGGTTCAAATCCGGGGAGAATCACATGCTTTCATTACTTTCATTTGGGGGCTATTGGTGTTAAGGGGAGATTTCCACTTGAGGGATTTTTTTCTGGACCCCTTAATCCCTTATGTTTAGCCCCATTGCTTTTGAGATTTTAAGACGTTTGCCCTAGTAGTTTGGACATTTTAAGACATTTAGCCACATTTATGTCAATTTTAAGACCTTTCGTGCCATTAAGGTGTCGATTTTTTCCTGGCGAGCGATAGCGAGCCTGTAATTTAAGAGCAACCGGCCTCCGGCCGGGAAATTTTTCTGCCGAAAAATGTACAAATTTATCTTGAAAGGGGATCTAGGGGGTGTAATTTTAAGCTTGATGAAAACGTAGGGAACAAACTAAATACCTTCCCTTAAAAATGATGTTAAAAATAATAGCTTCTCAGGTCACTCGTAACCTAGAAGCTGTCTGCGAAACGGTGTCAACAAAGTTTTCCTCCTCAAATGGTGTATATATGTATTATATACGCTTTGTATTATCTTATGTACTGTATATTTAATTGACTCTACATGTATTTCTTTATCTCTGCTTTCATTATTCTCTGTATTGATTAGCAAGAGCGATTATATTCAGTTTTGGAAGGCTCTCGAGTATTCAAAGGGGTAAAAACTATCTCATTCACCACTCTGACTCCCACAACTACTTCCTAAGCTGAATAAAATCGCCTCAAAGTCACTATCCACTTATTACACATTCCAGTAGATATGGGCATTACTTTGTCTTGTGTGTACCGACAGTCATCCATACTTGTGCCATCCGTGTTACTGTTATTATTAAACAAGAAGTGCTGAGGGTTGTGTTTATATTGTGTATTGCCTTCAGTAAGATGATTGTGCCTGTGTGTGTGTGTGTGAGAGAGAGAGAGAGAGAGAGAGAGAGTGTGTGATGTAACGTTTTATAAGGAACAAGATTAAGGGGAGATTTCCACTTGAGGGATTTTTTCTTTACCCCTTTCTCCCTCATGTTTAGCCCTATTGCTTTTGAGATTTTAAGAAGTTCGCCCCATTAGTTTGGCGATTTTAAGAACTTTCACCCCATTGATGTCACTTTAAGACCTTTCGTCCCATTTAGGTGTCGATTTTTTCCTGGCGAGCGATAGCGAGCCTGTAATTTCAGAGCAACCGGCCGTCGGCCGGGACATTTTTCTACCGAAAAATGTAAAAATTTATCTTGAAAGGGGGTCAAGGGAGTGTAATTTCAAGCTTGATGGAAGTCTAGGAAACACACTAAAAACCTCCCCTTAACATGTGATCCAAATCCAAATAAAGGCAAGGTTTAAAAGAAGATTGGATACAGCTAGTCAGCAATTGAGGAAAATGTGAAATAATGCATAATAAGGAATACTACATCTAATATGAATGTACTGCTCTTTATACGTGAAGACTACTGATAGTTGTATAAAATGAAGGAAACAAAGTATTTAATTAATAAGATAAAAGACAATACATTGATCGTTATAATTAAAATACAATATATCATCAGAATACAGGGCGATATATAAAGCGCAAACAGGAAAGTACGTAATATATCATCACAGGCGTATAATGATGTTCACAAACCAGAAGGTGTAACTATAAATATGTGCACGTATTGGTAACAAATAAAGTTAAGATATTGGTAGAGAGAGACACCAGTAGAAGGGCTAAATTGAAATACATTTAGTGGTTTCGGTGTGAGTATCCTTGGTTCGAATCCTTGGAGTACCACATGTATTCATTAGTTTAATTGATATCATTAATTAGGTTTATTTGTAAGTTAATTGGTTGGTTGGTGATAATATGAATAAGGATACAAAATTAAATCACTATCAACATGCCCATTGATCATATATACCCTTTCCACACTCTTCTTAACCCCTTGAGGATTATGACGCATTTTCACAGTTTATTGTGGCTGTCATTAGGCGTTTTTTTCAGTTTTGGAAGGCCCTCTAGCAGTCAAAGGGGTAAAAACTATCTCATTCATCCCTCTGACTCCCACAATTCCTTCATAAGCTGTATAAAATCGTCTACTGAATACCAGAATCACCTGTAGTGGAGCAGATAACTGCAAATTTCAGGAGAATCGTTCAAATTAAAATGCGTCATAATCTGGGTTAAACTCCTGATGTATAACAGTGTATACGGTATAGCCCAGGCAAGTCACCAAGCTACAGCTTTTCATATTGCCATATTTAACCCTTTCAGTAACGGTGATCTCTTTTACACTATATTCTGGCGAGCATTAGACGATAATATTCACTTTTATAGGTACCTGTGGGAGGTAGAAAGTTAATTTATATACAGTAACTTTTACGTCTTTGATTCCTAGATATAATTCCTAAGCTTCATTAAATCACTTAATATTAATCATTACACTTACTTCAGTCATGAGTTATATTATGATGGGAAAAGCCTGATAGTATCGATCTCAGCAGTGTAACGCTGGAGTGTATGACAAATGTTTACTACTTGGATGATGCGGTTTCTGCCGGAGGTGGTGGTGAAGCTGCCTCCACTACCAGAGTCAGAAGTGGCTGGGTTTAGTTTAGAGAACTGTTGCCTCTCTTGACCATGAGAGGTCTCCCACTTCACCTTAAAGGGAAGGTGTATGCCTTATGTTAATTAAAATGTAAAACTTGCAAACTAAACAAACCAAAACTGGGACAAAGACAATATTAGGAGTGAAATGACATGCCTCGGAAAAGTGGCAAATTAAAGTGGAATGGCATGAACTGAAAAGAGAATGGTGAGATGGATATGTGGGGTAAGCCCGAGGGATGGGGTATTGAGTGAGTAACTACAATGGCGTATGTGCATTAAAAGTAACAGTGAGGTGATGCGTATGAATATGCTTAATTGGTCTGGAAGCAATGAGAGAATTGACTGAAAATGTAATTCTGATCACCCATATGGGTCTTCCCCACCAAACCCAAGCTAAACAACTACATGAGATTCTTATGGGACATGGGAAGAAGTTTAGTTGGGAAGAAGGAGACGGAGGCCATATCGGGATGATAATGCGGCAATCAGGAGCTTGCCTAATTAACAAAGAGGGTGGTGTTGTACTAAAACTATCAGCCAATCAACAACCGGCATCTGACGTGATCACAACATCCACTAAATGTGCAAATTTTTCGATAAAAAAATGTCCCGGCCAAAGACCGGTTACTTTTTTATTACAGGCTCGCTATCGATCGCCAGGAAAAAGTCGACACTAAAATTACATGAAAGGTCTTTATATTGGCCTAAATAGGACGAAAGATCTTAAAATCGGCAAACTAATGAGGCAAACGTCTTAAAATCACAAAAGCAATGAGGCAAAACATGAGGGAGAAGAGGATCCAGAAAAAGCAACCATCCCCCCTCAAATCACAGTCCATACTTACTTTTGCCAATATTTTGTTTCATGATAATCACCCAACCACCCACAATCTCAACCATCTTTACAATCACCATACTTATATCATGTTACCCCTATCCTAGCCTCCACCACCACCACCACCACTAACTTCAATCACTCTAATCACCACCACCACCACCACCTCCATCAGTAATCTTCCCCGCCCCAACTCCTATCTCTGCTGAAGCCTCATCTCATTACTAAATCACACCCAGACCCGATAGGAACGAGAAGTGTCGTACTCTCATTAACTGGAACATAGGTGGGGCAACAAGTGCTGAAGCTCAACGGAAGTTAACAATTTTTGTCTACTCTAAAGAATGCTGGTATAAAGAAAACTATAATATATTGGTGGTTATTAATGTTTGCACTACATGTGTGAAATACGATAATATTTTGACCTTCAGTTATTAGAAACCTTTAATATATGCATCATCAATATTATAATCACAGCAAAAATAAAACATCTTATTCTTACTTACCGTAAAATGGCATACATTTGTTGCTAACAATTTGGCCTAAGTTGAACACAGCATCGAATTCCTCAACAATCACATAAACATTTCTTTAATATGTGTGCTAGCAGTTCCTAAAATGACATCATACACATTTCTTTAATATGTGTGCTAGCAGTTCCTAAAATGACACCATGCTGAAAGGCTTTTCGTCGTCTAAAAGGTCTCAAGTTAACTAAAGGAACCCTTATAAAATTCACAGACGTCAGCAATAATAAAGGAACCCGGAAAATCATCCAATCTCTATACTTCTGAAAGTCCATCTTTGTGTCTCTGGCCTATCTCCAAAGAAGGGAACTTGAGAGGAATCCTCCTATCTCCATGGTTCTGAAATAGTTCTGTCTCCGCATTCATAAACAATACTCTGCAAAATCGTCGTACTTTCCAATCTGCAAAAGGGACCCTCCAGGAATCAAGATGAGCGGATTCAGCGGGTGGGATTGGGGGGTGTTCTCGATCTCGCTGGGGACCTCGCTAGGGATCGGTCTGTTCGCGGGGCTGATCCAGAGAAGGAGGGCACAGAAGGGGGATGCGACCCAGGAGTTCCTTATGGGGGGTAGGACTCTCAACCCTATCGCTGTGGCCATGAGCACTATGATCGGGGCCATATCAACCAATACTATTCTCGGTAAGTTTTTTTTGTTTTTCTATATTCCAAATACTCCCTCTCGGGCCTAGGCTGAGAGCCTGTACATTCAACCGTACATTGAACGGCGAAGCCCGTGAGGTCTCGTTCCAGTCTAGGAGTGAGACATGTTGCATTGCGTATGTTAATTTGTATGTGTGTATGTGTGTGTGTGTGAGTTACTCTGTGTATATGCATTTCTTTATGTGTGTCAGTGTATTATTTAATATGTCTGTCTCACTGTGTGGGGAGAGGTTATGCGCGTGTTGAGAGGTACATACAGAGCTACACGTTATACAGCATTGTCAGTTGTCACATCAAATTCATAATGCACATAACTTCTCAACTATTAAATTATCTATTCTAGGACAGGTTTATTGATTCAGATGTATGCTACATAATGTACACAGTACTGGCTCAATATTCTTAGTTATATCATTGAGTGGGAGTGTAAACATGGTCACTTAATTTATTTGCTCTCTTATTTAATACTATATACTGTATACACATCTTATTTTGAAGGATGAATATTTTTGCATATGTGAATTTTATTTGCAGTTTGTGTTTAATTTTGTTTTTAAATATCTGCATTTAGGTTATCTCGGTATTTTACTTGATAAATGTTCTTTCAATTACTGTATTATGTTACTGTAGACCAAATTCCTTTGTTAAATTGTTCCTTTTGTATATTATATTTTGCTGTGGCCAATAAACTATATATCTATCTATCTATCTATCTGCGTGTGTGCGTGCGTTACTATGTGCCCCTGTTATGTTACCCTGTGTATGAATTGCGTTGCTGTGTATGTATTACTTTGCGTCCATGTGACGTTATTACTACGTGTGAGTGTATTACGTTACGTGTGTGTATAGTACTATGTGTGTGAGTCTGTGTCCCTGTGTGCGTGTTTCTTTATATGCGTGTGTATTAATGTGTGTGTGTGTGTGTGTGAGTGTCTGAGTTACAAAGTTGCATGAAAGATTAACCAAAAAGGGGGGGGGGGGGTATTTTCTGGGCCTCCTTTTCCCTCATGTTTAGTCCCTTCAGTTTTCAGATTTTAAGACGTTCGGACCATTAGTTTGGCGATCTTAAGACATTTCACCAAATTGATTTGTCAATATTAAGACCTTTCGTACCACTAACTTATCGATTTTTTTTCCTGGCCTTCGGTTGGTACATTTTTCTATCGCAAAATGTACAAATTTATCTAGAAGAGGGATATTGGGGATGTTTTTGTTAAGAGGAGGCAGACCGTTTGCTTGGTCTATTAATTCATTTATTCATATATTTGTTTGGTTTCCTCCCTAGACCTCCATCAAGCTAAGAAAAACACCCCCTAGAGATAAATTTGTACATTTTTCGGTAGAAAAATTTCCCGGCCAAAGGCCGGTTCCTCTTAAAATTGCAGGCTCGCTATCGCTCGCCAGGAAATAATCGACACCTAAAAATGGCATGAAAGGTCTTAAAATTAACAACGAAATGGGGCGAAAGATGTTAAAATCGCCAAAACTAATGGGCCGAACGTCTTATAATCTAAAAATAGTGGGGCTAAACATTACGGAGAAGGGGGTCCAGAAAAACGGTCTGCCCTTAAGCTTGATATGGAGTTCTAGGGAGGAAAAAAAAAGTAAATAAAAAGATCGACCAATAAGTAAACCCTTAACCCCTTGAAGCTCTGACGCGTTTTAGCAGTTTATTTTGGCTATCATTAGACGATTGTATGCAGCTTAGGAAGGATCTGTGGATATCAAAAGGGTAAATACTATCTCAATCAATCCTTTGACTTCCATTTACTGTTACTAATCTGAATAAAATCGTCTAGTAGTAGCCAGAAAACAGAACAGAAACGCGTATTGGAGCTTGAAAGGGTTAACACCATGTTAGGGCCCGTATCCAGCAATGTCATTTTGAGTAAGCTATATTGTGTATGCGTGCGTGAGTCTATGTGTTTATATATGTGTTAGATAGCTGCGTAGGGCTTGAATTAAAGGGAATGGGCGCATTTTTGTATAGTAAACGTATCTCCTTTAGCACCATGATGTCTGTTTACCTTTCATTCTGGCTAAAATTAGATGATTTTATGCCGTTTAAGAAGGACCTATGTTACTAAGAGGGTTTTTTGAGATCGTATTTACCCATTTGAGTCGCATAGGTAGATTACAAACTCAAACGGGTAAATACGACCTCTATAAACCTTCCTAGTAACATACAGTAGGTCCTTCTTAGACTGCATAACATCATCTATATTTAGCCAGAATCAAAGGTAGAAATGCGTCCTGGTGCTGAAGGGGTTAATCTGCCCCACAGGTAACTCGGCTGAGATGTACGCCCACGGAACCCAACTTTGGACCAACCACATCGGTATAGTGGTCAGCTTTGTTTACATCCATCTGGTTATCCTCACCGTGTTGTACCCGCTCAAGATTACCAGTGTCTATACGGTGAGTGGGTGTGGGTGGGTGTGTGTGTGTGTGTGGGTGGGGGGGTGGTGAGTGAGTGTGTGGGTGGGTGGGGAGTTGGTGGGCGTGTGTGGGTGGGTGGGGGGGGGGTTGTCGGTGGGGGGGGGTGAGTGTGTGTGTGTGTGGGTATGGGTGTGTGTGTGTGTGTGTGGGTGTTTGAGGGGGGGGGGGGTAAATGTGTAGGGGGGGGAGGTGTTTGTGTGTGAAAGTGAGAGTGAGTGTGGGTGTGTATAAGTGAGAGAGAGAGAGAGAGAGAGTAGTAGTAGTAGTAGTAGTGGGAGTAACCAGACAGAGATACACATTCACAATAAATAATATAATGTGTGGGTATGTGTGAATGTGCGTGTGTGGGTGTGTATGTTGTTGCCGTATATATATATATATGTCTACGTGTTCGTGCGTGTGTGTGTGTGTGTGTGTGAAAAAGGAACTGCTGTGCTTGTGTAATATAGGGTTAATCAGTAGCACTAAACTATACTAAGAATACAAACCTATTACATACCGGTAGCACCTTAAGGGGAGATGGGCCGGTTTTCTGGACCACTTTCTCCCTCATGTTTAGCCCCATTAGTTTTCAGATGCTAAGATGTTTGCCCCATTAGTTAGTCGATTTTAAGACCTTTCGCCCCATGTTTTCGTCAATATTTAGGCCTTTCGTGCTATTTAGGTGTCAATTTATTCCCTGGCGAACGATGGTGAACCTGAAATGTTGGAAGAACCGGCCTTCGGCCGGGAAATTTTTCTACCTAAAAATGCACAAATTAATATAGAAGGGGGATCTAATTGGATGCTTTGTTTTAATTTGATGGAGGTCTATTAGGGAAACTAGAAAAATAATGAATACTTGCAAAAATCGCCCAAAAAGTGAACCATCCGCCCTTAAGGTCACTATTCCAGATAATGGATAAAAGATTGAGGGGGGGGTGGGGGGGGGGGGGGGGTGAAGATAATAACAGATAAATCGGAACGTTTACACTTCACATACAGTCACTTGTAAACCTTCCTGGACGGTTTGTGTTATTCTTTAGACGAATATATGTATCTGAGGTGTTTGTGTATATATATATATATATATATATACAGTATATATATATATATATATATATATATATATATATATATATATATATATATATAGAATAATATATATATATATATATATATATATAATATATATATATATATATATATATATATATATATATATATATATACTGTATAATTATATACCGGTATATATATATATATATATATATATATATACCGGTATATACAGTATACAGGTATATCCCTTATTCTTCAACAATACAAAAATCAACCCTTCATCTTCTCTCAATATTCTTGGTGTCTCTTTTTCTTCTGCTCTCATTTGGAAGGACCATATTACCAGTCTTGCTAAGGCAGCCTCCCAGAAGCTGGGTGTGCTCAACCGCCTTAGGGGGTTCTTTTCCCCTGCACAGCTTCTTGCTCTGTACAGGGGCATAGTGCGTCCATGTATTGAGTATTGTTCACATGTGTGGGAAGGTTCAGCTCACAACTCTCTCCTAGACAAAGTTGAAAGGAAGGCCTTTCGTATCATTAACTCCCGTCCACTCACCAACTCTCTGCAATCTCTCTCTCTCTCCGCCGCAATGTTGCATCTCTCTCGCTATTCTATCGCTACTATAATAATCAGTGTTCCTCAGAGCTTTCCCAGTGCATACCACCTCCTTTACGTAGGGCACGTGGTACCCGTCTTGCAACTCAATCCAACCCCTACTCTGTGCAACTCTCTAACCCAAGAGTGAAACGTTACTCTCAAACTTTTTTCTACTCAACAGCTGAGCTCTGGTTCTCTCTCCCAGAATCAGTCTTTCCCTCTTCCTATGACTTAAATTGCTTCAAACTCCGTGTGTCCAGGCATTTTGGCTCGAACGTCCCTTGATTTTGGCCTTGTCACTCTTTCAACTATGGGGGAGGCACTCGCTATAGGCAATTCTGCCTTTTGCCTCCCTCAATCACATAGAAAAAAATAAATAAATATATATATATATATATATATATATATATATATATATATATATATATATATATATATATATATATATATATATATATATATATATATATATATATATATATATATATGCTATATATATATATATATATATATATATATATATATATATATATATATATATATATATATATATATATATATATATATAATATATATATATATATATATATATATATATATATATACGGTATATACATACAAGTTTAATTTCATTAAATGATACATGTAGCTTTATAAATAGTGTATGTAAAATCACACCCATTAATCAGTTTCCATAGATATATTTGCCTTAAGAAATATATAAGGGATGCACCTACAGGACCCGTTTCGATAAGACTATAGATATGTATGAGACAAACTGTGGTACCCTTCACAATATACATAGCCTCTGTGTACTAGGCTGGATAACTCACCAGAGTGGGCGGGTGCCTTGGAATAGGGGAGCTATCCCCCCGCCAAAGGCGGCTTTCTAGGGCCTTTCCTAGCTGATGCTGAGAGGATTGGGTGATGAGCTGGTCTATCAGAGTGAGAACTGAGCGATCTCTGCCATACCCATAGCTTAGTCTGACTGTTCCTTTTACTTATATATTTTCTAGATCTCAAGTGACGGCGTCTCTTTCGTGGATTGACCTCCCAATCTACCAAGATTGGAAGCCAAAGCGTCACATTTTTCCTTTGCCCCTCAACTTTCTCTTCATAATTGCTGAAGGGAACAGGGCCCTGGGTGGGTCTTTGGTTTCCCGGGCGTTTCCGCACCCTCCTCAGCTCCCCGCCTTGGAGTGGCTTCGGTCACCCAGGCTTTATTGTGGTCGGCAGGGAGGGTTCTGTGGGGGCGCTCGGCTATGGCCTTGGCCTTGCTCGGGGCCCTGGGGCTGTTCGGCCAGGCAGCTTGGGGAACAACAACAACAACAACAACAACTCACCAGAGTTACCCACCAGAAGCTCCTAAGGCCAATGGAACAGAGATGAGCACCTCGGCAAAGCGTAGTCTAGCTTAAGTGGGGATGGGCGTATACAGTATATTTGTTAATTTATGCATCTTTTCATTTTATTTTTAGTTGCCTCCCTAGGCCTCCATCAAGCTTAACAAAACACACCCAAGACCCCCCTTCAAGATAAATGTGTACATTATTCGATAAAAAAAAATTACGGCCAAAGGCCGGTTTCTCTTAAATTAGTCTCGCTATCGCTCGTCAGGAAAATATCGACACCTAAATCACATGAAAAGTCTTAACATTGACAGATAAATGGGGCGAAAGGTCTTGAAATCGCCAAAACTAATGGACCAAACGTCTTAACATTTTAAAACTAATGGGCTAAACATGAGGAAGAAGGGGGACCAGAAAAGCGACAGTACATAACACAATGTAGTAAACAGAAAGTGGGTCAGGGGTACTACTTCTAACATCTAATATCTTATCGGTTGATTGACTCGTTACTGTTTATCTGGTATAATCTGTACCACTTTTGTCTGATACCGACGTAATTACGCAAATTCGTCACCAATTATATATATATATATATAATGTGTGTTATAAACTCTATGACTGCTATTCCTAACACTGAAAATAATTGTGTACGAGTACATTGTTGTATATATTATTATTTTACAATAATTATAATAACCCCTCTGGTCTGTTATCAAATACATATTAATTTGAGGATTTCACTAGCGGTTTGAGCCATTAACCCCTTCTGTACCGGCGATGTCTCTTTTATTGGATTTTAGCTACATTTAGACGATTTTATGAAGCTCAGGAAGGATATATGGTAGCTAAAAGGAATCGTTGAGATAGTATGTAGCCTTTTAATGGGTAGACGTCCTTCCTCAGCTGAATAAAATCGTCTAATAGTTTGGAGACTGTAATGAGAAGGACGTCATCGGTACTGTACGGGTTAATAGAACACAGTGTATTGGTCCAGATGGAATGTTACAAATGTTTACTAAAGCCGCTGTCACACGAGCGCTTTTTCCGTCAATTTTCCATGAGCAAGCTTTTTCTTGTATTATTTCGGGACATTTTCGCCCTGGTATCGGTAACTAGACTGAAGGTAGATTATGCTTGGAGGCTGAATTTTGATGTAACAGAGATATTAAAGCTTCCAAACTACAATTGCTCCTAAAAATTGACGGAAAAAACGCTCGTGTGACCCCGGCTTAACTCCAGATTCTTATTTACTGCTACATGAACATACACTAGACCTGGGAGAGAGCAAGGGGTACATAAAATAAATCCCTCAAGTGGAAATCTCCCTTTACAGCATCACAACGCACTCTTTCTGTTCCATGCAGTATATTATAGAAAGAAGGTTCATATTTAAATACCTGTGTAGATCTATGATGATTATTATAGGCGTTTCATTCATATTAGGACAAACCTCTCGATAGTCAAAGAAAACTACCATAACCTTCTGTATTTTTAATCTTTCCTGAACATTATAATATTCAGAAATTCGAATTGAGCATTCCTGTATCTTCAACGGAGTCACAACGCTGATCTTCTCCTCATATATGATATGTTTTCTTATGTTAATCTAACTTATTCCAGATTATGTTATTCTATCTATCTATCTATCTATTGCCTGACGCCGCAGTCCCCGAAGGGGTGGCGACGAACGAACCGCCCCCATGCACCTCTGTCCCCAGTCAGTCGACGCCCCTCCTCCCAACCAGCACCGCCTTCATTCATATACTTCCTCACTCCATCCTTCCACCTCTCCTTCGGTGCACCTCTCCCTCTCTGTCCTTCCACCTCGCTCTCGTACACTCTCTTAGTCAATCTTTCGCTTTCCATACGTTCCATATGGCCGAACCATCTCAAGTTGTTCCTTTTCACACTTTCCAGCACATCTACCTCCACACCACACCCCCTTCTTACTTCCTCATTCGTCTGTCTATCCCTCCATGTAATCCGCACGCACTTCTCAAGCAACTCATTTCCACCGCTCTCACTCTTGGTCTAAGTCTCTTCCCGAACGTCCATGCTTCGCTTCCGTAAGTTAGTGTCGGGATTACCACACTGTCATGCAAGGACTTCTTCACTTCCATACTGACCACCCTATTTCTTGTTACTGCTTTCAACGTTCCTACAACCCTCTTCCCCTGTTGCACCCTCTCCCGCACCTCCTCATTCACAGTCCCATCTTTACTCAACACACTGCCCATATACTTAAAAGAGCTGACGATCTCCATAGCCTGACCGTTCAACTTCACCTCACACTCTGTGACTTCACCCCTTTCGAATACCATAACCTTGCTCTTCCCCGCATTTACCTTCAAATTCCGTTTTTTGCACACTGTTCCAAACTCATGATATTATTCAATTTACAAAAAAACAGTTCAGGAATTAAAACAAATAAGAATATGCTCTTTCTTTGTCTTCACAGTATATATAGACACGGTTCAAATAAAAAGGTTCATTTGCCTTTACTGTGGTGACCATAATGAACGGTCACTGGCTTGTCCTTGAATACCAGGATGAAATATTGTTTGTATTAGCTTATGGATAATCGTACCAATATTTCAAGGATATCTATCATAACATCCTATCGCTTATATTATTTGTTCTCTGCTTAACTTTATATTCAACAGAGATTCCAACTGAAGGGCACTTTCTCCATGATCATAACACTGGTCATAACACATGATCATAACACATGATCATCTATCTATTCTATTCTATCTATATGCTCAGGCCCAATCCCCATTTTGGGGGTAGCCGACTCAAGACAGAGCAAGAACAGGGACCATGATAATTGTCCATGGGTTACATGCGGTTTTGACTGCTGTATGGCAGGCAGATACCATTCCCCCTGACTGGAAAAGGTGTCTAGTCACCCCTATCTGGAAAGGAAACGTGGACCTCCAAAACTGCAATAAATACCGTGGTATAACACTGCTCAGCATGCCAGGCAAGGTCTTCGCTCATATTCTACTGATGCGAATCAGAGACCATCTGCTACAGGAGCAGAGACCTGAGCAATCCGGATTCCCAAAAAGTCAACAATTGACCGGATTCTGGCACTCCGGGTCCTTGTGGAGCACAGACTTGAGTTTCGACAGGGGCTGCTCGCAGTCCATGTCGATCTCAAGGAGGCGTTTGACTCAGTGCATCGAGAGTCACTCTGTGAGCTGCTACAGTTACATGGGATCCCTACGGCGATCATCAACCTGGTTTCTGGACTCTATACAGGAACAGAGAGTGATGTCAAGTGTGGTGGGGTAGCATCCTCTTTCTTCCCTGTGAGCTCAGGTGTAAGAGAGGGGTGTGTTCTAGCACCTACACTTTTCAACACTTGTATAGACTGGTTACTGGGCCGGACAGTTGGGCAGAGTCACTGCGGAACTGACATAGGCAATTTCAGAATCACAGATCTTGATTTTGCAGATGACGCAGTGAGCCTAGCAGAGACGTTGGATGTTCTTAGATTGGCCCTGGAGGCACTCCATGAGGAGTCGGAACCGCTGGGTCTAAAGGTCTCTTGGGCTATGACCAAAGTCCAAGCATTTGACGAATTGTTGAATGATGCCGTTCAATCTGTTCATGCATGTGGTGATGACTTAGAGAACTTGGATAAGTTTACCTATCTTGACAGTGTGATCCCCAACAGTGGTGAGTCGGACTACGATGTAAATCGTTGCCTCGGCCTAGCATGGGGTGTTATGGATTCACTCAACAAACGTATATGGCGTTGTCGATACCTATGCAGAAGGACAAAGTTGCGGATCTTTAAGACACTGGTGGTCCCTGTCATACTGTATGGCTGTGTTTGAAGAAATGTATTAACTCCTTTGGTACTAAATGTTTCTGCAGGATCATGGGTTATTGCTGGTATGATCGGGTATCAAACCAGCGACCACTCTGTGAAACTGACTCGAGACATTTTTTTCTTTTTTTCTATGTGATTGAGAGGCAAAAGGCAGAACTGCCTATAGTGAGTGCCTCCCCCATAGTTGAAAGAGTGACAGGGCCAAAATCAAGGGACGTTCGAGCCAAAATGCCTGGACACACGGAGTTTGAAGCAATTTAAGTCATAGGAAGAGGGAAAGACTGATTCTGGGAGAGAGTTCCAGAGCTCAGCTGTTGAGTAGAAAAAAGTTTGAGAGTAACGTTTCACTCTTGGGTTGGAGAGTTGCACAGAGTAGGGGTGGGGTTGAGTTGCAAGACAGGTACCACGTGCCCTATGTAAAGGAGGTGGTATACACTGGGAAAGCTCTGAGGAACACTGATTATTATAGTAGCGATAGAATAGCGAGAGAGATGCAACATTGCGGCGGAGAGAGAGAGATTGCAGAGAGTTGGTGAGTGGACGGGAGTTAATGATACGAAAGGCCTTCCTTTCAACTTTGTCTAGGAGAGCGGTGTGAGAGGAACCTCCCCACACATGTGAACAATACTCAATACAAGGACGCACTATGCCCCTGTACAGAGCAAGAAGCTGTGCAGGGGAAAAGAACCCCCTAAGGCGGTTGAGCACACCCAGCTTCTGGGAGGCTGCCTTAGCAAGACTGGTAATATGGTCCTTCCAACTGAGAGAAGAAGAAGAAAAAGAGACACCAAGAATATTGAGAGAAGATGAAGGATTGATTTTTGTATTGTTGAAGAATAAGGGATAGTCCGCTGGGAGTTCCTTACGGGTAGATAGATGGAGAAATTGGGTTTTGGAAGCATTAAAGGTAACAAGGTTTTCTCTGCCCCAATTGGAGATAGTAGTTAGATCAGAATTTAAGAGTTCTATGGCTTCATTACGTTTGTCGTTGAGGGATTGCTGGCTGGGGCGTTCTGAAAAACTAATGGAGTAGTCTAAGGTTGAGTCGTCTGCGTATGAATAGATGGGAATTGAGGTACAGTTGAGGAGATCATTTATAAAAATTAGAAAGAGAATAGAGAATAGGAGATAGTTGCATAATCCGTGAACGCCAACTTCGGCTATATATATATGGACATGTGGTTCGCCTCCCGGAGGATGATCCCACTCACCAAATGGTCTCTACAGAAGACAACCATGAGTGGAGGAGGTCGGTGGGAAGAACACGGAACTCATAGCTGAAGGAAGTCGGTAAATTATGCGATGGAATACTTAATATGGACCAGACAGATGCCTGGAGGCATTCCCGGGAGGATCCCCTTGGGTGGCGTCAGCGGGTGAGTGCGGCCACGCGCTGTCACGGCGTATGCCCCCATTGATTGATTGATTGATAACACTGAATAAATTATCCTCAAACATGACATCTCCCTTCCTCTAACCTATATCAGAAGATGTTATTCAATTTAAGAAGAAACTCAAATTAATCTCAATGCCCCTTTTTTCTTTCTCCACAGTACATCGAGAAAAGGTTCCAATCCAAGGGCTTGCGTACCTTTACCGTGGTGACAACAATGATCGGTACGTTCTTCTACATGGGCCTGGTGTCCTACAGTCCCTCCCTGGCCATGAACACAGTCACTGGCTTCCCCATCATCGCCTCCATCGTCATTTTGGGAGCGGTCTGCACTGTATACTCCTCTTGGGTTAGTGTTTTGTTTCCTATATTCCAACTACTCCCTCTCGGGTATAGGCTGAGAGTCTGTACATTCTACCGCTCAACACGGTGAAGCCCGTGAGGTCTCACTCTCATCTAGGGAGTGAAACTTGTGAAGCACCCACTCACGGCTCAAAGCAGCCCCATCTCTAAAGCTACTTCGCCTCTGTGCTTCACTATATCATCCCCTAGACTCGGACCCTCACTCTCAGAACGCCGCCTATTGAGCAATTAACTCACATGGCATTGCCCTCCCGCAGCATATTTTGAATATGGGTATTCATACAGTGCTATTTTATCAGGGAAGAATGAGGGTATTTTTTGCCGTTTGGGTGGGCTTTGTGGTAATGTACTGATAGCAATTACAGCACAAATTCCATCCCAATAATATCTTCCCATTGGCATATCGGGATTCGAACCCGGGTCCATTGGATTACCAGTCCAGTGGCAAGACCCCTCCACACTTTATATACACATGTGCACCTAAAGTCTATCATTCGAAGATATTTTGATTGAGAACTATGCAATTTAAGATGAGATATTATATATTTCGCTTTAAGATAGTTTCAATCATTCATATACTGTTGTCCATAGTATTAAGTAACACCCCGTTCTTAACATTAATCATCAAGTACAAACCCCAATGCACTTGAATAAACTAATGAATGCAAATTATTATGGTCCTCCCGGGATTCGAACTCGGGACACCACACCCAGAACAAATACTGATTGTTTTTTCACTCTCTCACACCCACTCATTATCTTTCCCCCTACCAGGGTGGTGTGCGAGCAGTGGTATACACAGACATCTTCCAAACCTTCGTCATGTTCGGGGGCATCTTCACGGTCATGATCCTTGCCTCGGTGGACGTGGGTGGAGTGGGCAATGTGTGGAGTATCGCGGACGACCATGACCGGGTGGAGTTCTGGAAGTGAGTGTGGTGGAGTGTATTTGGTGTTCTGGAAGTGAGTGTGGAGTGTATGTGGAGTTCTGGAAGTGAGTGTGGAGTGTGTGTGGAATTCTGGATGTGCGGTGGAGTGTTGTAGAGTGTTTATGTGGAATTCTGGAAGTGTGTGTGGAGTTCTGAATGTAAGGTGGAGTGTTGTAGAGTGTTTATGTGGAATTTTGGATGTACGGTGGAGTGTTGTAGAGTGCTTATGTGGAATTCTGGAAGTGTGTATGGAATTCTGGGTGTAAGGTGGAGTGTTGTAGAGTGTTTATATGGAATTCTGGATGTACGGTGGAGTGTTGTAGAGTGCTTATGTGGAATTCTGGAAGTGTGTATGGAATTCTGGGTGTAAGGTGGAGTGTTTTAGAGTGTTTATGTGGAATTCTGGATGTACAGTGGAGTGTTGTAGAGTGTTTGTTGAGTGGGGAGTTCAAATTCGTTATTAGGATTGACTAACAGGGGTAATGTGAAAATCAGGAAGTAGATGTGGAGTGAGGAGGTGATGGAACAAGAGTGGAGCGATGGGACGGTGGAGAGTATAAGAAACAGATGTGGAGTGAATAGGGAATCTTAGTAAGATCTTAGACTAGATTGATAGGTTTGTGTGCTGTTTGAAGGTGAAATATGGGCTTAGCGTGAAATGACTGGATTGAATTAGTTACATTATGCTGGCTTATGTGTATTTGTATAAGTATATAATCTTGGGAATGTGTATATATCGCTCATAAATATACAAGGTTTTATGTGTGTGTTGTATTTACTTGTATATATATGATTTTACTTACTCTCACTTCCCTTTTCCTCTAGCACCGACCCAGGCTTCGACCAGCGGCACAATGTCTGGAACGTCATAGTGCAGGGATACTTTGCTTCTCTGTTGGCCTTCGGTATGGGTCAGCCGCAGGTACAACGTATATGCTCCGTGGAAACCTGGAAGAAAGCCATGTTGTGAGTACGAATTATACGATATCATGACGGATTTAACGTCTTGAAAGGTCCAATTCTAATTTTAAATATAGCAAAATCTTAGGAGAATAATGTTATTATATTTTTGGTAATAGACTTTCCTGTATTTGCTAAGCATTTTATTTTTCTTCAGGTTAGTGTAAGAACATTAATATTGGTTGCATTTCCTTTATAAACTAGCCTTTGCTAACCACCTTTCTCTTCCTGTCTCACTTATAGTGAAGACTTTAATGTCACAGTGTCACCTACAAACATGTTCCCGCGTCAACTACCTAGGCCTGATAATTGCGTTAGAGGCCTAGTCTATTCTCTGTAAGTAGGCGAGATATCTTAACTTCTATCCTCTGTAACTTAAAAAAGGCTGGAACAAATAGGCCGAAAATTTCCACATCTATTCCTTGGCTGACTCTTCCTAAATGGTAGAAATATTAACTCCATTACTCTAGTGGTTTGTGAGTTATGGAGGACAGAAGTTAAAATCTCTCGCCTACTTATAATGAATGGACTATAGTACTGCTGCTGCTGATGTGTGTGAGTGTGTATGTGTGTGTTAGGGAGGGGGGGGGGGGGAGATAGTTCTATGTTATGCAAATTTCTGACCAACCACCTGACATTATCTTCCACCGATTACTTTTTGTAATTAGACTTACTTTTATTAAGGGGAGATTTTTAGTTTGCTTCCTAGACCCCCATCAAGCTTTTATAAAATAACTCCAGGACCCCCCATCGATATATACTTGTACATTTTTCGGTAAGAAAATTTCCCGGCCAAAGGCCGATTCCTCCTAAATTACAGGCTTGCTATCGCTCGCCAGGACAAAAGTCGACACCTAAATGGCACGAAATGTCTTAAAATTGACAGAAATTGGGCGAAATGTCTTCAAATCGCCACACTAACGGGGCGAACGTCTTAAAATATAAAAACTAATGGGTATAAAAATGAGGGAGAAGGAGGTTCGAAAAATAATACCTTAAGTGAAAATCCCCCCTTAACCCTCCATATCTTTGTGTGCCCCCCCCCCCCCCCCCCCCTTAGCGCCCACTACCTGGACCTGGTCATAGTGTTGGCGGCGTACAGCTGTTGTAATTACCTCGGGGTGGCCATCTTCTCCGTGTACGCTGACTGTGATCCCATGGCCACCGGGGAAATCACTAAACCAGACGAGGTAGGATTCTAAGACTTTATTGTTGTAATATTTGTCTTCATATATTTTGTTGGAAAGCCTAAACCTACTTATGAGTATTATATAACTGATAATGTACATTCGGCCAAATAAGTGATGTCGCGGCACCAAGTATATTTCGATCAATAATTGGTATCAGAACTGTCTAAGCATTACTTCATCATTTCGATGAGATATACAAACATGTTCTTATCTTTACACACCCTGTGCAACATCTGACAGACATTAATACAGGATACAGCTAGCAAATCGTAATGACAGCGGCGAGACGGCTTATTTGGCCAACTGTACAATACCTCAAAGCAGAGATAGAGAATACCACATTCTATAATTATGCGTTTTATCAGTAATAATTTGAATTGTATATAATAAATATATGTATTCTCCCCATTACCAGATCCTACCCTTCTACATCACCGATAAGCTCTCTGGATACTATGGGTTACCTGGACTCTTTATCGCTTCTCTATATGCTGGGGCCCTCAGGTACGGTATCCAGTTGTTCCTAGAGTTACGAAGAATAGTATTGATATATTGCATCGGTCTTTGTTTATAATATTATATAACATACATTCTGGCTCATTACGAGTCCCTAGAACAGTATAAAAGAACCTCTAAAATGCTAATATAGTATATACAAATATGTAATCGACAACTTGATGGAGAGAGCATCCTGCTATGCTATCATTGGCTGACACTTTTCTTTTGAGGGGGTTCTGCTCTCTCTCTCTATTAGAATGAAGTCCTGACCACCTCGCTTGGGACGTATGATCTGGGTGGTCAGTATACCTATGTAAATGTTGTCACCCTCTCCATGCATCCCCAATCTTGATAGCGTAATGTTTAGTGTGGGGAATTTCGGTGTGAGTTTCCTAGGTTCGAGTCCTTGGAGTACCACATGTATTCATTGCTTTCATTGATTTCATTAGTTAGGTATATTTGTAAATTAATTGGTGAATTGGTGAAAACAAATATGAATATGTATGATCGGATTCCAAAGTAGGTGTGTTTGTGTCCATCCTACAGTTCGTACTCGTCCCAGATCAACGCTGTGTGTGCCGTGATGTGGGAGGAGTTCTTCAAGGAGTCCCAGTGGGTTGCCAACATGCCCGAACACCGTAGGCCTTATGTCAACATACTCATCAGTAAGGGATTTTTTCTCTTGGGTTTCTATTAACTATTATCTCTTGTAGTCTTCCTTATATCTGTCTGGTTCCTCCTTTAGCTTTACTGCCTCGAGATTTAATGTGCTTAGTTTGCCCCTTAGATGTTAATGACAATACTATCATAGAATCTTATAGTATATTCAGTAATATGAGTCATAAATACTGTAATATCAATATTAACCTGAGTGTATACTGTATTACATGATTATTTTATAACTATTGGAGTAGCATTGTTTATAAAGGTAACTTTACACAAATACATTGAATATACCACCCACGTTCAGGGTGTCAAAACCGGAGCAATAATGTTTGAAGACTTGAATGAATATGATCAGGAGTGTAACAAAATTAGCATAAAATAGCATTATTTTGGCTATTTTAGTACTTCCAAACACATAATTTTAACTATAAACCATAATTTAATCTTTACATACACAGTAATAAAGACTAATAATAATAGACTCGTTTTTTATTTTTTATATATTTTTTATTTTTTTGCCACCCCACCCACGTCTCCCCCAGGTGTGATAACTGGAGTGCTAGGGATGCTGGGGGGGATCTTCGCTAGCCAACTGGGGGGCATCTTCCAAATTAGTCAGATCATCCTGGGAACCATACACTCGCCTCTTCTCGGTCTCTTCATTCTCGGGATGTGCTGCCCATTTGCTAATAGAATTGTGAGTACTGAGGATGTTTATCTTTAATGTATCGTTTAATTGAATTTAGTATTGGAAATAATTTAGGGTACAAACGGTTTCAGTCTATCCTTTCTCAAGATTCCTTGTACTGCCAATATATTAGTATAATTCATTATTGTTCTAGTTTCTTCCCTAGACCTCCATCAAATTAAAAAAAAAAATCCACTAGATCCCCCTTCTAGATTAATCTGTACATTTTTCGGTAGAAAATTTTCCCGGCCAAAGGCCGGTTCTTCCAAAATTACAGGCTCACTATCGTTCGCCAGGGAAAAAATCGACACCTAAATAGCACGAAAGGTCTAAATATTGAAGAAATGGGGTGAAAGGTCTTAAAATCTACTAACTAATAGAGCAAACATCTTGACATCTAAAAACTAATGGGGCTAAACATGAGGGAGAAAATGGTCCAGAAAACCGGCCCATCCCCCATAATTGAAAACCGGCCCATCCCCCATAATTGAATTTAGTATTGGAAAGAATTTAGGGTAAAAGCGGTTTCAGTCTATCCTTTCTCAAGATTCCTTGTACTGCCAATATATTACCAGGATTGTGAGAGTAGACACATACTTTTTGTTTTAGTTGCATCAACATGATTTGGCGTAGGGATGTGGCGACCTCAACGCTTGTCACTTTTGTGGCGAAAATAGCCCCTGGAGGTTGGGACTGGGAATCGTACCTCCAGAATTTATTTTCACTAAGGTATCAGCAAGATTTTTCTTGCTGATCCTCCCTACCCCTTTAAGGGAGTGCCGGTTTGGCTACTGAATGACTGACTGACATGATTTTATTCAATTGCGGTAGGATCTTAGTGTAAAATTGTGTTCATTAATGTCAATTACAGGTCTATATGTGTGAGTATTTATATGAGAATGGATATGAGTATGGGTTGAATATAAAAATAATCACATGCTGTATGTGTAATGTTAACGTTTGTATATTCCAGGGTGGTACAGTTGGGTTCACTACATCACTGGCGTTCAACGTGTGGATCACCATCGGCGCCATGATCTACGGGGAGCCAGCCGCTAACCTGTACTTCTCTGACGAGGGCTGCGACACTACCCTCTCCAACCTCACCACCACCTTCCTCACCACCACCACCACCACGGAAATGCCCACCACGGAATACACGGGAGGAGAGTGAGTATATCGGGTGGAGCACGAGATATTTTAGCAGCCACACGCTTGTATTCTACCCTTCGCAGCGATGTTAACCCCTTCTATACCGGCGCCGTCTTTTCAAGTATATTCTAGCTACTATTAGAAGATATTATTCAGCTTACGAAGGGCCTCTAACAATTAAAAGGCTTCTGAATATCTAACTTAACCCTTTTTACTACCCCAGAGCATTGTTAAACTGCACAAAATCGTCTAAATATAGCTAGAATTGAATTAAATAGACGTCGCCGGTACAGAAGGGGTTAATGGACGAAAACATTGAAAAGCTACGTTACCTTTAGAAATGGGAATGATAATCCGTATAATCTCTATAAACAGCACTCATACCCACTGTATTCGTTTGGTATTAGGTGCTGCGAAGGGTAAGAATGCTTTAAGAATACAAACAACACTATTGGAGTAAGTAAAGCTTTTCTCCATCCCGCTCTTCCTCATTCTCCCTCACTCTCCATTTGTTTACCATTCTCTTCCTTATTCTAACTCAGTCTCCCTCACTTCTCACTCCTTCCTTCTAAATAATTTACACCATCTCCCTCATTATAAATCTCTCTTCACCATTCCTCTCGTCCTCCCTCACCTATTCCTCATTCTCACCCATCTCCCTAACTCTCTCTAGGAGTGAGCTATGATGATCGGTTAATAGCTCTCGGTCTCATTGTGTTGGAAACGTGTAGAGTGTGGCTAACTCATAAAAGTATTTAAAAGACTAAATGGGTTAGACAGTGTGGGATATAACCAGACGTTTTGCTTTGATATAAATGCAACATGTAACCATGGGTGGAAGTTAAAGCTGAAGAGGTTTAACCCCTTCCTTACCGGCGACGTATTTTAAATTTTATTCTAGCAATATTTAGACGATTTTATTCAGTTTTAGAAGGGCCTCCAGCAATTACCGGCTTCGAACTATCTCACTTAACCCTTTTTACTACCACAGATCCTTCTTAAACTCCACAAAATCATCTAAATATAGCTAGAATAAAATGAAAAGACGTTCCCGGTACAGAAGGGGTTAATGGTAGAATATAACGTACGTGGAAATACTTGTTTACATATATACTTGTTTACATATATACTTGTTTACATATATACTTGTTTACATATATACTTGTTTACATATATACTTGTTTACATATATACTTGTTTACATATATACTTGTTTACATATATACTTGTTCTACGAGGAACAAATTACATGAGAATCTGTGCATATCCTTCTCCCCCACCAGCGACTACGTGTTCCCCCTGTACCTGGTCTCCTACACCCTGTACTCCCTCTTCGGCGTCTCCATCACCTTCTCCGTCGGCGCCGTCGTCTCCCTCATATATAGTAAGTCAACCCTATATTATCTTCTCTTTAACCCTTTCTGTACCGGTGACGTTCTTTTCATGTTAGTTTGGCTACTATTAGACGACTTTATTCAGTTTAAATAGGGCCTGCAACAATTAACAGGCTTCGAACTATCTCCCTTCACCATTCTACACACCACAGATCCTTCTTAAACTGTACAAAATTATCTAAATATAGCTAGCATAAAATTAGAAAGACGTCGCCGGTACAGTAGGAATTAAATACGCCACGAATCTGCTTTCTCCAAATTTGATTACAGCACTGTTACTAGAGTTAAGGGGAGATTTCCACTTGAGGGATTTTTTTCTGGACCCCTTTCTCCCTCATTCTTAGTCCCATTGCTTTTGAGATTTTAAGACGTTCGCTCGATTAGTTTGGCGATTTTAAGAACTTTCCTCCCATTTCTGTCAATTTTAAGACATTTCGTGTCGATTATTTCCTGGCGAGCGATAGCAAGCCTGTATTTTAAGAGGAACCGGCCTTTGGCAGGTAGATTTTCTACCGTTAAGTAAAGTAATACGGTACCATTGTTGGTTCACTATAATTAGGTAAGTAATCTTAACTCTAACCTTTTGTAACTCAGGAAGGGCCTGAGCAAATAGGCTGTAATGTTTCACACCTTTGTCCTGGCTGACTCTTTCCAAGTGGTATATATAACAACTCAATTACTCAAGTCCTTTTTAAGTTATAAGAGGTTTGAATTGAGATTTCTGGCCAACTTATAATGGACATGGTATAATTGTGTTGAACTATGTTGAATGGCTGAATAGTTTTAGTTGATATAGCAGTATGCCAGCTTGCAACGATGCCAGAATGCAGCATGGCAACGATTGCCACCAAGCAACCCAGCCGACCATTGCCAGTATGGCCAGCGCCATTGCCATTTATTACGCCTTTCGTGGACACCCCGACCCTAATAATTATCTCTCCTGCAAGTAATACCAGGAAAGAAACGCCACGCCATAAATAAAACTGTCTCCCCCAACTGATCTCATCAAAGAGAACAGAAGACAGTCTCCCATCCACAGTCAGCCAACAGAAAATGAATCTCCACTACCTGCCTCATCTTGCACTAGACCTACAATTAACACCTCCATGATCGAGGGGCTTACCTTTGGCCCTATCATAAGAGCCACCCCTGCCCTTCTTCCCCAAAAGCCAGGCCCTACTGATCAACACAGATACAGAGAGTAGAGTCCAGGATGCGGAAATTGTGTGGCAGCTCACCTTCAGCGCTTACCCAGGCTGGAAGGAGAATACTTAACCAGGTTCTCACTTATTCTACGCTTACGTAGGTGGAACAACCAGTGTTGCTTACTCATGGCACTAGCGCAGTACCGCTTACCCAGGTTACTGTGAATTTATTACCCCCTAGGCACACAACACCTTCACCAAGTTAGCTACCTGCCCAGTAGAAAGAAAGCGAGAACCAGGTGCCACGACCCTGGCGACACCGGAGAAGCAGGGAATAGGAAGGAGGCGAGAGGAATAGGGCCTACCCGAGTCACCTAGGAAGACTATCCTTCTGAGATAGCGGATTATTGCTGTTCTCTATCTTTGAGATCCATACTAAAGATTTAAAACTGTCCCTTGCCTATAACGATATGAATATACTCGTGTATGTTAAAGATATAAGAGACCTCTCGATGTCTAATTTCATTAATCTCATGGGAGTTGTTGGTGTTATGAACGATATTAGTTAAAATTAAAGATATATATTCCTACCTTAACGTAAGATCTTATTTACAACATTACTAGAATTAATATAGTACTAGCTGCCCTGCCATGCTCACCACTCTCCCTACCATATCTATGTCCTGCCTTATTCAGGTTCGACATTGTTACCGAATTGTATGTACTGTATAATTATGTATCCACTCCATGAATATTAATTACAAACATTTAGATAAGTCACCTCCAACATACCTGTTTGCACTTCATTATTAACTTATAAATAAAACCTTATATACTGTGCCCGTGTACTCTGTCCTAGCCTTCGTCTCCCAGTTATATAAGATACACTGCACCACCATTCATTCGAGGCTCACACTCATTCATTCCAGATTCACAATAATTCATTCATTCAAGGTTCACAATTATTCATTCGAAGTTCACAATTATTCATTCAAGGTTCACAATCATTCTTTTGAGGTGTACAATCACTCATTTGGGGTTCACAATCATTCCTTCGAAGTTACAAAAAATCATTCGGGGATCACAATTATTCATTCGGAGTTGAAAACGGTTCATTCGAGGTTCACAATTGTTCATTCGAGCTTCATAATCATTCATTCGAAATTCACAATTATTCATTCGAGGTTCATAATCATTCATTCGGGGTTGACAATAATTTGTTTGAGGTTGACAATCCTTCATTCGGCATTGACAATCCTTCATTCCGGGTTGACAATCCTTCATTTGGGGTTGACAATCATTCATTCGGGGTTGAGAGTAATTCATTTGGGGTTGAGAGTCATTCATTCGGGGTTGAGAGTCATTCATTAATTTCTCATCCCTTGCAGAACCGTGGACATGTGAGGAGGCCCAGGAGGTCTACGTGCACCCTAACTTCTATCGCCTACAACGGTGGTGGGAGGAACGGAGGTCGAGGAAGGGGAGGCGGGACGACCTCTCCACCTCATCCAAGAATCTCGTCCAAATGGAGAAGTTCTGAGTGACGCTGTGACCAAATACCAGACGGTACCGGTAGTGTTCTTTAGTAACCCTATTTGGTCCAAGGGTTATTGTGTTTAATTATTTGTTATAGTTTTATTATTTTGATTGTATTATACATATATTTTGTTTATGTTTTTATTGTTTTCATCTGATACTTGTATTATAATATGTTAATGGTTCATTAAGAGTTCAATTTCCTTTTCTTTATTACCGATCAATTTAGATTAGGCAACATAAATCTAAAAACCAAGTGTTATTTTGAATCATTAGACATTAAACAATTCTGGTCTCTGTCCTCGGTTAGTTGTTGATACTATTTGCACTGACAGTAAACTCTTATTAATAGCATGTCCTTAGTATTTTTTTTAAGCATCATGTCTTATTTTCATTAATATGTCTATATTTGTAATGTGTTCTTATTTCTGTTTGTGTAGTATTATGTATTGTAATAAAACAATATATGCAACTCGGTATTGTACATTAATTACACGTTATACTTACCACCAATGTCATCACAAATAAGTCCCCATTACACGTTATACTTACCACCAATGTCATCACAAATAAGTCCCCATTACACGTTATACTTACCACCAATGTCATCACAAATAAGTCCCCATTACACGTTATACTTACCACCAATGTCATCACAAATAAGTCCCCATTACATCACAGTATTGTCATGTAAGTTTCACAAATTCTTGACCTTAAGGGGAGGTTTGTATTTTTGTCTGGATCCCCTTCTTCCTCGTACCGAGCCCAATTAGTTTTGAGATTTTAAGACGTTCGCCCCATTAGTTTGGTAATTTTAAGAGCTTTTGCCCCATTTTTTGTAAATTCTAAAACCTTTCGTGCCATTTAGGTGTCAATTTCTTCCTGGCGAGCGACGGTGAGCCTGCAATTTAGGAGGAACCGGCCTTCGGCCGGCACATAAAAATGAACAAATTTATCTCGATGGGAGTCTTAAAATTATTTTATGATTAGCTCGATGGAGGTATAGGGAGCAAATTAATGAATAAGTTTGGTGATGTGACACACTCGTAATCTACACACTAAGATAATAGGGTCACTTTATCACCATCACATCCCAGGTCTATCACTTTACATCTGCTATCATAAGAGATCAAGGGTCATATGTAAGCCATGAGTAATTATTAATCAGAGATCTTCTTTGATGGGTTGTTTGTCCTCTTACGTCATTTGTGAAGGAATTATATAGATACATACATACATACTTTCTACCTGAATCCGTCTTTCCCTCATCCTATGACTTAAATTGCTTCAAACTCAGTGTGTCCAGGCATTTAGGCTTGAACTGTCCTTGTTTTTTGACCCTATCACTCTTTCAACTCTGGGGGAGGCATTCGTCACAGGCAAGTTTCCCTTTTGTCTCCCTCATCCACATAGAATAAAATTACATGTAATTTTAAAAACCACACGAGGTTCGGTTTCAGTCTCACTTCCCAATGGTGGTGTTCCAGGCAGCCCAATCATAGGGCTGCCCCACTTGTTAGTTTTGTTATATTTTGAGTTCAGATCGTACGACTTGACCTCACATCTTTCTAGGTTTACTCCTTGGTGCAGCTCCCTTCATGTTCGGGGTCTTGCATCTTTTCACCCACTTTTGATTATCCATCCTCGCCACATACCCAGACATGTGGAGAGGATGAATGATTTATTATACTGTAGTTTTATAATATTCTTCACTCCATTAGATTGTTCTATAAACGTCTGACATCATATTTTGTTGTTGAAAGTTCCACTTCTAAGAACAACCATAGAGGATTAGACATTCAAAAACACTAATCTAGGCTGCTACTTCAATTTATCTTATCATTCCGGGGTTCATCATCTTCAGATTCCTCTTATCTGTATAGAACTGATAACGTTGAATAAGTAACACCCCGTTCTTAACATTAATCATCCATTACAAACCACAATGTACCTGAATAAACTAATGAAAGCATATGGCCCTCCCGGGGTTCAAACTCGGGACACCACACCCAGAACATAAGCATCTAAACCATTACACCACCAACACAGTTAAATGATAGACAATTCTGTCATTGTCTTTCATTAAGTAAGGCATGATGACATAAAAGTAGAAATATAATATATTATTTGATGCTGATGTTGTGTAGCATAGGATGAAAATGTTTACAATTTCATTATAACATTAATATATGCTTGATAATAAGCGTTTTCATAATATACTGTTTGATGTTTTGTGATATTCCCGATTAACTTCAAGAGAAGCCCCAGCACGCCTCATAATCATCACCTCAACACCAGCGACACCGTGTAAAACAACACAGCCTCCCCTGAAAACACCATCGTCTTCAGGACAGCTGACATCATAAGCCGCGACCACAGCCACTACCTCACTCGCTCCGCCCTCCAGCTCCCCGGGGAATACCCAGCCAGCCTTACCTGTCCTGCTGCCCTCTCTCTCACCCCTAACTCAGTCGCCAGAGCAAAAAAGGACAAAGATACTCTTTTAAATCATCTCATACTTTACATTTTCTCTACCATCTAGCGATAATGTTATACCCAGGAAGAGGTGGTTAATGAGCTATGAGAATCAAGTTATATATTAATTTATTTATCTTTATTAGTTTCGCCTTTCCCAAACCTTAACCCCCTGGACCCCAAGCGATATAATAAAAACGTACACTCCAGTACCAGCCACTTTTTAATGATTTTTTTGTTTTCCTGAAAACACATGGGATGGGTTATTAATGACGGAAAAACAACATAAAACCGCTCACCTAGGTTATTTGGGGGTCCTTGGGGGCGGGGGGACGTCACCATTATCATTGGGTGATTGGTAGGCAGTATACTGGCCTATCACTCCTGCGCGCGCCCACACGCACACAGCTGGACTTGGCGTGGTTGCCAACCATCGGTATTGTTCCATGGGATCCTAAAGTAGTTCCCATACAAATCTGAACCCTCTAGGTGCAATAGGACAAGAGTAGTTAAGGTGGTCACATACATTGCGTCGCTGGTACTGTGGGTTACACACATAGGCGACGCATAACATGCGTCCCTGTTGTCGGAGGGGTTAAGAATATAGAGGAAATAAAGGATAAGGTTAGACTATGAAAGATATGTTTTGTCATTAACCCATCGAGCCCAGATTTACTTTTAAAAGTGTGCTAGAGTTTGCCATATGGAACCCGGGCGTACTTTTAAAAGGCACAGGCTTGAATTCGTCCTAAAACCACTTAAAACTGCATGAAAGACAGCTTTGTTGTCATGGCGGGCTGTCCGCAAACACATAATAACATACCGTCACAATCAGTCTGCCTGAGACACTGTGTTGCAAGCACTGCCCAAACAAATCAACCAGAAATGTTTGGCCGTCCGAATCGATGCACACAAGCATTGTTCAGTGAAATAAGAGTGGGTGCAATGGTGAAATAAATCAATAATCAGTAATCAAAATAATCAATAATAATCCATAATCCATAATCAATAATCAATAGTTGCAAGAGTGCTTAGAAGGTGAAACCATATGCCAGCCAAACATAAAAACGTTAAGTGAAACGTAAGTAGACGACCACCAAAACGAACATTGTGCTTTCACAATTAATCCTGAATTCTTAGTGTACAATGTTCTATTCATCACCATTCACCAAATAACAGCGAGTGTTACATTCTGATATGCAAATAACATAGGTAGGCCATTCTTTGCGGAGATATGAATACGTGAATAAGATGAAATTCCTGAAACTCCCCTGATTTTTACCCCAGAAATGTGCCTAAACTTACCCATATATTTTCACCATCAAACAAATACCAGTTTGTGTAGAATGTTGTAGTCTTCACCATTCGCAAGATAACAGTAAGAGCTTCATCTTGATATATCTAACCTAGGTTAGGCCATTTCTTTGTGGAGATTACAAGAAGATCCCAAAATTGACGGTAAAGGCCCGGATCTCAAGCCCGTGAAAATTCCTACCCCGCCGCAGGATGAGGGTATAAAAATGCTGTACAAGGATTGTAAACAAAACATATGTTAAGCAATTTGCATACTCCATATTTTCAATTGTTTCTAGAAATACAGAAATGCACGATCTTTTATATTTTGATGATATTTAATTTCATCATTGACCTTGTACATTATTCCACTTTGTACATTATTTTCTCTTACTAGCTAGGTCAGGAATGTTTGTACAATATTTGGAGGAATAATTATGATAAAATAACGGAATGTCATAAAACTTTTATTTAACCAAACAGGTAAAAATAATATTATTCACAAGCCAATGATCACAGTTTCATATTTATCGAAATGTTGATCAAGTATTCACACCCAGAAGCTGGGTGTGCTCAACCGCCTCCGGGGGTTCTTTACCCCTGCGCAGCTTCTTGCTCTGTACAGGGGCACAGTGCGTCCATGTATTGAGTATTGTTCACACATGTCGGGAGGATACTCTCACACAGCACTTCTAGACAAAGAAGAAAGGAAAGCCTTCCGTCTCATTAATTCACGTCCACTAACCAATTATTATCTGCAGTCTCTCTCTCTTCGCCACAATGTTGCATCTCTCTCACTATTCTACCGCTATTACAATAATCAGTGTTCCTCAGAGCTCTCTCAGTGTATACCATCCCCTCTTCTTAGAGCACTCAATCCCAACCCTACTCTGTTCAACTCTCCAACCCAAGAGTGAAACATTATTATCAATCTTTCTTTTATTCAACAGCTGAGTTCTGGAACTCTCTACCAGAATAAATTTTTCCCTCTTCCTATGACTTAGACTTAAATTGCTTCAATCTCCGTATGTCCAGGCATTTTGGTTCGAACGTCCCTTGATTTTGGCCCTGTCACTCTTTCAACTCTGGAGGAGGTGCTCGTCAAAGGGAGTTCTGCCTTTTGTCTCCCTCACTTACATAGAAACACAAATCCACGAGTTTACCTATAATTGTAGTTGTTTTGAATATTCCCTATAGTTTATATTTATTTGGATATTTAGTTGGATATTTATTTTTTATTACAATATTTCTGACAAACATTACTGCATAATTGTGGTACTTCTCCTTACTTACTCTTTCTATGTCTTTTATTTGTTACTACTTTACGTACTCCATACTGTTACTTTTCTTACAATGCCCTAGATTGCGTATTTTATTATGTTGATAATTTTCACTGTCACTTACAGTGTATGTTTATAATAATTTGAACACAAACACTTTTACTCTACGTTTTACGTCATGTTAGTTCAGACACTACCCCTTGAGGATCAGGATGCATATAGAAAGTTTATTCAGACTATCATTAGACAATTTTATTTAGATTAGGAAGGGTATGTGGTAGCCAAAGGGTTAAATGAGACCGTCTTTACCCTTTTCATTCCAACAGATTCTACCTTAGCTGTATAAAATCGTCGTATGATACACTGAATAAATTGTCAAACGCGTCATAATCCTCAAGGGGGTTAATTAATTGTCGTTTTTGAGGAAGAGGATGGCAACTTAGATTTTCTAAATTTAGTTTTCTTCATGTTTAATATCAGTTTTTTAACCCTATCGGTATATGGTAACGCGTATTTTTATGTTTGCTATCATTAGAACCTTGTACTCGGTTAACCTCTTAAGTGCGCATGGGGGTAATTAGACACCTCTGCCTGTGCGCATGTCTTTGAGCTGTTTCCATCACTAAAATATTCATTTTACCATAAATAGCATTAATACTTATCCATATGCACCTATTATAGGTTGATTATAAAGGTATTAACCTGTTACAACAATAAAACGAGTGAAAACAGCGTTTGGATGGTCAAAATCGGCGATACAGGCTGCGACTTACATAATGTATGGGTGAGGCAAGCTCCTTTCCCGCCAATTTCCCCCAAGGCCACTGAGACACTGTCGATCGATACTCTCTCTCTCTCTCTTGCACTCGCTTGCTAACAGTGATGACAATGCCCTGCTTGCAACTCGCTAATGTTAGCATGAAAATATACCTCAGAATAAGGGAATAACAGGGAAAATAGGTGATAACTGAAGGAGGGGAGGAAAGTGGGGAAAGAGGGGAGGTAGAGGACTGATATTTTGCATGGCCCAAGGGCAAAAAAAAAAAAAAAAAAAAAAATGTTCGATGTTTAAAATTTATTTATTTATTCTCTGACTCTTAAGAGTCTTCCCGCAGTCCGCCGGGGGAACTCTTAAGAGTCTTCCCGCAGTTCCCGGGTTAAGGAAGTAATCGTTTCAAAGGGTTAATTGACATCATTATACCTTTTCTATTAACATGGATCCTTCCTAAGCTTAATAAAATAGGCTAAAGTTAACCAAAATATAATGAAGAAACGCAGCATCGAATACTGAAAGATGTTTACAACTCGCCTGAATACCTTCACAGCTGTTTTACCTTTTTCTTCATTACACTTACTCAGATATCTCTACACATATGCTTATAATGATTCAAGGTAGGAGTAACAAAATATTGATCCAAGCCTGTGTCAGCTCTAGGTGATATTAGTTCTTATTTTTAGGTTTACTTTCAACTATATAGTTTTGACAACACTTGTAACTTCATATAGTTGCTTCCCACTTATCTTACATGCTCCACTTTCTTATGCCCTTCTATATATCATGCTTACTGAGATAGTCCCTACACATCTGCTTATAATGATCTAGACTCGGAGTAACAACATTAGGTTCATTGACTTAATTACACGTTATACTTACCACAACATTCCTTACAAATTATTCCTCATTGCATCATAATATTGTCATGTAAGTCTCACGAATTGTTGACCTTCAGGGGAGGGTTTATTTCTGGACACCCTTCCATCCACTACTGTATACTTAATCAGGGGAGTTTTTTTTTTTTTTTTGGACTCCCTTCTATTTACTATGCTTACTCAGGGGAGTTTTTTTTCTGGACCTCCTTCTATATACTATGCTTACTCAAGGGAGTTTTTTTCTGGACCCCCTTCTATTTATTATGCTTACTGAGATAGTCCCTACACATCTGCTTATAATAATCTAGACTTGGAGTAACAGCATTAGGATCCTTGGCTTTCTCATCCCACTCCCTCATGCGCAGAGAGGCTGTGAACTGGGGGTCAGCCCTAAAGTTGTCCACCTCCCCGGGGGTCATAGGGCCGCCTTGGTGTTCCAGGGTCTTCTTGCTGGCGTCTGAGAGCCCTAGGGAAGTGCGAGGAAGAAATATTAGATATCCCATTAACTTGGTAATGGCCAGTACTTGGGATCCAGGAAATTCTACCAGTTAAAGCTGACATGATAGCGACTAATGGATCGTGCAAAAAGAATATAAACAATATTTGTAATAGGCAATAAAGAGCAGGGATCATACTCACCCTCCCCCCCCCCCCCCTTCCGATCCACCAGTATACTAGTGGGGTTCGCAGCAACTATGAACGAGAGAGAGAGAGAGAGAGAGAGAGAGAGAGAGAGAGAGAGAGAGAGAGAGAGAGAGAGAGAGATTAACTCCGCACTATAACCCACCATTGTAATAACTTGGATTAGTAGCCACCAGGAACCTCTTGGCCTCTACGTGGCTCCTGACGAAGTGAGTTACGTCGGAAGGGAACCCCAGCTTCTTCAGGTATTCTTCACCTAGTAAAGTCAAATAAATTATTCAGATTAAGAAACATCTCCCAAAATGTACATATTTGTTTTAAATATTGTGATTAACACTGGAAGCTAAAGCTAATATATATTGAGCTTAAGTTACTATATAAGTCATTTGTCAACTTATAGTCTATCTATATCAATTTTGCAATATATCAAATTATACCTCACCTATTTTTAACTTCTTGCATATATTTCATAATGTGACTTTCTCCCAGCATTCCCATGCCTGTTTTTTTTTTCATAACGTATTAAGAAACTGTCCCACAATTTATGGACAGGTTCGTACAGTAGGCGATAGGTATTGTAACATGAATACTATTATTACACAACAATACCCAGTCCAAGGTTTATTAACATATAATATAATACACTAAATAAAGCAAGGCTCACAAGGATCATGAATAAAGGTAAGGTGGTAGCTCGATTACAAAGTGGATGCTGAAGGCTGGAAATATATACTGCTGAAGGCTGAACCATATGTGATGTAGATTAAATTATACAATAAAAGTTGAAGTGAAACTGCATATTAAAATCAGTTAAAGTCAAGGCAAAGAGATGTTGAGGGCTGAGAGGTCATATAAATATAGAATAAGTGAATCACAATGATGATTTAGGATTGTGAAGTTATTATTTATAAAAGTGGGCAAAATATCTCCGTTATATAATCAATACAAATTATTAATAATTGGTGAAACTTGTATAAAGACAAATTGACAAATGAAATTAAGAGCCTTCTTACATCAGAACACATGTGAAATATACATAAACAATCCTAAATAACATTATGCATCAAATAAGCAAGTTTACAGGTAGCTAAACTTATCTCTTAAGGTATCTGTAGTGTTGTGTTGTAATTTTCAAAACAAGACTGGGGAGGTGTGGTGGAGTGGTCATGCCACTGGATTGGTAATCCAATGGACCCGGGTTCAAATCCCGATATGTCAATGGGAAGATATTATTGGGATTGAATTTGTGCTGTACCTAGTATCAGTGCATTACCACAAAGCCCACCGAAATGCCAAAAAAATACCCTCATTGTTCCCTGATTAAATAACACTGTATGAATATTCCCATATTCAAAATATGTTACAGGGGGACAATGCCTAGTGAGTTCACTGCTCAATAGGTGGCGTTCTGAGAGTGAGGGTCTGAGTCTGGAGGGTGAGACGGTGAAGCACCTGAGCGAAGCAACCGGCCGCTTCAGTGATGGAGCTGTTTCGAGCCATGATGGTTGCTTCACATGTCTCACTCCCCAGACTGGAACAAGACCTCACGGGCTTCACCGTGTTGAGCGGTGGAATGTACAGGCTCTCAGCCTATGCCCGAGAGGGAGTAGTTGGAATATAGAAAAAAAAAAAAAAAAAAAAAAAATATCCTGAATCTAATACTAACACGGAGCCGTAAGAATACTGAAAGATCCTGGTATTAATTCTAAGTTAAATTAATGAATATATGTACATTGTAGGTCGTTATTTCTAGTGATTTTAGAAGGGTCTTAGAAGCCGATGCTTATTTATTCTCCTAAAGTGCAAGAATGAGGGGAATGTTTTTCCCAGGAGTCACAGGGTAAAGGCTATTATTTTCTTAATTTCTCGGGCGTGGTAGCGAGGGCCTTCGACAATGTTTTTCTTTCCTCCTTGGGTGACTTATTCCTCTTCATCATCGTCTTCTTCTTTTTCTTTGATTTTTTAACGTAGGGTTGGATACTGGCTGAGAGGGGCGTGCCAGGAAGGCAAGGAGTGAATGAGATGGGAGTGTCACTAGTTTTGGCTGCGATGGGCATGCCAAGAGGAATGGAGAGAGTGACTGCAATGGGCATGTCACTAGTTTTTGCTGTGATGGACCAAGAGGGGGACTGAAGGTGACTGTGATGGGCGTGTCACTGGGAAAAGTTTCGGCTGCAATAGGCGTGCCTGGAGGAGAGGTTTTGGGTGCGATGGGCATGCCAAGGAAAAGAGTGGAGGCGACTGCGATGGTCGTGCCACTGGGAGGGTTTCTAACTGCGAAGGTCATGTCAAAGGAAAGTGGTTGGGCTGCAATGGGCGTGCCCAGGCTAGAGGTTGTGGCAGCAAGGGGCGTGCCACAAAAATAACTGGCTGTGAAGGGCATGCCAGAGAGGCTGATATGGTCAACTTCAGGAAACTGTAGGTAGTTTTCCTGTCTTCCTTGTCTACTGGACGGTTGAGGGTAAGAAGGGCTGATCTGGGCTGTTGCTAAATGTAGTTGGGCCCCTTCACCATGGTGTTAATCTTGCTACCTGGGTACCCAGGTAGGTAGGTGGTGATGGTGGGGTGGCAGCCCTTTTATTAATATCCCTCCATTTTCTCGCAAAATGGGGGGAGAGAAAATGGGGATTTCATAGGAGTCACTCTTGTGTTATCCATTACAACCACTAAATCGATTTTCGCTCTTGTATTCTTTCTTTTTGTTCTTGCTCCCCTTGTGGGTATTTTATTTTTGTATAGTTATACAACACGAATTCTACCTAACAACAATATACTTATAACTACCCACTTAGCTACCTACCCACACAGTTTATTCACTACTGATTACCCATATTACCCACCTACAGTCTCATGGTGTGCCACCCCCAACAATTCACCATTACTGATCATGCGGGGGCGCCCCTCCCTCTGCCCCACCAGGTGCCCTACATCGTGCAACAGGGCACCTAGAACCACCTGTGGGAAGAAGGGGTAGATGGTGTCAGTGTAAGTAATGCAGTAGGGGTACTATAATCAATCATGACAGACACTGACGGAGGAGTATGAGGTACTCTATATACAGACATATCCCTTCAGTGACAGACCTGTGCCGGGAAGCCTTCAGTTTCAGCTAGATGGGCGGCTTGTAGGGCATGCTGTACCTGCGTCACCGCCTCCCCCAGGTAATCCTCCTCTCCTAGGTCCTCGTACAGCCCAAACACTGATGACAAGTTGCCTTCTAAGTTTCGCTCCATCGTGGGGGACTCCGGGATAAAGTGAAGACAAACAAGTCAAAATAGAGATCCTGTAGAAAGAAAGAGTGGTAATTGTTTTTCTTTGGACGCCATTTTGGTGCCATAACTATCAAACAATGATTTGATAATATATTTATATTCACGTAGAAGTTAGATCCAAAGATTAAACTGTATTTCCTATACCAATATTGCTGAATAGTTTATTTTATGGGTATGGATATATTTGAGCGTATAGAGAGGCTAAATACAGCAGTGGTTCCAATATGGCGGAAATTGGCCGATCTCTGGTACTGGATGGTCTATTAAGTCAACACGGACACACTCCTAAATGACTACAGCCTAGATTAGATCAGGTTAAATTATACATGATTAAGTTAGGTTTAGTTAGTTTAGGCTACATTTGGTTTGGTTAGGTTAATTCAGTAAGGTTAAGTTGAAAGATTGTGGACATTTAGGAATATTTATGTTGTGACTTACCATATAGGGTCTAATGTATCAATCGAATTGTTTTGAAACTATATATCGCAAAGATTAACATTGTTGGTTCATTACTGTGAGTATACTTAGCATTATTTGCTTCTAATATTAATTTTCGACTGTTACATGTTAGTTCGGGAGAGCACATACCTCCGCCAACGCTGGCAGAGGTATGTGCTCTACCTGTCTGGAAAACTACTCCGTGTGTCCAGGCATTTTGGCTCGAACGTCCCTTGATTTTGGCCCTGTCACTCTTTCAACTCTTGGGGAGGCACTCGCTACAGGCAGGTTTGCCTTTTTCCTCTCTCACTCACATAGAACAAAAACTGTTCAATAGATTTTCACCAAATTTCACATGCACATTCGGTGGGTCAATGTGATGGTCACTAAATAAAACAAAAATTTATTCGCTCAATAGTCCTAGTCCTAGGTCAAAAGTATGGTCCAGCCCATCCCCCCTACATCACCCCCTATTCCCACCCCCATCAGGGAGGCATAGTGTTGTAATCACCGTGTCTGACGCAGTGATTACAGTACTACGCCGCCACTTCGTTGGAGGGGGGGAGGGATGAGGCTGGGGCTTGGACTATATTTTGGATCTAGGACCTTGACTATTGGCCATTTTAAAAGAAATAATAATTTGACTGACCGTCGTATTGACCCACCAAATGTTTGTGTGAAGTTTGGTGAAAATCCATCGAATGGTCTATACTCTAGGAGGAGTTTCCGGACAGACAGACAGACAGACGGACGGCAGACAATGCGGTTGGCAGTGTACCAGTATACGGGGGGCAATGCCACTCTGCTTATGCAGAGTTGATAAGCATCATCACACACACACAGATAGACACACAGACAGACAGACAGACACACATACATGGTGATTACAATACTACGTCACCTTTACGGGGTGCTACGTAATAAGACTACCATATCACGAATATCTTCGCTACACACACTGATCCTCACTACAGACACACCATCATCATCACTGCTGTGAACGCAGCACGCATAACAGACAGACAGACGCGGAGATTACATAACTACGCCATCCCTACGGGGAGCTATGTACAGTATATAATAATTACATCTAAAAACTACAACAGTTTTATGCACTAACTGCAATAAAGATGGAACATTGATAAAAACCTTGGTATATAAATAAACATAAATAAACTGTTAATGAGCCACGGAAAAGAGTGTTTGTTTGTTTGATGGCGGTGGTTTATTAGTCTGCCAGGTGGTGTATAAAAACAGTGTCATTCCTGTAGCATAACGTAACCCAGCTGATTCACGAGAGAGAGAGAGAGAGAGAGAGAGAGAGAGAGAGAGAGAGAGAGAGAGAGAGAGGGTAGATATAGATATTAGGGGATGCTGGTGAACATTTGCTTGTTAATCTTGAGGGTTAAGGACTAAGAAGATGACACGTCATTTAGGGAGCTCATAACCTATAGCTTAGATAAACCTAATCAAACTATACCCTTCCTCGTCTAACCATCTCTAATCTAACACACCAATGTCTATACCCTAACCAAGCCTAATTCATCGGCACTTTATCTAGATTTTAAGTGTCAGGGGGATTAGTGGACCAAGGTTAAGCTGACCGATAAAAAAGGGAATACCTGGGAAGAAAAGAGAGAGGAAGAGTTGACAGACGAGGAAGGAGGAACTGGATAATAGAGGAGAAGAGGGATGGCGAAGGTGGTGAGAGACGAGAGAGAGGAGATAGGGAAAGATAAGAAGGAAGAAGCAAAAAAAAAAAATAAGGGAATGTGAAGGGAACGGGAAAGGGGCAATGCCTGCCGTGTATAGAGAAGGCATTGAAAGGGGGCACATAAAAGACGGTAAATAAATGAAGGGGAGTGATAGAAGAGGAGAAGGGGAGAAGAGGAGACAATAAATAGACGAGAAATAAGGGGAGATAAATAGGAGAGAAAAAAGTAGAGCAAATGAGGGAGAAAAGAGGACACGAAATAGCCGAGACATAAGGGGAGAACACTAAGGGAAGAGAAAAACAAGCGAATGGGAATAAGAGCAGACTTGAAGGGGGGGGGGGGGGGAAGGTCATCAGAAAGTGTCATTCTGCTAATCTGGGCAGTGTTACCTCAGGGCTATAAGTACATACACACACACACACACAGTACTACCCCCACAGAAGGCAATGGGGAGAGCCGCGAAGAACAAATAGTTCTATACGTACTGTGCAACAGAAGAATTTGGCCGAGTGTCGTGTAAAAAGGCGTTCAGTGAGAGTTTCTAGGAATATTTAGTATCTCAGAGACCTTGCGGTCCACTCAAGGGAGATTTTCTATCCAAACAATGACCGTTTAAAGCGGAACACTCGTTACAGTGGACAAATAAACGTTACTACAAATAAACGAAGAACGGGTGAAATTTGTAGAGCTACGACGCAAAGCCAAAAAGTTAATTAAGCAAAGTAAAAAGACCCTAGAGTTACATATTGCGAATCAAAGTAAAACAAACCCGAAAGAATTCTATAGTTATATCAGAAAGAAAAAAGTAGTTACTTCAACTGTTGGACCGTTAGTCGATGAAAATGGAGAATACACCAAAGACGAAGTACAAAAATGAGTAATGCCCTCAATACCTTCTTTGCATCAGTTTTTACAACAGAAGACCTCAGTGATATCCCTACACCATCGCCGATTCAGATTGATAATTCAGATGTTCTAAGCAATATCACCGTTACAGAGAGAGAAGTATTGAATTGCTTAGATAAACTCATGGTAAATAAAACGCCAGGACCTGATACAATCTCGCCTAGAGTTCTAAAGGAAGCTAAGGATGAGCTCTCCAAACCACTGACATTACTATTCAATAAATCCTTGCAGTCTGGAACTGTGCCTGATCAGTGGAAGATAGCCAACGTAACACCGATATTAAAAAAAGGCAGCAAATCCCTACCCAGTAACTATCGTCCAATTAGCTTAACCTCAGTTGTATGTAAAATGCTAGAAACGGTCATAAGAGACAGACTCGTAAATCACTTAGAGGAAAATAACATACTTAAAGATACTCAAACACGGCTTTCGTAAAAAACGTTCCTGTTTAACAAACCTCTTAGACTTCTTCCACGATATCCTCAACCTCTACGATGAGAGTAAAGCTGTAGATATTATATACCTTGATTTTCAAAAGGCCTTGACAAAGTTCCCCACAAACGTTTACTGCTAAAACTAAAAGCGCATGGAATACAAGACGGTGTGTTGAAATGGATAGAAAATTGGCTCAGCGACAGAAAGCAAAGAGTAGTCATAAACGGTAAGGCATCTAAATGGACCAATGTAAGTAGCGGGGTACCCCAGGGATCGGTACTAGGACCAATTATCTTTCAAATTTACATCAACGACATAGATGAGGCTCTCACCTGTACAATCTCAAAATTTGCTGACGATACAAAAATTGCAAATAGCGTACTCTCAAAAGATCAAGTTAACGATATGCAACACAATCTAGATAAATTGTCACATTGGGCCCAAATTTGGCAAATGAGTTTTAATGCGGATAAATGTAAAGTACTACATATCGGATACCTAAATGAGAAAGCAAACTATTCGATGAATGGCACTCAGCTTAAGAATGTAAACAGAGAAACCGATCTGGGAGTAACAATATCGAGTAACCTAAAACCGAGTCAACAATGTTCAGAAGTTGTTAAGAAGGCAACAAAAATAATTGGCTTTATAGGCAGATCATTTGAGCATAAATCCAAAGACGTTATCCTAACCCTTTACAATTCCTTAGTCCGCCCTCTTCTGGAATACTGCGTTCAAGCCTGGTGCCCTTATTACCAAAAAGACATAAACAAGCTAGAACGAGTTCAACGTAGAGTTACCAAAATGATACCTAGCCTAAAGAACAAACCATACGAAGAGCGAAGAGCGTCTTAGAGAATTAAATCTATTTCCTTTAACCCAGCGCAGATTGAGAGGTGACTTAATTCAAGTGTTCAAAATCATCAAAGGCATCGACAATATGAACTGTAGTAAGTACTTCACTATCGACCAATCTAATTACACGCGGGGAAACGGTTGCAAAATTATTGGTAAATCTTTTAACTCACACGAATCTAAGAATTTCTTCTTCAATCGAGTTGTCAACTTGTGGAATGGGCTTCCCCGAGACGTTATAGACTGCAGCACCGTTGATTCATTTAAATTCCGCCTAGACAAATATCTCGCATCAAACCCGCGACTGACTGCGTTTGTAAATGAATAACTTTATTTTATCCTCCCCTCAGTTACTAACCCATATGTCCCCTACTAACTTCCTAGTCCTGCCACGTTAGTGGCAGGGTAGTAGTTCCCTTTCCAATGTTCCCTTACCCACTCTAAACCACTGTTTGGACACTTGATCCTCAGTGTTTTGGAGGACAAGCAGCCTAGAAGGGTCACTAGATCTGTTGTTGCTTGATTTCCTTTGTACTCCCTTGTACTACTAGATTTTGTATTACATCATCTATTCAACATAATTGTACACGTACTGTATAGTGGGAATATAATGATTTCACAAAGTAAGCATTCTAACACTAGGGTTTGGTGAAACTGTAATAGAAAACCTTACTTACGTTCATTAATACAAATGTAACCTCCTTTAACCAATTAAAATAATACAAATTCCCTCTTCACAAACACAGTTTTTTTAACAGAGCTAATAAATGAGAATCAGCATTATATATATATATATATATATATATATATTTACTGTATATATAGTATATATACACTGTATTTATATATTATATATATATATATATATATATATATATATATAATTATATATATTCCAATTACTTCTTCCAAACCAATGAGGCTTACAATGTTTCAGCTGTCGTAGGACGATTATATTCGGCATTACGAAGGCCTCTAATGGTCCACAGAGACAAATGATTTTGGCTAGCTATCCCCGAGCGTAAATATTGAGGTGTGTGCTAATATTATACCAGGCTCAGGTAGGCAAAGAAAACGGGGAGAGTGTGGGCGAGTTTCGCGGACGTTTATGAGGTGCACGGGACAACTTCATTACAGCATGGTCCATCTGGTTTACTTAGCACTGAAATTCCTTGGGTAATATAATTATTGTTTATACTTGTTAATACTTTCTTTGTCATGATTTTGGTCTACCATATATCGCTTATTATCATACTACTAGAAACAGACATACATATAAATCATAGCATAAAGCACAGGCTATTCGATCTCAGCAAGTAGACACTCGACAGAGAGATAACGTAGACAAACACTTTATTATCAGATAGACATCACATAAGTCAGAGATCACATAAGTCAGACATCAATGTAGTCAAATAACACAGACAAAACAGACAGGCAATACAGCAGAAAATCTACACAACAAACAGATAATATAAACAAACAGACAATGATTACAAATAAGACTAACAACAAAATACATCAAGTAGACAACACATACGGTGCAACATTTAACACCTTCTGTACCGGCGACGTCTTTTATATGTTATTATTTTTGCTATATTTAGAGGAGTTTGTGCAGCTGAAGAAAGATCTGAGGTAGTAAAAAGGGTTAAGTGAGCTAGTTCGAAATATGTTAATTATTGGAGGCCATTTTTAAACTGAATAACATCGTCTAATAGAAGCCAGAATAAAATTAAAGGAACGGCACCGGTACGGAAAGGGTTAACACGATAGACAAAACAGACTTAAATGAAACTGGCAGACAACACAAAAATAAACAGAAACAAAATAGCACAACCTAAAGTCTGCAAAAAGGCGCCAATAAACACCTATATGCTTTTGGAGGTAAGGTAGGCAGACGTGGACAAGGGTCGTGTGCCAGATGTACAACTCTGTGTGTGAGAGAGAGAGAGAGAGAGAGAGAGAGAGAGAGAGAGAGAGAGAGAGAGAGAGAGAGAGACAGAGAGAGAGAGAGAGCTGTATGTGTGTGCTTGCATTGTTCTTGTTCATCCATTCGAAGCAGTGACGTCAACCTGCTTAACCCCTTGAGGATCATGACGAGTTTTGACAGTTTATTTTGGATATCAGTAGACGATTTTATACAGCTTAGGAAGGATCTGTGTTAATTAAAAGGGTATAGACTGCCTCAAATAACCTGACTTCCAATTACCCTTCCCAATCTGAATATAATCTTCTAATAACAGCCAGAAGAAATTACTACATCGGCATGATCATCAAGTAGCTACATCGTCAGTACATACCTACTTCCACTTGTTATCGTTTAATTTGTTATGATTATTATTTTGTTGCACTTGATAAACAATGCAGCCGTAATAAAACATATCTTAGTCAATAATTGCATGTTCTAACCACATAAGTGACTGTTTCCAAAGGTCGGGAGTATAATACAAACATTCTCTACAAAAAATCGCAATTGAGATTTCAAAAGCCTGTTTCAAAACAATGGTGTTTCTGGCTTCTACAGGCATTTTAAAATTAATTAAATAACAATTACATAGTTTATGAGGGATTACAATGCTATTATTCAGTTAAATTAAGTGTTGTAAACTACTGCATACTGATATCACAACATGGGAAAAACAATACAAAACGACAGATAATGTTGTAGTTTGAGGCAGTGAACCGAATATGACCAAGTAAAAACGGAGACAGGCCAGCTCTAATTACTGGTATCATGTGGGGGTTAATTCTGGACCTGAACCTTCTGAAAGCTAGTTTTATAAGAATTCAACCACCAAGGGACAGGAGTTCTCGAAGAAGGGCTCCAGTCCTTACGCTATTCTTGACTTACAGTATGCTGGCTTAATAATCCAGAAGGGTTGATAGCCTCTGAACTACTATTTTAACTAAGTAACTAACTTCAACCACCAAAAAATAAGCTAAATTATACTGGTAGGAATTCTGGTAGGAAAATCCGACAGGAAATTTTGCCGCTAAGAATTTGCTCGATAAGTGCCCGTGTTATTCGGTCCATAGCCTTGTCTACCTGATGGCCACACTCCCTCTCACTAATTAATGTTTTACTGTCCTGCCTTTCTTAATTAACCCCTTGAGGATCATGACGCGTTTTGATAACTTATTCTGGCTATAGTAGACGATTTTATACAGCTTAGGAAAGATATCTAGGAATCAAAGGGGTTAATATGTCTCAATTAATCCCTTAGCTCCCACAACTTCTTCTTAAGTTGAATAAATTCGTCTAATGATAGCCAGAATAAACTGTCAAAATACGTAATGATCCTCCAGGGGTTAATTGCAGGGGAAAATATTACCTGTATGACTCTAACTTTAAACTCTTGAGGGGGTCTACATATTTTTGTTTTCCGACCTCCATAAGCCCCCAGTTCGTTTATACAAATAGCCCCTCAACCTCCACTCCCTGTTTAACGCCGACACTCGATAATGAACGGCGAAAAAACTGGCAAAAAAAACAAAAAGTCGAGCAAGGTTGATTCAGAGACATTAGTGGAATGTGAACTCTGATTTTGTTTTATAGGATAGGGGAAATATAATGTACGCAATTACAAACGTAGCAATTGACTGTGCAAGTGTAAGGTCCTTAGTATAGACCAAAATAACAAAATAATCCATAAGGCAGAAATCCCATAATTGAGAAGTTGTAGTTCTGTTGAATTACCCAATGAAGCCCCCTTACTTTCAACATAGATGCTGATTTCAAAAAGGCATTGGGGGATAAGGGGGTGCCTAGCCCCCCTCAACCCATCCTGTATCCCACAGTAACCATAATATTGATCCCTTCACATTATCGGGTGTCTTATTGGCGTGTCATAAGATTGCTGGATAATGGGGAAAAATTAAAATCTGAGGGGTTTTGCAATATTAATCCACTGTATATTAATGCAAACTAACTACAAAAAACTACTTCTATAACCGCTGTGAGGCAGGTCCTTATTTTTTACCGAGTTTTGTATTATGGGGTTTCGTTACTCTAAACAACTGAAAAATACGAGCCAACTCGTATATTACTGCTATGTTTACCTTTCGTGATATTCATACTTTCACCACTATCGGGATGTATGTTTTAAGATTGTAGTTATTAGAGAACAAAAAAGAAAAACGAGTAATTTCCTACACAAATAATAATCACGCCTAAAACTATTGGAAGACCTATTCGTGAACTCTTAAAAGTGCAATTACACCGAACAAATAGTCGCCCTTCAAAACCACCAAGAAAAATAAGGTTTAAGAACATTTCAAGTGACTACAAGCACTACAGGATAACCAAAACAGTTATTAATTAACCCCAAACCTTTCAACTTAACCGATAAATGAACTAAAATACCTGTACGAAGCTATGAAAAAGTGTAAGCCTATACCCCAAATAACCAGACATCACAGATAAACCACAGATAACCGAAATGACGAATAAATAACCATAAACCTTGTAAATGTCTCGCACAAAGAACCAAATACCTGTGTGGCGTGAAGGTCTGCTCTTGACACAACTGACTAAGGGTGCAGTAGCTGCCCACACGCATCTCGGCCAAGGTCAGTCTGCACAGGCCCTTACAAAAATACTGGACCTCCCTGACAAGTACTTTGAATATATATCATGTAACCACTTTTCTGAGCATCCCTTCCGTCAAAAATTCATAAGGTACATAATACATTACCGTGAACTTGCGTGAAGAACCAATATACAGTAGGCTGCAAAAGTATCTCCAATAACAGCAATTTCCTACGGAAATGAATGTCAAAACTGGAGGAATCGTATACAAAAACACTAAAAATAACTTTGTTTCAATTTCACTATACCAGTAGGCCACGAACAGCAATTCTACCCTGAACACGTCCATAAATCAATCCAAGTGGTTGTCATTTTAAGATACTCATGTACGTTTGTGGGTGATTGTACTCCTCTTGTCTTATCTCACCGTTCAAACAGCTCTATCAAACTTATTCAGACATGTATCTCATTTCAGTTGCTGTCCCTATTACTTTTTAGCTAGGGGACCCGAACAGGGTTTCTCTCGGGTAGTAAGGTGTGTGGGGGTTGTGAAGGGGAAGCTAAACCTTTTCAGTATAAGGCTGCGTTTCTTCAATATTTACTCGTTGTTATTAAACCCTTGAAGCTCTGGCGCGTTTTAGCAGTTTATTTTGGCTATCATTAGACGATTGTGTGCAGCTTAGGAAGGATCTGTGGGTATTATAAGGGTAAAGACTATCTCAATCAACCATCTGACTTCCATATACCCTTCCTAATCTGAATAAAATCGTCTAATAATTACCAGAAAACAGAAACGAAATGCGTATTGGAGCTTGAAAGGGTTAAACAATTTGACTCAGTTTCTGAAGGTCCTCTAGGAATCAGAAGGGTAGAATATACTGTATATCAATTAACTCTCTGACTGCCAAACCTCTCTCCTAAACTTCATAACATCGTTTATTGATAGCCAGAATGAAAAAAATAATACGTCCTTGAATACTGAAAGGGTTTAGGAAGATTCATAAGAACAATTTGTCTATTAATTCCGGTCTGCCGTTTCTGACTTAAGGGGAGGTTTGTTTTTTCTGGACCCCCTTCTCCCTCACGTTTAGCCCCACTAGTTTTGAAATTTCAAGACGTTTGCTCCATTAGTTTGGTGATTTTAAGACCTTTAGTGCCATTTAGGTGCTTATTTTCTCTAGGCGAGCGATAACAAGCTTGTAATTTAGGAGGTAATTCATTGTTTGCATTAGGAAGCACTGTCGTCGGGGAATATGTGTGACGTGTGTACTGATGGGGCACCTGCAATATTAGGTTCAAAGTTAGGGTTTACATCCAGAATTTAAGAGGCTACTCCTGGGTTTACAGTGAATCATTGCATGATTCACCGTCAGGCACTTGCATCCAGAACCCTTCCTAGGGAAATCCAAGCCATCTTGGACAGTGCCATAAATATTGTCAATTATGTTAAGTCCAAGCCTGACAACTCACGTCTTTTCAAAGAGCTCTGTAAAGAATTGGATTCAGAGCATCAATTCCTGCTATTCTACACTAAAGTTCGATGGATGTCAAAAGGCATGTTCTCAGTCGAGTCTTTGAACATAGAAAAGCTCTAAAGACGTTTTTGGACATGCAAAACAAGGAATCTATTTTTTTCAGTGACCCACTGTGAGCACTAAGTTTAGCATACATAGTTGATATATTTGACCAGCTTAACAAACTTAATCTGAAACTTCTGTGATTCCTTATGTTGACCCATTGCATGATTGTATTGCTAGGATCCAGAACTGGGATAGTAGAGTTAACGCAGGTAACTTTTCAATGTTTGAGAAGTTTTGTGAAGTTGCTGAAGGAAAAGACAAAATAGATTATTGCCTCCAAGAAATAATCAATCACCTGTAACATTAGGACCCAGATTTTTCCAGGTCCTTCCCTGATAGGGCTTAGATCTGTCATTGTAAGAAATCCATTTAATCTTGAACCAGATTCTGTTCCAGACCCTGACTAAGATGAATACTTGGAAATAATAATTGATTCAGGTGTAAAATAATTGCATAACGAGCTTTCTGTACAGGAATTCAGGGTCCAAGTAAGTGCATCATACCCTAGCATAGGAAAGATTGCACTGAAAACACTTCTACCTTTCTCTTCCACTTATTTGTGTGAGTCAGGCTTTACAACCCTACTTCAAATTAAAACAAAATCGAGAAAGTACTTAAAGGTGGAGGATGATATGTAATGTGCCTTAACGGCAATTCCCCCCCGATTTGATAGCCTTATAGATAGGAAGCAAGTACTGCCATTGTATTAGCTTCCTAACCTAGTTAGTAGTTACATGGTGAAGTAGAGTAATTTTGTTTTATGTCTTTTGGCTGTTATAGTATATTTAAAGTTTTAAGTACAGTACACAAGTTTTATTTACAGCGATTACTGTACAGTGGTTCATTTTTTAAAGACAAAAGTAATCTGTAATAACATATCATAAGTGTGTAATATATGAATGCATTAAAATCATATTCAAAATCTGAAGGAAAGTGGGTCATGTGTGTTTGGGAATGCCAGAAGTAGGCCATGGTCTCAAAAAGGTTGAAGACCACTGCGCATAACCTAACCAAACAAGACCCTATCATACCAAACATTAAAAAGAAAAGAAAACAAAACACATAAGTAATACAATAGACTAAAATAAGATAAACAAATAAAGTAGACGTGCCGTTTTGCCCAAAATCAAAACGGCATACCCAACTCTGCGATGGGTTACCATCATCACTAATATTACCACCATCATCACTACTACTATCATCATCACTACAACTGTCACCATCATCACTACTACTATTATCATCACCATTACCATCATCATCACTACTACTATTACAATTATCACTACTACTCTCACCATCTTCACTAATACTGTCACCATTGTCACTACTACTATCATCATCACTAAAACTGTCACCATCATCACTACTACTATCATCATCACCATTACTATAATCTTATTTTTAACAACCAATTCAGAAAATTATGATGTTACAGTGAGGTCCCCACTTGGATCTTCTGATCACTGTCCTTTAATTACTTTAGAAACATCAGAAATCATGCCAAAACTGTATTAAACCTAACTAAATCAAACTTTCTCCATAAGCAGGCAAATAAACTTCTAAATAATCCAAATGATAACAAAATATTTTGGTCTACTCTTAACTCATTCAAATCCAACTTCACTACTGCTTCATCCATTCCACCATTAAAATCTCCGACTGGCAATCTTGTAAGTGACCCACGAGGTAAAGCTAACCTTCTTGCAGATATTTTCTCCACCAACTCAACCTTAGATGAAATAAATCAAGATGTCCCTGTACTTAATTTTAATTCACCTGAAATTCCCTCACTTAAGATCCACACCAGACATGTCAAAACTATTTTGCAGAATCTCTCAGTAGATAAGGCTCCTGGTCCAGATGAAATTCCTCCAATAGTACTTAAGAATTGCTCCTTGGTGCTCGCTCCTGTATTGGCAAAATTTTTCCGTCTGTGTACTCATACCTCATGCTTCCCAGTACCCTGGAAAGAAGCAAACATCCATCCAGTTCCTAAAAAAGGTGCCTCTTCAGATCCATCAAACTACAGACCAATAGCTATAACTTCCACTCTTGGCAAAGTTTTTGAAATTATATTAAATAATCACATAATTAAGCATCTGGAGAATAAATTAATCAGTGATAGGCAATATGGTTTTAGACGATGTCGATCAACTGCAGACATTCTTTGCCTTCTTACGCATCAAATCAACCAAGCTACAGACCAACATGGTGAAACACATACAATAGCACTGGATATATCAAAGGCATTTGATAGAGTCTGGCATCAATCCTTATTGTCGAAGATGTCACACTACGGCCTTGCATCATTAGTTCCACTAATTTCTTCTTATCTTCATAACAGAAAAATACGTGTAATGGTAGATGGCCTTTATTCTCAATTTCACTCAATAAATGCTGGTGTTCCCCAGGGATCAGTTTTGGCCCCAACTCTGTTCCTCATTCATATCAATGATCTCATATCTACCACTCATAATCCAATACATTCCTACGCAGATGACTCAACACTCCACAGTTCCTTCACATTTACCAATTCTTTCACCCAACCCGATCTTATAAATTCAAAAATAAACACTGCAATTTCTCTGAACCGGGACCTTTCTAGAATTAATGAATGGGGACAAGAGAATCTAGTTTCCTTTAATGCACAGAAAACCAAGTACATTCAATTTTCTAACCGACAGAATCTCACTGACTCCCATATATTTTTTAATGATGTAAATATTCCCACTTCCCCTAGTATTGACATTCTCGGTGTAACATTAACTACTAACTTGAGCTGGACACATTATGTTAGAAGCATTGCTAAGAATGCCTCTAAAAAACTGGGACTCCTGTACAGAGTTCGAGAATTCTTCACTGACGAGCAGTTGGCCGTAATATATAAAAGTCATGTGCGCTCTCAGATGGATTACTGTTCACCTCTGTGGGGTGGAAGTGGAGTGGTTGCATTGAGGCAGTTGGACAAAATTCAAAATAAAGCTATTAGATTAATCAATAACCCTGCAATCACACAGGACCTTCCTACATTAGCCATACGAAGAAACGTTGCATCCCTTGCATTATTCTACAGATATTTTCACAGCAATTGTTCCGAGGAACTTGCTTCAATTGTGCCGCCTCTCCACATCTTTCCCCGTAGAACTAGGGCAGCTGAGAGCGCCTATGAATTTACACTTTCTCCTCCACAATGCAGAACTTCTGCTTATCAGAATTCATTTATCCCCAGAGCTACTACTCTTTGGAATTCACTTCCCTCGAATTGCTTTCCACAAACTTACAATCAACAAATGTTTAAATCCAGTTGTTACAAACATTTTATGAATGGAGGATGCCTTTAGGCACATGGACCTTTTTGTTTTATCTGTGTTTTTCCTTCCTCCGTTCATTGTCTCTTAAAAAAAAAAAAAAAAAAAAAAAAAAATCATCACTACTAATATTACAATCATCACTACTACTCTCACCATCTTCACTAATACTGTCACCATTGTCACTACCATCATCACTACTGCCATCATTATCACTACAACTATCACCATAATCATTATCACCATCATCTTACAATGATCATTACTTGTTACCATCATCACCACTATTATGACCATCATCACTACTACTGTCATCATCATCACTACCATCATCATTACAACTGTCATCATCATCACTACAACTACATCCATCATCAATACTATTATCATCATCCCCACTATTACTATCATCACTTCATTGTCAATTAAACTAACTTAACCTAACGGATGCGGGGCGAGATGTTTTCGGCCCCAGAACGAATGCGTTCTGTGTGTGAGCCCCTTCGGGGCACACACACTAAGAATGCCATCATTGCTGGGTTGGGGGGGGGGGGGGCGTCCGGGGGGGGGGGGGTAAAATCATAACTATTGCATAAATAAAAAAAAAAAAAAAAATGACTTTCGCATTCACCCAACAAATGTTTGTGTGAAATTTGGTGAAAATCCGTCCAACGGTCTAGGAGGAGTTCAGCGACAGACAGACGACAACGACAGACATTTTTTTCGGGTGGTACCCACTATACGGGGGGGTGGGGGGGGGGGGATACCAAACTCTGCTTACGCAGAGTTGATAATCGGTATATTTCAGACCGGCAGCCAATGAGGCGGAAAATACACAATCCTAAGTAGTCATCAGGTTGGCTTTGCTTGCCACAAGGGCACCTACATGATCCTAGTATGGGTAGGATGTGGGCCGGGAACCTGATGGAATCCAGAGGTGCGCATCCACACCTAACCCCCACAGCCAGGAAAGTTCTTGGCAGAAATGTTATACGCAGGTAGTTGGATTCGAACCCATAACCTGAGCCAAGCGAAGACATAGGGTACTCAGCCACTGTTCCAAGTGTGTGTGTGTGTGTGTGTATTCACCTATTTGTAGTTTACAGGAATTGAGCTGCACTTGTGTTTAATGTCTCAGTTTCTATTGCCTATCCAGTTTACTTTTAAAGTCGTGGACATTTCTTGCTTCTACAATCTCCGCACTTAAGTTGGTCCACCTATCTATCTATATGTGTGTGTGTGTGTGTGTGTGTGTGTGTGTGTTATGAATATTTAATACAAAATACTCTCTCTCTCTCTCTCTCTCTCTCTCTCTCTCGCTCACACTCACACACACACACACACGCACACGTAGGTTTTCTTTCCATTACCGATACTTCACCAGTTTCTTTGTCAGTGAACGAAAAATATAGGCCCAACTAATATATTTGTTTACTTCTAAGAAAATACCTTGAGTATTTACCTTCATAAAAACACATACCGATAAACATACTCATCCACACATGCTCTGTCTTACTGAGAGAGAGAGAGAGAGAGAGAGAGAGAGAGAGCGCGCAGTTCACTTAAATTAATGGAGTCAAAACACATAACGAAATTTTACCCACAGGCGTTCCACAGGGTTCAAATTTCGGTCCCTTACTCTTCCTTGCATACATTAATGACTATCAAATCCTCTAATGGATTACAAAAAAAATATTTGCAGACAACATTAATGTTTTTCATTCAGTATCAGAACTAGCATATCTTGAACTTACGATAAACATATAATTATATATTATTTATGTGTGGCATTTACCAAATAGATTATCCCTCAATATCTTAACAAACTCTTGTGATATTCGAAGGAAACAAGTATCATAACCAAAACATCAATATTAGTATTGGGAATAACGTGATTGAAATGTGTACTTATTTCACAAAATTCTTCGAGTGTGTTTGTAGATGAAAAATTATCGTGGAAAGAACATATCCATATCATCAGTGGTAAAATAGCTATATCGATTGGTGTTGGTTATAAGATAAAATATAATTTAACTAATGATGTGTTGAACACCTTATATTATACAGTAGTCTAATATACTCTTATTTGCAACATTGTATCATTGCTTGGGGATCAGCCGAAAAGTTCCAACAACTAATGTTACTTCAGAAAATAAACAAACGGTGCATATAATCTCAGGGGTGAGCTTCAGAGAACATACTGATCCCCTCTATTAACATTTAGGAACACTACGAATACAAGATATCGACAAACTAGACTCAGGAAAATTTGAAAACGGTGACCTACATTTTCTCACTACCACTTCTTCCAGAATATATCTAATTTTCATTCCAATAAATAAACGAAATAATGACTCATTAAGACCCCTTAAGCCACGTACTGAAGTAACTAAAAGATTTGTAGCATATTGTGATTGCTTGTTATGAAATTAAATACCAGATAAATATATATCTGTCACCAATGATGTAACTTTTAAGATCAAATTATAAAATACATATTAATTAGATAGCGATATACCTTATATAACGTTCCTTTGCTGATATTATTTTGAGGAGCAACTATGTAAACCATACGATTTTCCTATGATGTAATCACTTACTCTCGAATTTTATGATCATCAAAAGTAAACTTGTATGTAGCAGCATCATGTGTATTGTGCAGTGTTTCCTCGTGTCTATAGTGTAATTAAATATTTATAGATATCATAAAAAATATTCATTTCATGAGCTCAGTCACTTAAATTAGTTTGCATATTTTGCGTATTCAACTATTGTAATTATTCATAGGCAAATATACAGGTATTTGAAATATGAATTTGAAGACAGGAATAAGGAGAGGAGAGTATGCTATGGAAGGGTTAAGATTATGAGAACATGGGTAAAATACAATATGTAAGAAACATATGGGCAAGTAGTAAGAGAGTGAGAGAGTGAGAGTGAGTGAGTGAGAGTGAGAGAGGGAGAGTGAGGAATGGGGGAGGGGGATATTCAGTGAGTGGAGGAGAGGGAGGGGGGTGCAGCTACTTTTTTAGTTATATATTTATAGATCGGTAGAGCATGTGCTGAGCCTGTGGTGATGACGGTGGTGGTGGTGGTGATAGGGGTGTGGTGGTAGTGGTGATGAGAGTGTGGTGGTGGTGGAGGTGATGATGCTGATGATGATATTCTAGGTAATGATGATGGTGGTGATGACGGTGATGGTGATGGGAGTGTGGTAGTGGTGGTGAAGGTGATGATGATGATATTCTAGGTAGTCATGATGGTGGTGGTGGTGGTAATGTAGGTGATGAGAGTGTAGTGGAGGTAGTGATGATGATATTTTAGGCAATGATGATAATGGTGATGATGATGGTGGTGATGGTGATGACTATGATGATGGTGATTATAATCGCAGAAAAGGTATTACCGATCATGATAAAATTGGTGTTGATGTTGGTAATACTGAGTGTGACGGTGATGATAGTGATAGTAATTGGGGGATGAGCATAAAGCCGGTATCACACGAACACTTTTTCCCTCAACACTGGTCTGGCAGCTTATAAGGGAAAGCTGTACAATATTTCGGTCACCTAAATTCATCTACCTTCAGTCTAGTTTCCGATACAAGTGCAAAATATCCCAGAAATGTTGCCAGGAAATTGTTGATCATCGAATGTTGACTATAACTGCTCTCGTGTGATACCGGTTTAAGGGTAGGGGAAAGTGAGGATGGTATAGTCTATTTATTATAATTAGGCAAACAAATTTTATACTAACCTCCATAAGTAAAAAACGAGTAATTGTGTTAATATATCTAGTATTTGAGAATAGTCAGCCATAAAATAGGTTTGGAAATTTACAGCCCATTTCCTCTAGCCCTTTTTGAAGTACAGAGGTTAGGAGTCACGTTTTTTTGCCAACCTATTATAAATGGACTATAGTAGTACTGATGGTGATACAGTATTTTGGAGGTGGTGGTACTGTGTGTGGTGATAATTTTGAAGATGGTTGTAATGGTGACAGGTATGACAGTTTTAGATGAATGGTGAAATTGTAATTGTGATGATAGAGTTAAGGTGGTAAATGTGATGTTGATAATGATATTGGTGATAGTGGTATTGGTTTCATATGATGGCGATGATATTGGGAGGATAATTCCAATGATGATGGTATTGATGCTGATAATGGTGATGATAATAATGATAGTTAAAGGGAGTGTTTTATTTATTTGTGTATATATATGTTATGTATTACTGTTTTTAGTGTCCTCCCTACACCTCCATCAAGCTTTAACAAATATTTCTAAGACACCCCCCACCCCCCCGAGATAAATGCCACTGAGCATCCTACATTGCAGGCTAACTGTTTCTCGCCAGGAAAAAAATCGACACCTAATTGGCACGAAAGGACTTAACATCGCCATATTGATGGGGCGAAAGTATTCAAATATCAAAATTTATGGGGCTAAACATTAAGGAGAAAGGTTTTCAGACCCCCCCCCCCCCCACACACACACACACACCTTTAATGTTGACAGTCGTAATGGTTTCATAATAATTAAGGTGGTAACAGTGGTCGGGTGGATTACATTTTAGACAATGGTATTGATGGTGATAATAATGATGGTGGCGAATAATGGAATTACGTGGTGATAATGAACGGTGCATGTGGTCATGATGGTACTGAGCATATACTTAGCTATAGCAGTTACTGTAGGGATAACTGAGATAATTGATATCAATTGTGATTAGAACACTGGCACCAATTAACTAAGAGTTCAATAATGAGATAAACGTTGTACGTTTGTAATATGTATTTATATTAACTTCTATCTATACTGTATATATATATATATATATATTTTATATTGTCAACCAGTTCATTGTATTACCAGTGAAGATATATTTGTAATAGTCTCTGCATTATAGGCGTATTGATGTTTAACTATATCTAGAAATAGGATAGTATGTTGGTAATAGTAGGGGTCTTAGTGGTAGTTGTAAGGTAGTGACAGTTACGACAGTCATATATTGCACCTCTAAATCCCGTTATAAACTAGTCTTGGGAGACAGTCGCACACATACTGTAAGTTCGCTTCCTCTCCGTGATATTGTGTATGGAAATATAACACTGCCTCCTCAAACCTGTAACTATAGACTAATAACTCCTAAGCTGAATTACATGTCATTCATATGTCATTCATATAGTTGGTGTAAAAAACATAATACAGTATTTTGCACTATAGGTAGACAGATATTAGGAATACAAAAACAGTGGTCACCATTAATATCACAGAGTCCTGACCTATACCACTACAGCAATAAAGTTTGACATTCACGCAAATAAGTTTAACAACCTAGTTTGCCATGCAGACGAAATAGTTTGACATAGTTGCAGGCTAAATAACACCAAAGCTACAAAATACATTGACATGGAGCTAAATCAAAGACAATAGAAGACATGATAATCACATAAGAACATAAGAACATAAGAACATAAGAACATAAGAAAATGGGAGTCTGCAGAAAGCCGATTGGCCTAAGCAAGGCAGATCCCTGTCCCACACAACCCCAATTACAAAGCCCAATTATAGGCTCAACACTCTAATACCCTGAGGATCATCTTACCAAAAACGGTTAGAGATTAACGCAGGATTACGGGGGTCTGCAGAGCGCTGATTGGCCCAACCCTGCTGATCCCCCTTCACACCCAACCCTTCTCGTCCATATGCTTATCCAATTTTATCTTAAAGCTCCCTATCGTTTTTAATCCCACTATATAAGAACATAAGAACATAAGAAAATGGGAGTCTGCAGAAAGCCGATTGGCCTAAGCAAGGCAGATCCCTGTCCCACACAACCCCAATTCATTACAAAGCCCAATTATAGGCTTCACACTCTAATACCCTGAGGATCATCTTACCAAAACGGTTAGAGATTAACGCAGGATTATGGAGGTCTGCAGAGCGCTGATTGGCCCAACCCGGCTGATCCCCCTTCACACCCAACCCTTCTCGTCCATATGCTTATCCAATTTTATCTTAAAGCTCCCTACAGTTTTAGATCCCACTATAGCACTTGGTAGTCCATTCCACCCGTCTACAACTCTGTTACCAAACCAATACTTGCCTATATCTTTTCTGAAACGAAATTTATCTAATTTGAAACCATTGGTACGAGTTCTTTCGCTATCACTGAGCTTTAGTACATTTGCCATGTCCCCTTTGTTAATCCCACTAACCCACTTGAACACCTCTATCATATCCCCTCTAACTCTGCATCTCTCTAACGAATGTAAACCTAATTTCTTCAACCTTTCTTCATACGAAAGATTTCTAATAGCACTATAGCACTTGGTAGTCCATTCCACCCATCTACAACTCTGTTACCAAACCAATATTTGCCTATATCTTTTCTGAAACGAAATTTATCTAATTTGAAACCATTGGTACGAGTTCTTTCGCTATCACTGAGCTTTAGTACATTTGTCATGTCCCCTTTGTTAATCCCACTAAACCACTTGAACACCTCTATCATATCCCCTCTAACTCTGCGTCTCTCTAACGAATGTAAGCCTAATTTCTTCAACCTTTCTTTATACGGAAGATTTCTAATATTATGGATCATTTTTGTCATTCTACGTTGTACTCTCTCCAATGAATCTATGTCCATTCTGTAATAAGGACACCAAAATTGAACAGCATAATTGTATATAATTGTATATTTTATTTTATCAATCCAATATACAGGTATAAACATGATTAAACCATTTAGTGTTTACCATTTAATGTTGTTGCTATGGAATTTCATTTTCTTTAATTGTCAAAGTAATAGTATTTGTTGTTGTTACATTTGTTGCATTGACACATTATTCCTGTGGCAATGTCGTTAGAATTGACATTTGTCCGACTATTTTGTCCTTTGTCTGACAAACTGCTGTACTGATGTAATGTTTTATGCATTAGTTTCGAACAGTTTCCAATTGTTTCAGAACTTTGAGCTTTGTCATTAACCACCGATTAACTGTCTGACTATAACGCAAACTACTGTAATTCAGTAAGTCAGTAGCCAACTCTTACGCCCACATGGGGTAGGGGGAGGGGGGGTCAGCAAGAGACACACAAAAGGAATGTGAGGTGACAGGAGGCGAACACATTATCTATAGAAATATAACTAATAAATAAGTGATCACTGCAGAGGAACTACTAACCCATTTATACTTTATATACACTGTGTTATACTGTATATACACTGTGTTATACTGTATATACACTGTGTTATACTGTATATACACTGTGTTATACTGTATATACACTGTGTTATACTGTATATACACTGTGTTATACTGTATATACACTGTGATATACTGTATATACACTGTGTTATACTGTATATACACTGTGTTATACTGTATATACACTGTGTTATACTGTATATACACTGTGTTATACTGTATATACACTGTGTTATACTGTATATACACTGTGTTATACTGTATATACACTGTGTTATACTGTATATACACTGTGTTATACTGTATATACACTGTGTTATACTGTATATACACTGTGCTATACTGTATATACACTGTGTTATACTGTATATACACTGTGTTATACTGTATATACACTGTGATATACTGTATATACACTGTGATATATATACTGTATATACACTGTGTTATACTGTATATACACTGTGTTATACTGTATATACACTGTGTTATACTGTATATACACTGTGTTATACTGTATATACACTGTGTTATACTGTATATACACTGTGTTATACTGTATATACACTGTGTTATACTGTATATACACTGTGTTATACTGTATATACACTGTGTTATACTGTATATACACTGTGTTATACTGTATATACACTGTGTTATACTGTATATACACTGTGTTATACTGTATATACACTGTGTTATACTGTATATACACTGTGTTATACTGTATATACACTGTGTTATACTGTATATACACTGTGTTATACTGTATATACACTGTGTTATACTGTATATACACTGTGTTATACTGTATATACACTATGTTATACTATGTTGTGAAACTAAGTTGATAATAAAGGAACATAAATGGGATGATTCAGATATAATTACCATTTTGATTATTAGGGGTCCTTCCGAAGCTGCATACATTCAACAAATAATAGCCACAATAAACTGGGAGAAATGTGTCATAATCCTGAATGGGTACATTTCAGAAAATATGTCCCGTTGTAAAAGAATTATGAATCATATAGGTATTAACCCCTTCAGTATCAGTTACATCCTTTACTTATATTAACTATTAGACGGTTCTATTCAGCTTAGGAAGGATGTGCAACCGCTAAAAGCTTACAGACTATCTCAATTCATTGTTTTTGCTACTATATATCCTTCCTAAGCTTCATAAAATCGTCTAAATGAAGCTGAAATAAAGACTAAAAGACGTCACCGGTACTGATATATCTCTAGGAGTGTGAGTAACAGAACTGCTGATGTTATCTTAAAACTTTACTTGTCATTAGTGAGACCCCATATGGATTATGCTGTCCAATTTTGGTGTCCTTATTACAGAATGGACATAGATTCATTGGATAGAGTACAGCGTAGAATGACAAAAATGATCCATAATATTAGAAATCTTCCGTATGAAGAAAGGTTGAAGAAATTAGGTTTACATTCGTTAGAGAGATGCAGAGTTAGAGGGGATATGATAGAGGTGTTCAAGTGGGTTAGAGGGATTAATAAAGGGGACATGACAAATGTACTAAAGCTCAGTGATAGCGAAAGAACTCGTACCAATGGTTTCAAATTAGATAAATTTTGTTTCAGAAAAGATATAGGCAAATATTGGTTTGGTAACAGAGTTGTAGATGGGTGGAATGGACTACCAAGTGCTATAGTGGGATTAAAAACGGTAGGGAGCTTTAAGATAAAATTGGATAAGCATATGGACGAGAAGGGTTGGGTGTGAAGGGGGATCAGCCGGGTTGGGCCAATCAGCGCTCTGCAGACCCCCGTAATCCTGCGTTAATCTCTAACCGTTTTGGTAAGATGATCCTCAGGGTATTAGAGTGTTGAGCCTATAATTGGGCTTTGTAATTGGGGTTGTGTGGGACAGGGATCTGCCTTGCTTAGGCCAATCGGCTTTCTGCAGACTCCCATTTTCTTATGTTCTTATGTTCTTATAAAGGTTAAGATGAGATGGTCCTGGTCGATAGGATGAGTGATAATCGGGGTACTTGGAGACTGAGGGGTGCTACCGTTCTTGGTTATATTCCTTGGCTACTTCCTCATTCCCTTACCTAGTGGTTTTCAAAAAAATTTGTTCTCTCTCTCTCTCTTTCTCTCTCTCTCTCTCTCTCTCTCTCTCTCTCTCTCTCTCTCTCTCTCTCTCTCTCTCTCTCTCTCTCTCTCTCTCTCTCTCTCTCTCTCTCTCTCTCTCTCTCTCTCTCTCTCTCTCTCTCTCACTGCCCCTATCCACACCCTCGTCGCCTATAACCATTGCCCAATATTTCACCCTCTCGCCTTTTTATATATACCCACGAACACCCACTCTCTCTCTCTACTGATTAAGGGAGAGAGAGGGAGGGGGAGGGGGATGGGATAGTGAGGTAGAGGATGGCAATATGTGAGAAAAAGAAAACAGACATACAGGGAGATAGGTGAGAGTGAGAGAATATATATATATATATATATATATATGTGTGTGTGTGTGTGTGTGTGTTTAACCAATATATACACATGAGCAAGAGAGAGTGTGTGTAGGTGCCAATGTATAAGAAAGCGAGAGACATAGGTGCGTGTGAGAGTGGAGGCTGCCAATGTGAGAAAGAGAGAGAGTGCCAAAGTGTGAGAGAGAAGGGGTGGGGGGTATAGGTGCCAATCTTGGGGTATAGTGCCGTGAACCTCGGTGCCGACCAGTGCCCCTCTCCTACAGCTGTGTGCCTCTAGGTGTGTCAGATTTGTCACCACCACCTGTTCATGTTAAGTGATCACACTTTACATTGTCATCAGGGCTTAGGGTGAGTAAATACCACAACACTATAGTTGGAAATCGTGTGTATATTTCTGTACCTGTCTGTCTGCCTGTCTGTCTGCCTGTGTGTGTGTGTATTTGTGTGTCTGTCTGTCTTTCTGACTCTCTGCCTGTGTGTGTGTGTGTGGCTTATTATTCTACCCTCCATGCCCTTGTCGTGTACTTGAAAATAAGTCCCTCAGGTGCTTCTGTGCCTATACCTTTCCGAAAAATATGTAAGGGACGAATCGATGGATTTCAATGAAACTTGACCTGCTTCTTTATTTGGTATTCAAGTATTAAACATTACAGTTTGGTTAGCATTGGATAACGTCAGTGCCCCCTCCCTCTCGTACGTTTTTCATTGTAGATTCTCATTATACTTGGTCGGATTCTTATACTATCAACGACAAAAGTTCGTTCCCTCAACCAACCACTGAGTGAATCCGAATCACCGGGAGTCGACAAACGAAGCACTGGATAGAAATGCCACTTACACCTAATAAATGTTTCGTTTTTCGACAACCCGGGTAATTCGGATTCATACAGTGGCAGGTTGGGGGAATTATTTTTTGTCGTTGATAGTACTTGTATAGGTATGTATCATACACAGGTGCGTAATATTTTTCGTGTGTGTGTGTCTTTGGGTGTGTGTGTGTGTGTCTGTGTGCGTATGTACAGTATACGTGGGGGTGTTGTGAGTGGGTGTTGTGTTTATTAGTGAATTAATGAGGCCGTGGGTTTCTTTCCTTTTTATCCATTTATATATTTACTTATTTTATTTTTTATAGTTAGACCTGAGAAGCCCTTTATCCAAATTATTTTCTCAAACATGAATATCAATTTATCTGGGGAATTCTGATGTTCCTACTTAATCATGAATATAGAGGACTCGACTAGATTTTTGTGTGGGTATTTTTTTTTTTTTTTAGTAGGAAATGATGTTTTACTCAAGATATTTGGGTCAGTGAAAGAGATATATTATTATTATTATTATTATTATTATTATTATTATCCATAAGCAAATCATTATTATTGTATATTATAAGTTTTTGGTGGATAAAACTCTATTTGGGTTTAGAATGAGTAAGCTATGCTCAGAATGTATTGTGCATTCTTAAAATTCATATTACACTTTAGGGTACTGAGTAAGTGAAGAGGAATCTGCGCTCTCTCTCTCTCTCTCTCTCTCTCCCTCTCTCTCTCTCCCTCTCTCTCTCTCTCTCTCTTCTAATTCTGTGAGATTACTTCCTCTTTTTATTTGCTCCATTAGTACGTCCGTCATTTTTATTTTTCTACGGGGCCTTCAGTTATCATTTGGTTATTGTTATACATAGACGTATACAATATATTAATTAACTGTCCTATTGTCTTGCTGCTCCTCTTAGCCGATATTCCTCTGTAGCTCTCTATTCTCATTTAACAGAACATTATTTTAAAGGATTAGTCTACAAATCCATAAAACTAAGATTCAAAATGTCACACTTTAAGGTAAACGAGCAATGCATGTGACAGTTTTATGTAGCTTTATTGTTTCCCTTACTATTGACTTTCCTAAAAAATAATAATAATAATAATATAATTTGTAATTTTAATACAAGAGCAGTCGATGTATATAAATCTGCATATGTAAGCAATACGCATCTTACATTTTATAAGTTGAAATAGACATTCTGAAAGTTGAATACCATGAATCAAATATAGAAATCCTTGTAGAAGTGTGTTATGAGGTGATAGGCAGGATTTATGTGAATTTAAAGGGAAATGGGTTGTTTTTCTGGTACCCCCTTCTTTCTCATGTTTAGCCCCATTAGTTTTCAGATTATAAGACGTTCGGCCCATTAGTTTGACGATTTTATGACCTTTTGCCCCATTTCTTTGTCATTATTAAGATTTTTCGTGTCAATTAGTTGTCGATTTTTACCTGGCGAGCGATTGTGAGCCTGTATTTTAATAGGCTATCGAAAAATTTACAATTGTATCTTGAAGGAGGGTCTTGGGGGTGGGGGAGGGAGGGGGGGGGTGTTAAAAGTTTGATGGAGATCGAGGGAGGAAACTATAAAAATAACAACAAAAGATACATAAATGAGCAAATATATACGCCCATCCGCCCTTGATCAAATATATACGCCCATCCGCCCTTGATCAAATATATACGCCCATCCGCCCTTGATCAAATATATACGCCCATCCCCCCTTAATTGCGAAGAGATAAACATTACCCAGTTCTGATTCACAACTTTGGCACGGAGGTTCAGACCGGGAGAGCCATTTTCTGGGGTATTACTTTGATTGGACACACACTAAATTCTCTCTTATCTCATAATGGTATGCCTTCCTTATAGTCGTGGAAACTTGTCAGAGTGGCTCTCAGAAGTATTTCCAAGTTTTGTTTTACTCAGATAGTCAGAGATATATAAAGGTAATACTTAATTTTTAGCTTTATGTTTAACCCCTTCGGCACGATGACGCCTTTTTACCTTTGATTCTGGATACAAATTTACGACTGTTTGCAGTTTCAGAAGGATTTATGTTAATCAGGGGGTATATTGAGATCGTATTTACCCCTTTAAGTCCTAGAGGGAGATAACATGCTTGACAATAGTCGTCTAATGTTAACCAGTATATAATGAAAACTACGTCATCGTGCTGAAGGGGTTAACTTATCTTGATCTAGCTTTGTGATTGTAAGAAATATTTTAATAATAGTTCAAATTTAACTGTTCCTTAGACATGTATCCAAGTCTAGCTTTCCTTGAAGAGTCGGAGGTATCAATATTATAGTTCAATTGTAGCTGCATCCGAGAAGATTAGCTTGATATATCTTTGCATGGAGTGAATAGTTAGATTAAATTGAATTGTGTCTTAAAAATATATCAATAACCTGTATCTAGTCATGCCGGTTTTGTCAGATATATGAAGGCATTGCATCGGGTCCTTTAAATGTGTCTTAGAACTACATCTACTGTATAATTATCTAATGGAGATATTTACATTGACTGACCACACTGACCTTACGATCCCAGCGAGGTGGTCATGACTTAATTCTAGTAGAGATAGCTAACCCGTGAGTAAGGGAAAGTGGAAGGAAAGGATAGCAAAGAAGAAGGCTTTCTCTTCCCACCCTCTGTTCCCTCCGGCAATTGCCGTACATGAAGACAGTTGGAAATTAATAACCTTGATCTTGGAAACCGCCTGAAGGAATTTATAGAAAGTTAGAAATGGAAAGGACATTTAGTGCAAACCTTCACCTGTAGTAATATAATCATACAGTATTTGTTTGTTCTCCATTAGCTCTCTTCAACTGGAAGCATTGTTCGTTACTACCATATTGTTCTACAATTGGTTATTAGAGAGAGAGAGAGAGTGTGTGTGTGAGAGAGAGTGAGAGAAAGAGATTAAGAAGGTCACAAATATTATTTTTCCTTTCTGTACCGGCGACGTCTTTTGAATTTTAATCTAGCAATATTTAGACGATTTTCTGCAGTTTAGGATGGATTTGTGGCAGTAAAAAGGGTTAAGTGTGATAGTTCAAAGCCTGTTAATTGTTGTAGGCCCTTTTCGGACTGAATATTATTGTCTAATAGTAGCCAAAATGTAGATAAAAAGACGTCGCCGGTACAGAAGGGGTTAAGTAAGTATTTAGCCATCTGTAGTTGAAATGTTAGCCAGCCATTCGGTTTAATCCAAGTGAAGTAAAATTAGTGAAAATCAGACAAATTATTTACAATGGTGGGTTCTTTTTCATGAGTGTTGCCTCAATCGTATTAACACTATATGGTCTGACGTCTTGGGGTTTATGATATTTTGTTTAATTTTGGGGGGTATTTTGTTTGCGTTTGCCTTTTCGAGCAATGTATTTTAGTTTGTCCCCTAGGCTAACAAAACCGCCTTCCCAGACTTCCTTCAAACAAAAGATGCCCACCCAGACCCCCTTCAAATTAAATTTATACAATTACGATAGAAGAATATCCCGGCCAAAGGCCGATTTTTTAAAAGATACCGGCTCCCTATTGCTCCCCCAGGTATAATAAATTCGACACCTGAATGGAGTGAAGTGTCTTATTATCGTCAAATTAATGGGGTGAAAATCCTTAAAATCTTCAAACTAATATAGCAGTACAGGCGAGGTCGATAAAGACCCCCTTCGGGCCAAATCGAGTTAACAGGATGTAGATCTAAATTATAAAGCAAGTTAGAAAGAGAGACAGAGATAATTAATCAACTAGACAGCTATTACGAAAATATGACGTACAATCAAAGAAGTGGGAGACAGTTCAATATTTGTTCTATCTACAGTACATGTATTGAGTAAAAAATAGTTTGCCCATGAAAAATACAATGGGACACAACTATCACAACTGATAAAATTGTATAGGTGTGACCAGGCCGAGCGAAAGTGAGTAAGAGAATGTCATCATAACCAGGGAGTGTGAATTAGATAGGGGGGAGGTGTAAATGAGAGGGGGGGGGGGAGGGTCAAAGAGAAAAGGGACAGAGAGAAAAAAAACACAAATACAGAATGACAGTGAGAGAGATATACAGAGAGAGAAGGGGGGGGGGGGTACGAGAGTTAGAAAGAAAAGGGAGAGAGAGAATAAAACAAGAAAAACACAGAGAGAGAGAGAGAGAGAGAGAGAGAGAGAGAGAGAGAGAGAGATGAGTAAGGCATCACTAATTTCGTTCCACCCACCCAACCCTTCTTGTGTAAATATGGGGGAGAAAATAGCAATGGCATTTACACCTTTTTCGTCCCTTGTCTCGGGCTCTTTCGTCTTTTCATTCACCTCTTCTCTTCACCTCTTCTATTCACCTCTTCTATTCACTTATTCTATTTACCTCTTCTATTCACCTCTTCTATTCACTTCTTCTATCCACCTCTTCTATTCACCTCTTCTATTCACCTCTTCTATCCACCTCTTCTATTCACTTCTTATATTCACCTCTTCTATTCACCTCTTATATTCACTTCTTCTATCCACCTCTTCTATTCACCTCTTCTCTTCACTTCTTCTATTCACTTCTTCTATTAACTTCTATTCACCTCTTCTATTCACTTCTATTCACCCCTCTATATACCCCAGAGAAGGTAGCAAAAAGAACAAAGAATTTAATAGATTCGAGTCATCTGGCCCAGATGGCTTTCTTCCCTGAGTTTGTACGAGAAGTGCGAGATGATATCGCACCTTTCTTGGCAGACATCTTCAATAAATCACTAGAACTGGAGAGGTCCCTGAAGACTGGAAACTGGCCAATGTGACCCCAAGCTTTAAGAAAGGGGATCGTGAGTGTCCCAATAATTATCAGCCAAATAGCTTGACTTCCATCATAGTAAAACTCTTATTATTGATACTAGAAACCAAGATAGTTGACTACCTGGAAATCCACAACTTAATTACAGATGCCCAACAAGGTTTCAAGCAACACCGATCATGCCTTACCAATTTGCTGGACATTTTCCATGATATGCTGAGAGAGTATGACAAAAGTAGAGTCATAGACACCGTTTAATTAGATTTTCAAAAAGCTTTCGAGAAAGTGCCTCATTGAAGGCTAATGACAAAAGTGAGTGAACTAGGTATCAATGCAGAGGTCACAAATTGGATTGAAAGTTGGATAACAGGTAGACAGCAACGAGTGGTAATCAATGGTGTTTCTTCTGAGTGGAGTCCAGTCACTTCTGGAGTTCCACAGGGCCCACTTTTGTGGTTCTTGACCCACTTCTGTTTATCATTTATGTCAATGACATCGATATTGGTCTGTTAAGTATGATCTCCAAGTTTACAGATGACATGAAGCTTGGAATGAATGTGAAGGACTCCAAAGGCTTAAGATGGATCTTAACAGATTGAGTGAATGGTCGGAGAGATGGCAGATGCTTCTAAACTTGGAAAAGTGCAAGGTTATGCAGAGAGAGAGAGAGAGAGAGAGAGAGAGAGAGAGAGAGAGAGAGAGAGAGAGACGCTCAATCCCAATTCTGATAGGGCCAACACTGCACATTATCTTCTCCCAGTGACCAAATTACCCCACAGATATTTTTATTAAGGCCCAAGGACATTCCGTAACAATAGATCTCATTTGATTACCTTGACAGCAATGTGAACAGACCACCATCTGCTAAACAAAAATATATATAATGTTCTCTTTTTACATGTAGCCTACATTATACTGTATATTCTTCCTATAATTTGTAATATTCCCTTGTTTCGTTATATATTGTATTCACGTAAGCAAGTTCTTATATTGATTTTCTATATTAATTTATTTCTTTTTATACACCTCTACTGTGATATATTTTATGGTATGCTTATTGTTGTATGAAACTTTCTATTTCCAGTTACCTATTAATGGTACGTAGAATGACAAAGTAATTATTCTTACTATCACACTCATACTCACTCTCTCTCTCTCTCTCTCTCTCTCTCTCTCTCTCTCTCTCTCTCTCTCTCTCTTCTTTTTCTTCTTCTTCCTATTCTTCTTCTTCTTCTTCTTATTATTATTATTATTATTCTTCTTCTTCCTCCTCCTCCTCCTCCTCTTCCTCCTCCTCCTCCCACCTTCCCCCATAGTACCAGGCAATCTGTCACATCTATATTTTCCATACAACCCCCTATTAATTTTCTTCATGCCCCTACATTGGCCCACCCCTCCTATCTCTCTCGCTCTCTCTCTCTCTCTCTCTCTCTCTCTCTCTCTCTCTCTCTCTCTCTCTCTCTCTCTCTCTCTCTCTTGGCTACATTCCACACCACTTCCCCCTTCCTCCATATATACTTTTCAATCATGTTTCCTTCTTGAACTCTCAATTTCCCCCTTTACATTCCTCACCCCTTCCCCTCCTCCCCCATAGTCCCCAACCCTTTGTATTCCTTTGTAACCCCTCCCCCATTCTCTCCTTGTACATCCCTCTCACCCTCATCTCTGTTCAGGTAGCACCTCCTTATTTGTCTCTCATGCTCCTTATGCCGGTATCACACGAGCGCTTTTTCACTCAACATTTATCCTCAACACTGGTCTGGCAGCTTATGAAGTCAACATTTACAATATTTCGGTGACCTAGATTCATCCACCAACAATCTAGTTTCCGATACCAGTGCAAAATAGTCCAGAAATGTTACCAGAAAATTGTTGATCATCGAATGTTGACTATAAAATTTCTCGTGTGATACCGGCTTTACTCTTCCCTAATCCCTTCATTTCCCTTCGATTCATCTCCCATCTCTTCCTTCCTTTCCTCTTCTCCTCATCCATGTCTCCCAACCCTCCATGTCCCACCCTTTCCTTCCATACCTCCACCTTCCCTCCCCCCAATTTCCCATCTCTACTCTCCTTTCCCTTTCCTCTCCCATGCTCCACATTATCCAGATCCCTCCCTTTCTCCTCTCCTATGCTCCAAATTATCCAGGTCCCTCCCTTTCTTCCCTTCACCCTCCCAACCCTCCACCATTCCCCACTTTCCCCTCACCGTATCCCCCCCCCCCCCACCAGTCCCTCACCCCCTCCCCTCCACCATAGCCCTGTTCTTTATGTAAGGGGTATTAGAGGCGGCGAACAGGAACACCGCCATAGACCACTGCCAGGTTCCTCTATACCTCACCTCAATACTCCAAACCCCACAGGTACACGGTGGTGGATTTATTTATATCAGTACACCACACTGTTGTTAACCCCTTCTGTACCGGTGACGTCCTTTTAACTTTATTCTGGCTGCTATTAGACGATTTTATTGAGCTTAAAATAGGCCTCCAGAAATGAACAGGCTTCGAACCATGTCACTTAACCCTTTTTACTACAGCAGATCCTCCTCAAACTGCACCAAGCCATCTAAATATAGCTAGAATGAGATTAAAAAGACGTCGCCGGTACAGAAGGGGTTAAGTCATCGACTGTATACTTATGCTATGTTATGTTACGTTACCGGGTCGTTCTGATTATCACTACAATACACCTTCCCAAGCGTATTGTTAGAAGTGGTGTAAACATCTGAGTAAGGGATGTGTGAACTTATTAAGGATACACAGGAATTTATAAAGTAATGCGAACACCGACACACCGACGGGATGGGATGTGTGTCCATGGATATCTGTATTAGTAATGGATAGTGTAATGGGAGATATATGAGGATCAAGAATGGCAATGTTGTTTATGTAGGAGTATTAAGGGGGAAGGTAGTTTTTTTTTTCTGGACCCCTCTCTTCCTAATGTTTAGCCCCATTAGTTTTCATAATTTAAAACGTTCGGCCCATTAGTTTGGCGGTATTAGACTTTTCGCCCCATTAATTTGTCAATATTAAGACTTTACTTGTCATTTAGGTTACGATTTCTTCCTGGCGAGCGATAGCGAGACATTGTCAGTCTCGGGGAAACTCGTATCGATCATATTTCTTCTTTAATTACTCCCACATCGATTATACCTTAATTTATGGCATAGTCATATTAGTATATTGCATATAATTAGTTACTCACGATACCATACTTAATGTTATAAATATTTTAGATTAATGTATTTCATAATTTCATTAGCATACCATATCTCATGTTATGGCTATACTTTAATGCAAATGCATTAATTAAAATATTATGAGATGTGTCTGTTCGGTACTCTCACAGGTGGTAAGCATTTAGAAATCATTATAATATTGTTATTCTTAGCAAGACACACTTACGAGGTCTATTATGTTCACCTTGCCATATTATTGTCACATTATGAATCTAAAACTACCACTACTTCTTATGTGATGCGCACTAAAGTCAAGAACATGTCACAGGGAGTTTTAATACTTGATATAGGTTCCTTACTTCTGTCCAGATTCTCTCTCTCTCTCTCTCTCTCTCTCTCTCTCTCTCTCTCTCTCTCTCTCTCTCTCTCTCTCTCTCTCTAAACACAAGAACTTTGCCCCCCCACAATAATATGTACTGTAAACATGAAACATGAACCTTATAAGTATGCACCCCTTGCCCTCCACACATCTCTTCTTTCTTACAAGGTCACACTTAAACCCTTTGTAACGCCCTCTACACGATTTCATATTTTCATTGATCATGTCACACTTATAATACCAGTCAGTATTTCTTTACTTATCACTGCTATTCTCATTTAATAGATTGACAATGTACAGTATATACATATCCCTCTGAGCCTCTAACACAGTATTTATTTAAATAATCTGTTAAGTGCCAATTCATATCCTTTTGCAAGCCAATATACATGACCCTTGCATATGTAAGCAACATAATTGTCCTCAATATTCTCGGCTAATGGTTTGACCTACAATTAAGTACCTTCGGATATGCGGCATATCCCTCCCGGAGGACTATTAGTATCTTCCTTCTGAATATTGTTTTTGCTACTAAACATAATTGAATCTTGATCTTTGCATGTATACAGTTTCCTTCTTTACTTATTGATATGTTGTGTCAGGTACGATGAAGCGATACTGCTGATATCTGTAGACTTGCGTTGAAATACAAACTTTCCCTTTTTTTTTTTTTTTTTTTTTTTTTTTTTTTTTTTTTTTTTTTTTAACTACCATATTTATTTATTTTTATCTTCAGTACTATGGCTGGCCTTAAACAACTTATTTATATGTAGTATGTCCCACCCTCCCCAACACATACACACACACACACACACCTCCCCTTTCACACTTTCCTCCTCCCTGGAGTACCTTACCTCCTCCTCCTCCCCCTCCCGCCTACCCCTCCTCCTCTCCCACCCATTCCTCTACCTCCTACAACCCCCCTCCCTCTCTCCCATAACCACACACCCTACTAAATATTATATTACTATCGGCATGTAAACTTCTCCACTGGTCATATTGCGCCAACTATCCCCTCAATAACCATTATTGTAATAAGAATTTGAACCATGTAACTCATGTTTGTAAAATATTTGTATTACTATAATTCCATTATAACTTCGGTAGTTGGTAATATTAGTCACATATGTATGTGACTCTTGTATTCAGCTAACTATGGCCTCAATAACCGTTGATGTAATGAAGAATGTGAAGTGTCCCTCATATGATTGTAATATATTTGTGGTACTATTATTGCATAATAATTTATGTAGTTCGAAATATTAGTCACATCATGTATGTAATATTTGTATTCAGCTAACTATGATCTCAATAACCATTGATGTAAGAAAACATGAATGGTCTCCTCATATGATTGCACTAGTTTTGTAGTGCTATTATTTACCTGTCAATTAATAATTCAGTATTTTTTTTTTATTTTTTTTTTTTTTTTGTCTTTCATGAGCACGTTGGCCTATATACTGTACAGCACATGTGGCAATCAAATGAGGAAACTATAATAACACCAGACGACGATACTGTTATTACAATAGAATAATGGTTCTTTGAGCAGTATGTATTGCCTTACCAGTGGTTGTCCCATTATTATTATTATTATTTTATTATTATTATTGAAATACCACAGGAACAAAAATTCCTGGGAGCGAAACTTCCACCCCCAACGAGATCCCTCTCTTTCTACCACCTCCCTCCACATGTTACACGTCTCGTTAATCACAGTCTTCTAATATACAAATCACATTTCCTTACCCCCTGACATTCTTGAAATACCCACTAAGTATATTCAATCTCACAATCACACGCTTAAAAAAAAAAAAAAAAAAAAAAAAAAAAAAAAGCCCTAAGATTAGCCACAAACCAAAGATACCCCTATACAATGACGACACAACAAATACACGAATACACAAACACACTACCATTAAATGTCCGACTCCATAGACAAGCAACACAAATATGGCACAAACTAGAACTATCACAAGACCCAACTCTAGAGAAAATTAAGGAATATTATGCACAACAACCAAATTTAAGATTCAACAACTGGTTTAAAAGCAGTCTAAATAAAATAAACACAGAAGATGAACCACAGCCAATTTATTAAAGGAAAAAAAGAGGAAAAAAGAACAGGGAGGGAAAAAAGAAAATAAACAAACAAACACACAGTTTATGTTCAGCATATTAAGTGTTGGTTGACGACCGTTTGACTTCAATGTTCTCTCCGAGTGGTAGTCCCTGGAAACGAGTGCATTATTTGAAGCTTCATTCGGTGTTTAATCAATTCTTGACAATAATTGTATTCAGCTAACTATGATCTCAATAACCATTGATGTAATGAAAATATGAATAGTCTCCTCATACGATTGCACTAGTTCTGTAGTGCTATTATTTACAACCTGTCAATTAATAATTCAGTCACTACAAGCTTGCTTGCTTTTTTTTTTTTTTTTTTTTTTTTTTTTTTTTTTTTTAGAGATACGTATATACAGACCATGTGACAATTAAATGAGGAAACTATAATAACACATCTGAATAATGCCAACCTGATTTATAAACACAAATATGAATGTAACCAGACGACGATGCTGTTGTTTCAGTGGAATAATGGCTCTTTGAGCAGTATGTATCGCCTTACTAGTGGTTGTCCCCTCACAGGATGGGGGGCGCTGCTCAATAAACTCGCCCCTCGGGGCAAAATCAAATCTCTCTCTCTCTCTCTCTCTCTCTCTCTCTGTCAACAAGAGGTTATGATGTCACTCATATACAGATGTTTTTATATCACGTCATACTTAACCTGCCCTGCAATAAGTTGAAACCCTTATGATTGTTTTCAGTTTCCCATCGAACGAAAGTATCCACACAAACTCCCCTCCTTCTTTTGGAAAAATAGTATCCATTAATTTAATTATAATCCACCTGTTTTTTTTTTTGTTTTTTTTTATAGTTTTATTTCTTTACCCTTTCAACATAAGATGACGCTTTTTTACTCTGTTTTGGGTAACATTAGAGTTTAGACTAATATACTCAGATTTGCATGGCCCTCTAGGTATATGGGGTAAAGGCAATTTCACTTAACCCTCTGACGTTCAAACTTCTTTCCAAAGCTGAATATTATCATCTACTGATAGCCAGCCTAAAATGAAGACAACCTTTTACGGAGCCTGAAAGGGTTAACTCCTCATCATACCAGTATTAAAACTAGATGGGTCGATAGGTTAGATAGTTTACCTAAAAACAGCATTCAATCAATCAATCAATGGGGTCATATGCCGTGACAGCGCGTGGCCACACTCACCCGCTGATGCCATCCAAGGGCATCTTCCCGGGAAAGCTTCCAGGCATCTGCCTGGTCCATATTATAATAATAATAATAATAATAATAATTAACGGTTTATTCACAAAAGCAGCCCGAAGGCTGAAAATATACAAGGAAGTTGATACATAGTTAAAATTAAAATTATAATTCAAATTATTGGTAATTATAGTTCAAATTGGATGGTATTGCTGTGGAGTGTATAAAGAAGGGTGGAAATGTGATAATAGATTGGTTGGTGAGACTTTTCAATGTGTGCTTTGCTGTGTCAATGGTACCAATAGACTGGAAGAGTGCATGTATTGTGACGTTGTACAAGGGGAAGGGAGATCGGCAGGAGTGTTCAAGTTATAGAGGTATTAGTTTATTGTCAGTGGTTGGAAAGCTGTATGGCAGGGTGTTGATAGAGAGGATAATAAAGTGTACGGAAATTGCAATAGGAGAAGAACAGTGCGGTTTTAGGAGGGGAAGAGGGTGCGTGGATCAGATGTTTGCAGTAAGACAGTTATGCGAGAAGTATTTAGAGAAGCATAAGGAGATATTTTGGGCTTTTATGGACTTGGAAAAAGCGTATGATCGTGTGGACCGTGAAGCAATGTGGAAGGTGTTAAGGATTTATGAAATAGGAGGAAATTTGTTAGAAGCAGTTAAGAGTTTTTATGAAGGGAGCAGAGCATGTGTGAGAGTAGGAAATGGTGAGTTGAGTGAATGGTATGAGGTAAAGGTAGGTTTGCGACAGGGTTGTGTAATGTCACCATGGCTGTTTAATATGTTTATGGATGGTGTGGTGAGGGAGGTGAAAATGAGAACTATGGGAAGAGGATTGGGTTTAGTAGGAAAGAATGGTAGAGATTGGGAGTTGAATCAGTTGCTGTTCGCTGATGACACAGCATTGGTGGCGGATTCTGATGAGAAACTGCTGCGGGTAGTCAAAGAGTTTGGTGTGGTTTGTGTAAGGAGGAAACTGAAGGTGAATGTCAATAAAAGTAAAGTAATGGTGTGTAATAGGGGAGAGCATAGGGTGAATCTAGATGTGAGGCTGGATGGGGAAATATTGGAACAAGTAGAGTGTTTTAAATATCTAGGAGGAACGATAAGCAGGAGTGGAGGTATGGAAGTGGAGGTAAAACAGAGAGTGTGTGAAGGAAGGAAGGTTTTCAGAGCAATGGGAAGTATGTGGAAGACGAGAAATCTCGGAGTGAAAGTAAAAAGTGCACTGTATCAAGGAATTGTTGTGCCAACAGTGATGTATGGGGCTGAGACATGGGCTCTGAAGAAAAAGGAGAAAAGAGGGCTGGATGTGATGGAGATGAGCTGCTTGAGGAGTATGTGTGGAGTTACTCGTAGAGACAGATTGAGGAATGAAGAGATACGTAGGAGAGTGGGGCAGCAGGAACATTTGTCAGCCAGAGTGGACAGAAGGGTGCTGAGCTGGTATGGTCATGTTGAACGAATGGGAGATGAAAGGCTTACAAAGAGAATATGTGAGTCAGGTACAAGGGGAGATAGAAGGGCAGGAAGACCCCCATTGAGATGGAGAGACTGTGTAAGAAAGGCTTTGGATGATAGAGGAATGACTATAGATCAGGCAGGGGAAGTCATGGTGGACAAGAGTGAATGGAGAATGCTTGTGAATAGTTGAGTGAACACGTGGTCATTTGGAGTAAGGGGTCGGGCGCAAGTTGGACTAGATAATAGTCCATCAGGTGCCTGGCCCGGGGAGACGATTAATATGAAGGGTGCGCCTGGAAGTGTGGTGGGAGGGCTTGTGGCTTTGGCTCCGCTGCTTGTCTGCCTGCCGAGATCGGAACCTCTCCGGGTGGTCGGGGGCCGGGGGAGTGCTGGAGCGACCTTGGTGACCCTGGTCTTTGGGTCTTCTCCTGGGTGACCTGGATGTGTGTGAGTTTGTGATTTTTATCTGTGTTTATTTGTTGTTTTATGTTGTTTTGTGTTTTCCCTGTTCTTGCACTGTCTTGAGTCGGCTACCCCCAAAATGGGGATTGGGCCTGAGCATATACTGTAGATAGGTAGATAGATAATTCAAATTGACACAGGAGCTAACAGGCTAATTTACAATTAAAAATATGTATATCATTTATTGATTGTTTAAGACCTTAATTATTGAAGGAATGGCGCTGTTCTTGTAGCGGTCAGTCCGTGGTGCTCTGATGGGAACAATACGGTTGAAGTGGCGAACAACGCGTAGATTATGTATTCCATCGCATGATTTACCTACTTCCTTCAGCCATGAATTCCGTGGTCTTCCCACCGGCCTCCTCCACTCAGGGTTGTCTTCTGTAGAGACCACCTGGTTAACGGGATCAGCCTCGGGGAGGCGAATCACATGCCCATATAGCCGAAGTTGGCGTTCACGGAATATGCAACTAATATGTCTTGAGTCAGTTTCACGGAGTAGTCGCTGATTTGATAGGCGATCGTACCAGCGGTAACCTATCCTGAGGAGACATTTAGTACTAAAGGAGTTGATACGATGTTTCAAAACACTGTTGAGTGTACATGTCTCACAGCCATACAGTAAGACAGGGAGCACCAGTGTCTTGAATATCCGCAGCTTCGTCCTTCTGCATAGGTATAGACAACGTCATATATTTTTGTTGAGTGAATCCATAACACCCCATGCTAAGCCGAGGCAATGATTTACATCGTAGCCCGACTCACCACTGTTGTGGATCACACTGTCAAGATAGGTAAACTTATCCAAGTTCTCTAAGTCATCACCACTGTGGATGTCGTGCTTCTAGACTTTGCTAAAGCATTCGACAAGGTGGATCACGGCATCCTCCTTCACAAGATTAAGAAACTCGGCATCCAAGGCAAAATAGGTGTGTGGCTGCACAGTTTCCTCTCCGCAAGAACGCAGACTGTTGCTGTTAAGGGCCACACATCTGAAAAGTCCCACGTCATTAGTGGAGTACCCCAGGGATCAGTATTAGGACCTCTGCTCTTCCTTATACTGATAGGGGACATTGATGATGGAGTTGGTCAATCAGTTATCTCTTCCTTTGCTGACGATACGAACATAAGTCGTGTCGTCAGAAATGAAGAGGATATTCATAATTTCCAGGATGACCTCGACAAAATCTACAAATGGGCAGACGAAAACAACATGACCTTCAACGAAGAAAAGTTTGAAGCGTTACGATGTGGCCCCGAAACAAACCCTCAAGGACACCACCAAACTACTCACTGCAGGCGGCCACGACATCACCCCCAAGCCACATGTGAGATGCCTAGGTGTGCAATTGTCCGACGATGCCACATTTCAACACCACATTTCTGCAGCTGTCAAGAAAGCCAAGGGAATGGCCGGATGGATCCTACGGACGTTCAACTCCAGGGAACAAGAAACAATGCTAACTCTCTGGAGGTCTATGGTACAACCCTTCCTTGACTACTGTAGTCAACTATGGTAGCCACACAAAAAGGGGTACATACGAGATCTTGAGTCCGTCCAGAGGTCCTTCACTAGAAACATTCGGGGGATGAAGGACCTTAGCTACTGGGACCGGCTCAAGAAGCTAGGGCTGTACTCTCAGCAGAGAAGGCGAGACAGGTACTGCGCAATTTATGTGTGGAAAATCCTGGAGAAGCTGGTTCCAGATCCAACTGGTAATGAACTCCAGGAAAAGCAAAATGGTCAGACTGGAAGGAAGTGTGAGAGGAGATCCCTCCCAACACAGGCACCAGAACGAGTGAGATCCCTCCTCGCGTCCAGCCTAGGCCACAATGGACCAAAAAATTTCAACTCGCTGCCCAAGGAAGTGCGAGACATAGTAGGTTGCCCGGTAGACAGGTTCAAAGGGTTATTAGACAAGTTTCTAAAGACCCTCCCAGATGAACCACCAGTGTCTGGATACACTGCTAACTGCTGGGCGGCCTCAAACTCTATACCGGACCAGACGGACCTCCTTCGAAGGGACGCACGGGACGGACGCAGCGGTGGCGGACCACGACTGTGAGGACGGGACCTCTAGATGACTTCAAGTAAGATTCAAGTAAGACCACATGCATGAACCGATTGAACGGCATCATCCAACAAGTCGCCAAATGCTTGGACTTTGGTCATAGCCCAAGAGACCTTTAAACACAACGGTTCCGACTCCTCATGGAGTGCATCCAGGGCCAATCTGAGAACATCCAATGTCTTCGCTAGGTTCACTGTGTCATCTGCAAAATCAAGATCTGTGATTCTGAAATCGCCTATGTCAGCTCTGCAGTGACTCCACCCAACTATCCGGCCCAGTAACCAGCAAAAAAACGGCATTGTCAAGATTAATAGTTATGTTGTTCCTTGCTTTCCTTTGTAATCCTTTGTAAACCCGTCGTAAATGTATGTTTGTTTATCTATAATAGTTCTTGTTTGTGAGGTAAGTCTGGTGATCTGTGGAGCTTAACGGTGAGGAAGGGGTGCCGGGCCTTGTTAGGATTTATGATGATATCCTAACCATGTCAGTTTTTTTTTAGTTTTTCTCTCTCTCGTAACACATTATGATCACCATTACGTCCATATTGTGAGTTAGGCTGAGAGAGAGAGAGAGAGAGAGAGAGAGAGAGAGAGAGAGAGAGACAATCAGAGAGAGTGTGTAGTGTGTGTATGTGTATGTGGTGTGTGTATGTGGTGTGTGTGTGCATGTGCATGTGTGTGTGTGTGTGTGTGTGTGTGTGTGTGCAATGTGGTGATAATGGTGACCAAAAATATTCTCCCCCGTCAGACATTCCCTCCCCCCCCCCCCCTTTCTACCACCCCATTCTCCTGGGGTGAAAGACCTTGGGAGGGAAGGGGGCATCAACCCTCTCAATCATATCGTGTGTGTGTATATGTGTGTGTGTGGGTGTGTGTGTGGGGGGGGGGGGGGGACAACAAGAGATAGAGAGTGTTGTGTTGTTCAGAGTTAAGTTGAATGTGTTTGGGGTTTGGTTTATAATTGTGTGAGTGTGTGGGTGGGTGGGTGGGTGTGTGTGTGTGTATGTGTAACAGAAAGAGAGAGATTGTTGTGTTGTTCAGAGTTAAGTTGAATGTGTTTGGGGTTTAGTTTATAATTGTGTGAGTGGGTGGGTACGTGTGTGCGTGTTGCGTGCGCGTGCTTTACATGTGAGTGCGAGTGTGTGCGGCCAAGAGCTGACACGTGTAAGTACTCGGTCTATTTAGGTATTTTTCAAGGCTTTACAATTATAGTCTAGCTGAGTTTTACAGTAAAGATAACGGTGCTTATTGTTGTAGTTGTTGAAGCCTAAATTATTTTCTCTCAATTGTTTTATGTATTGTTTCCTACTGGGAATATGATGAGGTTTATCTATTGCCAGACGTTTTGATGCCCGAGGGGGTGGATACAAATGAATTACCTCTTCTATTACACTTATTACATATTACATAACTCTAATGAATATTTATATGTGTATGAATATAAACACCATATGAGGAGGAGCCCTTCATTGGCAACGTTTCGCAGATAGCTTCTTCAGGTCACTAACCTGAAGAATCTATCAGCGAAACGTTGTCAATAAAGTGCTCCTCCTCATATGTTGTATATATTCATACTGTCAACCTTTCAAAGGTATATTAATATTTGATCTCTGTATTACTATATTTTCTACATTTGTCTTCATTTATTATTATTCTTGTCCTTCTTTCAATTTCCTTCTTCGAAATCGTTCTTCAGACATTCTTTTTCTTGTTCATATTCCTCTGCTATTCTTCCTGAACCATAAACTTGTCCTTATTCCCCTGTTCTTGATCATATTCTCCTCTTCTTCTTCCTGGACCATAAATTGTAGCAGGTGTCCTCGTTAATGGGGAGGTAGTGAGAGCTCTGTGGCGCCTATGCTTAGCTTTCCTTCATACTGTTGGTTCCCTCTATAATCTATACTATTTAGTCTGCAATCCTATTATTCATTGTTTATTTCTTTTTGACAATTTTTTGGCTACACATCTATGTATCCTTATCTATATCTATTGTAGGGTTCGCTACGCTGATAGTGGCCCGATGAGTGCTTCCGCCTTCAGTGTGTGTATTGTATGTGGGGGGGTGTGGAAGGTTATTGTACTGTTGGAATGGCTGTGGATGTGAATGTAGTCTGTAACCAATGTAATCAGCTTGATTCTGGTGATCAGGTGCTAGGGTATACTGTATATGGGACATTGGTCTACTGCACTTCTACTGTCTGCCAGTGGAGCTAAGGGTATGGAAAACCCTGCCCATAAGTCAGTAAACCATTTCCATTTGGGGCATATAAATTATTTTTGCTTTCAATGCTTCAAAAACCCAATTTCACTGCTATCATTGTAGTCCCACATCACACTCAAAATTCCGCTTCTGTGTATCCGACTTCCTTTTACCGTATACTGCGTCCTTTCCTAAGAACATCTCTACCAAGCCTATCATCTCTTTTCTATCTTCATACCTTGATCTATTTTTTTTTTTTTTCTTATTGTTTCATCCATTCGTCCACTATCTATGCCAATCTTCTCAATCCCCAATCCCAAGTCGACCTTCAGTTTTTGTACATCAGTCCCCATTCCTTCCCTCGACTCCTGTCTCTAATCTTCAGTCCCTCATAGCTGACATTCTTTCTGTTGTAGCTTCCCTTGTTGAATCACAAACCCTCTATATTTTAGTAAGTATTTCTCTTCACCTCTCTATGCTTTCTGACAACATAATCATAAAAGTAGGCGGCTTATTATTAAAAATGTCCAGATTAAGTAGAACAACAGATGCATAATCATCTCTATATACTGGGTGATCTAAATAAGCCCTCGTAACTTTTTCATCGTCTTAAAATTGATGTATGTCATGATCGAATATGCAAGGGGTATGTAGAGCTATGCAATGCCATATATGCTAGCCATTTTCTTTATGCAAATATTTCGTTCTTTGTACCTCTTCCTATTGCCTACTAAACTGTTCCCCCCTTCTTTCTTTCGTGTTCTGTATATTTATTTCTAGTAGGTAACTCTTTCAGTATTCGAGGACGATTTTCTTTCTATTATTCTGGCTATTATTAGATGATTGTACACAGCTTGGGAAGATATCTAATAATAACATTGGTAAACTTGTGTCTCCTCAAATATCTGAAGATCTGTCACATACTTCCATAGCTCCTTACTAAAATGCTCTCTCTCTCTCTCTCTCTCTCTCTCCCTCTATATATATATATATATATATATATATATATATATATATATATATATATCTTTCTATCTATCTGTCTATCTATCTATCTATCTTTCCACACGCGCGCGCGCGTGTGTGTGCGTGTGTGTGTGTTTGCTTATAACAATATGTCTATTACTCACATACACACTCACACAACGTAATAAGAGGTTGTGTATAGTTCCCCAACCAGTCAGTGAGCAGCTAATCACCCATCACATCCCTCTAGTACCACAGACTGTCACCAACATATTTGTCACCAGTAATTTAAAAACAGCTCGTACAATGGGCTTCCGCAGTTCGTTGACCTAAAGGTGATCCAACTTTACAAGAGAAAACATTGAGTGGTTAAGATACACTAAAAACACGTGTCAATCCTTTAACGTTTTGGTTTACCTTTTGTTTGTTTAAGTTACCTGCAGGAGAGGAATTAATAATGTAACCCCCTCCGCGCCAACACACACACCAAATTATATTTGTTTTGTTTTGCATCATAGGATTGTCCTATTAGTGTATATAACCTTGAAACTACATACGGTCAAATCAAGGTTGTTGACGAACTCGTTATGTGCCAGAGTTGTGTGATAAAGTCAGATGTAATGGTACCCCTGTCACGCATAAATCTTCTCAGGCGTACTTATAAATGTCTACAGTGTAATTAGTTATGTAAGTCCAGTGTAAACAAGCTTAATTAGTTATGTAAGTCCAGTGTAAACAAGCTCCACCGGACAACTGTACGATCAGACTGAAATACTGTACCAGTATATGTCACTACACCAAAACCCATTAGGTAGAAACTCTATATTGCATTCAGGCTCGATCACAAAGGCTCGATCATTCTGGCTCGATCACAAAATGAGTCATATTAATTACTTACTTACAACATTAAGTACTTACAAAAAATCCCTAAAATCCCACTATAGGTGCCGAAGAACGTTTTGCTAACCCCACCTAAAAAATATAATATTGATAATTATGAAAATGATACATAAAAATTACATAAAATACATTCTATTCTACTCATAATATTGATCAGTGTTTATTATCTTCTTGCCAAATTTCGATCTGCTACTTTCTTCTAGCATCATTTCCGAGGTATTTTGCATTAGTATCGGAAACTATACTGAAGGTAGATTATCTTAGAAAACTGAAATATCGAAAAACCCTACTTCAGAAATAGCCAGACGAGAACTGCCGAAAAAAAAAAAAAAAAAAGCAGTAGAAGTAGCGTTCGTACCAGTCAGGCCCTCGGAATGTTTGGGTAGAAGCAATGGGTGGTGGAGGAGAGAGAGAGAGAGAGAGGAGTGTGTTTGTTGGTTTGACGGCTACCTTTTTTTATCACACCCAATAGCAGCTGAGTCTAGTACGGACTTATTTTGTTGGTGTTAGTGCCTCGGTCTGGGCTTCATGAGTGGGGAGGAGTTGAAAGAAGGAGAGAGAGATGAAAGAGAGAGAGAGAGTGTGTGTGTGTGTGTGTGTGTGTGTGTGTGTGTGTGTGTTAGAGTTAGTGATTAAGTGAGCGAGAGCCCAGGAAATCAGGTATTATTAGAATAATGTACACTGCGAAGAAAATTTATATTGGTTAGCTTTGGGAAAGGTTATTGTAAGATTTTTAGTTGTGCTGCAAAACGAATGTGTAAATGTGTTTGAAAATTGTATAAATTAACGGGAAATAATCGGCATATGAGTTTGAGACTTATTGTATGTAAACCAATAACACAATGTTTATGTAGCATTCTTAATACAAATATACAATTGAGTTATTAACTCTTTCAGTACCTTTAACTTTACTCTGGTTACTATTAGACGATTTTTTTTTCAATTTATATAGAGCCTCCAGCAATTAACAGGCTCCGAAATACCTCACTTAACCATTTTTACTACCACAGATCCTTCTTAAACTTCACAAAATTGTCTGAATATAACTAGAAGGAAAATACAAAGACGTCGCCGGTACAGATGGTGTTAGCAGTGCATTACAACATGAAGAATATATTGGTCTTTATAAATTAATGTCACATACCAGCCTTCTCCATTACATCCAATGCCAGTGTTTATTCGTTGTATGTCCCGCCCAAATGTTATTACATATTTGCTATCAATATTCAATGTTTTAACTTGTTTTCAATTCCTTCCTAATGTTATTTTATTCGTTTCATGTCCCTCTATAATGTTTTTGTTTGGTATCCATATTTTCAAAATGTTTTAAATTCTTTATATATACCTACCTATTTTGTTAATTTGTTACCACTCCCTAAATATCGTGTTCATCCCTCTCTAATGTTACATAGTTTTCTATAGCCCTGAATGTCTTTGATAGTTTTCTTAAGTAACTAAGATAATCTTGGATTAAAACAATTATCTTGCGAAGGACAAATGGGGGAAATGGTGAGTGTGTGTGTGTGTAATTGTTGGTATATTGTTCACTTGCAGCCATGAGGCTGAAAGTCTACAGAATTTATCTTAACCTAGGTATAGTACAATGCTTATTGTACCTTAACTATGAGATCACATACACCTTTTCGCAACCATCAGGTGCCTGGGTTCTCACAATTGTACATATGCAGATGTACTAGTTAGACTTATGAGTAGGCTAATGCGAGCTGATAGTTGAGCGGCTTGGCTAGGGAAGGACCACGCTACAATCCTCTCCATAGGCAGAAAAAACAAACTTAAGGATTCTGGTGCATTTGAACCCTTGATCTCGTGAATCCCGCGTGGCACCTTAAGTTACTCGGATGTGTGTGTGTGTGTGTGTCTGAAAGAGAGAAATAGAGAGACTGTGTGTGTGTGTGTGTGTATGTGTGAGAATGTGAGTGTATTAATCTGCGTAACTGAGAGTGTACGTATGCATGTGTGTGTGTGTATGTTGAGAGATTGGCTACCCTTGGCACAGGCTTCACACACACACGTAACTTGACACGAGGAAAACTAGCCGAATCAGGGTCAGTTTTCTCTTTCTTTAACTCTCACTCTCATTCACTCTCACTCACTCTCTCTCTCTCTCTCTCTCTCTATATATATATATATATATATATATATATATATATATATATATATATATATATATATATTTATATATATATATATATATATACTGTATATATATATATTTATACAGTATATTATCTTCAGACAATTCAACAGTGTGTTGACAATAATATAATTTTATATATCAGAATAATAATTAATATGCTGTTCATGGGATGATAATAAATTTAAGTGTTCAACAAAATATCTATAACTAATATATTAATTTCAGTAATACGGGACATCTCGTTGGGGTAGAGGCTGCGTTGACTAACTACTTCCGTAAAATGATTTCTTGATGTATTAACTCAGGCAACCACTAGACCATTTGATTCCGTTTGTGATAAGCCTCTCGTAGTCAGTGTTTAACGGTTAAACACTAGCTGATCTGTGTGAGTCTGTACTTAATTCACAAACAAACCCAAAGCACGAAACCGGCTTGAAGTGGAATGTGACACGCTTTGCACGCTCTCCACTATTACCGTACCCCTGACATTGAGGCACGGATGGGCAAGAACCAATTTCAGCCATCCCACTAAATGACTAAAGACAGGGACTTTTAATTCACTATTTGTTTATTATGTTATTTATGATATTAAGCAAGACAAGTTTGTGTTTGTGCTACCTTTTTCCTTGTCCACGTGATGGTTGAAATGGTTGAAGGGGGAAATGACATTAAAAAGGTTGGGAACCGTTGGTTTAACCCCTTGAGGTGTTATGAGGCGTCTTTCCTGTTTATATTGGCTATCAGAAGGTGATTATCTTCAGCTTGGGAAAGAATTATGGGAGTCTAAGGGTTAATTAAGATAGTTTATTCTTTTGATTCCTATAGATCCATTCAAAATTGCATAAAATCGTCTACTGATTGCCAGAACAATTGGAAAAAACACGTCCTCGATTAGTGAACGGGTTAAAAATATCATGGTTGACTGAAATACAAGGCGTGCAGATAAATGCACCTAACCAGCCACACAAACAAGGAACACGTACCAGGGAATTACTTCTAAGCTACTTGTTTTGTGTTGGATTGGTTGTGCTCAAAGTATTTGATTTTGTCTTGTTGTGTTTTATTTTCATATGTAACCTTGAATTGGGTGCGTTGGAAGGTAAATCGTTGATTATCCTGTTTCCTAATCGTTTAGTTGACACACACAGATGTTCACATTCCATTGTCTTTATTAGCGTTTCCAAGGTGATTATTATTAATATTCCTATCGTCGTCGTCATTATACTCATCAGCTTCATCATCATCATCATCATCAACAACAACAATAATCACTCTTTGTATTTCATTTGTTTTATCATTCTTATTTCTTTATGTTTCTCATCTGTGTTCCCTTTCTCTCGCATCTCTCGTTAAGGGGAGGATTTTAGTTGATTCCCTAGACTTCCATCAAGCTTAAAATTACTCCCCCTAGACCCCCTTTCAAGATAAATTTGTACATTTTTCGGTAGAAAAATTTCCCGGCCAAAGGCCGGTTCCCCTTAAATTACAGGCTCGCTATCGCTCGCCAGGAAAAAATCGACACCTAAATGTCACGAATGGTCTTAAAAATTACAGAAATGGGGCAAGGGTTCTTAAAATCGCCAAACTAATAGGACGAACGTCTTAAAATCTAAAACAAATGGGGCTAAACATGAGGGAGAAAGGGGTAAAGAAAAAAATCACTGAAGTGGAAATCTCCCCTTAATGGTATGCCATATCTCCACAAATCGGAGTTTCTGAGCTGATGTTGTCATTGTTACCTGTCTGTTTATCTGTTTGTCTGTTTAGTATGAGGGCATTGTAGTCATTGTTACCTGTCTGTTTATCTGTGTCTGTTTATCTGTTTGTCTGTTTAGTATGAGGGCATTGTAGTCATTGTTACCTGTCTGTTTATCTGTTTGTCTGTTTATCTGTTTGTCTGTTTACTATGAGGGCATTGTAGTCATTGTTACCTGTCTGTTTATCTGTTTATCTGTTTGTCTGTTTAGCATTAGGGCATTGTCAGAGCCACAGTATACAGAATGATTACGACACTTAACCCCTTGAGGATCATGACGCGTTTTGACAGTTAATGTTGGCTATTATTAGACGATTTTAAACAGTTTACGAAGGATGTGTGGGAATTATATGGGTAAATACTATTTCATTATGCCTCTGACTTCCATATATGGGTAAATACTATCTCATTATGCCTCTGACTTCCATATATGGGTAAATACTATCTCATTATGCCTCTGACTTCCATATATGGGTAAATACTATCTCATTATGCCTCTGACTTCCATATATGGGTAAATACTATCTCATTATGCCTCTGACTTCCATATATGGGTAAATACTATCTCATTATGCCTCTGACTTCCATATATGGGTAAATACTATCTCATTTATCCCTCTGACTTCCATATATGGGTAAATACTATCTCATTATGCCTCTGACTTCCATATACCCTTCCTAATCTGAATAAAATCATCTAATAAACAAAAACTAAATGCGTACCGGATCTTGAAAGAGTTAACTTTGGTCACAGTTCGGGATTGAAGCTGGGACAGGGCAATACCTTCGACTAGTTATCGTGAACACAGTATAGTCATGCAAAGAACATCCGAGACACCAGACTCAGTAGGTATCACACGGTAGCTTTTATCGTCGATTTTCCTTGGCCTATGTTTTTCCGGCAGTATTTCTTGGATAGTTTGCATTGGTATCGGAAACTAGAACGAAGAGAGATAAATCAAGTATATAGTCTCACATTATAAAAAGTCTCACAATATAAAAAGCTCTCGTATTATATTGTTTGAAATTTCACAATATAAAGTTAAATGGCAAATTACTCAACAAAATCTCTGTCCCATCTACAGTGTATAATTATTATGTCCTATCTTTACCCCTTAATATCCAAGAGGGTGAGGAATCAGGCTAACACTAATAGTAACGCAGGTGCCTACATTATTTTAACACCCTGCCAAGAGAGATAGAGAGGTGGAAGGTGGTGGGCTGAGAGAGAGAGAGAGAGAGAGAGAGAGAGAGAGAGAGAGAGAGAGAGAGAGAGAGAGAGAGAGAGAGAGAGAGAGAGGGGGGGGGTAGACAGAAAAAGAAAGATGGGTACAACAGAGGATAAGGGTCATAACTGAAAATATTGATATACTATTTATAATTTAGAAATATTTGAAGTTTCCAACATACCAAAGCCATGAATGATAGTCCCTTATGCTTTATCTTTATTACCAGCTGAACACATTATAATATTGCTAAATTAATATTATAATTAATTAACTATGAGATCATGACTACATCAATTTTCGGATGCACCGTGCTAAAAGACATTTGAAAAATAAGTATGTATGCATGTACTGTATGTATGTATATACCCAGGCACATACCCCATAGCTGGGGGTGGCCGACTCGAGAAAAAGACAGAACAATAACAACATTTAAAGTTCCAATTCGTACGGTCCGGGACCACTTTCGCGTTCCCTCGCCATTTTCTCTGTCTCGTCTAGTAGGTGAATTTTACAAGGGAAGGAGGACTCCTAACCTCCCGTCCCCGAAGTACGATAAGTAGTGTAGGAAAAGAGACAGACAGAAACGGCTAAGGTTGGGTAGAGGATGCCAAACCTTACTAATATGAATTATTAAAATCTGAAATTTGATTATACACTTGATTTGCCAAAAGTTCTTCCCATGTTCGCATTTAGGGTTGATTGTTGACTGACTGGCTGACTATAAAAGCCACCATGACATAGGTGGCCACACAGACCTAACTATAGCCCATGATGGACCCTGGCATGGGTTGGGGCTTGAGGGCCAGAAGTTGGTCAAGGCAGTCTATCAGAAGATTACTACAATGTTTTTACACCAGCCGCCATTGTGTAAACCTCGTTCTTCTCTCCATTCCTCTCACACTTCACATTATCTCTCTATTGCTTAACTTCCACGTTTGTCTTCGTCTTTTTTCATTCGTCCCCTTTTTTTCTATTTTCACCCTCTCCACCTTTTCTCCATTATCCCTTTCTGTACCGGTGAAGTCTTTTTAATTTTAGTTTAGCTATATTTAGGCGATTGTATGCAGTTTAAGAAAGAACTGCGGCAGTAAACAGGGTTAAGTGAGATAGCTCGAAGCCTATTACTTGCCTATTACGAACGTCTTAAGATGTCAATGCTAATAGGACTAAACAGGAGGGAGAAAATGCCACTACCTCCCCCTTAACCCCTTCAGGATACGTTGATGCACTTCCTTTTTATTTTATGGCTATTACTAGACGATTTTATTGAGATTAGGTAGGAATTGTGGGAGTTAAAGGGATGAGCGAGATTAATTTTAACCCTTTAATTCCTAGAGGGCCTTCCAAAACTGGATACAATCGTCAAGAGACAAGCAAAATGAACTGTTACAATGAGTCATAATCCTCAAAGGGCTAAGTTGGTTATGCCACATCCAATCCTATCACCCTTAATGTTAAGGGGAGATTTCCACCTGGAGGATTATTTTCTGAACCTCTTTCTCCCTCATGTTTACCCCATTGCTTGTGAGATTTAAAGACGCTTGCCCTATTAGTTTGGCGATTTTAAGAACCCTCGCCCCATTTCTGTCAATTTTAAGACCATTCGTGCCATTTAGGTGTCGATTTTTTCCTGGCAAGCGATAGCGAGCCTGTAACTTAAGGGGCACCGGCCTTCGGCCGGGACATTTTTCTACCGAAAAATGTACAACTTTATCTTGAAAGGGGGTCAAAGGGGAGTAATTTTAAGGTTGATGGAAGTATAGGGAATCAACTAAAAACCTCCCCTTAAAGTCATTCAGTACCAGTGACGTTCTTTTCATCTTCCTCTGGACTGTATTAGACAATTTTACTCAGCTTAGGAAGGATCTGTGGTAGCTCAAAGGATTAAATGAAATAGTCTGTAGCCTTTTAATTGTCAGAGGTCCTTCCTAAGCTGAACAAAATAATCTAAATAGTTGCCAGAATATAATGAAAAAAGACGTCACCGGTACTATATGTAGCAGTGTTTCATAGCTTTCCTTTGCTGATAATCTCTTTTATTTCGTGAATAATGCCACAAGGAGAGTTAAAACAGGACCGGAAGGCAGCTAACAAAAACAATAGGTAAATAATATGAATAAGTAATAGTAAGCCACGAAGACCTAGAGTGCATAATTATTCTCCATCCAACAAGAGACTGGAGTTGTCGAAAAGGGGCTACAGTCCTGACGCTATTCTTGACTTAGTGTGCTGGCTTAATAATATTGAAGGGTTGATAGCCTCTGAAGTCATATTTTAACTAACTCATTAATCCATCATAGAGGAAAGTAGAGGGTGAGGCAATCTTGCCTCACCTGCCCCCGTCTTGCCGTGCTCTGATCCCTATGTTCAACCCCCATGCAATATATATATATCACTATTATCGAGGAATCTCAATATCGGTTGATTATCATAAATGCTCGGTATTTACTATGGTAATATAGAGAAAATGCAAGCAAATGAAATAGTTTCTTATCTTTGCTTGTCGTAATTAGTTAAGAAATGCATCGAAATGAGTAACCAGATGAGTTAGATCCAGTGCAATAGAGTCCAATCACATTACAGTGTCGGCCCTGTTCATTTTTTAGTATATAACTCAAAAGACTAGAATTATCAGAGTGCTCCCTATGAATATTTCTATGACCCAGGTGCAGGAACGGATGAACAGCCATGCAACATAATTCTGAGCAGAATCCTATCATTTGTGTACATTTTGCTTACGAGAAGGCGATCTTTCCAAGAGTATACAAAATTGCCAGCACAGTCGAGAAGTGTTAAACAGTTGTCCACGGGTAAGCAAGATGGCGTCCACATATAACTTACGGGTAAACAACATGGCGTCTATGCTGTAAATAATAAGTGGTAACCCTGGGAGCAGGTAACCTCGCCACCAATTCACCTGGGGGTATTTTTACACCTGTGGGAGGAGTTCCGCGGCTCTTGTGGGACCTCTTACGTCAAGTGCCCACAGTGGGGGGTACGGAGGGGTGTGTTTGTGGAGGGAGGCTTGGCTTCCTATGGGTTTGTTTGTGTTATTTGTTGTGTGTGTACAGTATCTTTGTGTATGTTTGCGTACGTTTGTTAGTGTTTGAGGAGCGGTTTGTCTATGTACTATACAGTATTAACTGCATAATTGTGTTTTTGCAAATGTGTGTGGGGATTTTGTTTTGTGCATGTGCGTATGTGCGTCTTTGTGCAAAGTATGAGTATGTGTGTCAGTGTTTGTATATATTTACAATTATGTGTGTGTGTGTGTGTGTGTATGTGTAAATACAGCACCTGTGTACATTATGTGCGAGTATATGTAGTACTACCATACATAACTACAACAGAAACAACAAATATATATATAATAACACTTTTAAGAAATCCATTCGTGTTGGTATGTTGTTACTACGCCTATAAATCTACCACAGCGTATTTGTTTGTGTACCTGGCCTCCCTATGTTTACCTGTGTCATAAGGTGTGTGTGTATGTCATTAGAGTAGAGGGCCGTGTTTATTGTGTTACAGTAACGTTTGGAGAGGGCCATAATGTTTACCTGTTATGACACTTTAGTGCCGGTTTAGGATTTAAGCATGTGTGTATGTGTGTATGTGTGTGTGTGTGTGTGTGTGTGTGTGTTTTAGAATGATTTTGTTCATAGTACGTTTTCGTGTAATTTTATCCTTTATTTACATTGCCTTTAATACATACCCATATGTTTTAATAATCTTTAAAAGTTATTCCTAATATTTTATCTTATCAATAACTATTTACCTTTACACCTAATATGTTTAGGTTCTCAACTGTAGGAATTAACACCTGTTTATACTGAATTTTCATTTAAGTCATTCAGTGTTGCCACTAAGATGCTGTGGATGGGGTGAAGGGTCATATTTCCTCCCTCGATTTTTTTTTTTTTTTTTTTGTGCTCCTTTACTCCATCTTCACTCCTTCTTTATCCCCGTCCCTCCTTCACACCTCGCTACATCACCCTTCTCTTACTCACCCTCTCCTATATTTTCTCTCCTCATCAATTTTTATTCTGCATCATCATCATATCAGTTTATCCCTTCTAATATATCGCACACCCTTCCGTCACACCTAGTTTCTTTACCCTTCTCTCTCTTTCTTCTATTTTTACTTTCCTCTTCTCCCTCTTCCATCATCATCGTTTGTCTTGCTCTTTTCATATCGTACTTCCTCCATCTTCTCAGTCTCCCCTTCTGCTTTCACTAATCTTCTACACATGTGGAGCAATAATTTCCACCTCAACCCCCTCTCTAGTTCATATAAATATCCAACACTTTTCCTTCATACCTCGTTACATCAAACTTCACTCTTCGTCTCCTTCTTCTCTTTCTTCTTTTAGTTTTGTCCATGATATTCTCCTCTTCCTCTTTCTCTTCTCTCCATCTTCCTTTCCATGTTCTAAACACCTCTCACTGTATATATATCTCTGCTCCTTTCTCTTCTTCTCTCCCTCTCCTCCTCTCCTCCCTCGTCTTCTTCTCATTATCTGCATCTTCCTCTCCTTGTCCTCAACACCCCTTACTTTTTTATCTGTTCTACTCTCCGTCTCATCTTCTACTTCCTCGTCTTCATATCCCTCCCTTCACTTATCTTTTCTCCTCTTTCTTCTTCTCTCCATCTCCTCCTCTACTTCTTCGTCAAAATTCTCCTTCTCCTACCCTCTCCTTCCTTCCCTCCTTCTCTTATTTCTTGCCAATAACCGTAAAGTTCTGCCGCTAAGTATCTACACATGTGAAGCTATATATTTTATCCACCCTTGCCAGCTTTCCTTCGTATAAATCTCCAACTCTTCTTCGCTAGATTTTACCCCTCTCTCTCTCTCTCTCTCTCTCTCTCTCTCTCTCTCTCTCTCTCTCTCTCTCTCTCTCTCTCTCTCAATCACTCTCTCTCTCTCTCTCTCTCTCTCTCTCTCTCTCTCTCTCTCTCCATTTGTTTATCCATCTCTTCATTATTTTATTCTCTCTACCATTCTCCTTTTTGTCCACTTCTTATCCTTCCCCTTGTTCTCAATCTTCTCTTTCTTTGTATCATTTCCGTTTATCTCCTTCTCTTTCCTCTCCTCTCTAACTTCCTTCAATCTCCATCTCCATACACCTTTTCCTCTTCTTCCCCTTCTCTCTTCTTTGTATCATTCCGTTTATCTCTCCTCTCTCCTTCTCTCTCTTCCTTCATCTCTCTTCCTTCTTCTCCTCTTCATACATCTGCTCCTCCTCTCCCCTCACCCAACCACATCTTCATCACTCCTCCAGTTCCCCTCCACCACCTCACACCTGCTGCCCCCTCTCTCACCTGTACGTAGTCAGGTGTTAGTCAGTGTCATTTGGCGACGCTCACCTGTTTCGTCAGAGCCCGTGCCTGCCCTATCGGGATGTGATATAGAAGCCTTAAGCCCTTCTAGACCGGCGACGTTTTATTTTTTGTTATTTTGCTATTTTTGGACGAGTATTTGCAGTGTAAGAAAGATATGAGGTAGTGAAAAGGGTTAAGTGAGATAGTTCAAGGCCTATTAATTGCTGGAGGTCCTATTTAAACTGAAAAAATCGTCTATTAGCATTCACATGAGAGAGAGACACTGATAATGAGTGAGTGAGAGTGAGTGAGAGAGTGAGAGTGAGAATGAGAGTGTAATATTGTGAGAGTGAGTATTACCAAAGACAATGACAGAACACGAGGTATGGGAGTAGAGCCAATCCATTCTTACCATAGCAGAGGTCACGAGGAGAGCATGACACTCCTATGTTTCATCCATAGTATTTCTTCTACTCAACACGTGAACTCTGGAACTCTCTCCCTCAATCATTTGTTCCTTCATACTATGACTTAAACTGCTTTAATCTTCGTGTGTCCAGGTATTTTGACCCCAACGTCCCTTGAATTTGGCTCTATCACTCTTTTGGCTTTGGGGGAGACACTCGTTACAGGCAACCAGCCCTTTGTCTCCTTCATGCACATAGGAAAAAAACGCTGACATTAATATGACAGAGACATAGTAATTTCCCATTTTCCCATCAAGTATCGAGAACTCAGTTGCAAATGGATTCAATTTATCGTCAAATAAAATACAACCGACTATATCAAAAATAAAATAGAACCGACTATATCAAAAATAAAATACAACCGACTATATCAAAAATAAAATACAACCGACTATATCAAAAATAAAATACAACCGACTATATCAAAAATAAAATAGAACCGACTATATCAAAAATAAAATACAACCGACTATATCAAAAATAAAATACAACCGACTATATCAAAAATATATTTTGTTGATAGTTTTACTTAACTCACTGCATTACGTACTCTACATCATTCCTCAAACACATACTGTAATTATAATCCTTAGCCATGAATAATCATAATTCATAATATCTCGTGCATATAGTTTCCTGCAGTTTGCCTTCCCATACCTTCTTGCTATTTCAACACAGTATTCTTCACTTGCATGCACAAATTAATTTCCTCCAATTAATCACACCCCTATTATTCAATTGTGTGAATATTTTCTCTATACCATCTTTAATCGTACACATTATATATGTATTTTCGCTCACACATTTGTTCTCACCATATATTATACCTGATTATCTTAACTATACGATAATAATTTATTATATTTTACATAATATTAATATTTTGTGTAATGCCAAAGCCAGGGTTCGAACCCAGGCCAGTAGTGCAGCACTCCAGCACCTAAGCCACTAGACCACCGAGGAGCTAGTTGTCTAGTTGGCCACTTCAATAACTCTCCACATACGAGTACTGAACATACGGATGGTTGGCTTTCTTTCATCACCATACGTCACTCCCCATTCACTAACATACCATACGGCATATGCAGAAACGAACCCTCTTACTAGCAACTTTTCATTGTAACATTATTATTACGACGTTTGTGAATTATTTAGCACTATAAACCCCGAGTAGTATAATGTTATATTAATTAAGAGAGTACAATTATTACAACAGTTTAATTCAGAAGCCACCATGCCAAAGTTGTCGATAAAAGCAGAGGGAAAAGGCGGTCGTGTGAATCTACCTTTGCATACCTTAGACCCCCTCCCCTTTTTTTCCCCTCCCTCCCCACCTCCCTTCCTCGCCCCCTCTCTCCCCCTACCCCCGTCCCTCCCCCCTCTCCAACCTGTCTTCCCCTTTGCTAATTCTGGTGTAGCCACAGCGAGGTATACAGGAATGTAAGTCTCTCTCTCTCTCTCTCTCTCTCTCTCTCTCTCTCTCTCTCTCTCTCTCTCTCTCTCTCTATTTCTCTTGTACTATCTGTCTATCTATCTATATCTACATTATCTATATACATCTATATATCTGCTTTTTTCTGGCCATATATCTATCTGTTTATCTATCCATTCTTACTCTCATTTTGTTCTTAACCAACTTGACTTTATCATCAAACTTAGTAATATGCAAGATGTTAAAATAGCAAGCAACACCGCCACTCTAGTCTCCAATCAACAAAGACATAAGTCCGCCATAACACCAGCATCACCCAGGAGCATCTGCCACCCTGGTATCACCACCAGTACACCACCAGTGAGGCCTACTACTAGTCCTCCAAGAAGATCTCACAATGCATAAGCCCTTCTTGCCCTCAAAACCACCCCAGCCTCCCTGATCAAACTATAAATCACTTTCGGAGAAATCTGCGTTTGGTCAGAGAGGTAGGATCGACGCTGCCAAACAAGCTGGGTGTGAGAGCAGAAGCGGTAGGCTCGAAGCCGCCCATACTAATAATGCTGGGTGTGAGACCAGAAGTGGTAGGCTCGACACTGCCCAAGCTAACAACTCTGGGTCCAAGACCTGAAGCAGTAGGCTTGCAGCTGCCCAGACTAACAGCTTTGGGTCCAAGACCAGAAGTGGTAGGCTCGACGCTGTCCAAATAAAAAACGCTGGGTCTGAGACCAGAAGTGGTAGGCTCGAAACTGCCCAAGAATTAAGTAAATCAATTTTTTCTGTAAAAGTTGGGTGCGAGACCAGAAGCGGTAGGCTCAAAGATGCCCAAGAGAGATGCAAACCAGAATTTTCATTGATATCAACCTTCTTAGCTGGGTCCGAAACCAGAAGCGGTAGGCTCGAAGCTGCCCACACAAATAGAAGTAAAAGAAAGACTTTCCCGATACCAAACAGATGTAAACCCCAGGATACTACTACAGTCACCAGGACTATCCAGACTCCAGCCAGAGAGAACAGACTTACATCCCCCCTAAAGTCCTCCATAGTTAGAGGATCACTGAGTCCTCCTCCGACCCCAGAATATCACTTACGAATAATTACAGTGACTCCCATCTTAAGTTTTGAGTCCCTTTTGAATACCAGTCAGTGTCCATTTGGGAAGACAAGACACACATCCTATCCTTGCCGTCTCATATTAAATGTAACAAATTACCATTGTTTTTTCTAGGACCAATATAGTAAAGGTGATTTAATACTTAAGACTTAATTATACACCCTAACATACCACTTGACACTCTATTCGTGATTTTTGATTTTTTTTGTAGTACCTCCTACACACGCCTTAGAAAACCATGCGCGGGTATGAGAAAAAAATAGCACTCCATTCTCACTATATTAGGTTCAGGCACACTAAGTCATTTTTGCTCATATTCATATCTCAGAACTTTGTAATATTCCTGTGAACCTTTGAGACCATTTCCATTGATAATACTTGTGTAAGTTATTTATATATGTACTGTAATATTTAATTCTTAAAGATTCGAGAGACTGATGAATTCCCATAACAGACTGTTCCATAACTACTCTGTACGTGATACTTATGATTATTGTGGTAATATTGTAACAATTGATTTATGTCTGAGCTCTATACCAGAGAGTTCTATATTTCATAGCTGTGTGTAAATAAAACCACTGTACTGTCTGGGATTGTATAAATTGCCGTGTGTACTGAATATCTTGTTTCTTCCCATTTAGTGAATCCACACAACTTGTTTTGTCTAACTAAATATCTAATTTTAGAAAATACCTTGCTACCTAGCATGATTATAACAAATGCATCATATTTTCTTGGGCACCTTTCTTTATAGCTAGTTAGTTTAAAGAGGACTTCAGAGGCTATCAACCCTTTGCTGGAGCCAGCACACTGTAAGCCAAGAATAGCGCCCTATTTATCAAACTATATACAAGTATGTTTGTGTACTAGTGTCGGTGTGTGTACTGTACATCTTTGTTTTTTGTAAATTATTCTAATGCAATGTTATTTGCTCTCCCTTTTTAATAATGTGCCGCTTGAAACCTAATATAAAAACTAAGATTCTTCATGATCGTAGATAATAATAAAAAACTATTTGTCTACAGCCTACTGGGCAAAAGCCCTCATAGGATCATGATCGTAGAGAGTAATCATCTTAGTGAAAAATTCAGTGTCATGAATAGGCTACAGAGCTTAATAATTTAAAGACACATTATGAAAATGCTTATTCTAGGAACAAAATAATTACGTTATTCGCTATGAGTATTCAAATATTCCTAATTATATGTACTCTATTAGTGTTACCGTAATTTAAGTTACTGTCCTAAAGATCAATATTACGATAAATTGACGTGGTTACCCTTAAATATTCTGGTTGTCTTTGGACGTGCACTGACCCGTTTTCTTTGTTCAACAGGTGAGGGGCCCATGGAGTGATCCCCTACCTGGGCCCCCCTCTACCCTGGGGGGCCCGGGGTCTATGCAACACAAGTAAACACAGTACAACAGGTGAGTGTTGCAATGATTTTACGAACCATATCATAAATTAGCATACATTATATTATCATACAGTTAACCCGTACAGTACCAGAGACGTTTCTTTTATTTTATTTCAGCTACATTTAGACGATTTTATAAAGCTTAGGAAGGATATAAGGTAGCTAAAAGGATTCATTGAGATAGTCTGTAGCCTTTTTAATTGATAGTCATCCTTCCTAAACTGAATAAAATTGTTTAATAATTATTGTCGGAATATAATGAAAAGATTGTCACCGGTACTGAATGAGTTAATTAGCATCATGCATTGCAACATACAATAATTAGCCAATATCAAACATTAATTTTCCAGTATTCTTTATTAGCCTAGTTACAAAATCAATAAATCATCTGGTTGATATATTTTGATCAGTCAATTAATTAACTGTACTACCTACTTTACTTCATGGAACTGGACTGTTTTGTGGGCGTTGCCATTATTGAAACCCATTCCGTACTTAGTGACGTTTTAATTTGGTTCTGGTTACCCCTAAGCAATTTTAGTCAGTCTGTGAATAAGCTATAGTAATTAAAGGAACAAAACTCTCGCACACATTGATTTCAATTCATTGGTCCTTCAAGTCTCCCTTACCCCCGTGGAGGTCAAGGTAGGTGAGGGTAATGACAAAACATGCCAGTTAGGTTAGTTAACGGTAGTGGACACTACGTTAGGTTAGGTTAGGTAGGTTAAGGTAAGGTAATGCAAATCCTCCACTCAAAGCATAATAAAACACTAATGTATATTCCTTGAAATAAAGATAACAAAAGCAAAATTTAAAATAAGGCTGCGAAAGGAATCTTCAATGCTACCAAATTATTGCTGAATCATTAGTTAATGCAAAGGATTACATTAAAATAAGGAAGGCTGGGAATATATATGAGCAAGAACCGTAGGATTTATTTAGTTAAACGTGGCAGGTTGATACCGTAGACTTTATTGGTTTGGCGTTAGACTGAAGAGCGCAGAGTGTAGTAGACCATTCTTATTCTACTCTCTCTCTCTCTCTCTCTCTCTCTCTCTCTCTCTCTATCTATCTATCTATCTACTCTCTCTCTCTCTCTCTCTATCTATCTATCTACCTCACTCACTCCCACTCTCTGTCTCACTCTCTCTCTCTCTCTCTCTCCCCCTGGTAAATGTGGAAGTTTTTTATATATTTTTTCTTCCATTCTACTATTTACAGATCCTCCTCAGAAGTATCAAATAGTTTTATCAGTTTAAAAAGAAAATAGACGGTATTTTGCATATTGTGTAATGAGTTTCCCTCTCGTTTAGAATATCTCCTAAAAATGAATCGTAGTCTTTGAAATACTATTATTTCTTCTAATACCATAGTACATAACGATCGTGTTAGTCAGGTTTGGCAGACTTATGTCATGGTTCCCGCATCTTCTAACCTCATTTAATATATGTTTTATCTTGTATAATACTTTCGGCGTATATTGGGATAGACAAAAATAGGTACAGACAGGACCATCGAGTTAGATAGATAGATAGATTGATTGCTTGATTGATTGATTGATTGATTGATAGATAGATAGATAGATAGATAGATAGATAGATAGATAGATAGATAGATAGATAGATAGATAGCTAAATAGATAGATATATAGATAAATGAATAGATAGGAATATACACATACATACATAGAGCGAGAGCGAGAGAGAGAGAGAGAGAGAGAGAGAGAGAGAGAGAGAGAGAGAGAGAGAGAGAGAGAGAGAGAGCGCCAGTATATTATCAAATGCAGATGTTTCTCGTAAACAGCCATAAATCTGGAGCCCGTTGAGAATAACCCCAGCCGCTAATAATGCTTCTTAAGGGGGGGGGAAGTCGCTTTTTATTGACCTCCTTCTCCCTCATGTTTAGCATATCAGTTATGAGATTTTTTTTTTACGTTCGTTCCGTTAGTTTGGCGATTTTGAGACCTTGCCTCCCATTTCTTTGTCAATATTAAGACCTTTCGTACCATTTAGGTCTCGATTTTTTCCTGGCGAGCAATAGCGAGCCTGTAATTTTAGAAGGCATTTTTCTACCGAAAAATTTACAAATATATCTTAAAAGAGGGTCTAGGAGGTGTTTGTTTAAGCTTGATGGAGGTCTAGCGAGGAAACTAAAAAAATATAGTGAATAAACAAATATATAGACCAAAAACAAGCACTAGCCCCTTATAATTTTGATATTGCAGACATTGAATACCTGAATATTGTGCCAAAATATTCTGGCATTTAAGTTTGTTGATGCTCAGAACATTCGTCTAAAAGTACAGTCGATGTCAGGAGTCACGAAAATTCCCCTTCAGCACGATGACGTCTGTTCAGTGTTCACCCATTTTCACAATGTTATACAGTTTAAGAAGAACCTATGCTATTCGGAGGGTTTATCGTGATCGTATTTACCCCTTTGAGAACTAGAAATAGATTTTGAGTTAAAGAAAATCGTCCAATGGTTACCAAAATATAATTAATTAAATTAATGTATATACTTGCTATTTCTCTGGGGAAGGGGGGGGGGGGGGGGGATGATAAAGTTTTGGTCCGCCTCAGAAAACATAAACATGAAAGTATTCTACGAGTATTCTACGAGTATTCTACGAGTATTCTACGAGTACCTGTTAGCCATTCTATCCAAGAGCGGCCCTCTGCGGGTTCCACAACTAACGTAACACAACGGAATACTTTACTAAGCGATCGCAGCTACACTCTAGCTTGCCAGGTTAAACTGGGGTATATTTAAGGGGGTCACCGGTTTTTTTTTTATCTTTCTCTCCTTTTCTCTTTTTCCTTGGCTTGTATCCATTCGGCCCCATTCAGCCAACAGTTTTAAGACGTTTATCCCCATCCAGGTGTCGATTTCTTCCTGGCAAGCGATAGCGAGCCAACATTGTATGGAAAATCCGGCTTCGCCGGAGATATTTTTCTATCGAAAAATGTACAAATTTAGCTTGCTGTCAAAACAAAAATATATATATGCTGGCTCGCTACAGCTCGCCAGGAATATATTGACACCTGGATGGGGATGAACGTCTTAAAACAGTAGACTGAATGGGGCCGAATGGATACAACCCAAAGAGAGAGGGAGATAAAGAGAATAAAAGCGAGGTGGGGTCCCTTACAGAACCCCTTCGTCTGGGTAGTGTTTCCCCGTCACCCTTGTCACCCTCATTCCAGTACCTGTCACATGGATAGGGATCATAAGTCCTCGCATATATTATGGATGGCGTCATAAGAGGATTAAGTTAAAACGTGGGTGAGAAATGGGAGACTTGTATATCTACTCAGAATGAAGTCAGTGCTCCTTAATGTTTCAGTACCATGACCTAGTTCTGTTATTATATCTGTCTTATATTATGGCTATCTATTAGACGGTTATATTCGGATTTAGGAAAGATCTGTTTAAGTCAGTGGGCTGACTGATATAGTTTCTGCACATTTGCCTGAGGTTCTTATCAAACTGGGCTAAATATTCCCATGTTAGCCAGAATACATCTATAATGACGCAATCATATTGAAAGACTCATTATGGATGACGTCATAAGAGAATACAGGTATACCCTATTCCAAGTACATTGACCTCTAATACTCTATTAACTATTAACTCTATTACTCTATTAACCTCTATTACTCACAAACTACTAGAGTATATTTATACCTAATATTTATACCATTTCGGAAGGGTCAGTCAGAGATTAGGTGTATATTTTTGCAGCCCATTTGCTCTAGCCCTTTTTTAGTTATAGAGATTAGAGTTCACGATTTCTGGACTACTAATTTAGAACAGGGTATAGGACGTGGGATAGAAAGATATTTATTCCCCACTGCATCATCATATTTGACGAATTGACCCCTTCTGTACCGGCGACGTCTTTTTAATTTTATGCTGGCTACTATTAGACAATTTTATTTAGTTTAAAAAGGGCCTCCACCCATTAACAGGCTTCGAACTATCGCACTTAACCCTTTTAATCCCACAGACCCTTCTTAAACTGCACAAAATCGTCTACATACAGTATAGCTAGAATATAATGAAAAAGACGTCCCCGGTACAGAAGGGGTTAAGATCATATTGCATTTATAATTAAAATACAAATACGACCAATATGAAAGTAGACAGACTTGCATTGCGTCACGGTAGGAGAGTTAATGTTGTCCAGAAAATATTTACATGAAAGAAGTGGAGATGGGTGGAGTGACGCCACTCTGTTTACTATTGCCTCATCCACCAAAACAGCCTCCCGGGAAGCTATCAGAGAACCAGACTAAAGGGCAGGTTTTTAGTTTGTTCGCTAGACATCCATCAACTTTAAAATTATACCCCCTAGACCCTCTTTCAAAATAAATTTGTACATTTTTCGGTAGAAAAATGTCCAGGCCGAAGGCCGGTTCCTCTTAAATTACAGGCTCGCTTTCGCTCGCCAGGAAAAAATCGACACCTAAATGGCACGAAATGTTTTTAAATTGACAGAAATGGGGCGAAAGTTCTTAAAATCGCCAAACTATTGGGGCGAACGTCTTAGCATCTCAAAAGCAATTAAGCTAAACATGAGGGAGAAAGGAGTCCCGAAAAAAATCCCTCAAGTGGAAATCAACCCTTAACCACACAAGACCAGATGCTGTATCCAGGAATGAGGCAGAACTGTATTATGGTAGCTTCAGTTAGGACAATCGTATACAATTTTGTTGACAATCATAATATACTTTCTGGGTTGACATTCTTGGATATTCTATTCATCAATATTCATATCCCGTCAGAGAGATATAGCTGGCATAAAGGAAAGCGAGCAACAACATATTAATTGATCTTCACGAGGCTATTCCTAGTTTATCTTACTTATCCTATGGCTTACTTCTACTAAGGCTATCTCCTCCAACTGCTGTCTTAAATTAAAAGTTGGTAGGAAAATGTGCAAAGGAGTCATGATTTAACATAGCACAAAATTGACATAGTAAAGTTCAAACACAGATGAATGCTAAAAACGAATCAAACATAAAGCTCTCTCTCTCTCTCTCTCTCTCTCTCTCTCTCTCTCTCTCTCTCTCTCTCTCTCTCTCTCTCTCTCTCTCTCTCTCTCTCTCTCACACACACACACACACATCACCCCTATATATTCCGCTACAGAGTATTGGCCAACGCACTATTTTCACTTAGTTTTTTCTCAGCATTCTCCAGCCCCCTTAATTGACAGAGCAAACAAAGATGTGACACCCTCAGATCTTTTCTAGGGGATTTGCTCACACCTGTTTTCTTTGTTTTGTTTTTTCACATAGGTTTTTCATATACATACTGTATATGCAGTATATTTAATTGTTTTGTATTTATGTTGTTAGATATTTAGTTAGTTATTTACTTATTGTATATCCAGTTATCCCTTGACGTTTGTTTGATTAATTTATTAATGCTTACGTGTATTGACTTCAGTAAGCTCTTGATGCTTCTTCTGAATCTTCCATGGCAATATTTTCTCTCTGTTTACCAAATAAGATGAAAGCCAAGCATAATATGTAAACAGACGAGAGAGAGAGTGAGTGAGTAAAAGGGAGAGAGAGAGAGAGAGAGAGTGTGAGAGTGAGAGTGAGAGTGAGTGAGTGAGTGTGAGTGAGTGAGAGATAGAGAACATTAATCTGCAGACAAAATACACAGATAAAGACAAGGAAAGGAACAAACAATAAACAAAGAGGACACATTGGACTGAGAGCGAGTGCTAAATCTTGGAAATATATGGCAAGGTAACATCTAAGGCGTACGTTAAGGGGAGATGGTTGGTTTTCTGGTCCCCCTTCTCCCTCATGCTTAGCCCCGTTAGTTTTCAGATTTTAAGAAGTTCGGCCCACTAGTTAGGCTATCTTAACCCTTTCACGCATTTATGACGCAGAGGTTGCCAGATTAGTAATAAGAAATAGAGTTTTCTCACTTTTATAATTACCTCCCCAAAATTAGTTTTCTGCCCACAGCTAACTCAAAGACAACTGCAGAGGTTGAAGTAACTAAACTAATGGTTTCTAAATACCCCTGATGGTAACAAAGGCTTTAAAGTATCCCCAATAGGCTCAAAATTGCGTCATATGTCGGAGACGGTTAAGACTTTTCGCCCAATTTCCTTGTCAATATTTAGACCTGTCATGTCATTTAGGTGTCGATTTTCCTCCTGCCAAGCGATAGAGAGCCTGTAGCCAGGACATTTTTTACCGAAAACATTTATAAATTTATCTAGAAAGGGGATCTTGGGGATGTTTTCTTTAAGGTTGATGGAGGTCAAGGGAGGAAACTAAAAAAAAATGCTAAATTAAAAGATAAATCGACCAATAAATACCCCCTACCCCCCTAATAGGAATGTACTCTATAAATATCTTCAAATGTCTTTGTTCTAATGACTTCTTGGTGTAGAGTAAACAAAGACAACCACAGAACACTGAACCAGGTGTCTGAAGAGGGCGAACAACACTATTTAAAGTCTATCGGTTAATGCATATGATTTAGGGGAGATATCCACTTGAGGGATTTTTTTCTTGACTCCTTTCTCCTTCATGTTTAGCCCCATTGTTTTCCTAATGTTAAGACATTCGCCCCATTATTTTGACGATTTTAAGAACTTTCAACCCTTTTATGTCAATTTTAAGACCTTTCGTGCCATTTAGGTGTCGATTTTATCCTGGCGAGCGATAGCGAGCCTGTAATTTAAGAGGAACTGGCTTTCAGCCGGGACATTTTTCTACTGAAAAATGTACAAATTTATCTTGAAAGGGGCTCAAGGGGGTGTAATCTTAAGCTTGAAGGATATCTAGGGACCAAACTAAAACCTCCCCTTAAGCAAACGAAACTTTAGAAATATAAGACAACACTAAGTATAGTTCTGTTAGTTATTGTAGGGTAAATAATTGTTGTGTATGTTATTGTAGGGTAAATAATTGTTGTGTATGTTATTGTAGGGTAAATAATTGTTGTGTATGTTATTGTATGGTAAATAATTGTTGTGTACGTTATTGTAGGGTAAATAATTGTTGTGTATGTTATTGTAGGGTAAATAATTGTTGTGTATGTTATTGTAGGGTAAATAATTGTTGTGTATGTTATTGTAGGGTAAATAATTGTTGTGTATGTTATTGTATGGTATATAATTGTTGTGTATGTTATTGTAGGGTAAATAATTGTTGTGTATGTTATTGTAGGGTAAATAATTGTTGTGTATATTATTGTAGGGTAAATAATTGTTGTGTATGTTATTGTATGGTAAATAATTTTTGTGTATGTTATTGTAGGGTAAATAATTGTTGTGTATGTTATTGTAGGGTAAATAATTGTTGTGTATGTTATTGTAGGGTAAATAATTGTTGTGTATGTTATTGTAGGGTAAATAATTGTTGTGTATGTTATTGTAGGGTAAATAATTGTTGTGTATGTTATTGTAGGGTAAATAATTGTTGTGTATGTTATTGTATGGTAAATCATTGTTGTGTATGTTATTGTAGGGTAAATAATTGTTGTGTATGTTATTGTAGGGTAAATAATTGTTGTGTATGTTATTGTAGGGTAAATAATTGTTGTGTATGTTATTGTAGGGTAAATAATTGTTGTGTATGTTATTGTAGGGTAAATAATGTTGTGTATGTTATTGTAAGGGTAAATAATTGTTGTGTATGTTATTGTAGGGTAAATAATTGTTGTGTATGTTATTGTAGGGTAAATAATTGTTGTGTATGTTATTGTAGGGTAAATAATTGTTGTGTATGTTATTGTATGGTAAATAATTGTTGTGTATGTTATTGTAGGGTAAATAATTGTTGTGTATGTTATTGTAGGGTAAATAATTGTTGTGTATGTTATTGTAGGGTAAATAATTGTTGTGTATGTTATTGTATGGTAAATAATTGTTGTGTATGTTATTGTATGGTAAATAATTGTTGTGTATGTTATTGTAGGGTAAATAATTGTTGTGTATGTTATTGTAGGGTAAATAATTGTTGTGTATGTTATTGTATGGTAAATAATTGTTGTGTATGTTATTGTATGGTAAATAATTGTTGTGTATGTTATTGTATGGTAAATAATTGTTGTGTATGTTATTGTATGGTAAATAATTGTTGTGTATGTTATTTTATGGTAAATAATTGTTGTGTATGTTATTGTATGGTAAATAATTGTTGTGTATGTTATTGTAGGGTAAATAATTGTAGTGTATGTTATTGTAGGGTAAATAATTGTTGTGTATGTTATTGTATGGTAAATAATTGTTGTGTATGTTATTGTAGGGTAAATAATTGTTGTGTGTGTTATTGTAGGGTAAATAATTATTGTGTATGTTATTGTAGGGTAAATAATTGTTGTGTATGTTATTGTAGGGTAAATAATTGTAGTGTATGTTATTGTAGGGTAAATAATTGTTGTGTATGTTATTGTATGGTAAATCATTGTTGTGTATGTTATTGTAGGGTAAATAATTGTTGTGTGTGTTATTGTAGGGTAAATAATTGTTGTGTATGTTATTGTAGGGTAAATAATTGTTGTGTATGTTATTGTAGGGTAAATAATTGTTGTGTGTGTTATTGTAGGGTAAATAATTGTTGTGTATGTTATTGTAGGGTAAATAATTGTTGTGTATGTTATTGTAGGGTAAATAATTGCATACAAAGAAAGAGACAAGTAAAGATTACATATATTTTACCAATACCATCATACAGTGTAACAGGAGAGAAAGAACGTAGGTATCAATATAATTGAGTAAAGAAATTTAATTAGTTTAAAAAAACTAACTTAACCCCTTCTATACCGACGACGTCTTTTTAATTATATCCAAGCTACATTTAAAAGATTTTATGAGGTTTAAGAAAGATATATGGTAGCTAAAATAATTAATTGAGATAGTCTGCAGCCTTTTGATTGATAGACATCCTTCCCAAGCTGAATAAAATCGTGTAATCGTTGCCAGAATATAGCGAAAAGGATGTCAACGGGACAGAAAAGGTTACATATAAAATATCAGGATACTCCCATTTATTTCTCGTAAGGTCAACGTAACCACAGCCAAGACTTGATATTTGTTAGGGCTAGGATATCACCTTGCGCACCTGGGCAATTACTTACCTATTTAGTGCAGCTACGTACAGTTGTCCACATAAGTTCTGGTCCTCTCTGTGATCGTATACATGGAAAATATAATGAGCATCATTGAATAAATCGACACCAAATTCGTATGAAAGGTCTTGATATTGGCAAACAAAAATGGGGCGATGTGATCTTAAAATAGCCAAACTAATGGGGTAAACGTCTTAAAATCTCATAACTAATTAAACTTAACATGAGGAAGCAGGGGGTCCAGAAAAATCAATTGCCTCCCCTTAATATACTTCTCCTTTCCCTTTTACTATATACTGTATAGTCTTTTTTTTTTCCTCCAGATGATGGTAAAGTGCCATATCTTCATCTGCATCACTCAGCTATTACGAAGATTATGTAGCGAAATATGGTTCAAATTATGAAAACTTGGCAATAAGATGATGCAGAGAAATAGTAGTTACATATATTTCCATTAGGTATCGGGAAATAGTAGTTACATATATTTCCATTAGGTATCGGGAAATAGTAGTTACATATATTTCCATTAGGTATCGGTAGTTATTTCCCATATTTTCCATTAGGTATCGAAATAGTTTTACATATATTTCCATTAGGTATCGGGCCATAGTAGTACATATATTTCCATTAGGTATCGGGAAATAGTAGTTACATATATTTCCATTAGGTATCGGGAAATAGTAGTTACATATATTTCCATCAGGTATCGGGATATCAGCTGCTAAGGGATTCAATTTGCCTGAAATAAAACCAACTATAGCAATCCCAATGTTCACTGATCCATATTATGGCCGGTCTTGGGGGTGTTTGATTAAGCTTGATGGAGGTCTAGGAACAAACTAAAAACCTCCTCTTAACCCACTCAGTACCGGTGACGTCCTTTTTATCATATTCTGGCAACTATTAGATTGTTTTATTCAGCTTAAGAAGGACGTCTATACATTACATGGCTGCAGAGTGTCTCAATTTACCCTTATAGCTACCGTATATCCTTCCGAAGCTCCATAAACCCCTCTAAATGTAGCTGAAATCCAATAAAAAATACATCGCCGGTACAGAAGAGGTTGATATAAACCCCTTTGAGGATTAAGACGCGTTTTGAACAGTTTATGCTGGCTGTTATTAGACGATTTTATACAGCTTAGGAAAGGTATGTGGAAGTCAGAGGCATAATCGAACTAGTCTTTACCCATTTAATTCACACACAACCTTCATATAAGATGTATACAATCGTCTAAGGATAGCCAAAACGCGTTATGAGGCTCAAAGGGTTAAAAAACAAACAAGAACAGAGTCCTAATAGGCAAGCATTATTAGTTTTGTTAAGATAATATTCGATGTATAAGAAAATAAAAGATGGAACACATTTTTTAAACATTACCATTCACAGCCTTAAGGGGGGGATTTTGTTTTTTTCTGGACCCCCTTCTCCCTCATGTTTTTCCCCATTAGTTTTGAGACATTAAGACATTCGCCAGATAGAGGTCTAGGTAGCAAACAGGAAAAAACAATCATAAATGAATAAATAACTGAATCAACCTAGCCATTGAATCACCCATACTAATAATAAGAACAGCTTGCACTCTCCCCTCAGTTATCTAAGTTATAAATCTCTTTATCTAGCTCACGCTAATATAAATCAGTCATAATCTTAAAGTCACAAATTCCTCTCAGTCTGGTGTTGGCTCGTCATATATGAAGTAGAGCGGGGAAGTTATTTTGGTGATGATTTTTGAAGGGAGTGAATACCTGAGAAGATTTGTGGCAGCTTTGGTCCTGTGAGTTGCCAGATGCTGCTAGAGTCTTGGGTAGGAGGAGGGGGCGGAGTTAAGGGGGAGAGGGCGGAGCTAGGGAGTATGTGTGGTATAATTGATGGTATATTTTGTTTGTTGTTGTTAGAATGATTGGTTGTTGATGGTTTTGTATACTGTATATTGAGGTATAATAGTGGTATAATCAGCGGTATTATTAACTTGTTGCTTTTATAATTAAAATTGCTTGTTGATGTTATATATAAATTAGCTATAAGCAAAGGTATATTTAGACTGGTTATGTCAGTATGAATTAGAGTTTGAGGGTAGGGAGGGCAAAAAGTATAGTTGGTGGTTATATTTAGCTTATGTTTTAGTGTGATTGTTTATGTGCATAATATAATATTAAAGTTTGGTGGTTGAGAACAAAGTATACTGTGATAGGTAATTAGTCACTTAACTTTTAAATGTTAGTATGTCTTCTTGATACTATAGGCTACTATGTGTTTGAATTTGAGAGCACGGAGGTTATGAGGTATATTCAATTATATATTTTGTTTGCTATTATTAATATAACTCTTGATGGTATATACTGTATACTACAGGTATTATTAATATAACCCTTGATGGTATATACTGTATACTACAGGTATTATTAATATTACCCTTGATGGTATATACTGTATACTACAGGTATTATTAATATAACCCTTGATGGTATATACTGTATACTACAGGTATTATTAATATTACCCTTGATGGGATATACTGTATACTACAGGTATTATTAATATTACCCTTGATGGTATATACTGTATACTACAGGTATTATTAATATAACCCTTGATGGTATATACTGTATACTACAGGTATTATTAATATTACCCTTGATGGTATATACTGTATACTACAGGTATTATTAATATTACCCTTGATGGTATATACTGTATACTACAGGTATTATTAATATAACCCTTGATGGTATATACTGTATACTACAGGTATTATTAATATAACCCTTGATGGTATATACTGTATACTACAGGTATTATTAATATTACCCTTGATGGTATATACTGTATACTACAGGTATTATTAATATAACCCTTGATGGTATATACTGTATACTACAGGTATTATTAATATTACCCTTGATGGTATAATATACTACAGGCATAAGTAGCAGTTTGCTTAGCTTATGATTATTGGTATGAGTGCTTGTGTGGCAACAAAAAATCACTTGATCTAAACTATGAAGCACCACATTAACGACTTGAGCGCTGTTATATAAATCACTCGACTGCGCCTGCTCTGAGTAAGCAGAATGTATTTTACTAAGGCTAGGCGCTTTCATGGTGTCAGAGATAGTGTCTAGGGCAGGTTAGTGCCAATTAACACCATTAGTGTAGTGTCACTTTTGAAAGTTATGTTTTACCTTCCCAAATTCAGTTTTACTTTACTCCAAATATGAAGAAAAAAAATACTCGCAAAGCATAACAAAACTAAACTTTCGACATTATTCTCTTTGCTTGACCTATTTGTATTAATTTTATTGACCTATTTGTATTAATTTTCTTGACCTATTTGTATTAATTTAATTCCAATACCAAACACCTCCCAAAGAAATTAATGAAAGCAAGCATGTGATCCACCGGGATTCGAACCTGGGTTACGACATACAGATTTTAAACACTCTAACCATTACACCATCAAGGCAGATATAAGAAAAATTACTGCAAAACAAAACTAAACAAGCCTTTCGACTATATTTTATTCTTGATGTAAAAATACTTCTTAACAAAAACTGAACATTGTTTGCATATATATAACCTCCAGTTCTGTATGTTTAGGACTGTTATATTATTTGACCATAGACTCAAACTTTCATCAGAGTACCAGGAAGTAGTATTTCTTCATAACAAGAAATAAAGTTGACGTTTTGATTGTGTGAGCCTACTTTTGATAGCGACTGTACATTAAGTTTTTTTTTTAGTTTGTTCCCTAGACCTCCATAAAGCTTACAATTTCACCCCCTAGACACCCTTTCAAGATAAATTTGTAAAATTTTTGGTAGAAAAATGTCCCGGCCAAAGGCCGTTCCCTCCTAAATTGCAGGCTCGCTATCGCTCGTCAGGAAAAAATCGACACCTAAGTGGCACAAAAGGTTAAAAAATTGACAGAAATGGGTTGAAAGTTCTAAAAATCGCCAAACTAATGGGGCGAACGTCTTAAAATATCAAAAACAATGGGGCTAAACATGAGAGAGAAAGGAGTCCAGCAAAAAAAATCCCTCAAGTGGAAATCTCCTCTTAAAGTCCCCCTCCCTTGGCACTAAGTATAAGTAGGTGGGGGACACTCTTGCGTAATATATTTTTTTATTCTAATTTTGATCTTGTTGGCATGAAAATAATCCTCAACACTTAGCTTCTCCATCTTCAGCCCCAATCTGCCACTCTTAATCCATTATATAAATATTTAGCGTGGAAGATATTTGGTCCATGGAAAAGTGTATATACAGTGTAATAGCTGAATGTCACCTCTTAAGAAAACCAAAGTAGGTATATATTACCTCATGATACAGAGAACTTACAGATATTCAGTATATATATATATATATATATATATATATATATATATATATATATAAAGTGTTCATTACTACCTAATATTATTGTAAAGACTTTTGAGCTATAGAAGTTCAAGTTGCTCATCAGTTCTACCATTAGAATAATATGTGTGTCCATTCTCTTAAGTGGCTGTCCCTGCTTGAGCCTTTTAGATTTGCGTCTTTCAACTTTTCCATCTGGGATTTTTTTTTTTTTGTGTATAACAATAATACTATTTTATATGGCCAGAATATTATATTCATCCCTCCCATTGCTTTATGATCAAATCAATGTATTTTGTGCACTAGGCTTTGATAACCCTTTCAATCATTTCAGTACCATGACGCCTTGATCCATTTCATCGTGGCTGTAATAGACGATGTAAATGTTAATGTTGAAGGATTATATGGGAATCAGAGGATAAATGAGAAATATTTTAGCCATTGTGATTTCTAGATGTGCTTCGTAATCTGAATAATATCGTAGAGTATTACTACAAAATATTCCGGTATACAGGGTAAATTTCCCGATTGTTAGTTGATAATAATGATATGACCGTGCTTTTCATATAGGACATCTGGCAGTTGATTCTCAGCACACAATAAGATATGCCTCTTTAACCCCTTCAGCACGATGAAGTAATGTGCATCATGTTCTGGTTACCATTAGAACATTTTCTTTAGCTTATGATCTACCTTTAGGACTCAAAGGGGAAAATACGATCTCAATAAATCCTCTGAATAACATAGGTCCTTCTTAAATTGCATAACATCGTCTATTTTTAGCCAGCTTCAAACGTATATTGGCGTCATCGTGCTGAAGGGGGTTAAAGCTAAATAATGTCCTCTAATAGTAGCCTGAATAAACACATACAAAGAAGTAATGTTTCACTGTAAAATATGCGTGAATAAAATCGTCTAGTGTTAACCAGAAAAGAATACGTTTTCACCATTCGTATTGAATTATTGATAATTATTGAACTTGTATTACTGAAACTACCAACTTTTATAATTATTACGGGTTCAATTATAATCAATATTGTGAGTTAACCATAATATTACAGATGGGCATGTAATAAGCATGTACTACCTTGAACACATACCCAAATCCCTAGCTATGTAATATTGTGTCTAGTAGTTTCGTTATATTTCGACATTTACATTTAGTGTAGCAACACTCATCGAGACAGAGAAAGGGGCGAGGGAACGCGAAAGTGGTCCCTGACCCTAAGCATTGGAACTTTACGTTTCTGTTCGGGCTGTCTCGAGTCGGCCACCCCCAGCAATGGGGTATGTGCCTGAGTATATAAAGTATGTATATATATATATATATACATACAGACACAACACATTTTTGAGGGAAGTAAAATCAAATGAATGTAATAGTACCTGTTTGAACGACTAAATAAAATTAAGTGAATGCAATAGTATCTGCTTATTGCCTTCCACATCACTTCAACAAATCGTGCACACCTTGTCTATAACCTCATTATGGGGTACTAACTCTTTGAATTCGAAAAAGCTATTTGTATCCTTCATTTAACTGTGCTTGCCATAAGACGATTTTATTCAACTTAGGAAATTCTCCTGAAGGTCCAATGAGTTATGTAACCAGTATATATCTCTTTGATTTCCATGGGTCCTTCTTAAACTGGATCAGATCGACTAAAGTTAGTTGAAAGTCAATTGACACAAAATAGACTGAGGTTATAAAGGAAATGAGTGTATCGTGCTGAAGGGACTAGAGGACCTACATCGGCGCTGCCAGTAAACAAACAAACAAAGAGACTCGCCCCACTCCTGTTCCGTGTACAAAGTGTCCATTGGTTGTCCCATTTGGGGGGGGGGGTAGCTGGGGGTGAGGGGGAGTAGAGGAGATAAAGGGGGACAGAAACAAGTAAACGTATAGTTCCCTTCAAAAGTTCGCCGGATGCATTAACCCATTCAATGTAATAAATAACATAATTGTAACTCACTTGTGACTTAAAAGACGTCACTATTTCTAGGGAAGGACACTCTTAGTACTACATGTATAGTACTATATTACTATACTTTATATATAGTACTATATATAAACATTTATGTATATATATATATATATATATATATATATATATATATATATATATATATATATATATATATATATATATATATATATATATATATATATATAAATATATATATATATATATATATATATATATATATATATATATATATACATATTTATATACTGTATATACAGTATATATATATATATATATATATATATATATATATATATATATATATAGAGAGAGAGAGAGAGAGAGAGAGAGAGATAATGAATTTCGAGTAACAATGTTTATATATCTGGTAACATCTTATTGAGCTAAAGAATTCCTTCCAGGGGGTAAGAGGATAATGAGAAACTAGGTTATCTCATGGAGCAATACTATCATCTCATAAATGTGAGAACTGTGTTGCCTATCTATAAATGATACTATAATATAATGGAAGTACAGGAGAAGGGAAGAGAGGCAAGCAAATGAAAGGAGAAGAGAGCAGAGCAGAGGAAAGGAAAGGAGAGAAGAGGAAGGAAGAGGATAGGAGAATCGATGAGAGGAAAGGAGAAAAGAGATGACATGATGTAAAGACAGGGAAGGGGGGGGGGGGAGGGGAGGGTTAATAGGGAAAGGAAAATAGAAGATAAAAAAGGAAAGGGAAGGAGAGGAGAGTCAAACAAAATATCAGAAAAAGTTTAGGAAGCAAATGTAGGGTGTGACCGCAATTTACCGCAAGTGGATCACTGCAGGTCCTGACGCGGCCCCGCCCTTGCCACCGGCGGTTGCTTGTTTGCTTGTTTGTTTGGTTGAGGGGGAGCAGCACATTAATTGATATATTATTAGAGAACATTCTTCGGCTTACAAACAAAATAGGAAATATATCCTTTACCTCTTTGTGGAAATTAAAATATTGATAATATTCAGTTGGGTATACTTTGTTGTCGAAGAAATCAAGAAAATTAAATATTTATGGAAAAATCAAGGAAATGTTCCATTACTTTTTTCGCGGGAACTATAACTTGGAATCATTATGTGCTTCTCGATAGGCAACACATCTAATAAAAAATATTTGCTTCTCTCAGGTGAAATTCGATGAGTATATAATTAGATATATAATCTAGAATATATTAATTTGCTTTATGATTGGGGAAATTTTGGATTTATTAATTCAAATATATAAATATATATAAGTAATAAGAACTTTTTCAATAATTTTAGAACTATCTGTTAATTTTCAACAATCAGTTTAAGAATCGTTTGTAAAAAGAAATCCAACCTCAAGCCACATAAACTTTCATCTAGTAGGCAGCAAGAACACGCGCACACACACACACACACTTCATAAATTTAGAGGAATAGCCTGAATATATTGTACATTATAATCAAAGTATAATAATAGCCTACACCTGAAAATGTGTTAAATACTTTGTCTAATCATCACAGACTTGGGGATTGTCTTTCTTGTCACTTCTGGGAGCGTCTGGGAAATTGATTACTAGCGAGAGTGCTTAAGCTTGCGTTAGGAAATACCAGCATTGTGTATGAAAATGCAATTGTTTTTTTGATTTGCTACTCAGAATGTTGGCATTGTATACGAAATATGCGATTGTTTTTTGTATTTGTTACTCAGAATGTTGGCGTTGTGTACAGAATATGTGATTGTTTTTTATTATTTGCTACTCAGAATGTTGGCGTTGTGTACAGAATATGTGATTGTTTTTTATTATTTGCTACTCAGAATGTTGGCGTTGTGTACAGAATATGTGATTGTTTTTTATTATTTGCTACTCAGAATGTTGGCCCTCTCCATAGCGACGTCAGTTTTATTTGTGGTGCATAGTAGGGGACGCAGCTTAAGCGTGGGGGGCGGCGCTCCTTAATGATGGCCGCGACGATGGAATAAAGGCATCATAAAGTGCCAAGCCGTAAGTAAGACAGAAACCAGCGTGACTATTCATCTGACATAAAGACCGAGAGTCACCCCGTAAATCTAAGATGTATATATCGGGTCTAACCTTGGTCCTTCGAGCGAATTGGCGACGATTGAAGTCAAACCCACCCCCCTCTTGAATGGCAATTCATAGTTCCCATACATACAAACCAACACAATGCTCTCTTTCAATATGATGGGTTTAGCAATTCAGATAATATAAACTAGACTTGCAAGTATGCCCCATAATTCAGATAATATAAACTAGACTTGCAAGTATGCCCCATAATTCAGATAATCTAAACTAGACTTGCAAGTATGCCCCATAATTCAGATAATCTAAACTAGACTTGCAAGTATGCCCCATAATTCAGATAATATAAACTAGACTTGCAAGTATGCCCCATAATTCAGATAATATAAACTAGACTTGCAAGTATGCGCCATAATTCAGATAATATAAACTAGACTTGCAAGTATGCCCCATAATTCAGATAATATAAACTAGACTTGCAAGTATGCCCCATAATTCAGATAATATAAACTAGACTTGCAAGTATGCCCCATAATTCAGATAATCTAAACTAGACTTGCAAGTATGCCCCATAATTCAGATAATCTAAACTAGACTTGCAAGTATGCCCCATAATTCAGATAATCTAAACTAGACTTGCAAGTATGCCCCATAATTCAGATAACCTAAACTAGACTTGCAAGTATGCCCCATAATTCAGATAACCTAAACTAGACTTGCAAGTATGCCCCATAATTCAGATAACCTAAACTAGACTTGCAAGTATGCCCCATAATTCAGATAACCTAAACTAGACTTGCAAGTATGCCCCATAATTCAGATAACCTAAACTAGACTTGCAAGTATGCCCCATAATTCAGATAATCTAAACTAGACTTGCAAGTATGCCCCATAATTCAGATAATCTAAACTAGACTTGCAAGTATGCCCCATAATTTCTAGACAGTATACTTATGAATTGGAAAATGGGTCACTGTTCCTTTCCTTGTATTGTTATACGAGTAAGAAGAAAGAGAATACCAAACCACTTTAGCTTGTTCCCCAGACGAGAAAGAAACAACTCCCCAGTTCCCTTTCAAGCTAAAAAAATAAATAAAATAAAATAAACGGTAAAAATGGGGTAGTATTATAATCATCAAACTAATGAGGTGAACCTTATTATAATCTCCACCTAATGGGATGAAATAAGGAGGGTCCAAAAAGATACGCCCTAGACCAGATAGGGTTGAGTAATTGTTGCAATCAGGGGATTTATGGGATATATTACTGGAGTTCTTAAGTTAAATATAATCGTCTAATGTTAAGCGGGATACTAATAAAATGATGCTATCGTATCGAAAAGGTTAAGAGTATGACTTTAGACCCGGATGTGGACCAGTCAGAGTGTCGCCAATGAGTGTCAGGATATTCTGGGGTGGAGGGCCTCACCAGGAACATATAGAGGACTGCCAAGTGATAGCTAGGGTTCTGGGTTACCTATGAGACCAGGGGAAGTGAAATTAGCAGAAAGTAAGAGGGAAAGTAGCTACTGTAAGATAGGTAGGGTTCTGGGTTAGCTATAAGAGTAGGTGAAGTATTATTGGCAGTAAGTAAGAGGGAAAGTAGGTATTGTAGGATAGGTAGGGTTCTGGGTTAGCTATAAGATGATATGAGGTATAACAGGTAGAGGATTATGTAGGATTCTGGAATAGCTATAAGATCAGGTACGGTACGGATGTGACTCATACGGGTCTGGATTATCTAAACTATAATCTGTTTCTTTTCAACTGACGGCAAATTGCAAAGTTCCCATCAAAATTCTCCGATATTTTGAAGATTTTGTAGTGAAATATGGTTCTACTTATATAAACTTGATCTCAATATGACGCAGAGACATGGTAGTTTCATATTTGTCCATTAAGTATCGACAAATTAGCTGCTAAGGGGTTCAATTTATCATCAGCTGAAAATAAACAGTAATAACTATAATAGGTAAGGCATAACAACTCTGCCTCATGATAGGTAGAGACTAGATGAAGGGGGCCCACCTTGTTTTTTGTTTTTTTTCTCTCTCTCTCCCTCTCTCTCTGGGTTGTATTCATTTGGGCCCATTCAGCCTACTGTTTTCAGACGTTTATGCCCATCCAGGTGTCGATTTTTTCCTGGCGAGCTGTAGCGAGCCAGCATATTTTATATAATGTTTTTGTCAGCAGGCTAAATTTGTAATTTTTTCGATAGAAAAATTTCTCCGGCGAAGCCGGATTTCTCCATACAATGCTGACTCGCTTTCGCTCGCCCGGAATATATCGACACCTGGATGGGGATCAATGTATTAAAACAGTAGGCTGAATGGGGCCGAATGGATACAAGCCAGAGAAAGAGAAAAGGAGAGAACAAAAGCAGGTGACCCCCTTAACTCTATGATCAGATGAAAAATAATAGTTCTGACTCGTGATACGTAGGGTTCTGGGAGAGCTATAAGATCAGGTATTCTTAGCTAGATGTTAAATCAAGTGAGGCATAATAGGTCTGAATCGTGATAGCGTGGATTTGGGGTAACATAGGGTATAGGGTTGGCTCAGAAGTATGGATGCGATTACCAAGTGTGTTTGTATTTGAATCGTCCACTCATGTTTCTCTTATTTATTATCCATCTATGATTTATTTATTTATTTTGTCATTTCATTTTTGTTTTTGTTTGTTTTTAACTTGCGCCATATTCAGAGACTGGCCTTTGTACCAGCACTAGTTCAATAATCATACTTCATATCCTACCACTACCTCTGTCTCCATCCTTGTTTTGAGTCCTTGTGCAATCAAATGTACTGTTTGTTTGTTTGTTTCCTTTCTGAATGTTGACGTACTTGATGAGATATATTACTATAATCTCGGGGCAGATCCCTCTCTTTATTGCTCAAGCCCCAACTACGTAATAGGTATCAAGATGATCAAACAGAAACAAAACCAAATAAAATCCAAGCTTTTGTTTGAGTTTCCTGCAGGTATTGACCCTTGTCTAGTAAAATTTCTGTGGATTTAGGCAGGTGTAAACAAGACCTTCTTCCGGTAATGTTCGATCGGGAATTTGTTTATGATAACATGTCTGCACTATTTTACATTGCTATCGTCAACCAGAATGATGGTCGATTAATAAAGTTGATTGTATGCTTATCAATATATTTCTTAGCTACCATACCAAAATATGCGAACATTATTGAAAGAAAAGTAATTGTGTAACTTTTCTTTTGAGCAATAAGCTTCTGAAGATATTTTGGGTATGGTGAATGAGCACATTATAAGCCCACAGAGGCGGATCTTGTATTGGAGATATGTGATAAGGGGCAAACAATTAGGCACAGACACATGATGACCTCATTCCTTAGCTTACACTTGGTCATCCAGGAACAGCGGCTCGCTTGGTGTAGTGACTAGCGTCTCGGACTTCCACCCAGAAGGCCCGGGTTCGCGCCCACGCTCGGCGCATTAAAGATTTTTCACAAGCACTGAGTCGTTACCATCCCTCATGAGCAAAGGGATGGGGTAGTAGTACAGGACCCCAATGGAAATACGCCTAATCGGCCTTATTGAGCTATCCTTAGCTAGCTTAGCATGCGCTAGCTTTAACCCGTGGAGCCCCGGCTAGTTTTGTAATGTTTGCGCACCAGAACCCGGCCGGTTTTCAAAAAATGGTTTTATTCCAGAAACAATAGCGAATGGGTTAGGAATGAAGGAAAAACCACGAAAAACCGCTCAAAAAGCTTAAAAAATGGTCCTACAGAGCCCCCGAAAACGGATTTTATAAGAGTAAAAAATTGAAGGCAATTATCCCAAAAAAACAGGTTTTTGCGCGCTCGCGCGCACGCACGTGGACTTTGAGAGTTTTCAACCATCGGCACGGTTGCGTGGGATACGTACACAGTTCCCATACAAATCTGAGCCCTCTTGAGTGGCTACACCTGAGGTTACGGTCGGCGCAATTAGGGTGACGCGCCAGGCGCGTCTCTGGGGCTGTGCGTTACATACATCGCCGACGCGTCAGGCGCGTCGCTGGGGCTGTACGGGTTAAGAACTATTATTTATTATTATTATTATTATAACAATACTGTAGGTAGAAACAATAAGGATAGTAAACAAAACACAAAAACAAAAACAAATCCATGTGAATGAGGGAGGCAAAAGGCATAACTGCCTGCAACGAGTGCCTCCCCCAGATTTCAAAGAGTGACAGGGCCAAAATCAAGGGACGTTCGAGCAAAAATGCCTGGACACACGGAGTTTGAAGCAATTTAAGTCATAGGAAGAGGGAAAGACTGATTCTGGGAGTGAGTTCCAGAGCTCAGCAGTTGAATAGAAGAAAGTCTGAGAATAGCGTTTCACTCTTGGGTTGGACAGTTGCACAGAGTAGGGGTGGGATTGTGTTGCAAGGCGTGTACTACGTACCCTACATAGAGGAGGTGGTATACACTGGGAAAGCTCCGAGGAACACTGATTATTGTAGTAGCGATAGAATAGAGAGAGAGATGCAACATTGCGGCGAAGAGAGAGAGATTGGAGAGAGTTGGTGAGTGGACGGGAGTTAATGATACGAAAGGCTTTCCTTTCTACTTTATCTAGGAGTGCGGTGTGAGAGGATCCTCCCCACACATGTGAACAATACTCAATACAAGGACGCACTGTGCCCCTGTACAGAGCAAGAAGCTGCGCAGGGGTAAAGAAACCCTTGAGGCGGTTGAGCACACTCAGATTCTGAGAGGCTGCCTTAGCGAGACTGGTAATATGGTCTTTCCAAGTGAGAGTAGAAGAAAAAGAGACACTGGGAAGATGAAGGGTTGATTTTTGTATTGTTGAAGAATAAGGGATAGTCCTCTGGAGGTTCCTGACGGGTAGTAAGATGGATAAATTGAGTTTTGGAAGCATTAAATGCAACAAGGTTTTCTCTACCCCAATTGGAAATAGTAGCTAGATCAGAAGATAAGCATTTTATGGCTTCATTACGTTTACTTTTGAGGGACTGCTGGCTGGGGCGTTCTGGAAAACTAATTGAGTGGTGTAAAGTAGAGTCGTCTGCATATGAATGGATGAGACTGGATGTACAGTTGAGAAGATCTTTTATGAAAAATTAGAATGAGAATAGGAGATAGGACAGAACCATGAGGAACACCGGAGTTGATAGGATGAGGAAATGAGCGATGGCCGTCCACAACCGCAGCTATGGAATGGCCGGAAAGGAAATTAGAGACAAAGGCACAGATGGAGGGACAGAAACCGAAGGAGGGCAGTTTGGAAATTAAAGATTTGTGCCAGACTCTATCGAAGGCCTTCGATATGTCTAGTGCAACAGAAAAAGTCTCACCAAAGTCCCGAAAGTTGGATGACCAAGAGTTAGTAAGAAATTTGGAAGCAAGAATAGTTTCAAAAACTTTAGAGATACAAGAGATGAGAGCAATTGGACAATAGTTGGAGGGTTGAGAGCGGTCACCCTTCTTTGGGACAGGTTGAATGAGAGCAAACTTCCAGCAAGAAGGAAAGACGTTACAGGAGAGACAGAGACGAAAGAGTTTGCCTAGGCAGGGGGTCACCACAGAAGCACAGTTTTTAAGTACAACAGGAGGAACACCGTCCGGACCGTACGCCTTCTTAGTATTAAGCCCAGAGAGGGTAGAAAGTACATCTTTAGAAGAGATTAGGATATTAGGCATAAGTAGGAGAGAGAAGGGTAGAGAGGCAGGAATAGCACCGGAATCATCCCAGGTAGAGTTTCTGGCAAAAGTTTGAGCAAAGAGTTCAGCTTTGTCAGAGGAAGAAGTGATGGTTGTGCCATCAGAGTGGAAAAGGGGAGGGAAAGACGAGGAAGAAAAGTTGTTGGAGAGGTTTTTGGCAAGATGCCAGAAAGCTTGGGAAGAGCTAGAGTTGGATAGTTCAGTGCATTTATTATTGATGAAAGAGTGCTTGGCAAGTCGAAGAACAGATTTAGCTTGATTCCGGGCAGAAACATAGGAAGAATGAGATTCTTGAGTTTTAAGGCGTCGGTACCGTTTGAATGCTTCCTCCTTGTTGTGGACAGCAGTAGAACAAGCGTGAGTAAACCAAGAATTTTTTGCATTAGACTAAGAGAAAGAAAATGGAATGTACGCTTCCATGCCCGAGAGGATTACCTCGGTAATGCGTTCAGCACTCTCCGAGGGTCCTCGGCCACGGAAGCAGAAGTCATTCCATGGGAAATCAAAGAAGTACTGCCGGAGAGCCTCCCAGTCGGCAGCGCCAAAGTGCCACAAGCGCCGCCGGCTGGGAAGATCGGATGGCCGTACTGAAGAGATAGGACAGGTGATGGAGATAAGTTTACGGTCGGAGGAGCCCAAAGGAGAGAAAAGATTGACAGTATAAGAAGAAGGGTTAGAAGTCAGAAATAAGTCAAGAATGTTGGGCCGATCTCTGAAGCGATCCGGGATACGGGTGGGTTGCTGGACCAGCTGCTCTATGTCATTTATGATAGAAAAGACGTAGGCTTGTTCACCAGGTTTGTCAGTAGAGTGAGAGGAGGGCAATTGGCGGTGGTGAACGTTGAAATCTCCTAAGATGGAGATTTCAGAGAAGGTAGAGATAGATAGAATGTGTTCCACTTTAGAGTTTAGATAGTCGAAGAATTTGGGAAAGTCGGTAGAGTTAGGGGAAAGATAGACAGCACATACATATTTAGTATGAGAATGACAGGATAGTTTGACCCATAAAGTTGAGAATTCAGAGGAGTCGAAATCGGGAACACGAGAGCAAGTGAGTTTGTTGTGCACGTATGCACAACATCCGCCTCTGGCTTTGAAACTAGGATAGAGAAAGTAGGAGGATACAGAGAAGGGGCTGCTGACAGTTGCTTCAGACACCTGAGTTTCGGTGAGGAAAAGAAGATCAGGTTTGGAGGAGGAGAGATGGTGTTCGATAGAGTGAAAATTAGAGGAAAGGCCGCGAATATTGCAAAAGTTGATAGTAAGAGTGACAGGCCGTGGTCCAGAGTATTAAGAGGGGTCGTCGGGGAAGGTCGGGCATGTGTGGGGGTATTTATGGTCCCCCCTCCCCCCCTGGGGACTCCGAGGCTGGGCCTGTGTTTATCATTTTTTGTTTTAATAATTATGAAGGAGGAAGTGTGGTGTGCATGTTAAGTGTAGTGAAGTAGATAGGAGGAGGAGGTGTTTGTGAGAGCATGCTGGACTACTCTCAGTGTAAGTGAGGCACAAAGGGAATCAGTAAGAGAGGCCAAGCAAATGAAACAGGAGTTCCAGCGATTCCTTATCAAATGCCCACAACCTCTCCTGGGTATAGCCCTGTTCGATTGGTGCCTACAATCTACCCCCATTCCCCCTATTAGTCGCCTTGTACGACACGCAGTAGGACGCGTGGGGCATATTCTTTTTTTCCTCCACCATAAGATGGAGGCCCCCTTACCCCCAGGGGGGCTAGCAATATTTTGGAGTATCCGCTATGACCCCTACCTAGCCATCAATCACACGAATCGGACAATACATTGTGGATATGAGCATTAAGCAATCTGTGGAAAATCTAAATAGAAACCATATATTGTTAATGCAAAGTCAAGCTGATCTAGTATGTGTGTGTGTGTGTGTGTATATATGTGTGTGTGTGTGTGTGTGTGTGTGTGTGTGTGTGTGTGTATTTGTGTGTGTGTGGTTGTGTGTGTTTACAAACCTTTGAGGGATCATAGGTTCAAATGTTAGAGGTTCTGTAAATATACAGTATGCACTCGTTTTATCTGTGCATGTTACATATGTCTGGTGTGGCGGCTGTGTATGCGTGTGAGAGAGAGAGAGAGAGAGAGAGAGAGAGAGAGAGAGAGAGAGAGAGAGAGCGAGTGTGTGTTTGTGTGATGAAAGGAGGCAGATCGAGAGAATAGCATCACACCCAAATTCACCAAAGCATAGACCACGTTGCATTTTTCTCTTAATCCATTGTTTGTAGTCTATCTCTACACCTAGACCAAACCTTAGTCCCTTAGCAGTTAGTGTTGCTATATTAATTGGAAAGTATGAAACTACTGTGTCTCTGAATCATATTGTTACCAATTTTTCATGATAGCACAATATTGTGTTCGAAAACAATATCGTAATAACCGAGTAATCATTATGGCGGTAGGACAATTAACAGCGAATTAATAGCAGATTTTAGCTGTTGGTATATTGCACAATAATTCCATGCCAATCTTATGTAATTATTTAGGAATTATATCACCAAAAGAAGTCTAGAACACCCCAAAATATCTGCAATATGGCGCCTGTGTAATCAAATATGGCGTGGTTGTCTCTATAATTGGTAGTGCTTGATAGGTCTGGTCTTGGTATTATCCATGTTGGCACACCCATTACAGAGGCACCAGATATACCCAGAGCCCCTTGCTGCAGCAGTGGGTCTATTACGGAATACACTGGCTTCCTGTCTTAGACTTTTTGTGGTCTTACAGCTAACCCAGTGCCCTACCTATCACGAGCCAGAACTGTTGTACAGTTGCCCACGTGTTCAGGTGTCACAAAAATACTTATAATTGTGTGCTTTCAGCTATAAATAACTATAAAGGTATACCTAGTATCAGTGCATTACCACAAAGCCCACCGAAACGCTAATAAAATACCCTCAGTTTTCCCTGATTAAATAGCACTGTATGAATATTCCCATATTCAAAATATGCTATAGGGGTGCAATGCCTGGTGAGTTAGCTGCTCAACAGGTGGCGTTGTGTGTGTGTGTAAGAGTGAGTGTCCGAGTGTAGGGGATGAGACAGTGAAGCACGGGAACAAGGTGGCTTCAGAGATGGGGTCGCTTCGGACCATGAGTGAGCACCGTGCCTCATGTGAAGGCAAGATGGCAGGTGCTCGTTGTACTTACGTGCTTCACATGTCTCACTCCCTAGACTGGAACAAGACCTCACGGGCTTCACTGCTCATTGTACAGCTGTGAATGTCCAGGCTCTCAGCCTATGCCCGAGAGGGAGTAAGTTGGAATATAAAAAAAAAACAAAAAACAAAAAAAACATGAGTGTAGCTCAGGAAGAGTCGGATGTGTTGGTAATTATGTCTTTCTTTATTAAATGGCCAACCCATAACCCCACGTGTTCCTTTGAAATAATCGACCATTATAATTTTTAGCAAGCACTAGGCTTGTGATTGGGGCTGTAATGCAGTTAAAAATTGTCTGCAACTTTTACAAGGAAGTCTAAGGAAAGAAGAGGGCGGTTCCATAATGCAAACTAAGACTCAGATAATAATTAACTATTAATTGCTCTATATAAAGCTCACTCTTCGTTCATAATGTCGCTTACGCAAACTAAACTTGTATTGTTCTATGAGTTATAGCGAACGTTACTCAACGCTTAGACTTGGTCATAATGTATCTGTTATCCAAACTAAGATTATATCTTTATTATTAAAGATATTCACCACGTAAATTTGATCTGTATTTCAGTAGGGTAAGTAAATGCAACTTAGTATATATTTTTGTACTTATTTGTTCTATATGTGAGAGAGGCAGAGTCCAGTATCGTGGTGTCTGCAGTCTCAGAAACATACACAGTCTTCTATATACAGGGTATACAGAAATAGACATGCCAAACTTCAGGATTAGGTTAGGAAAAGTATGCTAAGCATAAAATGTTCTGTAAGCAAAATTCCAAAACGTATTTGTTACAGAGATATTGCCTGTTGAAAATAGCATTTGTTTTAAATATTTCCCCATAAAACTGTCTTAGCTGTCCTAGAGCCTACCACACCCGCATCTAACTGCAAATATGTTGCCATATTATTATCAAGATAATCAAATTCTGTAAGTTGCAAAATTATAGACATGTTAGCTCACTTTGGACCTGCTGGAAACTGTTTCACATGGAAGAGTCCATTACAGCGATGCGGGGAAGACACTATATAAAACCTTCAATACTCTTATATGGTTGAGATTTGGAAATTATGTCATAGAACATTTTATGCTTAGAATTATCTATATAATCATATCCTGAAGTTTGGCACGTCTATTTCGGGACACCCTGTATATGCAACCCTTAATTCCTTTAGCATAATGATACTTTACTCTCGTATCTTCTGGCTAACACTAAACGATCTTAATAAACAAGAAAAGGCCTCTCGTAATCAACGAGTAAAAAACGCCCACGTATCCTCTTTCAGTACTCACCCGGCCAGTCTCCCAAGCATCCACATGTAGTGCTCTACAAACAAGCCACCTTTATGAGGCCGTCCCCGCCACCAATAGACTACTGCATAAAGTAAACAAACACCTCCTCCCACCACCCTTGCCAGTAGTAGCCCCCCACCAGCCGTCTAGAAGTGTCAGGTCAGGGTCACACTGCCACTTCATTCTTTGACCTCAATCACGCCCGGTGCCAGCTGAAGTGGGTGGTGAGAGGGGTGGGGAAAAAAGAGGGGCTAAACTGAGACGTGCAACGAGAAGAGAACCAGATTAACAGAAATTTGTGGGAGAGTTGACAAACAAGATGGACATACAGTACATATAAACAGAAGTGTGGAGGAATTAAACAGAAGTGTGGAGGAATTAAACAGAAGTGTGGAGGAATTAAACAGAAGTGTGGAGGAATTAAACAGAAGTGTGGAGGAATTAAACAGAAGTGTGGAGGAATTAAACAGAAAGGGGAAATAGTTTTAAAGACAATTGTGAGACTTATGGAATATAAAATGATAGGGGAATTGCAAGGAAAGTTGAAGAGTGTTGTCATGAAAGTATTTCCAGATAGATTTGCAAAGAATGAAAATAAATAAAATCAGTAATGTAAATGTAGAATTAAGGGGAGGCAGACCGTTTTTTCTGGACCCCCTTCTCCCTAATATTTAGCCCCACTAGTTTTGAGATTATAAGCCGTTCGGCCCATTAGTTTGGCGATGTAACACCTTTCGCCCCATTTCGTTGTCAATGTTAAAACCTTTCGTGCCATTTAGGTGTCGATTATTTCCTGGCGAGCGACAGCGAGCCTGCAATTTTAAGAGGAATCGGCCTTCGGCCGGGACATTTTTCTACCGAAAAATGTACAAATTTATCTTGAAGGGGGTCAAGGGGGCGTTTTTCTAAGCTTGATGGAGGTCTAGGGAGGAAACAACAAAAAATACATGAATAAATGAATTAATAGACCAAAAAAACGGTCAGTCTCCCCTTAATGCCTGTGAAGTGAATAAACTTTGTTCAAAAGGGAAAGAGGGGTATTCAATGGAATACGATATTTGTAAAGGAGAAGATGGAAGTTTGTAGCAAAAATAATTGAGATCGTTATGACAAAGATACAAATAAGTAACTTTTTCAGCGGAAAATACTGTATATGCAACAAATTTAATTGAAGATAAGAAGATTGTGAAAGAAAAATGGTGTTTCAGAAAAAAATGATAATGCGGGACGATGCCGCGCAACGCCCTACTGACCCATACGTGAACGATTCTTCTCCCGTATTTATAGTCAACTTAACCCTTTGAGGCTAAATGCGCGTTTTGACCGTATATTCTGGCTATCATTAGACGATTTTATACAGCTTAGGAAGGATCTGTGGGAATCAAACCGGTAAAGACTGTTTCAATTAACCCTCTGACTTCCACATACCCTTTCCTAATGTAAATATAATCGTGTAATGATAGGCAGAATAACTGTCAAAATGAGTCACAATCATCAAGGGGCTAGTGTACAGTCGTGGACATAAAATACTTCCAATTTAAGGAAACAAAACGGTGAATAATAACTGAATCAATTCCAGTAGTTTCATCTTTGTGGCTCATGCAGTAGGCTATATTTAACCAGCACAGTACCGGTGACGTCTTTGTGGCTCATGCAGTAGGCTATATTTAACCAGCACAGTACCGGTGACGTCTTTGTGGCTCATGCAGTAGGCTATATTTAACCAGCACAGTACCGGTGACGTCTTTATTATTATATTTCAGCTACATTTAGACGATTTTGGGAAGCTTAGGAAGAATATGTGGTAGCTAAAAGGATTAATTGAGATGATATGTAGCCTTTTAATGGGTATATGTCCTTCCTAAGCTGAATAAAATCGTCTCATAGTTGCCAGAATATAATACAAAAGATGTCACTGGTATTGAAAGGTTTAAAATGTTTGCCAGTGTATCATAAACGCGCTTCCAAAATGTGTCCAGAAATTCCTGACCAATACTGTACTTCCCACAAAGAAATCGAACAACAAAGCCTTACTGAGCTTTTAACCAACCAAGAACCCATGCCGCCATTATTATATTATTATGTTTTTCACACCAACCAACTTCACATCTAAACTCAATTAATGAAATCAACAAATACATGTGGCACTCCGAGGACTCGAACCCAGGATACTCACATCGAAATTCCGCGCACTATGCATTATGCTATCAAGACAGTTAATCAATAATTCGTCTTTCTATGAGCTATGGAACCCCTAATTTACCAGGTCGTTTAGTTAACATAGAACCTGTCCTACCCTTGAGTGAACCTCAATATATCTCATTTTCTAACTCATCTAGAAGCTTACCGATTATTATTTCATGGCTAACCACGCTCAACATTTACTGGAACCCCTATATAGTTCCAGTTGTTGTCCCTTCATTAAACCCTTTCAGTACCGGTGCCGTCTTTTAAGTTTATTATGGCTACTATTTGAGGATTTTGCTCGTATTAAAATTCGCCTCCAGCAATTAACAGGGTTAGAGCTATCTCACTTAACCCTTCTTACTACCACAGATCCTTCTTAAACTGCTCATAATCGTCAATATATAGCAAAACTAATATAAAAAAGACGTCGCCGGTACTGAATGGGTTACCCAAGATTATCTGCCACCATGAACTATGGCCATTGCACTACACGTGATATTTTAGTTAATCAAGAATACATTCTACCATAAACTAGATCTACCCAAATTTGCCTGATCCCTTCATGATTTTATAACTGACCATGAATGCTTTCTACCATGAACAAGAGCCACCAGACCAAACATAACTTTATCATTAAATTAATCAAGAATACGTCTCACCAGGTCCCAAGGCTCGCACACCTTACATGATGTTATAGCCAATCAAGAAATATTCCCATGATATTGTAGCTAACCTAAAACAAAATCCCACCTTCAAATACTGTAGAACCACCACACCATACCGGTTAACCCTTTCTATACCAGCGACGTCAGTTGTATTTCATTCCAGCTCTAAGTATACGATGTTATGCAAATTAGGAAGGGTCTGTGTTAGTTGAAGTGGTTTATTAAGACTGTTCGAAGGCTTATAATTGCTAAAGCCTTCCTAAGCTGAATAAAATCGATTAATAGTAGCCAGAATAAAAAAGAAATCGACGGTACAGAAGGGGTTAAATAAATAGGGCCACACTAACAGACATAAATATATATTCCTAACTGTGTCCGAGGTTACTACTGCGCTCCTTAACCCCTTCTGTACCGCCGACGTCTTTATCATTATATTCTAGCTATATTAAGACGATTTTATGCAGCTTAAGAAGGATCTGTGGTAGTAAAAAGGGTTAATTAAGATAATAATGTAGCCTCTTAATTGATACACGTCCGTTCTAAGCTGCATAAAATCGTCTAATAGTTGCCGGGATATAATACAAAAGACGTCGATGGTACGGGAGGGGTTAATGGATGTACAGTCGCGCTAATAAGTGATGTCTCGGCACCAAGTATGTTTTGATCAATAATTGGTATCAGCAATATCTAAGCTTCATTTCTTCATATCGAGTGAAAGATACAAACATGTTCCTACACTTACCCATCCTATTCAACATCTGACAGACATTAATACAGCACAGAGCAAGCCAAACGTAATGACAGCTGGGACATGACTTATTAGCGCGACCGTACAAAAGGAATGATCATTGTTTGTCATTGTGGGTAAACTAACTTATCTCGTAGTAATGACGTCACTGAGATATCCACCACCATACCTGATGTTTTGGCTAACTAGTATAGCATACCTCCCACCTTAATTAAGGGGAGGCAGACCGTTATTCTGGACCCCCTTCTCCCTCATGTTTAGCCCCACTAGTTTTGAGATTATAAGACGTTCGGCAATTTTAACACCTTTCACCCCATTTTGTTGTCAATTTTAAAGACCTTTCGTGCCATTTAGGTGTCGATTATTTCCTGGCGAGCGATAGCGAGCCTGCAATTTTAAGAGGGAACCGGCCTTCAGCCGGTACATTTTTCAACCGAAAAAATTACAAATTTATCTTGAAGGGGGGTCTAGGGGGTGTTTTTCTAAGCTTGATGGAGGTCTATGGAGGAAACTAAAATAATATATGAATAAATTAATTAATAGACCAAACAAACAGTCAGTCTCCCCTTAAGCTATAGCCACCACGCTCTACCTGAAAAGAGAATGTTTAACTGAGAGAAGATCGGATATTACAAAAGAGGTTTAAGATGGTGATCGAGAAATTGTGGAAATATATTTTTTTGTTTTTTCGTTTATTTTGGTGCTCGGTAGATTACTACGTAGACCTTTTGTGAACACATATATTTAATGCTGCTGCAAAGGATTATATGATAAAGATAACAAAAAGTAACGTTCATATGAGAAGCTTTATTCAAGGGAAATATGGGTTTCATCAAAAAGAAGGGAAGAAGTGAGACGCACTGGGTTCAAGAAATTTGAAGACAGTTTTTCTAAAGGTAGTGGTTCGAGCAAGACAAATTAATGCAATTAAAGGGAGACAAGACACATAATAGTGGTTCTACACGCTGTAGACATAACCGCAAAATATAGATATACAAGCAAAGAAAAGGAGCATTAATTGAAATTAGAGTTTAGATAAATAAAACAAAAAGTATTGGGCTCAAGAGGAAGAGGTAATTTTAACACGAATATGTAATGTCATTTAACTGAGATATTAAGCAAGAGGAGGGGAAAGTAACATTAAATGTAGTGGAGATTTAACAATTATAGCGTACCGAATTTCTATGACACAATAACGTACCAGAAAACTATCTACCTGTGGGGTTTGTGGACTTTCAAATGGAGGACCAGGGCATTACCACTGATTCACCATGGTATGAAAAAAACTCAGTACCTTGCAAGTATTGCTGCAATAGAACTTCGTTAGTAGTAATAACTGGAAGATTCTGATTTATTTTTATTTTTATTCAATGGTATAGGAGGGGTAAGGCTCTGGTCTCTCACATGAAAGTCCAGGGTTCGAATTCCCAGTGTTAGCTATTGGCTAGGAAGATGAAGCCAAAGGCAGAGGGGTTCAGGACAACCCAGATGGCAGTGGTTCAGAAATAACCCCGTGGGTGTGTGGGTTGTTTGGCAGCTGGCTAGAATATGCCCCCCACTGACCTCCCCCCCCCCCCCCCTGTGCCCCCCACCATACTCTGTGGTTGGAGGGAGAGGAGGGGGGTTGGGACGTGGTTATGCCTGAGGAAGGAAGTGTGGTGTTGAAGGGAAATGGTTAGGGGAGAATCGTTGGAAAATATTGGTGGCGAAGCGAGTTGGGTATTGGAGAGGGATTTGTTTTAGCTTGCATGTGCAGAAATGGGGTGAAGAGAAAGTTAGTGTTTGTGTACATGAGGATGAAAGGTTGGTTTGATGGCCAATGCTTTTAGCTCTGTGTGTGGTGAGGTGTGTTCGTGCGTTTATGTGTACTTGAATATGTGTGTGTGCGTGTATGTAAGTATATATGCGTATATGAATATGCATGTGTATTTTTACGTATAAGTATGTAAGCTTATTTGAGTATATGTGTGACTGTATGTGTTCGTATTAGAGTGCATTTGCCTATATGTCCGTGTGCATATGTATTTTTGTGTGTGTGTGTGTTAGAAAGTGCGTGTGTTTGTGTGTGTCGTTCTCTGTATGTGTTTTCGTGTGTGTGGCCAAAAGATGTCCTTTCATAGTATCAGGATAAAATATTTGGCAACGCAATTTGTAGGTGGATTTGGGGATGAGAGGGCAACTATTAGCATTGGAAGGGTGATCGTTTTAGTTTGGATAGACGACCGCTTCATTGCATCAGTGTTTACAAATATAATCATTCTTTGGCCGCCATTCATAGTGTGCAAAATTGTGAATACTATTGCTCATTATGTGTCCATTTTTTCATGCGAATTAATTGATGGTTACGTATGCTGAGTAATTGAACTTTGATTACCGATACTGTAAAGGCGACGTCTTTGTTATTTGATTTCAGCTACATTTTGATGATTTTATGAAGATTACGAAGGATATAGGGTAGCTCAAAGGATTAAATGAGATAGTCTGTAGCCTTTCAATTGTTAGAGGTCTTTCGTAAGCTGAATAAAATCACCTATTAGTATCCTGCATATAATGAAAAGGGCGTCACCGGTACAAAAAAGGGTTAACAAATATATATAATAAAAGTGTTCTGGAACTGTAGAATCGCGTATCAACCAAACTGAATGTGTTTTGACAGATTGTGTACATAAGAGACAGTATGTGTGCGAGTGTGTGTGTGTGTGCGTTAGTGTGTGTGTGTGTGTGTGTGTATTAGTGTGTGTGGGTGTGTGTCTATTTATCAGTTTGCCTTTATTCGCAACTATAGGCTAGATCACCTATTGGGTTTAGAAATGCAATTAGAAGTGATAGTTGTGAAATAATTGCGTCGCATTTGTTAGATAAACACACACACACACTCTCACACACACACACACTCTCACATACACACACACACCCTCTCACATACACACACACACACACACACACATACTTTGACAGGACTCTAGAACATCTTGAAATATTAGGTGTTGAGGTTGGATCTGCATGAAAGTATGTGTTTGTGTGGGAGGAGATGCATGTGGGAGTGAAGAAACGATTCGTCGAGAGAGATCAGGAAGCTTTTAAGATGGCGAAGTTGTCGAATAATAAATTACGTCAATTTTTAGGGCTTGTAATGAATAAGTTGAAATACCTAGGAGCTGTTTGTTTGTTTGTTTGTTTGTTTGTTTGTTTGTTTGTTTGTTTGTTTGTTTGTTTGTTTGTTTGTTTTTTCCCAAGATAAACTTGACAGAGTCTGTGGAAAATATTATTGGAATTGAATTTCCATGCTTAAGGGGGGTCACCGGCTTTTTTTTTATATCTGTCTCTCCTTTTCTCTCTTTCCCTGGTTTGTATCCATTCGGCCCCATTCAGCCAATTATTTTATGACGTTTATCCCCATCCAGGTGTTGATTTCTTCCTGGAGAGCGATAGCGAGCCAGCATTATACGGAGAAATCCGGCTTCGCCGGAGACATTTTTCTATCGAAAAATTTACAAATTTAGCTTGCTGTCAAAACAAAAATATATATATATGCTGGCTCGCTACCGCCCGCCAGGAAAATATTGACATCTGGATGGGGGTAAACATCTTAAAACAGTAGGCTGAATGAGGCCGAATGGATACAAGCCAAAGAGAGAGGGAGAGAAAGAGAAAACAAGCGAGGTGGGGTCCCTTAAGGTGGCCGAGTTTGCGAATAATTCATTGTGAGTGTATACATTATTTGTTAGGAGGGTTGTATTTGCGAATATTTTCTTAGGTATTTACGAATGGTTCAGAATGTGCTAGTAGAGTCTTGGACGTGGGAGTTAAGGGGAGACTGACCGTTTGTTTGGTCTATTAATTCATTTATTCATATATTTTTTTAAGTTTCCTCCCTAGACCTCCATCAAACTTAGAAAAAAAAACTAGACCCCCCTTCAAGACAAATGTGTAAATTTTTCGGTAGAAAAATGTCCCGGCCGAAGGCCGGTTCCTCCTAAAATTGCAGGTTCGCTATCGCTCGCCAGGAAAAAATCGACACCTATATGGCACGAAAGGTCTTAAAATTGACAACGAAATGGGGCGAAAGGTGTTAAAATCGCCAAACTAATGGGCCGAACGTCTTATAATCTCAAAACTAGTGGGGCTAAACATTAGGGAGAAGGGGGTCCAGAATAACGGTCTTCCTCCCCTTAACGTGGGTGGGGAGGTCGGGAAGGAGTGCGGAAGTCAATAGAAAAATAATAATAATAATCCTCCCACTTTAGAGTATTTTAGTGTCTCTCTCTAATTCTTGGAAGTGTTTAAAGCCAAGAGGAAGTTATTGTTGGCTGCATGATATATAAGCCATGCTAAGATAGGAGCAGCCTATAGATAGATGAGAGAGAAACTAATCAAATGGATGGTTAAATAATTCTACAGTATTACGTGTATATATATAACTATGAAGTAGAGCTAACACAATATTAATGTACAAAGATGAGGGAATACATATATTAATGCACAAAGATGAGGGAATGCATATATTAATGCACAAAGATGAGGGAATACATATATTAATGCACAAAGATGAGGGAATACATATATTAATGCACAAAGATGAGGGAATGCATATATTAATGCACAAAGATGAGGGAATACATATATTAATGCACAAAGATGAGGGAATACATATATTAATGCACAAAGATGAGGGAATGCATATATTAATTTGTATCCCTTTCGTTTGGAAGGATACTCAAGGTGAATGCAATCTGTTGTTGGTAACCGAAAAAGATTAAAATTAGCTTAGACTCCAGGAGCTTAAGGGGAGGTTTTTAGTTTGGTCTCTAGATATCCACCACGCTTAAGATTACACCTCCTTGAGCCCCTTTCAAGAGAAATTTGTACATTTTTCGGTAGAAAAATGTCCCGGCTGAAAGCCGGTTCCTCTTAAATTACAGGCTCGCTATCGCTCGCCAGGATAAAATCGACACCTAAATGGTACGAAAGGTCTTAAAATTGACAGAAATGGGTCGAAAGTTCTTAAAATTGTCAAAATAATGGGGCGAACGTCTTAAAATTAGAAAAGCAACGGGGCTAAACATGAGGGAGAAAGGAGTCAAGAAAAAAATCCCTCAAGTGGAGACCTCCCCTTAAAAGAAACTTGATCCGTAGTAACTTATAATATCATCAATCAATTCTTTTATAGTGAAATTTTGAACCGATCATTGCCAGTAGTATCGTTTAACCCTTTCAGTACGGTGACATAATTGTCATCGTATGCTGATCACCATTAACCCATCGACTGATAACACCTGTATACATTAAGGGGAGATCTCCACTTGAGGGATTTTTTTCTTGACCCCTTTCTCCCTCATGTTTAGCCCCATTGCTTTTGATATTATAAAACGTTTGCCCCATTAGTTTAGCGATTTTAAGAACTTTCACCCCATATTAAGACCTTTCGTGCAATTCAGGTGTCGATTTTATCCTGGCGAGCGATAGCGAGCCTGTAATTTAAGAGGAACCGGCCTTCGGCCGGGACATTTTTCTACCGAAAAATGTACAAATTTATCTTGAAAGGGACTCAAGGGGGTGTAATTTTAAGCTTGATGGAGGTCTATGGAACAAACTAAATACCTCTCCTTAAGGGGGGAAGTTGAGGGGAGGGGGAGGGGGGGGGGGGGAGTGGAGGATGTGGTATGGGAAGATGCTACTACTTTCTATGTGTGGTATTTGAAGAGGTTTTTTTATGCACGTGTTTGAATACCGTGCTTCATATGAGGCCTATATACCAGTCCGTGGAGTATTGTTATTGGCATTAGCATAAATTCTACCTTTAGGACTGAAATAGGTAAATACTATACCAATAAACCATCCGAGTGCCATAGTTCCTGCATAATAAACCATCCGAGTGCCATAGTTCCTGCATAATAAACCATCCGAGTGCCATAGTTCCTGCATAATAAACCATCCGAGTGCCATAGTTCCTGCATAATAAACCATCCGAGTGCCATAGTTCCTGCATAATAAACCATCCGAGTGCCATAGTTCCTGCATAATAAACCATCCGAGTGCCATAGTTCCTGCATAATAAACCATCCGAGTGCCATAGTTCCTGCATAATAAACCATCCGAGTGCCATAGTTCCTGCATAATAAACCATCCGAGTGCCATAGTTCCTGCATAATAAACCATCCGAGTGCCATAGTTCCTGCATAATAAACCATCCGAGTGCCATAGTTCCTGCATAATAAACCATCCGAGTGCCATAGTTCCTGCATAATAAACCATCCGAGTGCCATAGTTCCTGCATAATAAACCATCCGAGTGCCATAGTTCCTGCATAATAAACCATCCGAGTGCCATAGTTCCTGCATAATAAACCATCCGAGTGCCATAGTTCCTGCATAAACCATCCGAGTGCCATAGTTCCTGCATAATAAACCATCCGAGTGCCATAGTTCCTGCATAATATCGTCTATCGTTGGCCTGAAGAAAAACATGTACGAAAGGCGTCATCGTATTAACCCCGACTGTACTGGCGACGTCTATCTAATTTTATTCTAGCTATATTTAGACGGTTTTATGCATTACAAGAAGGATCTGTGGTAGTAAAAAGGGTTGTGATATATAATGAAGCCCGTGAATTGCTGGAGGGCCTTCTTAAACTGGATAAATTCATCTAATAGTAGCCAGAATAAAGTTTAAAGGACGGAGCCGGTACTAAAAGATTTAAATAGCTCATTGGCTAGGGTGTACAATAGCGCTAGGGTGTACAATAGCGCTAGGGTGTACAATAGCGCGAGACAGTGATGTCTCGGCACCAAGTATGTTTTTGTCAATTTTAGGACCTTTCGTGCCATTTAGGTTTCGATATTTCCTAGCGAGTGATAGCCAGCCTGTTATTTTAGCAGGAACTGACCTTTGGCCAGGATTTTTTTTTACCGCAAAGTGTACAAATTTATCTCGAATATTATTTGATCTCTAATATATCTCTACGGGGTGTATTTTTAGCGATGGAGGTCTAGCGAGGATACTAAATATATATATATATATATATATATATATATATATATATATATATATATATATATATATATATAATATACTGTATATGAATAAATAGACCAAAAAATAAACCGTACCTCCTTAAAATAGGTTGAATAATTCTACACACTTTCATTGTGTCCGCGACTGTAATACCTGCAGATATTTCCTATCCAGACGATCATACCTACCTGAAGCTTTTTATGTAGATCATAGACGTCACAGTCTTGGGTGAGCCGAAACTTCCGTGTCTTAACCCTTTGAGGATCATGACGCTTAATGACAGTTTATTCTGGCTATTAGTAGACGATTTTATTCAGCTAGGTTAAACTAGTGGGAAGTAAAGAGTTGATTCAGATAGTATTTACCCCTTTGATTCCTTGATATCCTTCCTAAATTGTATAAAATCGTCTTACGATAATCAAAATAAAATTAAAAAATGCGTCTTAGATCCTCAAGGGGTTGACATTGAAGCTATGCTCGATATATGGGGTTATGTTGCGCGGAGTTATACATGGTGGGTTATAGGAGTTATATATAAGTGGTGAGTTTAAACAGACGAAGGGGACATTGGCAGGGGTGGTGAGAGTGACAAGGGTAGGGCTTGGCAGGGTACAGACACCATCACACACACACAAACACACACACACACACACACACACACACACACACAAACACACATACACACACACACTGTATACAAATATCTTGCCATCACCGGTACTGTCTCTGAGTCATACTGGAGTCATAATATTGTCGTCACACTCAACTGGTCCCTTTGCTGAGCCTAGGATTGTATGCAACCTCTATTAAGTCCTCCTCTTGTAATACTATGAGCATGAGTGACAAGGAGGATTGGATGATACGAAGCATATATGAAGAATGGGGTCTATAATGGGTGAAGGGGAGGACTCAGGAAGGTACAAATAAAAATAATAATAATATATGTATTTATATAATCAGGCACATACCCCATTGCTGGGGGGTGGCTGTTTCGAGACAGAGACCGAACAGAAATAACATTTAAACTTCCAGTTCTTAGGGTCAGGGACCACTTTCGCATTCCCTCGCCCCTTACAAGGGAAGGAGGATTTTTTAGCCCCCTGCCCCCAGAAAGAAAAAGTAGGACAGTGAAAGTGACAGACAGAAACGGCTAAGGTTGAGTAGAGGATGCCAAACCTCACTCTGGATAAGACCAGCCCTCATAATAATAAAACTAATCAAAATAATAATAATAATAATAATTACAGTATTATACTATCATCCGTACTGTCTGTGAGTCATGTTTTAGTCCTACTACTGTCAAACTGTTCCCTACTCCCACCAGCCACCACCCCTTCCCCCACCCCTGCCCCCACCAACCACCACCCGTGCCCCAACCAATCCTTATTTGACCTTTTACGGGACTTGATGTAAGTTCTTGTTTAGACTTACTCTCGTGATTTGCTAAAACAATGTTGATTATTATTGTCATGATAATACCCAAGTACAGGTACAGTACAATAAGTGTCTGTTTATGAGAGAGAGGACTTATACAATGGTAGTCTTACTCTACTGTACATTTCACACAGAAATAATGATGCCAATCTTGCTTAGTCTCCCACTAGCTAGACAGAGAACTTCCAAGTCATGGAAGAACTTTAATTGAACCATGCATAAGAACCATACGAGTATTATTAAATGTAATAATATATTAAGTGTACAGTATACAATTTACTATTAATCGAATGATACCCTTATTAAGCATACTGTACAACATAACATTACCTATTTAAGCAAGTTGCGAATATGAGGTGTCTAATGATTACATCGTTAATTGGATATTCGTAAATATCCAACTTAAGAAATACACACTGAGTTAACAGGAAAAAGGGATATTTCCGTGTTTAATGAAAAAAAAAAAACAGCTAGTAACAGAAAAGACATATTTCAATTGTATATACAATAGGTGTGTTATAGCGGCAACAGGCTTGTTTCTAGGGAGGTGTTTATGAACTCTCAGGAGAAAGGGTTAAGACGAGGAGTTAGGTGAGAGTGTTGATGATTGGATTATTTTATTGTACCTTCTACCAGACTAATTTACTGGAATGCATGTATTGTTTTTATGTATGTGTATTTTTGTAATATAATTATTTAAGAGTGAGTGTGAAGTGTCCTTCATATACAGTATACGATTCAAATAAATGGTTAGAAGGATAAGCAAAATGTATATAATGACGATTTTTTCAGTATTATGCAAGCTAATCCAAGTCAACTTCATACAGTTTACAACAGGAGAGGCTTGTTACTGACCAGGTGCAAACGAACACTGCAGTCCATTCATTATGAAGGCCTTAGATATTGTCACCTCAAGCCTCTTTTAGCTCAGGGAAGACTGGAGCAAACGGACTATAAATTCTTTCACTTATTTACTGTTTGAGTCTTCACAAATGGTAGAAATATTTTATCAGTTATGATGACAGGTTGGTTGTCGGGATTTCTAGTCTCGTCATAATAAACAGATCCAATTTAATTCAATATTTGGGATAGTGATTCAGGTTTACGTATGGTAAGTGCTTCAAGTTACAGCCAGACGATTTTTGTAAATATTATGTTTAGAGGAATGAGTTTCATCTCTCCGAAAACGATTTGTTCTAATACTACGAAAAATACCTGCACACAATTGTAATGAGTTATATCACAGTTACGGGAACCTTGTTACTATGCAGGTGTTAATGAACGCTAGTTTTACCCACGTAAACATTTGAAATGGTGAGTCAGGTATGGGTGTGTGAATGTGTGTGTGTGTGTGTGTGTGTGTGTGTGTGTGTGTGTGTGTGTGTGTGTGTGTGTGTGTGTGTGTGTGTGTGTGTGTGTGTGTGAGAGAGCCAAGTGCGTGGGAGTTAAGGGGTTTCATAACTTCGTAATACAGCTGGTTTTGAGGCATAATATACAGTATGTGCTTTCATAATATTTTGGCTCCGTATCCTGGTTACCGTAAGCAGATTCTGCTCAAATTAAAATGTAAAACTTGCAAACTAAACAAACCAAAATTGGGACAAGGACAATATAAAGTCAAATTAAATTATCAAAATCGCTATGTGGAAACAACGCTTACTAAAATGAAAATTATTAAATAAAAGAACACAATCCACCACATAGGGTGTACATCACTACATGAGCAAGTTAATCTGTTTCCCAAGCAAACCAATCGCACATATAACAACGCACTATCGTCACGTTAAAGGAAGTAGTCAAGTTTGGGAAGTCCGGGACGTTCTGGCAAATTTTACTAAACTCTGCATGAATAAAGAAACTACATGTTAAATGTCAAAATATTATTTAAAATCAAATTTGCAACATGACAAGACATTAACAATAGTAAAAAATACAAATATTGATAAGATATCTATACTATTACAAAATAATATATAAAATACAGTACAGCACTCACTAACGATAGTGCTATCGGGTAGGTACCTGTAAGCATAGCATGCTTCAAGTGACCCCTATCAATAACTACCCTACAAATAACCTACATTTATAGCACAAATAAACTAAGGAAATCGCAAAAGTAAGCAATTGATACTATCGACAATGAATACATATAATATAAAGAGAAATAATTGCAAAATATGAAGTAACAACAGATTTAAACAAAGAGTACTCTTTTAACAAGAACAATAAATTTAAAAAAATCATCAATATTAATAATAATAATAATAATAGAAAAAGAAAAAGAAAAAGATAAACAATAAACACAGACAAAAAGTAAGCAGAGGTTATACAAGAAACTTCAAGTTAAAAATGCTTGATTAAAATTATTGATGTCAAATTTTAGAATACAGTCACAATAATTGACCCTAAAAAGATTAAATTTATGGAACAATTTACTTGCCTCAAAACCTCTGTCCACTAAGAGTCTGTATAGTAACCTAGCTCTAGCCCAAAAGTCATCTACTTTAGTGCAGATTTTACAAAATCTTATTAATTGGGAATAAAAACAATTATAAGTGATTTTACTATCGATATTACTACTAGGGAAAGGAAAGTTTATTACGTTAAAATTAAAATCATCAACTTTGTGATATACTTTAAGTATGCACTGTTCATTAACAATCTCTATATTTATATCAAGAAAATTTTCAACTTTATAATTTACGTTACATTGTGTGAGGGGAATAGAATTAGGGTAAATAAGTTTAGCAACTTGATTAAAATTTAACAAATTGCAAACAAGAATATCATCAATATATCTACTATTATTACTTAACAGTTTAGCAAGTGCTAATTTTTCTGGAATTTTATTTTTCTTGCTACTGTCAACTAAGTCTTTTATATATTTAAATTCTAAAGCAAGCAAGAATAAGTCTGCAATTAAAGGGCTAGCATTTCCACCCATAGGAATTCCTAATATTTGTTTGAAAATGTACGGCCCGAATCTAACATAAGTATTGAAAAGGAGGAATTTAAGGGCATCTTTAAGTTTAGTTCTATCAAAATATACAGAACTAGTGGGAGTAGAGCTAAGAGATGCATTATTAAAATATGTATAAACATTTATGAAATAATTACCATTCCTAACGAACCTGTCAAAGTGCAAATCTATAATAAAGCAAAGCTCTGAATATACTAAATCTAAAGGCAAAATAAGGCTGGATATCTCTGACGAAATTGGCTATCCTAGGGATTGCTTGATATTATTAAAGTTAAAACATTGTCTAGTGTTAACCAGGTAATAATAGAAAAAATATTAGCATGATATCAAAGTAACGTGAAATAGTTTTAGCACCATGCATACGAGATATCTTTCGAAGCTGAATAAAGTCGTATAACACTAGCTATGATGAAGTACGAAAGGCATTATTGTAATTAAATAATTTATTATCTTGTTCTTTATATATATGTCTTGTTGCCTTCTATATCCCATCTACTCCCTCTCGGGCATAGGCTGAGAGCCTGTATATTCAACCGCTAATCATTGAACGTTGAAGCCCGTGAGGTCTCGTTCCAGTCTAGGGGGTGAGACATGTGAAGCACTTTTTTTTTAGCTGCAACCAGCCCCTGCCATCTTGCCTTCGCAGGATTCATGGGGCTTAGTTGCCCACTTACGGATCGAAGCAGCCCCATCTCTGAAGCTGCCTCGCTCCTAGACTCGGACCCTCACTCTCAGAACACCACCTATTGAATAATGAACTCGCTAGGGATTGTTCCCCTGTAGCATATTTAGAATATGAGAATATTCATACAGTGCTATTTAATCAGGGAACAATGAGGGTATTTATTTGGCGTTTTGGTGGGCTTTGTGGTAATGCACTGCTACTAGGTACAGCACAAATTCCATCCCAAAAATATCTTCCCATTGACATATCGGGATTCAAACCCAGGTCCATTGGATTACCAGTCCAGTGGCAAGACCACTCCACCATACCTCCCCTTGAATGCCGATGTTTTCATAATTTTTGTAGCAGCCGTAGCAGTTCTGGAGTCTATGTGTTAACTTGCTAGGCATGAGTAAACAATTATATTTGTATAATATAACACAAGGCATGTATTATTTTACGATAGTTCTTGTTGTATAATTGTTAAGTGAAGAAAGGATAATATGATTCGCAAATAATATTTAACTTAAAGACGTAGATATATATATCTTCCATAACCAACTCATTATATCCACAAATGAACAAAGGAGTTTATGACATTCTTTGTCGTGTCAGATATCAAGTAATATTATGCAATTACAGCAGTTGTTTCTGTTTTCTGAAGATATTATGTAGAAATTAAAGATGTTTACTTTAATTCTATGTTTAATTAACATGCGTCTTGCTTGACTACTTTATTAACATGAACTTACGTCAAAACAATATAAAGTTGCAGTATACAGTATATGTATGTGTGTACAGTATATACTCCACAGCTAGGGGTGGCCGTATCGAGACAGAGCCCGAACAGAAGCTATTAAATTCCTACGGTAATAGAACGTATTTCTTCATTATATGCTGGTCAGCAGTAGACGATTCCATGAGCACTTATAAGGATCAGTAGGAAAAAAAAGACAAATACTAACTCAATTAACCCTCTAGCTCACACAAATCCTTCCCGTCCTTCCTAAACTGAAAAAATCGTCTATTAATTGCCAAAATAACATGAAAGAATGCAACATGGTATATTGAAATAATTAACATTTTCACCAGATATATTAGTAAATATTCCTAATGTGTTCCTTAATTATATTCTGAATAATAATAGTCAAAGTAGTAAATACTATCATAATTAGTGTACCAAATTGTTTTAAACTGTATAAAATCGTCTAATAATAGCCAGAAGAAAACAATTACCGAATGAGTTATTTCACACAATCACAAACACAGGGGCAGATTCATAAAATGTTTACCTATATTTAGATGGCTATCAATAGTTGTGAAAACAGAATGGTGTGGCAGAAGTGTGTGTGTGTGTGTGTGAATGAGTGTGTGTGTGTGTGTGTAAGTGTTCGTGTTTGTGTGTGTGTGTGTGTGTGTGTGTGTGGCTATATCCAGAGGTGTTACAACCAAGGTAATAATAGAGGAAGGTATTCTCGGCTGGTCGTGGGTTGCCTTCTACTTTGGGAGGCTGATGAAAGGGGTATATCTGGAAGGCGTATATTATAATGGTTGTTGTTGTTGATGGTGTTGTTGTTGTTGCTGTTGTTGTTGTTTTTGTTTTTGTTGTTTCGCGCGTGTTTACTTCTCTTCAATTCTATAAGAAATATAACCTAACGCCAGATGATTTTTATCGGCGTGTGCTAGTTTCAATTTGGGGTAACTGATGGAATGGGTATATCTACAAGGTTCTTCTTTTTGTATATTCTTACACATCATATTTATCTTCAATTGTTTAAGATATATATCCTAACGCCAGACGATCTTAGTCCCGTGTGCTTCTTTTAGTTTTGGATAGTTGATGGAATGCGTAAATCTGAATAGCGTATATTTAATTTGTTGTTGTTGTTGTTGTTGTTGTTGTTGTTGTTGTTGCTGTATAGTACACATCTTTGGTTCTCTTCAATCATTTTAGAAGTATAACCTAACGCCAGGTGATTATATTCCCGTGTGCTACTTTTAGTGTTGTGTAACTAATGGAATGAGTATATCTACAATGTGCATATTTTAATTTTATATTTTGCCTTGCACATCTTTAATTCTGTTTCACAACTTTAAGAAATATGACCTAACGGCAGATGATTTTCTCCCCGTGTGTGTGTGTGTGTGTGTGTGTGTAGAATTAGGGGAGAGATAAACAGTGCAAATATTATTATTTTTTTTTTTCTATGTGATTGAGGGAGGCAAAAGGCATAACTGCCTATAGCGAGTGCCTCCCCCATAGTTGAAAGAGTGACAGGGCCAAAATCAAGGGACGTTCGAGCCAAAATGCCTGGACACACGGAGTTTGAAGCAATTTAAGTCATAGGAAGAGGGAAAGACTGATTCTGGGAGAGAGTTCCAGAGCTCAGATGTTGAGTAGAAGAAAGTTTGAGAGTAACGTTTCACTCTTGGGTTGGAGAGTTGCACAGAGTAGGGGTGGGATTGAGTTGCAAGACGGGTACCACGTGCCCTACGTAAAGGAGGTGGTATGCACTGGGATAGCTCTGAGGAACACTGATTATTATAGTAGCGATAGAATAGCGAGAGAGATGCAACATTGCGGCGGAGAGAGAGAGATTGCAGAGAGTTGGTGAGTGGACGGGAGTTAATGATACGAAAGGCCTTCCTTTCAACTTTGTCTAGGAGAGCGGTGTGAGAGGAACCTCCCCACACATGTGAACAATACTCAATACAAGGGCGCACTATTCCCCTGTACAGAGCAAGAAGCTGTGCAGGGGAAAAGAACCCCCTAAGGCGGTTGAGCACACCCAGCTTCTGGGAGGCTGCCTTAGCAAGACTGGTAATATGGTCCTTCCAAATGAGAGCAGAAGAAAAAGAGACACCAAGAATATTGAGAGAAGATGAAGGGTTGATTTTTGTATTGTTGAAGAATAAGGGATAGTCCGCTGGGAGATCCTGACGGGTAGATAGATGGAGAAATTGGGTTTTGGAAGCATTAAAGTTAACAAGGTTTTCTCTGCCCCAATTGGAAATAGTATTTAGATCAGAATTTAAGAGTTCTATGGCTTCATTACGTTTGTCGTTGAGGGATTGCTGGCTGGGGCGTTCTGAAAAACTAATGGAGTAGTGTAAGGTTGAGTCGTCTGCGTATGAATGGATGGGAATTAAGGTACAGTTAAGGAGATCATTTATAAAAATTAGAAAGAGAATAGGAGATAGGACAGAGCCCTGAGGAACACCGGAGTTTATAAGGTGAGGAAGTGAACAATGGCCGTCCACAACCGCAGCTATGGAACGGCCGGAAAGGAAATTAGAGACAAAGGCACAGATGGAGGGATAGAAACCGAAGGAGGGTAGTTTAGAAATTAACGATTTATGCCAGACTCTATGGAAGGCTTTCGATATGTCTAGTGCAATAGAAAAAGTCTCACCGAAGTCCCGAAAGGAGGATGACCAAGAGTTAGTAAGATATGAAAGAAGATCACCAGTAGAGCGACCCTTAAGGAAGCCATACTGGCGATCTGAGAGCAGATTATGAGAAGAGAAATGCTTAAGAAATTTGGAAGCAAGAATAGTTTCAAAAACTTTAGAAAGACAAGAGATAAGAGCAATTGGACGATAGTTGGAGGGTTGAGAGCGGTCACCCTTCTTTGGGACAGGTTGAATGTGAGCAAACTTCCAGCATGAAGGGAAGACGTTAGAGGATAGACAGAGACGAAAGAGTTTGCCTAGGCAGGGAGTCAGCACGGAAGCACAGTTTTTGAGAACAACAGGAGGAACACCGTCCGGACCGTACGCCTTATTAGTGTTAAGCCCAGAGAGGGTAGAAAGTACATCTTTAGAAGAGATTAGGATATTAGGCATAAGTAAGTAAATATATTTATTTTGAGTGACAAAAAAGATTTCGCCAGAGTTAAAAATTCAGAAGAATCAAAGTTGGGAACAAGAGAGAAAGCAACATTGTTGCGCACATATACGGAACATCCACCTTCTGCTTGAAATTGAGGATAGAGACAGTAGAAGGGTACAGAGAAGGGTTTGCCGTCAATAGTCCCAGACAACTTGGTTTCGGCGAGAAGGAGAAGATCAGGGTTGGCAGAGGAGAGGTGGTATTCCACAGAGTGGAAGTTGCTCACTTGAAATTGCACTCGCTCCGTGATATTATTAATAAAATTGAAATATGTATGATTTAATAACGAGTGTAGTGTGTTATACAGTAATTGATTCAATTGATCAATTAGCGGTTGTATAACAATTATTTTAGGAAGTCAATCATAGTATTTTCACTTCCGTGCATGAAATCACGAATTGATGTGGGCAACTGTGCGTATATAACTAAAACAGAATAACTAATGGATAAAACAAAATAAAACATTGAAAGAAAGCCTGTAAATAGTTCCGATTCTCAAATTTGGCACTCGCTTACACGTCGCAGGAAAAGAACAACTTAATTTGTACAGCTATCCTGAAGCTTAATTGGGAAACTAGAGATCACTGCAGGTATTTAGCAAACAAGCAAACTCAATTAAATTAAGATAAACCCTGAACTAAAGTGGCTAAAAAAACATATTCTATCTTTTTTATATCGAAGCTTTAGAATATATTTCGATGTTTGGTAAAATATGTCGATTTATAGTTAATACTTTTAATAGCTCAATACTGAAGTATGTTGGAAAACAAAATTATCCTACTCGACGAGACAGAGAAACGGGCGAGGGAACGCGAAAATGGTCCCGGACCCTGAGAATAGGAACTTTAAATTTTGTTTCTGTTATCTTATGTCGGCCACCTCCAGCAATGGGGTATGTGCCTGAGTATATACATACAGTACATACATACATTCGAATGTTGTTGATGTTTATTTTTTTAGAATATGCTGAATTAGTTAACACAGCAAATGAGCAAATCATGTTAATTGTTAGTGTGTTTACTTTTTAAAGAACTTTTATAGAATATGTCTTACTTGACTAGCTCAATACAAGTTGTAGATTTCTTCTAATAGCGTATTTTAGTACCCTATTATAATATATATGAGTTATTATGAATATTTTAGTGAACTGTATAAATATGGAAAGGCATTTCTTTTAGGTACTAAAGTAGATTTTTTTGTGTGTGTTTTTTTTTAAGAGACAATATAAGAGAATACCCATGAGTTGACGTATTGACGTGTGTGTGTGTGTGTGTGTGTGTGTGTGTGTGTGTGTGTGTGTGTGTGTGTGTGTGATTATGGGTGTGTGTATGTGTATGTGTGTGTGTGTGTTGGAGTATATTTGTATGTGTATGTTGTATGTGGTATAAGAACTATTTATATAAACTAACAAATAAATATTATTTGACATTCAGTGTACACAAACTATTGTATGTAATCTAATTCCTTCTAGCTATATTTGCATAATTATAAATATACCAGCCCGCAGGTTTTCCGTGCACGTGGTTCTGGAGATACCGGCAGCTGGGTGTCGTTGTCAGAGTACTGAAGGGGAGATGGGTCGTTTTTCGCGTCCCCCTTCTTAGTCATGTTTAGCCCCATTAGTTTTCAGATTATAAGACGTTCACCCCATTCGTTTGACGATTTTAAGACCTTCGCCCCATTTCTGTAAATGTTAAGATCTTTCGTGCCATTTAGGTGTCGATTTTTTTCCTGGCGAGCGATAGCGAGCCTGTAATTTAAGAGGAATAATTTTTCTACCGAAAAATTTACAAATTTATCTTGAAAGGGGGTCAAGGGGGTTGTAATTTTAAGCTTGATGGAAGACTAGTGAACAAACTAAAAACCTCCCCTTAAGGTGGATTCAAACGGGCTAATTTTCTGACATCTTTTGATTCACAACTTTATTCTTGAAACTGTTTTGCTCTGGTAATGTTAACTATAGTCGATTTTATTTCAGCTGACGGTAAATTGAATCCCTTAGCAGCTGATGTATCGATACCCAATGCAAAAATATGAAACTGATTTGTCTTTTCATCATATAAATTTATTCTGTAATAACTTCACCACAACACCAAACACCTCCAATGAAATTAATGAAATGCCAAGTTTTCATAATTTACAATATATTGCGGTTTAAAATCTTCATAATTGCTGAGTAATGAAGATGAGAACATGTAAATTTACCATCAGTCGGAAATAAGCAGACTATATGGTGGGTTCTGGTAAATGAAGGGAACCTCGTACAAGTCTGAGAGTCAATCAGAGTTGCCGAGAAAAGACGCCTGAAAAAAAAAGGTTATTTGTGAGAGTACTTAGGCAAACAGGAAGTGTGAGGGAGGTTATGTTGGCGTGGGTTGTGCTGGTGGTGGAAATGGGCGTGGGTGGTGCTGGTGGTGGAGAGGGACGTGGGTGGTGGTGGTGGAGAGGGGCGTGGGTGGTGATGGTGGTGGAGAGGGGCGTGGGTGGTGGTGGTGGAGAGGGGCGTGGGTGGGTATGGTGGTGGAGAGGGGCGTGGGTGGTGGTGGTGGTGTTTTGAGGGGCGTGGGTGGGGGTGGTGGTGGAGAGGGGCGTGGTTGGTGGTGGTGGAGAGGGGCGTGGGTGGTGGTGGTGGAGAGGGGCGTGGGTGGTGGTGGAGAGGGGCGTGGGTGGTGGTGGTGGTAGAGAGGGGCGTGGGTGGTGGTGGTGGTGGAAAGGGGCGTGGGTTGTGTTGGTGGTGGAGAGGGGCGTGGGTGGTGGTGGTGGTGGAGAGGGGGCAGCTGGTGACGACCATGCTGTACACACACTAAACTACGTGCACGAATAAGTACACATACATTTATACCAATATGTACAGTTACTCACATGATTGTTGTTGTCTATAAATGTCAGTCAGTCAGTCAGTAGCCAGCCCTTACTCCCACAAGGGGTAGGGATTGTCTTTTAAATGTAAATGTTGTTAATATGAATTACAAGCGTAAATTGTTATACAGTAGCAAAGTCAACTTATACATAACAAATTACATTCGTAATTAATTCTTACAAATTGTAATTATATCAGATATTTCTGTTAGATAGTAGTTATGAAAAGAACTGTCTCGTTTGTACCACTATAGGCCTGTTGACGTTTTCTGTTTTCTTGTGTTAATTATATAGTCACAGAGGGAGAGCACGCACGTGGGGGACTAAACATACACACAAACTAAGACGTTCACAATTCGTCTCACATACACACACACACACACAAACACACACACTGGCCCGCTCTAGATAGCAGAATGAAAGTGTTCCTATCCTCTCAGACATATCATGTGACATAAACAATACTGTCCCAATATTAGTTGTCCTTTTAGAATTAAACGTTGGTCTTCCATTTTATTCTAGCTAACGTTTTATTTTATTTTTTTATTAAAAAAGTACGTGTTCATCTAGTTCACCATATTAATTCATATTTGTTTTCACCAACTCACCAATTAATTTACAAATAAACCTAACTAGTGAAATCAATGAAAGTAATGCATACATGTGGCACTCCAAGGGCACGAACCTAGGATACTCATTCCGAAATTCCGCACACTAAGCATTAGGCTATCATCCCCGTCAAACCAAATTGTTCCCTCGATGGCACGTTTCTTCATTATATTCTGGCTATTATTAGACGATTTTGTGTAGTTTTGGAAGGATATTTAGGAATCGAAGGGGTAATAAGTATGTTTTTCAACCCTCTGACTTTCAAAACTCCTTCCAAATCTGAATAAAATCGTCCAATGATAGCCAAATCAAAAGGAATATAGCTTCCTCGAATACTGAATGGGGTAAGTAGATATTGTGTCAACTGTTTATTTTTGGGTTAGTATTTCTCTTCATATTGTCTTCGTCATAATGGTTGAGTTGAAGACTAATCTGAGGTGTGTTAATGAGTTCCGTATAATTGCAAAAATAATGTCAATGTTTTTTTTTTAAATATATTAAAACGGAAAATATAAAAGTGGAACGAAGAAATCTTGTTGCGTGTGTGTGTGTGTGTGTGTGAGAGAGAGAGAGAGAGAGAGAGAGAGAGAGTGAGAGAGATGTACCCAGGCGTTGATATAAATATCCAAACATTAGGCCCCACGGTGAAGGTTGTCGTGGTGTGCAAAGTATGCCATCAACCCACTCGGACTCTAATCTGTGTTTAGAGATGAGGTGATATATAGCACTAGGCATACGAACACATTTACCGACGGACTGTATCAGAGTCACAGATGCCAAACAAAAACACCTTCTTTTTCACCTTCAGTATGACAGCCCAATTCGCATGCGAAATTTGATCAGATGCTTAGAATCATCTGAATTATATAACAAAATAAAAAAATAAATTAAAAAAAAAACACGAGATTAAAATATGGTGTATTGATAGTGAATTATTGTATCATTTGTCTACATAAATAACTAAGGTGATATTGTTTATAGTAAAACAAGACAATTACAAGAACAAATTTATGCACGGTACAAATATGTATTTTCTGATTTTCTTATTACGCATTGAACATTTCCATAATGTGCTTAAAAACTGCTATAAGAGTCACTGGAAGTATTTCCGATAAATGTAGCAGTTTTATTAGAAGTACATATATCTAGGACAGGGGAAAGGTGTGTGTGTGTGTGTGTGTGTGTGTGTGTGTGTGTGTGTGTGCCAACATAATGTTTAACTTGTTAAATATTAATAGTATTTAGAATTAAGCATTACGAAATTGGGGAGGAGAGAGAGAGAGAGAAGTGAGTGAGTGAGTGAGTGAGAGAGAGATAGACTATTTCTTGAGTTATAAAAATCCTCGGTATGCGTGGGTACAACAAGGGACGGTACAAAGAGTATGTTCTACAAAGGACATACAAAGAATGGGAACAAAATAACTGAGGTCCAAATAATTATACAGTATGTGTACAGTTGCATCCACTATTTCGCCGTACATTCAAGAGCATATATGGCGACGCAGCCATATGAATCAGTATCGAACATGAACGAGACACTACAATGCTTCGTTATAGCCCAGATGCTTCAAAACTTGGCTTTGAAGGTTCAAAGACTCGAATTAGTGTAACGGTCACGTCTGTAAATTCACACTCACAAGTCGTAACCTACCTCCATTATTGTAGGTTTTAGCTCTGTAATTAAAATGTTTAAATACCTAATTTTACAGTTAAAAGGGAAACTGAACCCAAACACAAAGATGAAGCATAAGTAAGTAACATACAACTAAGAAAATGCTTATGTTTAAAAATTAACATAATATTTAATGACAAGCATTGTCGTTTCGGTGATTGTTAACGTACTTAACATGTTGAGGTTTTCCTTGACATCTCTAATTTCGAATACATTTAATCATGTGGACAAGTAACAGTCTATCTCATCGAAATTGAAAGGTGATGCTGATTCTCTTGATCATCAGTGTAATCTGTATTCAATAAAAAGTTTCACTTGACATAATCGTTAAATACAAATTCCCGAGACCAGATGAAATCACAAACTTTCACAATTCGAGTCTCAATAACTAAAACAAGACATTGTCTTCTATTCACTAATTACACTGTAATTAACCAATTCGTTTTAAACTGATATAAATACAAAAATATGTAGAGTGGGAAATGTTTAAACTATAATGTTGGACCCCAGTAGGCTGTTAACTGTACGAGAGGAGAAGCGTGTTGGGGACTAACCTGTTAAAGAGTCTCATCTCCGGTAAATATCAACATTCCTGTGACTCACGATGAAAAACAAGTCGTAGAGCGGCCGGGGTATGAGGGGGCTGAAGGGTGTGAGGAGGCGGTGCACATAGCTTCCCTCTGAGTTGCTGTATACCCACTACGCTACCTTATATTGGGGGAATGGCGTCGCAATATTTTAACAGTAACCTTCATGTTGAATAGCTTGAGTTGTGAGGCACGGCGATACAAGAAGGGCAGCGTTATTGTGTGAGCAATTCTAGCAAAGGTATACGCAATAAATAGTGTTACTTCGCTTACATGTACAGTCGGCCACATAAGTGATGTCGCGGCACCAAATATATTTTGATTAATAATTGGTATCAACAGTATCTAAGTTTTAATTCATCATTTCGAGTGAGATATAAAAACATGTTCCTATCAATAACACATCTTATTCAACATCTAACAGACAATAATACAGCACACAGCTAGCAAGATGTAATGCGAGCGGAGACACGACTTATTTGGCCAACCGTACCTATTTACATACATTATCAAATTGTTATTAAATTTGTGTCTCTCTTTAGTAGGCTTAACAAAAAAACGCTACAGGATGGATATACTTGTTATACAGATATACAGACATATGCGAGGTATACTATATTGCGCCTATGGGAATATAAATATACAGATCTCCCTGTCGAAGCCAGCTGGCAGTATCCCACCTTATGCAGTACTCTTTAGGTTTCTGGAAGCTGGTGTGAGGTAGTTGTCAGTCACTGGTTCGAATGTTTAATTATTTGAAGCTAGTTTGAAACTTTTACTTCAAACTTAATAACCTGAAAACCGTATATATGCGTTTTTACGGCTGTATGCGTATTTGTTGATCTTTCTTTACTATACTATATTGCATAATCTTGGACTCATTCTAACCATTTTGCAAAGACATTGATGATTTACTTCATTCAATTCCTCCATTAAGGTAGCCTTTCACAAAGTTCCTCTAAGCTATCCTTCTTAATTAAAATTATTATATTGCTAAAGGTTTCACTTGACGCTAAAAAAAATATATATTTGTATTCCAAGGTTTCACTGCCTATGTACTGTATTATTATTTGCATGTACTGTATTATTATGTGCATGTACTGTACTCTTACTTGCACGGAGTGAGTGATATTTGAAATATCTATGCCGGATATAAGTGTTCTCCATTGCACTTTTATCGTGTAAAATTTGGCCTACTGTAATCTATATTAATATAGATAGTACCAGATTGATGATTGGTAGTATATAGCTCAGATCACATAGAATATGGTAAAGGTGTGCATCACGATCTTTTGAAAAAATGTAAAGCTGGGAAAAATTTAACAACGTTCTCTCTATTCACTAGTTACTGTTTAGTTTGAATGAATATCTCTCTCTCTCTCTATCTATATATATATATATATATATATATATATATACTGTATACTGTAGGTATTACTTATCGGTTATGAATGATTTCGCATAGTTAAATACATGAAATATCGTACGAGTTCCTCTTTACCTAGAATCATGTATTTATAATGTATTTCTAATTTGTTAGCGATTTTACTTAGTTTTCTTTAAAGCAAAAATCTGCATATATCAATCGTTATTATAAGGAAGCTGTTAAATATCAAGTCACCTTACACAGTTCAGCACTCTCTTAATTTTCTTCCTTTCATTCAGGCGTAAACAAAGGCCTTCCCACATGATTCTGAATGCGGCCATATGTGCAGTTTGGTGCGATCTGGGTGCGTGGTTCTTATATGTGTGATGTTAAATGTGTGATTGTATGTGCCGTGAGTATGACTATGTGTAACATGGGTGTCACTGTATGCCTGAGATTAATAGGTATCACTATATACTGTATGCTTGTATGTCTTGGGTGTGTTTCCAATGGTTGTAACTATGTGTGTGCTTGTGTGGTGTGGATATGACTCGTTTGTTATGGTGGGACGTGTGGTGCGCCTGTGACGTGGATGTGACTGTGTGTGACGCGGGATGACTCTATGTGACGTGTGTGTGACTGTGACTGTGTGTGACTGTGACTGCATGTGACGTGAGGGCGGCATGGCGGGGCGATGGCGGTGACAGACGCCAGGCAGGGGGACCTGTACGTGTGTGGGAGGGGGTAGAGGATCGGTAGGAGGGGTTGCTTGTTGGGCACGGGACCACTGGAGAGGGGGGCAGCGCGGAGGGCACTAAAAATACTCCTGGGCAACCCACTAACCCCGGTGAGAGAGAGGCGGGGTTGGTGGTGCGCAAGTCTCCCCTGCTCAGAACGACCCCGAGGCGCCTCCACACCGGCAGTCGTCCCTCAAGCGGCCTCCTACCAAGCTCGCCATCTTTAGTACCTGGCCAGCTATACAATGGCCCTTCCCACCGCAAACAAGAAGTCCAGATAGCATTATACAAAGGCCAGGTGGCTTCTGTGTACGGGCACAGCAAGGTTAGTGAGAAGAAAGTGGTGAAGCTCTCACTCAACCGGTGAAGCCAAGTTGCCATCTCCCTCGTCTCCCTTACTACTTCGTCCAGAGTAGAACCTGCGAAACCCCAAATCCACAGCTGAATAGAGAGAAACTCCTGCCGTCCCGCCGCCGGCTGCGGGATCGGCCTCGGATCCAAGAAACCACGCCGCCACCCAGGTACCCGAGTTAAGGTGGCGTCGGACGGGTAGTTTCCCAGCGTGTTTACTAGCCAAAATCGGATTATGGCTTGTGATTGATTTTTGGCTAAAAACACCGAAGTCAGTCACACAAATCGATTAGATCACTCTAGCCTTGGTAACAGCTGTACATAAATCAGGTACTTGAAGGCAAAGTCAGCGAAACTGTGATGAAAATTCTCAGCCAAAACCGGTTATAGGCTTGAAAAACGCCGAAAAAGCTACCTATGTGATGCCGCCTTTCCAATTTTCGGGGGTGATGGTGGGTGGTCGGCAGGTGCTTTCTGCCCTCACCAGCTCTACCCTCTCCCTCTTGTTCTCTCTCTTTCGCTCAGGCTGATATATCAAGCCTTTAGTCATAAACATAGGAAAGAGATCTCTCGCCTCTTTCCCCATTGAAAATAATACAGGAAAGGGGAGAGTAAGCCTCTTCCCCATGTTTAAAACTACGGCCGTCAGTGTCTTGACCTAACCACAGTGCTTTAAATCGTGTCTGTGTGTAGTACAACTTTGCTTTCGTGTAGTGTATGGCCAAATTGAGTGGAAAATTTGACTCTGTCGTGAATACAAAACTGGAAAACTAAAGTCACATACTGAAATAGTTGCTGTTGTATAAACAAGATAGTTCCAGCTCGTCTTGAGACTCAAGATGAGCCGAAACTGTCGTGTCTTCAATACAAAAATTCTATATGTGGGTTAGTTTTCTAGTACGTCAATGTTCTTGCTGCTGAAAGTGCAGTGTTATTATTGTCTCGGAGGAGTTGACCGATTTACTGGTACATCAATGTATATACTGTAAACACAAATATGTCTTTATTCGTGGTATAACTTCGATTTCGTGCACTGTATGCCCGAGTTGTTGCCCAAATACTTTCTGAGAGCACTTTCCCGAAAGTGTAGTGCTTTATTGTCTCTCTGAGGTGTTCACAGTTTTATTGGTACTGTGCCTTCGGTGTAAAAATAAACATAGTTTCTTTATTCGTGGCACAACTACGCTTTCGTTTATATGTCCGAATTCTTATCCAAGCACTTCCTGAGGGCAATTTCCTGAACATGTAGGGCTTTATAGTTTCCCAGAGGCGATTACTGTTTACTTCGTAGTTTTCCTACAGTGCAGAGGAATGTGCTCAGCGGCAGGCTAGTGTAAGTCTCTCTCTCTCTCTTTCTCACACACACACTGACACACACATACACACTATTTTCGTAGCTTTTCAATTTGACTATCATGTTGTCAAGAGGTCGAACTAACTCTGCCGTTGTATGTTATATACAGTTACATTATATTCACGTACCGTACATCTTAATTTGGTGGTGATTCTATTTAGCTCAGGAATACTATCTCGTAAACATACAGTTCATTTTCTTGAATCATATTTGTTAAAAAAAAGGAGTTCCAATAAAATATGAATTTATCTCCTTCTTACTGTAATGGTATGTGTGTGACCCGTAGAGTTACACAATGAGTTGGCTGATCGAGAATTAACTCTTCTTACTAAAAATGTATACTGATTTGAGTTGAAAATCAGAGGTTCATGGGGACATTTAAGCCTGCAGTGGTTATCCCCATCATTGTGTCATGTTAGCAGATACTTATTCTTCCTTAGTTTTAACATTGTGCGTCCACTAGCCGGAATATCATAGTTATACGGTATTTAGGTAATTAGAAGGAGGACCATCTATTTGTCTCAACCGCTCCTCCATCCATAGTAGACGTTGGCACTAATGCCACATGTTCTAAAGGATGAAGGGGTGGTTGTGGTGTGGGGATGATCGTCCTCCTAAATACTTAAATACTTAAATACTATGGAATATATATTTGTGAACCCAAAAGTCCAATATAAGAACATACCAGAAACTATTAGCATGATATTGTGGTTTGGGTGGCATCTGGTGTGTTCCTTATTAGTGTCACCACACATTTTCTTCAAGTAAAACATTTTTATGAGAACGCATTAGCGAACAGTGTTTTTTGTTTTTGCCTTTGTTTTTTGTTTGATCCAACCAAACAATCTCAAGTCACTGCTTGCTATTGTCTGTCTTCGTGGTGCGATGCATAAGGTGTTGATTTTCGGTGTGAGCATCCTGGATTCGAATCCACGGACTGCCACATGTGTTTGTAAATTTCATTAATCGATTTTAGGAGTATAGTTGGTTGTTGGAAGGAACATAATAATTGTTCGCATTTATTTGCCAAACAAAACATTTTGTTCGCCCTTAGGTGTCGTATCAAACTGCGCCATAGAACACCTCAACTACAAAGAAATCCTCCATAAATATGATCATGAAGCACCAGCTTTAGCGGATACCAGATTCCAATAGAAATCCGATGCTAAAGTTGTACTTGCGACACTGGATTAACTTTCTTAGTACTGTACGTCCCCTTTTCATTCTACCCTGGTTAATATTAGACGATTTTATACAGCTTAGAAAGTATCTGGAGTAGGATGAATGATACCGAGTGTGGCTGTGAGGTTGAAAGACTACCCTCCGTGACTGTACAGGTATTCCCACATTATTTTAAGGTGCCTGTGTGTGCGTAGGGGGGCAGGTGTGAGGGGTGCCAAAGAATTATTAGTCACCGCTCACCTCGGCAGCGTTCATGACCCTTATACAAAGCTCTCCTCTACGCCATATTATCAACCCAGGCAACCATATCTGGATTTTGCAGTGTGTTCTTGCTAAATCATCACGACTTTGTCTTCGTTCTTTCTATCTTGGGTATGTTCTCTCTAAATTATTTCGACTGTTTAGAATGTGCCTATAAAGGTTTAACCCTTTCAGCACGATGACGTATTTTTCTTTATATTATGGCTACCATTAGATGATTTTCTTTATCATACAATCTACCTCTTGGACTCAAGGGGTAAATACGATCTCAATAAACCCTCTAACTAACACCGGTCCTTCTTAAGCTGCATAAAATCGCCTAGTTTTAGCCAGATTCAAAGGTAAAAAAAGTGTCATCGTGCTGAAGGGGTTAAATATTCGAATTGGTTTATATCATAGCTTGTTGGTGTATTCTTAGAAATTATATCTTCATGATATTTTTCGTTTTTATTCTGTAACCAATAAGACTTGGAAGAGTCGTGGATCCTTTAAACACTTGGTGGTTATTATTTACTGTGGCCCTTGATTAGACGAATTTGTGTGTGTGTGTATGTATATGTGTGTGTGTGTGTGTGTTTTCATTTACTTAGGGGTGAGGGCTGGTCCTGTGCAGATTGAGGTTTGACATCCTCTACCCACCCTTAGCCTTTTCTGTCTGTCTCTTTTCCTGTACTACTTTTCCTTCTTCGGGGGCGGGTGGCTACGAATTCTCCTCCCCTTGTAAAGAAAGGGGCGAGGGAACGCGAAAGTGATCCCAGATCCTAAGAATTGGAACCTTAAATTCTGTTTCTGTTCGGGCTCTGTCTCGAGTTGGTCACCCCAAGCTATGGGGCATGTGCCTGAGTATTATATATACATGCATAAATATAGGTGTTCTTCTCTTGACCCAGCCTTCTTTATCTACCCTCCTTGAGAAACTAGGACACTGGGTCGTCAGTGCCTGAAAACTGACAGCCAGACCTTCACACCTATTCACTCTTACACTGACCTCAACTGTCCGAGAATATATGCTTAATTAACTTATTACCTTTTCTGTTTAGTTCGTTCTTGGCCGCTCCTATGGTTGGAGTCAAAATTTACGAAAATATAATATGTGCTAGGGTTGAGTGAAAGGAATTAGAATCAAATCGTTATTTTTAGAATACCTTTATTTTACTTACTCTGTTAGCTAACTTAGAATATGGCCTATCATGAGTTCGTTGTTATACCTTACCAGATCTACTATATCATACTACATCGCACAGCCCTTCATAAGCTCATGTCTCAGCTAAGGCAAATATTCTTACTTACTTCAATCCACTGTGGAGTGGGTCAGTAGGGGCATGTCTGAGAGACTGAAGGCAGTTTCTGCCATAGCCATCCCTTTTGGGGCGCTTCCTCTGGAATCAGGGATTTAGGTTTGATGATGATGATGATGATGATGACTTCAATATCAAACCGCAGCGCCCCAGTGTGATTGTGTAGAACATTGTGATTCTGGTTTAGAAGCGATGAACGTGTAATCTATTGGAAGGGCAGCCAATATTTCAACGCGTTCTGTGATGTATGCATAATTATGTGTTTAGTATTCTAACCTTAAAAACAAAACTCGTGATGGCATAAATGTATGCAAATAACATCCCACTGAAAACAATCACAATCTTAAAAATAAAGTTATTGGATATGATGGTCTAAAACTCATAATTCTCGAAGGAAACTATGCTCTTTAAAATCATCTTTGTGGATATATAGGCTATAAATTAGAATTCCTATGGCCCCCACGCTCTTTAAATATTGTTGAACTCAAACCCTACCAAACAATTTCCCAGAAGCCGTACCCCCATCTCCCTCGCTGTTAAATATGTGGCAGGAATGTTGTTTTTACTGCAGACTTGGAGGTATTGTTGTTGTTGCTGCAAGTGTTGAAACTGGCGACTGTCCCAGAAGCAAAATGTTTTTTATCTCCACCCAGATACGGCAGTTTGTAAGATGATTGATTCTTTGCAAACACAGTACCGGTACGACATTACTGATTTTTGTGTATATATTATTTATTATTCATTATCTATTATTATTATATGTGAGTACTCAAAATACAAAATAGGGTTGATTATTATAGACGATACTAGGTTAGTTAAAATGTGTTTGCTAATATTGGCGTTGTCATATTTACGATCTGCAATATTATTATAGGATAAAATAATTTTGCGTCGTTCAAGAAATTTCCTCAACTATTTCATAACTTTACACTCAAGACAATTACGTTAACACTAGCAACGGCCACAACCTAACCAAACATAACGTAACCTTACCTTAGCTTACCTCGTTATACATCACATCATCAAAATAATCACCTCACTTAAAAGATTTTTCGTTTCCTCTCCAGACATCCATCAAGCTTAAAATCAATATACTCAAGACCCCCATTCGAAATAAAAGAGTAAAAATTTTCGCTTGTACCTCGGTCAATATAAACGTTTATTAACTTAAATACGTCCTCGGTGATGTAATTAAAATCGTCTGGCGGTAAATGTGATAAAATGTATAATGTCGTATAACAGAGGAGAGCAACTGTCATGAATAAATAACTGTCCTGGTGATTTTTCTTGAGACTGATCAGCAACAGACACCATTGAGTGAATGAAACTGAACAACCGTCAATAATATACTTCTCATTTTAATCATCGTAGGCCCAAATTACCAATCATTAAACCCGAATATAAGTCTTTATGGAATCCAGCTACTACCAAACGAAATTATTCCGCTAATTTTTTTTTTTTTTTTTACTGCAGGTCAAGTCTGATAATATGAACAATAACAATCGTTTACAGGTTGACAATTTATCTTCTTCTTCTTTTCAAATCTAATCCAGTCTTAAAGCTAAAAGTGTTCTAGTATTTAAAATATCTCTTTGCCTGCCCACCAATAGTTTACAGAAGATGGTTAATTTTTTGGTCGATTTTGTCATTGATTTATTATTTGTCTAGTTCCCTCCCTAGACCTCCATCAAGCTTAAAAAAAACACATCCCCAGGATCCTCATTCAAGATATATTTGTAAATTTTTCGGTAGAAAAATTTCCCGGCCGAAGGCCGCTTCCTCCTAAATCATAGGCTCGCTATCGCTAGCCAGGGAAAAATTTGCACCTAAATGACAGGACAAATCGTAATATTGACCAAAAAAAGGGGGGGAGGGGGGGGGGGAGGGGCGAAAGGTCATAAAATCGCCCAACTAATGGGCCGAACGTCTTAAAATCTGAAAACTAAAGGGGCTAAGTATGAGGGAGAAGGGTGTCCAGACAAACCGACCCTCCCCCCTTAACGAGGTGGGAGTGAAAGAGAAGCAGCCCATTTAAAGGCCATAAGGAAGTAAACAGTGAAGTCATTACCGGCAGTGCATTTACTTTTATTGACTCTTGGGGTTTGTTTTAATGCCCTGTATGTTCGGAGATTCATTTGTTTGTTAATTATGTTCCCTTCCAACTGCAAATAAAAACAAAAAACACACACACACACACACACACACACACACACACACACACACACACACACACACACACACACACACACACACACACACACACACACACACACACACACACACACACACACAAACTAAATGCACGAACAAGAAGATGTATCAAGCACTATAATGCACGAACAAGAAGATGTATCAAGCACTATAATGCACGAACAAGAAGATGTATCAAGCACTATAATGCACGAACAAGAAGATGTATCAAGCACTATAATGCACGAACAAGAAGATGTATCAAGCACTATAATGCACGAACAAGAAGATGTATCAAGCACTATAATTCTTCAACCGTTCTTCTTAAATAATCCTTTTTCGGTTCTGTTATGCGAAGTTTGTGTCTAAAGCACATCATTGTATTCTATATTACTTAGTAGTGTAATTATCGATGACATTTAATTTAAGAACATTATTTTTACTATGACACATCAAAACATAACACGGCATAATTGAAGACTATAGTAAAATGAATAGTTAAGTTCAAAGTTAAAAAAAATTAATACAGAAATGTGAAAAAGTAGGTAATAGACGTAACTGAGCAATCAAAAATCAGTATGGTAAATGGGCACTTAATTCCCAAAAGGTAATTATAGACTAATCAGGATGGATGAAATTAAAATTGAAAAGATAAATCCACTAATTAACTTGGAATCTTGAATGAAACATGAGTATTGCATATTATAAACAAAATTAGAAAACAAATTAAAACTGTGAAGAGTATCAAAATATATAATCAACAGAGAAATTAGAAACTTCAGGCAATATTATAAGGCTATTATATTTTCCTGGCTAGAAAATTTAAAGAGAACTTGGGTAAACTTGAAAAAAAATTGAAAGAAAGAAAGAAAGGAAGAAAGAAAAATTGAAAGAAAGAAAAAAAGAAGACGGACGGGAAGGAGGAGACGATATACGATGTAGTATTTCTGGAGCCAATAGGCCCAAGTGTCCAAGTAAGCCACACTATCTTTTTTTTTTTTTTTTTTTTTTTTTTTTTTTTTTTTTTTACTTGATATAATCAATTCAACCAAACTATCGGATTTTTTGGCATCATACAAGTCAAGTTAGTGTTCATATTAATTATAGTATTGGAGTTTTTTTATATGATCATGGAATTATATCAGTTTATCCAAATTATAGGAATTATCCACGTCAACTAAATTATAAAGACGTATATTTTAGTTATTATATCCTGGGTATCTGAATCAAGTTACTATGCATTATATAATTTCACTTAGTAATGTTAGCTTTTTTTAATAATCATAATTGACAGACGTTAAGTTGCTTGGGCTGTTTGTTTCCAATATACCAATTTCAATTATCATACAATTAGCTGTTTCTTCCCTATCTGAGGAGAGAGAGAGAGAGAGCTAGATATATATATATATATATATATGTATATATATATATATATATATATATATATATATATATATATATATATATATATATATATATAGAGAGAGAGAGAGAGAGAAGAGACGTGGCAGCACCCGGCGAAGTATTCTTGGCGACACGTTCTTGGGGGGGGGGGGGGGGATCTCCCTTACCCCCCAATATCCCCCCCTTACTCCCCAACCAGATCTGAACTCGACCCCAACTGTTCTATTCCCTCCGTCATGGCTCCGAATTAACTTAAGGGGAGAGGGTTGGTTTTTCTGACCCCCCTTCCCCCCTTGTCCCTCAGGTATTCATTAGTCCCCATTAGTTTTCATATTCTAGATTCTAAGACGTTCGGTCCATTAGTTTGGCGATTTTGCGACCTTTCACCCCCATTTATTTGTCAATAATAGGACCTTTTGTGCCATTTAGGTGTCGATTTTTTTTCCTGGCCAGCGATAGCGAGCCTGTCATTTTTTCTACAGAAAAATTTACAAATTTATCTAGAAGGAGTGACTAGGGGGTGTTTTTTTAAGCTTGGAGGTCTAGCGAGGAAAATAAAAACAATAACTAATATTAAATACACCAACACATAAACCATAACCCCTTAAAAGTGGGACGAATTAAACATCTCTCTCTCTCTATCTATATATATATATATATATATATATATATATATATATATATATATATCAGTAGTAGGTTGGCCGCTAGGGTACCGGATCTTCAGAATAAATAAGATGAAGAGAGCAAACATCAACTCCATTTCCATTGTTTATTAATTAAGCTTTGACAATATTTCGAACAACTCTGTTCATCATCAGGTGAAACACCAACGATCCTAGAAAACAAACATGATATCTGTTAAAACTTTGTATTTAATATATAGATCTATTTAAACAAGTTTAATGTGACAATTCTACATAATACTTTACTTAAAACTGCTAGACTATAAGTTAATAATTGAAAACAATAACAAGATTTACAAGAATATTACATAATCCTAACTTAATAAACCTGAACATGTAATATAAAATAACATGCAACAAACCATTTCGACCTGCACCTTACGACTATTCCGGGAGAACTAACTAGATTAACTGACTATAGACATTATATATAGCAAGGGATCCTAAAGCACCAAGCTATCAACTACCTGACCACTGAGTTTAGGTTCGGTTTGAGTTTGTCTATGAAGTATTTCTCCCCAATGAAAGTATCGTTCTTGTTTCTGAATTTAGCCAATATCTTAAAATCTTTTTCATTAAATCTGTGGTCCAATTCGAAAGAGTGATTCCTTACTGCTGAAAAGGGCATTTTCGTTAAATATTGACCTGTTCGGATACTTTTCCCCAAATGCTCCAATATTCTAGCGCGGAATGAACGAGACGAACATCCCACATACCCAGCAAGGCAGCTGGGACAGTTAAATTCATAAACAATATTGGAACATAAGTTATTGGGAACAGTGTCCTTTATTCTAAAAAATGAGCGAATGTTAAAGTCATTTGTGAAAATTATGCGAAAGTTAACAGCTGGGAATCTAGAATGAAGCAATTTTTGGAGCTGTTTACGAAAGTCGTAACTGGGTTTACCATAGAATGGAAGTTTTATATATTTCTTAAGTTTCGGGACCTCGTGAACACAGGTTTTAGTTACATATTTACTAGCTAAAAATGACTTAACGGTCTTCTGGACTAAATTAACTGTATAATTATTTTTAACACAGAAGTTTTCCAAAGTCTTAAATTCAATATGTAAAAACATGTAGGTGGAACATATGCTATAAGCTCGGTTAATTAGTCTTGATTGAATTTATTTTATAAATTACGGGTGTAAAACTGAACTGGTTCAGTTTTACACCCGTAAAAAAATTGCTTCATTCTAGATTCCCAGCTGTTAACTTTCGCATAATTTTCACAAATGACTAACATTCGCTCATTTTTTTAGAATAAAGGACACTGTTCCCAATAACTTATGTTCCAATATTGTTTATGAATTTAACTGTCCCAGCTGCCTTGCTGGGTATGTGGGATGTTCGTCTCGTTCATTCCGCGCTAGAATATTGGAGCATTTGGGGAAAAGTATCCGAACTGGTCAATATTTAACGAAAATGCCTTTTTCAGCAGTAAGGAATCACTCTTTCGAATTTGACCACAGATTTAATGATTTTTTTTTTAAGATATTGGCTAAATTCAGAAACAAGAACGATACTTTCATTGGGGAGAAATACTTCATAGACAAACTCAAACCGAACCTAAACTCAGTGGTCAGGTAGTTGATAGCTTGGTGCTTTAGGATCCCTTGCTATATATAATGTCTATAGTCAGTTAATCTAGTTAGTTCTCCCGGAATAGTCGTAAGGTGCAGGTCGAAATGGTTTGTTGCATGTTATTTTATATTTTTGTATTACATGTTCAGGTTTATGAAGTTACGATTATGTAATATTCTTGTAAATCTTGTTATTGTTTTCAATTATTAACTTATAGTTTAGCAGTTTTAAGTAAAGTATTATGTAGAATTGTCACATTAAACTTGTTTAAATAGATCCATATCTATCTATCTATCTATATGCTCAGGCCCAATCCCCATTTTGGGGGTAGCCGACTCAAGACAGAGCAAGAACAGGGAAAACACAAAAACAACATAAAACAAAAAATAAACACAGATAAAAAAACACAAACTCACACACATCCAGGTCACCCAGGAGAAGACCCAGAGACCAGGGTTACCAAGGTCGCTCCAGCACTCTCCCGGCCCCTGACCACCCGGAGAGGTTCCGATCTCGGCAGGCAGACCTGCAGCGGAGCCAAAGCCACAAGCCCTCCCACCACACTTCCAGGCACACCCTTCATATTAATCGTCTCCCCGGGCCAGGCGCCTGATGGACTATTATCTAGTCCAACTTGCGCCCGACCCATATATTAAATACAAAGTTTTAACAGATATCATGTTTGTTTTCTAGGATCGTTGGTGTTTCACCTGATGATGAACAGAGTTGTTCGAAATGTTGTCAAAGCTTAATTAATAAACAATGAAAATGGAGTTGATGTTTGCTCTCGTCATCTTATTTATTCTATATATATATATATATATATATATATATATATATATATATATATATATATATATATATATAGTATAGTTATATATATATATAGTTATATAGTTATATAGTTATATAGTTATTAGCAGACACGAATAAATAGTTCATGTACGCGAATTGTTAAAGTACCCTAATCGTTAATGGGCACGAATTTACCAAAGGCTCCAATCGAACTAGAGTTCAAATTTTGTAATAGGTCTAATCATTCCTGTGTCTGAGTTTTCCATATATTTGTTTCTTCTATCTATCTATCTATCTATTGCCTGACGCCGTGATCCCCGAAGGGGTGGCCACGAACGAACCGCCCCCATGCACCTCTGTCCCCAGTCAGTCGACGCCCCTCCCCCCAACCAGCACCGCCTTCGTTCATGTAGTTCCTCACTCCATCCTTCCACCTCATATTCGGTCTACCTCTCCCCCTCTGTCCCTCCACCTCGCTCTCGTACACCCTCTTAGTCATTCTCTCGCTTTCCATACGTTCCATACGGCCGAACCATCTCAAGTTGTTCCTTTTCACACTTTCCAGCACATCTACCTCCACACCACACCTCCTTCTTACTTCCTCATTAGTCTGTCTATCCCTCCATGTAACTCCGCACGCCCTCCTTAAGTAATTCATTTCCACTGCTCTCACTCTTGGTCTGAGTCTCTCAACCAACGTCCATGCTTCGCTTCCGTAAGTCAGTGTCGGGATTACCACACTGTCATGCAAGGACTTCTTCATATTGTTTGTTTCTTCATATTGTTTATTTGCTCATTGTATATATTGGTCCGAATTGGTGGCATTGTTAATCGGTTTTTCTTCAAAGTTGCTATCTCCAAATTTCCCATAGTCCTAGAAGAAATACTAATAGCAATGAATTATCAAATTATGCAGATTTTCCTTCACGTATCTGTTTTGTATGCGTCGGCCTTTCAATGTTAGTTCAAAGCTACTATACTTCACTGTGTACTTCATTGGGTCCTAATTGTCCTAAAATTAATTACTCTAAAGTTGTCGACGAGCCCAGTTATCCTTAGTATGACGGTCGTATCTTGCCAATATGTGTCGTAACTCTCACACGATTTCCCCCCCCCCCCCCCCTATTCAAGATAAGTTTGATTTTTTTTTCGATAGAAACATGTCCCGGTCCGGTTGTAGGCCGGTTCCTCTGAAGTTACATTCTCTCTATCACTCGCCAGGACAAATCGACATCTACATGGCACGATAGGTCAAAAAATTGACAAAAATGGGACACATTTAGTGGGGTTGAACAGGAGGCAAAAGGGGGTCCAGAAAAATATTAAGTAAAAATATCCCATTAATATTCTCTATGCAAATATATAAAAAGGCATTTCTGCCAGCTTAACTTGAATACATTTTAGTTCACTGATCTCGTTGTTTGTTATTGCTCAAAAAAACAAAAAACAAAGGTGGTGGAAAATATTGACTCTCGTGACAAAGAAAGGTGAATGGGTGGCGAAGGTGCGTAGCTTCTTACTTTGTCTCCTCTTTGTTTGGAGACGCTGCTAAATTATATAGAGATAGGAGTTTTTTTTTTTTTTTGGGGGGGGGGGCTAAACAGATGGGTTCCTCTTTGTTTGTAACTCATTTGGAGAGAGAAATATTGGTCTATTTCTTTAGGCATTGGGACTCAAGTTAGGTAATGTTTACTTTGGTCGTTCTGTTAATTGTAGCTCATTTGAGGGTTGACAGGTAATTGTTTCTGTGTTGATTAGTTCAGCTTCCTTTTATTGTATTTAACCTGAAAGCTACTCTGTTTATCACTCTTTTCATGTATTATATTTAACCCATTCTGTCTTATAATTTTATTCTAGCTATATTTAGACAATTTTGTGCAGTTTAAAAAGGATCTGTTGTAGTAAAAAGGGGCAAGTGTTATTTGCTTGGGTATTTTTTACACTGAATAAAATCGTCGAATAGTAGCCAGAATAAAATTATAAGGATGGCGCCGGTACAGAACGAATTAAGAGTGGTGTTGGCTTATTTTCTGTTAGTTTTCTATATGTCTATGCAGGTGTTTAAGTAGCTCAATATGAATATATAAATACAATAAGGTAGCCTTTCTTCTCATTAACTTTGATATTTTCTCTACGAAATTGTTATGCAATTATTTGAGAAGCTTCTTATGACAATTATATATGTATTCGATCTGAACTTTGAAGGTTAGAAGATCAAAATACTTATACAAAATGTATAGCCCCTCTGCCACATGACATTTCTCTATTTCATTGTTAGATGAGCGGTTAGGATAGCGACCCTCTCCCAATATAAGCTAGGTAATTGAACGAGTTGCATCGGAATATAGTGACGATTCATCCATGCCTTGGGGATCACGTTGTCCGGTAATAAATAGATATATAGAATATATTGCGATATAAAAGTGATTATACTCTGGGGGGTTTTCAACTCACGGTAAATTACAAAGTTCTCATCTATATGTATCAGTTATTTTGAAGATGTTGTAGTGATATAAGGTGCTAATTATATAAACTTGGTCTTACTATGATGCAGAGATATAATAGTTTCATATTTTTCCATTAAGTATCGAGAAATTAGCTGCTAAGGGATTCAATTCATCGTCAGTTGAAATGAAACTGAGTTTAGTGTAAATGCTACCTGTCTGTTCCGGCGCTTGTGGTGCCTGCGGTGATATAAATACAGGTGAGTGTCCTAATGAGGGCACGAGTCATGGCTGCTATAGTCGGTTTTTTCCAGCTGATGGTAAATTGCCATATCTTCATCTTAATTACCTACCTATTACGAAGATTTTGTAGAGAAATATGTTGCTAATTGTCATAACTTGGCAATAAGATTATGCAGAGACATTGTAGTTTCATATATTGGCATTAAGTATCGAGAAATCAGCTGCTAAAGGATTCAATTTACCCTCAGCTGAAAATGAACCGACTATAGTAGAAGCTACCCTGCCATCACGCCACAAGTGTGAGGCAAGGTGGACAATCGCAGGCTAAGGTGACGTCTTAATCTTACAAGCTCAAACATAATTATCACTCTAATCATCTTCCATCTCAAGCAAATACCAGTTTAGTATGTGCCGCGCTCATCCCATGTTTAGAGAGGCACACTACGGTTAATACAGTAAAGGGTTCTAGCTCCCATCCTCTACAATTGCTGATTGACAGAGTTCATTATAATAAAACATAAACGAATCCTAACACCTTGAATGTACACACTACCGGTTCCTACTCCTGGGCCAAACTGAGGCTTAGAACAAAATTTACGAACATCAAAAATGCATATATTAGGTAAAGAATTAGTTAACACATTCGGTTTGATTTGGGATAACTTCAAATATTTGATAATTTCAGAACGATTTCACCATTCTTCAATTTACTATGGATACCATTAAATATAATATATAGGTTAGGATAAATCCGTGAAAGCAGATGATTAATCGTGATAGATTTTACCCCTTGGATTTCTAGGGGTAAATCCTAAGCTCAATAAAATTACCTAAATTTGGCCAAATAAAACTGAAATTAACGCCATCGTTTTGAAAGGCTCATGGGCAGCACTTTGTGGGTTGATTATACCTGCCACTGACGCCACCTTAACCCCTTGAGGGCTATGACGCGTTCTGACAGTATATTCTGGCTATCATTTATTATATTATACAGCTTAGGAACGATCTACAAGAATGAACGGGAGGAAGACCGTCTCTATAACCCTCTGACATACCCATCCTAATTGAAAGAACTCGTTTAATGGAAGAGGGGTATTTTTCTGGCCCCCCTTCTCCCTCGTGCTTAGCCTCATTAGTTTTCTAAGTTTGATGGAGGTCTAGCTAGAACAATACAAAATAAATGGATAAATGAATAAATAGACCAAGCAAAACAGCCACTAGCCCCTTAATGATAGCCAAAATAAAATAAACGCGTCTTCAACTACTGAAAGGGTTACGACGCCGAAGTCAGAGTCACGCGCGGCACAAGTCCGGACAAGGCGAGGTGCCGGCCGGCTTGGCACCTTACAGTGGCTCTCTCCTGGGTATTCCTGGCACTCACTGGCTCTCTCTCTCTCTCTCTCTCTCTCTCTCTCTCTCTCTCTCTCTCTCTCTCTCTCTCACACTGATCTCCTCTTGTCTCCCCGTATTTCCATTTTCTTTGTAGTACAAGTGTCTTCGTTGTTATTTGTCCCCATGCCTGTGTTCAGAACTGTAGATCTAGGATTCGTGATCAGTTGAGGTAAAGTGTGTGCCTGTGTGTGTATCTATCTGTCTGTATTTATGTGTCTGTCTGTATATGTGTTATCTATATGTGTGAGTGACTATGTGTGTCAGGAGAAGCTAGACGAGCGTGTGTGTGTATGTGACTGTGTGTCATGTGAAGTTAGCCGAGCCCTGGCCATGCCGGTATAAGGCCATGCGGATCTCAGATGACCATTGGGAACACGTGTTTACCAATCGGACCAACACTATTGCAACAACTCTCCTGCTAGTTATATATTATACAGTCATACTAGCCCTTGGAGGATTATGGCGCGCTTTAAATGTTTATTATGGCTGCCATAAGACGAATGTATTCAGCTTAGGAAGGAGCTATAGGAGTCTAAGATATAACTGAGTTGGTTTGGACCCCTTAGATTCCTAGAAGTCCTGCTTAAACAGAATATATCGACTAAGAATAACCAGAATATAAAGAAGAAGAGCGTCCTGGAATAGTACACTGGATAGCTATTGCCAGATAAACATACGGTTACTCTCGCCCTATTGTACAGAGTTCGTGTATACCCATACTTTATTATTACGCTGTGTAGTTATGGCGTTATTTTGTTTATCATGGACCACTTTACATACATTTCAGTATGTATATATATATATATATATATATATATATATATATATATATGTATATATATATGTATATATATATATGTATATATATATATATATATATGTATATATATATGTATATGTATATATATATATATATATATATATATATATATATATATATATATATATATATATATATATATATATATATATGTGTGTGTGTGTGTAGGAGACATTTTCGCATAAAATGTAATTCTTACTCATAGGTTTACTTTTAAGTAAACCTATAATCTCAATTTTATTGTATTATATTAAGTATATTAAATCGCAATATTTGTAATAAGAGACATATCAGTTGTATTACGTAATGAGAGTAGTAGTGAATTAAGTAAGTTCTATTTATTAACAGCTCTACCATGTAACTTAGGTTTTATCAAATTACTAAATCTGTTTCACAAACCTTCACTTCTATAACATGACCTCTGACCTCTCTACCCTCTGTTACCCCCCAGGAGCCACACCAGTTGTGTTATATATGACCTACCCTTTCCTCACCTCACTTCTATAACATGACCTCTGACCTCCGTTTCTCTGTTACTCTCAATCCCCCCCCCCCCCTCCGGCCAGGAGCCACACCAGTTGTATTATATGACCCATACCCTTTCTTCACCTCACTTCCTATAACATGACCTCTGACCTCTCATTCCTCTGTTACAAACCCCCCCCCCCCCCATCCTCGCAAGGAGCCACACAAGTTGTATTATATGACCTACCCTTTCTTCACCTGACTTCCTAAAACATGACCTCTGACCTCTCTGACCCCCCCAGGAGCCACGCCAGTTGTATTATATAAATTACGATTTTGTCACCTCACTTCCTAAAGCCTGACCTCTGACCTCTCTTCTCTCTGTTACCCCCCCAGAGCCACCTGAGGCAGGATGGCGCACCAACTGGAGCAGCTGTTGACCTGCTGCATCTGCCTGGACCGCTTCCGTAACCCCAAGCTGTTACCATGTCAGCACTCCGTCTGTATGGAGCCCTGCATGGAGGGCTTGGTGGACTATGTGCGGCGGCAGGTTAGTTACCACACTAGACCCTGTTTCTTTTCAACTGGCGGTAAATTGCAAAGTTACCATCAAGATTTCTCAGTTATTTTGAAGGTTTTGTAGTGAAATATGGTGCTAATTATATAAACTTGATCTTAATATGATGCAGAGACAGAGTAGTTTCATATTGTTTTCCATTAAATATCCAGAAATGAGCTGCTATAGGATTCAATTAACTGCCAGGTGAAATGAAACAGAGTATAGTTTATACGAAGCGATACTATTTTATACGAAGCGATACTATTTTATACGAAGCGATACTATTTTATACGAAGCGATACTATTTTATACGAAGCGATACTATTTTATACGAAGCCATACTATTTTATATGAAGCGATACTATTTTATACGAAGCGATACTATTTGATACGATACTGTTTTATTTGATTCAATGTTATTTGATACTTTTAATACGATCTGTCTGTATGGATCCTTGCTTTGATAGCCTGGTTGACTATGCTCGGTGACAAGTCAGTGATAAATAGATAAAGAGATTCATACATACATTCATGGATAGATAGTTGGATTGTTGAACGGATGGATAAATATATAAGATAATAGAGATACTGAGACGCGTTCCCATACCTATCTACCCACCAACTTATCTACCTGTCTACCTTATCTACCTGTCTACTTTATCTACCCACCAACTTATCTACCTATCTCCCCATTCCTTAACCAGGTAAAATGTCCAGAATGCCGCGCCGAACATCGAATCCCCTACAACGGCGTGCAAGGCTTCCCCTCCAACGTCACCCTCCAAAGATTCCTCGAGGCCCACATAGAGATCACGGGCGAGACTCCAGACCCTCACACAGGTGAACAATAATATCTAAGCTACTGGGGGTAATTCATATAATAATGTTCATGTTTTATCTATCTTATTTTATTTTCTATTTATTTTACTTATTGTGAAATAATGTCCTTGAATATAGATAATTTAATCAATGCTATGAACTATGGATTTAGACAAGAATATATATCATTAGCACCTTTCATTTAGCGATCTGCAGACGGTCGTTCTTAACATGAGCTGAAGCCACAACCTTCATTATCATCTATTAATTAATTATATATTTTTTTGTTCAGGTCAATTCATGGAGCGCTGCAATGTGTGCAACGAGAAGAACTACCTCTCCGTGTGCCACCACTGCGAGAAGAAGATCTGCGAGGACTGTAAGGCGGCGCATACAGACATATTAAAACGGGAGATAGGCCGCATCAACAACCAGGTGAGAGAGAGAGAGAGAGAGAGAGAGAGAGAGAGAGAGAGAGAGAGAGAGAGAGAGAGAGAGAGAGAGAGAGAGAGAGAGAGAGAGAGAAATAAATAGTCACCAGTTGGGGGCACAAGGGGAGACACCCAGTGGTGGGATTACGGGGTGGTTATGGGAATCCTAAGGAGTGAAGGGCGAGGATGAGCTAACCTCCTCCCACTTCCCTCTAGGATAAGGTCATTAAAATAAGTCCTGTGATTGAGGGCCCCTTGTATAGTAGTAGAAGTAGTAGTAGTATTAGTATAAGTAGTAGTAGTAGTCAATCAATCAATCATCTTTATTTCGCAATATACATACTAATAGCATATACATTACATAAAAATACATTATAGTAAAAAGTTTCTAAGTAAAATAATAAAATGAGAAATTTCAAAGTAAAAGGAAAACATAGTTCTAAAAGTTAATAAATGAATGAATATCAACATACTCTTACAGAACTGCACATTATAGCTGTTGTCGTACCTCGTTATACTAAATGACAAAGAGGTGCTCCTGCTGATTTTATATATTGGTTAATTTATCATAACTACACAAGGAACCAAAGATTAAAAGCATGACATAATAAAAAATGGATCAAACCATACATTTAATGACAATTAAGAACTCTGATTAGCAGTACAATGGTTGTAATTAAAAATAATGTTAATTCAAATAACTTCGATTAGCAGTAAAATCATTGTACTTAAAAATAATGTTAATACAAATAACTTTGATACAAATCGACTACAAATATTATAAATATAGAATCAGAGTTACAAAATGGAGATCATAACCTGGCTCCAGGTAACAGTACGGGAGGTCGTCGAGCTTCGTGTCTCTGTACCCAATGAATTCTTGCTATAATTATGTCTAGTTCATTTTGTGAGGCTGATATATTATACAAATCACGAAATGTATTGTGAATATAAGTACAAAAATATCCAAGTTGTAACCACGGGAGATTGAACCTGATGATAGATGATCTGGAATGTAAAATTATTTTATAAAAACGAGCTTGTACCCGAGCCAGGTGATGTCTCAGTAATAACACACCACAGGACTCGGCCGCCTCGTGGCTGCTGCGGTAAGAGGGAGCACCAGTTATGCGACGCAATGCATAATTTTGAAAAAGCAACTTCAAATGCTTTGAAAAGTTTTACTCTTAAGACATTGCTGTTGTTCCATAAACAAAGTTCGTAATCAGGTATGCAATAAGAATTAAACAGAAATAAAAACGTATGTTTATCTAAATGTTTAAAATCCCTTAAAATGCTATTAAAACTAGCGTGAAATTTCTTGAGATAAAATTCTATATCGTCTTCATCCTGCAGATCCGAGCGTATTATATGTCCAAGATATTTATATGCATCAACGACATCAAATATATCTGTACCTAACTGTATTGTACATTCGTTATTTTTAGTGCTGTGTGACTTACATTTCATGCATTTAGATTTACTTTTATTTATTTCTAAACCAAGATGTTTAAGTTCAGTAGACAAATGTGTTTAGAGAATTTCCATTGTGTCTGTAGTTCTGGCAATTAATACTAAGTCATCAGCGTAAGCGAGGATATTCATTCTAGTTGTTCCTAATTTAAAGCCATGCTCTATGTTAGCTATTTGTTTAATGATGTCGTCAATATACAATTTAAATAAAAATGGAGAAAGTATACCTCCCTGCCTGTAGTAGTAGTAGTAGTAGTAGTAGTAGTAGTAGTAGTAGTAGTAGTAGTAGTAGTAGTACCTTGGGACCCGCAGAGGGCTGTTCTTGGTCAGCATCATATGTATGAATTACTTAATGTTCATAGGGCCTCTCCAAAGGGTCCCAAAAGGTCTCCAAGGGAGGTCTTATAATAAGGACCCCAAGCTAGCGCCAGTGTTTGTACAGTAGAGTTTGTCTTACACCAATCGTTTTCTAAACAAAAACAATCGTACCCAACACATAATGCACCCAAGATTATTTGTTACCAAGGAGGTTCATATGGATAAAGATAAATTGTCATCATAATGCTGTTTAGAGCAACTAACCGCAAATTAATATAAGAAAAGGCAAGACGGAGTGAGCCAGGTGTGTACCCAATTTAACCAATAGACAGTTAGGTGTCAGAGTGTGATAGATTGAGACAGGTGAGGCTGGCATAGTTTAAGGGTAGGTTGCTTGCGTAGGCTATACTTTATACTAACTGATTAACCAACTCCAATAAAGCACTTTTTATAACGAGACTTAGGGACGAATAAATCTTCTTGGTCGTTTTAGTTCTATATTGTTTCATTTTATTTTACTCTTTGTGGTATTACAAACTTATAAGCTGACTAAAGGCTTCCACACATGTTCAATCCCTAACTCCATGACCATTAGTTCACAGGCCCATGAGCTTACATTGAGCGTGTTTGTCAATACGTTGACGGTTTGTGCAGGTCTTACAGGACTATACATACTGCCAAACGTTTCACATACAGTCTCCAATTGACATGAAAAGTACGGTCAAATAAAAAATTCCCTCCAACGTTTGCTCTGGGTAAATATATAACCATGGCTGTGGAATCTTGAACGCAAAGTAACTGCATTACAAGAGTGGGGGCGAGAAAGTGGGCAGTAGGGTTACGGTTGTTCTGATGTACAAGCTTTCAAAAATTTCAAAACTATATGTAACTTTACTGAGATGATAAAATAAAGGACGTCGCATTATGTTTTACTTTTCCTCAACCAATAGTCTGGATTAAGCATTTTTGACAGATTCAGTACACAGATTTACTGATTCACTAATTTATTGAACAACTGACTGCTTGAAGGTTTGTATAACTGTCTGACCAATTGACCGACCATCAAACTAAATCTCTTCTACACTTTCAGGTGAAGCGTGCGTCCCACCGTCTAAACGACCAACTGTCCACCGTGGAAAGAAATATCATCAACCTCAAGCAGAACACTGGCAGCGTCTCGGAGGAAATAGAAAACATCTGCAAGCGCCTCCAAAAGTCAGTGAGAGACCGATGCGACTTCTTGAAAACGGAGGTATGATTTATAATTTTTCTTTTTAAAATCTTTGTTCTCTCTAAAGATAAAATAATTTTCAGTAGTTCGCCATGAAAATAAAAGACGGTTGAAGTACCTATCTTATTTAACTTGTATATTATTTCTTAGTTCTCATTATCCTCTCTCTTATGTACCTCGTATCACACCTCCCCTCTTCCATATCTCTTAATTCTCCTTCTCTCGCTCTTACAGGTAGAAGGCTACTACAACAGCGAACTGAACAACCTAACCGTGCTGAAGGAGAGCTTAGACCAAGAAGTCTCCAACATCTCCTCAAACATCGAACTGGCGGAGAAGCACATGGACGACCACACACCTTGGGACGATGCCGAGCTGATGGACACCAAAGACATCTTCCTCAAGACCATGGAGTTCATCCGGAGCTTCGACTATGAGGCTGGTGACTACAGCAGAAGAGCGCGCTTCAATCCTCCCGACGACATCAATAAAGTAAGTGATGCAAATGAGCAGGCAAACCTCTCTGCAAGATTAGCAGGACAGATTCTAGCAAGTGAGCATGAACAAGAAAGAAGTGCTTTCAGAAAGTAAAGCTAGAGAGCAAAGTTCAATCACTCCAACAATCTCAGCAAAGTAAGAACTATAGAATAGAGTAATATCAGTCACAACCTAAACAAGACTCAAATAGTTTCCATCAACTGCATTGGCAGATATAATACCATGTCAGTTGTAGTGGTAAATCATGCTCGGACAGGGGGCTCTTCAGATAGCCATGGTGGACTGTCCCAAGACCACTAAAATAGGGATTACAGACATGCTGGTGCTGACTTGATGTAAACAAATCATCTGTAGATCGGGCGATGCAGAAGATGGGGCAGACTGGACTGGACCAAGGCATGCCCATGCAATAATATGGAATTGCCTTTCAAATTATAAAAAATAATAAATAAATAGACATGTGACATTATATTTGACCAGTTGTCCTTAGATGTGCATGCTGGCATGATGTCCCATCCCACATATAGTTTTAAGTTTGTTCAGTACGAATGTTTGATGATACACCTAACAGAAAGTGCTTTTTTCGGTAACTTTGGTCTGGATTATTCTGAATTTAACTCCAATGATAAATCAATTCTTTCTTAAGACTCCACACAGATTGTATGGGTTCCATGTTTCTGTCCCACAGAAGCCAGTAGCCCTAGTTCTTGGGTGACCTCTCCTTTCACTCGTCCTTCGTTCAATTCAGTAAAATGTTTATTACAAGCCTTTAAAACGACTTCCGTGAAAAACTGGTACGGTTTTGGTTAGTACATTATGTTTGTTTATCTTGTCCCACAGATAGCCAGCAGCCTGAGTTCTCTAGGCGACCTGTCCTTCCAAGGGTCCAACAAGATAAACGACAGCTATGGCTCGGGTCCGGCCATGGGTTCAGGCCTCATGAAGAGTAAGAGCGACCACCGCCTGGCAGCGCAGTTCCGGGACCAGGACGAAGGCTACGGCCACTCAGGCAGGACCTCACCGCTCATGCGCAGACGCTTCGGGGAGAGGAACGCGGAGAGGTATAGTCGGTCTCACGATCTCATAAACACCAAACTACCTTACCTTAGGCAACGCTAAAGTGGACACTGCAATAGACTCGTCACCTGTATAAAAATCACCTGATAACAACCCTAATTGACACAATTATCTTTATTATTACTCTCAATTTGTCAATGAATATCACCAAAAAAGTGTCACTTATGAAGGTACACGGTGATATATAGTGCAGGTGGTGGGCTTAAGGCAGTGAGACTTGAGTGTTATCAATGTTAGAGATCCCATGAAGGCGAAAATAGATCCACCAATCGCAATTGCCATACCACCTAATACTACCGAGAATTTACAAATTTTTAGTCAACTGTACCTAGAGAATATGGTAACACTACTCAGTGTTTATACTACATTTATACAATCTCTAAATCCATAAGCTGAGAACACTTAAACACAAATAAAAAGTTGGCCATCAAACGTAACTTAAACATTATCAAGACACTATTAGAGACTTATGTTACCAGTATGGCCTTCAGACCTGCATGGATGAAAATTGTCTATTACTCTGGGATCTCTAGCCTGCCCACCACCCTCCTCTCTTCCCTCCACTAACCCGCATCTACTGGAACTACATTCTTTCTTCCTTTCCTTAAATGCTGTACTCTCTCAGAAAGTGTTTGTCTGTAATCAGTATCAATCAAAGTTTCATCTCCAGCCAATAAATTCTCTACTGCAATTCGCATGCAAAAAATAATTTGAAATATCTCATAACTAAAAAGTTTGTCCAATTTCCTACATATTTTTAAAAATTAGAATTCCAAATCGTACTTTATATTAATATTTTGATAAAACACTTCTGAGTGAGTATACCATAACTGAGAATGTGAGACGGACTATATGTAAGAAAAACCTAAAATAGTTGATGTCTACAAGTTGACAGTAACGTAGAGTCCCTTAGAGAACTATATATCTATACACTTAGCAAGGAACAAGAGATGCTCAGTCAATGTTGTCACTTTAGAGGAGCCACTGTGTCGTGTTGAACAGAGCCGTGTGTAGGGAGAGTCATGCCAACTATACTTACAGTGACGGCCATGTTGGATATCTCTGGCGTTTATTTCACGATAATATATAATAAGTTTTGATAAGCTTGTCTTATGAGTGGGGTCTACAGTGTTTAATGATATGAAAACCCAGCCATAAAGATTTGTGGACTTTTTAATATTTTTGTCATTATTACAATAAGTTTTTCCTCATGGAAAGCCTAATGGGAGCCACCATTCCTTACAGAATTTCCTTTTGGTATACATCATGATATGCAAAACGTAGCATGGTTTATTGTTATAATTAAGCTAAAATATACAGCATTCCAATGGTCATTTTGCATAATGGAAACATGCTAGGTCCAGATAGTTTCTGAGTACCTATGAGACAAGTAATCAACACAAAAAGCAATTCAAACACTGGTCGAGGTATCCACCATGGCCGCTGTATAATCCCAGTTGGCGTAAACCAACCTACGCAAGGCTCTGAGATTCCGTTCCCCGCTGGTTCTCCCGCCCTTAGAATGCTTATCTTGAGGAGGAGTCACATGGACGATTTTACCCGGCAATTTTCCAGCACCAATTCTATTTTGGTAATATTTAGGGAGTTCTCTGGCATTGATACTAGCAACTTCATCCTGGAAACATTCCAGGGGTCTTTGGTATTGGTATCGGTGACTACAATGAAGGTAGATTAGTTCACGTAGATGGATTCTTAAAAAAAACTTTAAATCAGACGATGCCATCCAAGAATTGCTGAACAATATTGCCAGCTAAGGTAACTATGTGACTTTCTCTTTATGCACCCCTCGTAGTCACGGCCACTTGTTCTCAGTTAGTGAGCTACGAAACCATGATTCGTATCAAGTATGGTATAATTTCGGAAGTAGAATGAACTCTACTTGTACTTGTGTTACAAAACACAAGTAAAACGATTCTACTTTTTCATAACTCTTATGTCTAACTTTCATGTCTATGATAACATATGATTGAATGCTTAACGTTGCGATATTTATATCGCAACGTTAAGCATTCAATCATAAATTATGTTATAGACAAAAAAACGTAAATTGGTCTCTTCCAGATGATCATATATATATATATATATAGAGAGAGAGAGAGAGAGAAAAAAAATTATGCAATCATTACCCAATTACACTTCCAAACGTCTTTCAATTTAATCTTGAATGAAAATACAGCTGTTGTGAAGCGCGATCAACTCTAAAATCTTGTATCGTGTTTTTCAACGGATAATGAAATTCTCCTGGTTTCGTAACTTACAATACGGCTTCAGATGTCTATGAATATGAGTTAAGGTGCGTGCTATTACATTAAACTTTTTTGTTTTGGTGGATTTGAGTATTGGCCATGCATAATGAATATTCTAATTACTATGCTTGGGACTTCTGTAATATCAGTAGCCTACATTTCCTGTAACATTAAATTCTACTTGTACATGGATGCTAAATTAGCAATAAGTGCTCAAATTACATGAAGTAAAGGTTAATGTGATGGTTCCTTTGCTAACACCATCAGTTATTTTCACGGGAGGTGGACGTCAGGTTGTTCATTACTCTATTACTCAGATTATAATAACTACCTTATCGAACATGTGTTTAAGTTATTTTTATAGTTTTTTTTTTGGAAATCACAATGCAGTTGTTATAATTAAAAAGAAAACTTTGATTTGAGAGCTATTTACAACTGTATGTTATTAAAAAGCATGATTATAAGACCTCATTCCAAAATATAAATCATCCGAACTTAAACATAAAATATATAATCAAGTTTCATTGAAAACAAATCCGAGGAAAACTACACATGGCATTCCGTTTTATATCACTACCTACAATCTGAGATCAATCAACTGTGAATATAACTATATATGCTTGTCCTCCTTTGCAATGTTGCTTACCTGCTGTTCTGCTTAGCTAAACGTTCCTGCTTCATTCTTCTTTCAAACTCAACTATACTAGTTTCTTTGATTAGACCATTTCTATGCTTTCAACTTTCATATCATATTCTTTCTCCATAGCAGTATTCTGCCATTTCTAAATAATTTTAATCACTGCATATCAATCATTTGCATATATTTTCAACTTTTAGTTTGGTAATCCAGGTTAATCACATTAATTGTATTATCATTTACTTCACTTCATATAAGTTCAGAAAACGTCCTATTTTTCACTTGCTAATTGTTGTTGTTGTCGTTTCTTAGGGCTGCCTGGCCGAACAGCCCCGAGTCCTTAAGGAAGGCCATGGCCACGATCGGGCTTTCCCTCTAACTTACTAGCTAGTACTAATTTTGCAGTTAAAAAAATCTTGGCCACGCAGTCATTTCGTCATTCTTTCATATTGTTTTCATCCTCACCCTTTCAAAAAATTAATTTTCAACTAACTTCATTTTTATCATTCACCGAAATTTCTTTCGAAATAAATTTCTACTTAAATAAAGTCCATGCTTTTGCTGTAAACCCTCTAACTAACTACGTACTTTAAGTCCAACTTAAAAGGATACTGATAAATCTGTTTTGTGTTCTTCAGTCATTTTTCTTCTCCTATGACTTGACTGTCCGAGATCAATTTTTTCATTAGATCCACGTTATTTTCACTAAATACCCTAATTACGCCATGCTTAGCAATGACCAGGACATTGTGATGTTGAAGACCTTGGCTTACTGGTGGAGTGGGTGCTTGGCTTTTGTTGTTTCATCACTGGGCGGCCTTATGACGTTCCGACCACAACAGCTACTGAAGCATCTCCACCTGTTCTCTTGTTCCCCCCCTAGTCGCGGCCCCACTCCTGTGCCCCGCTCATCTGTTGTATACACAGGCACGACGAGGATTCCACGGCTGACTCTGGGCGGCGCCGGTTCCGCTCAAGATTCATGCGCAAGGAAGAGGACGAGGAACGTGCGGTTCGCGACTCAGAGCAAGACGGCCCCAAACGTCCACGAGTCTTCGACACCGAGGACGTCTCGCGTGGCCCCCTATCAGGCATCGTCCGACTCTACGACTCACCACGCGTCATGAAGCGTTTCCAAGAGAGAGACCAAAATAAGAATAAGAAGAAGGAGGAGCCACCACCCAAACCTGTCCAGCAGGCTACCTTACCTAAACCCCCAACCACCCCCATTCAACGTAAGACCTCACGTCAGACAAGTGAGGATGATATTGATAAAATAAAAAAGCAAAACAAGCAAGCAGAGTCACCATCTTCATCTGCAGGAGCAACAGCTACTTCTCCTACAGTTACCTCCACACCATCCACTCCTACCACTCTTAAACCTGCAGGTGAACGTGTGTCCTCTATCAGGGAGGATCAGCGTGTTAGCCGTGTAGATAGAACCTCCACCTCCCCTCGATCCTCTGCCAATCATTCTCCTGCCTCCTCAGTCACTCGGGAGGATGATACCAGCAGCCGTCGTCGTGATTACAGTGGTTCACGAACAGATAGTGTAGCATCAGCTAATGGTGCCACCAGCCGTAATACACCTTCCAGAAAAACTAGTGTGGACACTGGTGTAACGAGTGTCACACAGCGCACATATCCTTTCAGTCGATCTTCATCAAATTCATCTGTTGGTGACAGAGACAAGACTGCAAGTGGTACACGTAGTCCTCGCACACTAGATACAGCTAATATTGAGCGCCGTCTTTCCCGCTCTAACAGCACTGATAGTAACAAGTCAGGAGATGGTGCTACCTCACCAAGAAAGAATACAGGAGCTGCCTTCAGCACAGACGAGCTCAAGAATCGCTTTGTGAAGTCTGACCCAAAGCAATCTACTTCCAAACCAGAATCCCCTAGAACAAATCCCCCAAGTAGTTCTCGTTTTCAGTCACGTTTTTTAGGCCGAGCCGGTACTCCTTCAGTAGAGGCCTCGAAGGAATCAGGGAATGATGATGATGATGATGAGACCAGTGAAGATTCCGAGTCCGAAGAGAGTGAAGAGTCATCCGATGAAGATGAGGAGGAGGAGGAGGAGAAGACTTCTGAATACTCTCGACCGGACATTGGGCCCTTACTGGGGAGAAGTGCCCAGTCTCGCGATGTAGCTGGTAGTTCTAGTTCTAGTAGCTCTAGATGGGGTGACCGAAGCTCTTACCCACCTGCCTCTGCCTCTACCAATGACTCAGGGTATACAAGCAGCAAGTATGGTAGTAGCAGTGACAACAGTAATGGCAGCAGTAGCAGCAATAGATATGGAGCTTCATCTTCCAGCAGCATTAGTAACGACTCGGGAATAAGCAGTCACCGACGCCCATCTTACTTGGAATCCTCCAAGTCTCAAGCCAAAGAAAAGGAGGAAGATTTTGACTCCAAGTATCCCTATTCTAGTAAGTACCTGAACCGTTCTCGGGCTGCTGCGCCCGAGGAAGATTCCAAACCTAGTTTCCAGAGCCGATTCCTAAACCGCTCAAAGAGTTCTGCTGTGTTAGGCCCCGATGATGCAAATGAAGATTCGTCATCAACCTCTTCCACTCATGGCACTGGACGAGCACGTTTTGAAGAATTAAAAGAGAGACGGCAACGACTGGCCAGGAGCAGAAGTTCTGCAGGATTGGAGGATGAGGATAGTACAACTGATACAAATTCTGCAGCTAACTATCGTCCCCGTTATGGCCGTACTGAACCTGAAAAATCGTCACCATCACGGTCCACCTCAACAGCATCTGCAGCAGGATCATCTGCAGGCAGCAGCAGTGGTGGAGGTGATGATGGTGGGTCATCATCCACCCAATTATCCAACTGGGCCCGTTACCTTAAAAATAAATATGGAAATAGGAGTAATGCAGGAGGAGATAGTGGGGGTCGAAGTTCCATTGGCAGCGGTACTTCTAGCTCAGGCAGTGGTCTGGGTGCCACTAGTAGTAGCAGCAGCACCAGTGGGGCCAGCAGCCTCCTCGGTAGTTCAAGGTCCAGTAGCGGTGCATCTGGGGGCAGGGCCATATCACGGTCCCGTTCCTCACACCTTCTTGGTCTCGCCAAAGAGGGAGAATCTTCTGAAGACGATTCAAAAAACGTGCACGCTACCCCTACTTCCCAACCAGCAGGTACGCTGGTTCCTACTCCGTTCGGAAGTATACATAGGAGCCAGTACCTGCAGAAGCAGCGCCTCTTACTTAAGATCGGGAGTAGGGGTAGTGACCCAGGAAACTTTACATGGCCAAGAGGCATAGCAGTTGGACCAGACAACAGCATAGTGGTTGCAGACTCTAGCAATCACAGAGTGCAGGTGTTTGACCAACACGGCAAATTCATCAAGGAGTTTGGCTCCTACGGTAGTGCCGAAGGTGAATTTGACTGTCTGGCAGGTGTGGCTGTCAATAGAATAGGTCAGTTTATTATTGCTGACCGTTATAATCACAGAATCCAAGTTTTTGATCCCTCAGGAAACTTTTTAAGGTCCTTCGGTAGTCAGGGTGGTGGAGACGGACGATTCTCCTATCCCTGGGGCGTGACCACAGACGCCCTGGGCTTCATCTACGTGTGTGACAAGGAGAATCACCGAGTTCAGGTATTCCAATCTGATGGATCCTTTGTGGGGAAGTTTGGAGCGATGGGTAACAAGCCGGGCCAGCTAGAGCATCCACACTACATTGCTGTCTCATCCACCAATCGCGTCATTGTCTCGGACTCCAACAACCACCGAGTGCAGATCTTTGACATCAATGGCAAGGTTACCACGACATTTGGAACGGAGGGTAGCGACGAGGGACAGTTTAAGTTCCCACGGTGAGCACATACACACATGTAGCAATGCATGCACGTATACATATCACATATACACATATAAGCATAAGATATACACATGACAAGTTCATATACACCTACCTCAAACAGAAATTCACACATACATACATTTTACTCTTACTTTATAAATAAATAAATATATATATACCGTATATATATATATATATATATATATATATATATATATATATATATATATATATATATATATATATATATATATATATATATATATATATATATATATATATATATATATATATATTTACTGTATATATATTGTATATAATGTATATTTATTTATTAAATTTATTAATACATTTATTTTATTTTATATATTTATCTTATTTATTGTGTATATACTTCCAATATACAATATATAACTAATGACATAATTATGACATAAAATGGCCAATAATGTTACTGGTTCTGGTAATAATATCGATATAAATAATAACATAATTTCCATGATGATAATAATGAGACTAACAACAAACCAACCCCCCACTAACAATCTTGCAACCCACCAACAACAGGGGTGTAGCGGTGGACGACCAAGGTTACATCTTCGTGGCGGACAGCGGCAACAACCGCATCCAGATATTCCACCCCGACGGTGCCTTCCTCAGGGCCTTCGGGTGCTGGGGTTCCTCCGATGGGGAGTTCAAGGGCTTGGAGGGCGTGGCGGTCATGTCCAACGGCAACATCCTCGTCTGTGACCGCGAGAACCACCGCGTCCAGGTCTTCTGAGCAGGTGGGGGTCTTTGGAGTCTAGTAGTGATATACGTGATGTGTAATTCATTTCTTTCATGGTTCAGTGTGACTTGATAGATATTCATCTGAATATAAAATCTCCAAATTACACTGCTATGATTAAATACAAGTAAGCCCTAAATATGTACTTCTTCAACTTATTGATCATTTGCTTAACAAATAAAATTTAAGATATTTAGTGAACACTATAATCATTCATTGCAGACTGTGCAATGTACAACAATGGATTAGTTGCGACTGTGGTAGGCCTACATGTACCTAAGGTTAAAAATGAAGCTATTCACATTATATTTATCCTTATATATAACTGCAAATAACTTAAATTTACTTATGTGGATAATGTTGCCTACAGAGACATGGAGAGAAGGCACAGAAGAGAGACGCGGTGGATGAAGCCAAACACTTGAACTTACAGCTACCAGATGAAAACAATGGTAACTTCAACCATGGAAGATCAACCAACACCATCTTTAACCCGGATCATACTCATTCCTTCGACCACCTAGAGGGAGAGATGTGCATCCCAATTACACACTCACGAGTAAATAAGCCTCTTTCAATACGATGGCACTATTATATCTCTATTCCGGCAGTCATTAGTCGATTTTATTTGGCTAAGGGAGGTCCTTCAGAAATCAAAGGGGTAAACAGTATCTAAATCAACAATTTTACTCCCATAGGTTCTTCTTAAACTAATTAAAGCCGTCTTATGATGGCCAGAATAAATTGTAGAGAGTTGGCATCGTACTGAAAAGGTTTGAATATAAATAAAGATCAAAACTGGCCCACAGCGAGCCGGAGACAGCAGTTTGTAGAACTTGTTTGATGATTGAACATTTGCACGTAGATTGATTTTCGGGGTTGAACGGATTTTCCCTGTCAATCCGCTTCTAACCTCCAGGGAGACTAGTCATTTACCCATTGCTGGCTTCCATTTTGGGGTGAGAGCAGTGTGTTTGAGTCCTGGGCGGGGCTGACTCGAGGGCTGAAGGCCATTTTGTCAAGTACGTCTTTAGGGTTAGCTGATACGAGTTATAGTACCACATAGAACAGTATCCATATTGCTTAACTTGCAGGACCGATTGCAGATACCTATATTTAATATTCAGCAAGTACTTATCTAATTTTGGCTAACTAATATTATAGGTTAAGATAATCCTGGGATGCCTTGAAATTCCTAAACTGTCTGCAAAGTGCTAGAAGAGAGTAAAATATACTTGGTAATGCCTTATAATTTCGTAATAACTAATACATAGACATGTTTGACACATGGCCCTGAGACTGGAAGGATCGTCCAAAAATTCATTCCACAAGCCAGCGCGGAAAATCAGTGATGGCCAAAATAATGAGCGTCAAGTGAGCATTAAGCATATCTTCCTGTACATAGTTCTTCCATGGTAAACAATTATCAATACATGAGTGACCAAGAATGATGCTCACTTTCCATTTGGTCATATTAGAAGAACTATTTACTGTGGATAGTTTCATGCACTACTGGCCCGTTAGACTCCTCTCTGCCCAGGACCCTCACCTGAACACCCGACTTGTGATTGCTAAAGACGGATTAACTTGAGCGATTTTCCGGCAACTTCTTTCTGGTTTTGAAGCTTTTGCATTAAACTTTTGTAAGAATCCTGTCACCTCTTGATAAACCATGTTTCAGTCTAGTCACCGCTACCAGTGCTATGTAGTCCAGAGATGTTGCCAGAATGTTAGCGATCAAAAGTTGTCGGAATAAGCGCTTGTGTTAGTCCGCCTTAAGATACTGCGTAGTGCTGTGCTCACTACACTATACATGTTGATAAACCCTCTTTGTACATATGTGCATTTTTGTATGAATATATGCCAGCATCAGCGCTGAAATAGGCTCCAGATCGTCTGAAAGCTTCAGGAAGACGTGTGTCCATAATTGTAAACTAATTCTGAATGCGTGAGAGCTTGTGCACTTTGGTTAGGAAAATTGTTTTGTTGTTTTGAGTCTGAAAGTACCCTAGTCGGCAAGGTATTATATTGTGGTCAGGTCCACCCTAGTGATGGGTCACGTGGAGTTGTCTGTTTAGGGGGGTCACCTGCCTTATTCCTCTCTCTGGGTTGTATCCATTCGGCTCCATTCAGCCTGCTGTTTTAAGTAGATTATTCCCATCCAGGTGTCGATTAATACCTGGCGAGCGATAGCAAGCCACCATATCTTGGATAATATGTTAGACAGCTGGTTAAATTTGTACTCCGGCAAAGTCGGATTTCTCAATAAAATACTGGCTCTCGGAAAAATATCGACACCTGGATGGGGATAAATGTCTTAAAACAGTAGGCTGAACGGGGCCAAATGGATACAACCAAGAGAGAGAGAAAATAGAGCAGGTCACTCCCCTTAACCCTTGGGTCATCCAACATTCAGGAAATTGTTTGTAATTTAAATTTAGGCAGCGTCTTTGTTCAAACACTGACTGGTGGGAATAATCCAAATTTGGTTGTACTGGTGGACTAAGACATAATTTTGGGTCAAGTAGCTGTATTTGATTTATTTTGGAGATAATGTTAATTTATATTACATATTAAGTAAATAATAAATGATTATATATATATTAATGTTGGATACATATTGTTGTTTGTAGTTCTAATACACCTTTTTCATATTCAAGTGTTGTAAACATAAGTGAAAAGGCCACTTACACTAAAAAATAAGATCGACAATATCTCGTAGATAATCCAAGCAACTTATTTATTTATCATAACAATTAAGAATACTTTTGTAGGCCTAACCTTCACCTTTTGGCTTGATTGTTTTGTGAGCAGTGTGACTTAGAGGCTAAATCTCACAGGAACAACATGTTAAAATATCTCTTTCGCTTTGATAAATAGCTCGCCATTTCTTTTTCCAACTCATGATCGTCATTTTCTGTCACATGTATTTAATCGTTGATATTTTTTTTACTTCAAACTGTCAATGAAAACTGTATTTTTAGTGTTATGTTGTCAGTTCGTCTTACTTATGCCATTATCAAGTGACTAAGCTAATACCTGGAAGTGGCTACCAACGAAATGTGGTTAATAAAGTTCTCATACAATTTTATATTTTTTGGAGTGTATTATTATCGTAATCTTTTCATGAGATATAGTCTATTATATTCTGATCAATTTATTTCCTTTATTATATTGATTTATTTATAACATGTTCCTGGATATGAAAGCTTCCTATCACACTGGCTGTAGTCGAGTGTTGTCTAGTTCTTGGCAATTATTATTACTCTTGATTTACTGAATGGAAGACTGTCACTGTTCCTTTTACAACATACAGTATTGCTAGAACAAGAAGATCACTATATGCTGCTTGTCTTATTATCCCCACTTGTTTGTCTATATTTACATCTGAGTATCTATATTCATGGGTCTGTTTATCTTCCTATCTATCATTATTTCCATTTACACATTTGGCTATGATTGTACAGTCGACCAAATAAGTGATGTCGCGGCACCAAGTATATTTCGATCAATAATTGGTATCAGCACTATCTAAACATTACTTCATCATTGCAAGTGAGATATACAAACGTGTTCCTATCTTTACACACCCTATTCAACATCTGACAGACATTAATACAGCACACAGCGAGCAAAACTTAATGCAAGCGGAGACGAGACTTATTTGGCCAACCGTAGAATCGGCCTAATAAGCGATGTCTCGGCACCAATTAAGTTTTGATCAATAATTGGTATCAGCAATATTTACATATGATTTCTTCTTTTTGAGTGATCTATACAAACATTTACCCACCCTATTCAACATCTGACGGACATTAATACAGCACAGAGCGAGCCAAACGTAATGACAGCCGAGACATGACTTATTAGCGCGACTGTATATAGCTCGTAGTCAAGAGGTAAGCACTATAGTTTTCCTACTTTCAACTACGAGATGGCATAAACTTGATTACATGAAAATAGTTTTTAATAACAGAGAAAATCAAAATTTCCATAAAGGTAGTTAAAATCAAATAGAAAATTTAAATAACTGAAATGGTTAAACAAAGAAATAAGAGACTTACTAATGCTCCAGAAAGGGTTCTTAAGGGGAAATGTTTAGCCCAATTAGTTTTCAGAGTTTATGACATTCGGCTCGTTAGTTTGGCTAATTAAAGACCTTTCGCACCATTTCTTTGTCAATATTAAGACTTTTCGTCCTCATTTACTGTAGGTGTCGAATATTTCCTGCCGGGCGATAGCGAGCCTGTAATCTTAAGAGAATATGGCCTTTGACCGATAACATTTTATATCGAAAAATGTACAAATTTATCTTGAAGGCGGGGGGGGGGGGGTCTAGGGAGTGCTTTTTAAAGCTTGATGAAGGTCTAGCAAGGAAACTAAAAAATAAATAAATATATAAATGAATAGACTCAAAACATTTACCACTGTCCCCTTAATAGCTCACAAGCAGTCACACAAGCACTATTTCCGGCCATGTTCAGTCGGCAAGTTATTCTGAGTAAATTGGTACTCTGTATATATTAGTTTTGGCAACTAGATTCTGTTTCATTTTATCTGACGGTAAATTGAATCACTTAGCAGCTAATTTATGGATACTTAATGGACAAATATGAAACTACTATGTTTCTGCATCATATTAAGACCAAGTTTATATAATCAGCACCATGTCATGACAAAATCTTAAAAATAACTGAGAAATCTTGATGGGAACTTTGCAATTGACCATCAGCTGAAAAGAAACAGGGTATAGACTGAAGGTATATTATTTCAAGTGTCACAATTCTTATATAATTTTAATTCAGAAAATGCTACGCTGAAATATTGGCCTGAACAAGCGCTCGTGTGACCCCGCCCTATAGAGGTTAAAAACAGTATGAATTTACTTCTAACTTGGGCAAGGACTGGAGTTCTCGAAAAGGGGCTTTAGTCCTGACGCTATTCTTGATTTTTAGTGTGCTGGTTAAATATTCCAGAAGGGTTCATAGCCTTTGAAGTCCTATTTTAACAAACTATTTTAACTAGAACTTCAGAACATCACCAAAGTCTCGTACCATTTGATTCGAGATAAGAACATAAGAAAATGGGAGTCTGTAGAAAGCCGATTGGCCCACACAAAGTAGATACCTCTCGCACCCAACCCTAATTATAGGCCCAGATCACTAACACCGTGAGGACCGACCCTGACCGACCTCAAAAAAACAATCAGAGGTCAGAAAACAGTCTGCAGTGATCCGATTGGCCCACACCCGACAGATCCCCCTCACACCCAACCCATCTCGTCAATATGCCTGTCCAATTTTATCTTAAAGCTTTCTATCATTCTTGATCCCACTATAGCACTTGGTAGCCTATTCCACCTATCTACAACTCTGTTACCAAACCAATATTTGCCTATATCTTTTCTGAAACTAAATGTATCTAATTTGAAACAATTTGTTTGAGTTCTTTCGCTATCACTGAGCTTTAGTACATCTTTCATATCCCCTTTATTAATCCCACTAACCCACTTGAACACCTCTATCATATTCCCTCTAACTCTGCGTCTTTCTAAAGCCCCGTTTACACGATCGAGCAGTGTCCGGCGGGCTGTGCCCCTTCACTGGGCAAAGTCTGTTAAACACGCTTGCGGTGTTGTCCACACGGCAGCCGGGCAGTGATTGGCCTGTCAAAGTCTGCCAGTGGTCAGAGTAGGAGCTCGGCAGGGCTGGGTCAGTGGGTCTGGTATGATCACCATGGTCCCCAACAACAATAATCACAGGACAGTTATATAACCTATATATCCAAGCAGATGCCAATAGGAGGGAGTGTATATCGGCAGAAGCTCGACTGGAGGCAACACCTCATGTTTGTTTCAAATGGATGCAGCTACACTTTTTTGCAGTATACTAAAAGATTATCCAAGCATAGTTTGTCTCGCATTATTCTTGAAACTTGTCGAGCAATATACGAAGCACTCAATCAAGAGTGCTTGCAGGTGAGATTTATAGTGAGACGATCCAACCTAAGTTTACATAAAATTAATTAAATAATGCAATTGCGGATGGTATATTTGAAATCGTCTCGTCGTTGTGATTCCAACGGTATATACATATTTTAATTTTGACCAATTTTTAGGCTCAATAGGCCTATTTTAAAGTTAAAAAACTCCGTAGACAAGTTATCTATTTATGGATTTTGTTCAAATTTATACCACAAGTACACTTTGACACGCTGAATCGATGGGGCAAACATAATTGAAATCAGACCATTAGTTTAGGGTTTCGATTTTGACTTGGCCTTCCTGGAGGGCCCAGGGGACCGTTTTTTGGACTTTAAAAGTCCTCTGTAGCCCAAACTATAGGTCCTAGGGAATTCTACATGGTGCCATTCGATTTTTCTCGACGAGCTGCTTCTATACATGCTCGTAGATTGCAATTTCGACCAGCCATTCGGCCAGAATCAAAAATATTTTTGTCCAAAATCCCTGGGTTTACTTAATTACTTACCGCCAAGGCAAATTTTTGCACTTGGCAGGCGACTTTCGAATTTCGAGTTTTCATGGGTATATGTGGATTCGTCTCGTCATTAGGATTCCATCGGTATATGAATTTTTTAATTTTGACCAATTTTTAGGCCCAATAGGCCTATTTTAAAGTTTAAAAACTCCATACAGTAGACGAGTTATCTATGGATGGATTGTGTTCAAATTTTTACCAAAGTTCACTTTGACACGCTGAATCGAATGGGGCAAACATAATTGAAATCAGACCATTAGTTCAGGATTTCGTATTTGATGACAGTAGTTTACGAAAATCTCAAGTTATTATGGTAAAATATATAAGTTAGCCATTTAATGTAGTTTTCTGTAATGTACATTTTCTAAAGAAAACTAGCTTGAAACAACTATTATATATTCTTAAAAATTCAGTGTATGGCCTATATAATGTCAAAGTATTCTACAAAAATACACATAAAATATGTAAATTATCAAGGCAATTCAAGAATATATAATAGTTATTGTTCCAAGCTAGTTTTCTTTAGAAAATGTACATTACAGAAAACTACATTAAATGGCTAACTTATATATTTTACCATAACCCTTTAGGTTTTCGTAAATTACTGTCATCAGTATTCACCATGGCTTTGCTTATTAATTACTTCTCTGAATCTGCATAACCTTTTTTCACAACGTTCCCCAAAATATTGGGACTTGTAATGAAAAATAAATATGGTAGTAGGCCTAGATTGCATTTTCGCCCAGCCATTCGCCCAGAATCGAAAATATTTTGTCTAAAATCCTTGGGTTTAAGCCCAGGCAAATCGTTGATTTTGGTCGAAATTTAAACTTTTCAAGATTAGCATATATTTGGATTCGTCTCGTCGTTGCGATTCCAACGGTATATGTTTTTATTTATTTTGACTAATTTTTAGGCCCAATAGGCCTATTTTAAAGTTTAAAAACTCCATAGACGAGTTATCTATACTGTAGATGGATTTTGTTCAAATTTGTACCATAAGTTCACTTTGATACGCTGAATCGAATGGCAAAAGCAGAATTGAAATCGGACTATTAATTTAGGATTTCGATTTTGACTTGGCCTTCCTGGAGGGCCCAGGGACCGTTTTTTGGACTTTAAAAGTCCTCTGTAGCCCAAACTATAAGTCCTAAGGAATTCTACCTGGTGCCATTCGATTTTTCTCGTCGAGCTGCTTCTATACATACTCGTAGATTGCAATTTCGACCAGCCATTCGGCCAGAATAAAAAATATCTGTTCAAAAATGCTTGGGTTTAATTAAGCCCAGGCAAATCGATGATTTTGGTCTGATTTTGACTATTCAAGATTATGGTATATTTGGTTGGAATCGTCTCGTCGTTGCGATTCCATTTTTTTGTTTAAGATAAATATATTTCATCATACTTATAGGAATAATCTTAACATAAATCTAGACAAATAGTTAACTTACTGACGAGGAGGCGGACGACACGGTACTATCCCCACAACTGTCAAAATCTCACTGAGGGACAATTAGAAGTCGGAGGAACGTGGGGTTGCCACCATTCGACAGATTTTGATCTAACTTACCTAACTTACTGAGCTCAATATGACGCTAGAGCGTCATATAACTTATTAGAGAGATGTTAAGAAAAGTTCATATGACGCGATTGCGTCATATGAGTATTTTGGCCAAAACTCCATATGACGCGATCGCGTCATATGAGACGGAGAGTGTTAATAAAATATTCATAATATTGCTAATAATAATTTATCAATGTAAATGGGGACGCTCCCCATACTTTATTCTGAAGCTAACATTAAAGTCATACCATCAGTGACATTTAATAAGTGATTGCACACATTACACCCTGTTTACCTTCCACCAAATTTTCCTGATTGATACCATTATAATAGAAGGATAAAATATATATATATATTTATATATATATTCTGTACCGGCGAAGTATTTTTGTATTTGTTTTGAGCTACATTTAGACGATTGCATTAAGATTAAAAGGATATATGATAGCTAAAGGGATTATATTGAGATCGTCTGTAGCCTTTTAATGGGTAGACGTCCTTCCTAAGCCATGTAAAGACTTATTGTAATTGCCAGAATATAATAAAATGGATGTTACCGGTATTGAATGGGTTAAAGATCAAGCTACACATTTATTTCCCTCCTTCCACGGGCCCCTTTATCCCCATTCCCCCCGGCAAACTGCCGGGCAGTTCGACTTGGCCTTCCTGGAGGGCCCAAATGACCAAATGGCCGCCGGCAAACTGCCGGACAGTGCCTGGTGATTTCGCTCAACTGCGTGCACAGGCATATCCTTGGTTTGCCCGCTAAATTTGCCCCATATCGAACATTTCCCTTGTGCCCGACGGGCAGTGCTCGATCGTGTGGACGGGGCTTAACGAATGTAAGCCTAATTTCTTCAACCATTCTTCATATGAGAGATTTATAATATTATGGATAATTTTTGTCATTCTACGTTGTACTCTCTCCAAGGAATCTATGTCCATTATGTAATAAGGACAACAAAATTGAACAGCATAATCCATAATTGGGGTCTCACTAATGACAAGTAAAGTTTTAAGATAACATCTGCGTAAATAAACTAGGAAAGTATAATACAGAAAATCAAAGTCAAGGGAACTTTAGTGTGGGAACAGGACGTATACTGTAAACAAAATACCCTCGGTGACCGCAAAGACCATAAACATATATTCCCTCGCCCCCATCCCCCGCACAGCGCAGATTATTTCTCGACCATATCGCAGGATAGTAGTAACGCTATTGGAGAAAGATCTCCCACGCAACCAAATGTGGTGAAAATTCGAACCTGTGCAGTGTTGAATCAAGTTGATAGGTAAAACATGACAATTAAAATAGATAATATAGATATGTAGCCTGGAAAGTTCGTTATTTTCCTAGAGTGCCGTATATTACGCTAAGCAGCCGACCAAAAACGGGAAAAGTGGTTAGGGCAGTGAAAATTCTGTTTCATAAGTTATCGAAAGTGTTACTTAAAGTTTAAACCAAAACGAGTGTACGTAAGGGTTACGAGTGGCACTACCCCCCCCCCCCCCTTCTCTCCCCAATGTAAGGTCGGGTGAAAATAAATAAATAAACAAATAAAAAAGATAAAATAAAAATAAAAAGAAGAAAACTTCAAGAATGTCTACCAGAGACACCTGTACGAGGTGTAAGATGAATATACATGTGGATAAAGGCACAGCATGTCAGATATGCAAGAAACCATACCACTGGGTTTGCATAGGATTGATACCAATAAATGAGGTGTACAATACAAGAGGGAAGAACCTCCATTTCTGCGATAGTTGTTTCGATATCATCTGGCAAGTCATTCAGACTGTAGAAAATACAGAAGTACAAGATAGACCGAAATATAGCCAAGACGTAGCTACTTTTCACAGAAAATGGGTTACTATTGGGGCCTCAGGGCCCATCCAGTATCACAACCCACACACACACACATTCCCATGCAAAAGCCCACATTGCCTCCAGCACATCAACACACATCGCCTGCCGAACACCAACCTTTCTCACCCTACAAATCCACAAACCTTGCCGCACACCTCCCCAGAAACAGAAAACCCCCACATTAATCCCATCTATGGCCATTGACCACCCTACTGCTGTTGATCAAATACATTTGCAGGATGAAAATAGGATGCAACAAGCCTCCATATCAGGTTCCCCTTCCACATCGCCTCCCCCCTCACCACTGCCACCTGCCCACCTACAACCGACCCGTAACACCACCCCCCTGCAGGCCTCCCCCATCCATACACCAAGCCCACCATCACCCACAACCACACTTAGCTCACCACATAACCCCGCTCAGCCCCAGCCACACCTACTGGGGTTGTCTACACCAGTGTGCAGATATTATCTGGAGAGAAGGTGCTACTTTGGTCAAAAGGGTGAATATAATGGGAAGTCATGTAGATTTGCTCATCCCAAAATTTGCAACAACCTAACCAGTCATGGAAAATGTAGATTTGGTGAAATCTGCAAATACCACCACCCATCCCTTTGCAATAAATCACTTGAGAAAAAGACCTGCTACAATATGAAATGCCCAGCTTTTCATATTAAAGGGACTTGGAGATATGCTAGACCTAACACGAATGGTAGCCAAAAAAAAAACTCTCTAGCTATGCGAGGACGAGACAGAGGAAAAAGGCAAAGAGGGAAATGGCAGATGAAGATGAAGAGACTGAGGGAGATGGAAGAGCACATAGAACACCTCGAGCACCTCCTGGCCTCCCAAGAGTGGCAAATACATCCAGAAGACTATTAGGTGCACATAGTACTCCAAACAATCCCTCCCCAATCTTGTTTGCAAATATCCAAGGCCTAAAATATAGAACCACGAAAAAAGTACCATTTATTAAGGGCCTGCTAGAAGAAGGAAACGCTATATTTGCGGATCTCACAGAAACTCACATTAAAGATCAGGAAGATAGTGAGGTATGGATTCCTGGTTACAACCTACATAGGGCGGACAGAATGCATAGATCACATGGAGGTGTAGCCTTGTACATTCACGACTCACTGATATGTACTGAATTCCTAAATAACAGTAATGAAGTGGTGGAAATACTTGGAGTTAAAATAGAATCCCTAAATTTAGCAGTTATTGTTACATACAGGCCTCCAGACTCATCCCTAGAAGAATTCAAAACCCAACTCAACAAAAAATCAGAAGTGGAAACCCTGGGGAACCCAACACCAAATATTATATGGCTAGGAGACTTTAACCTACCAAATATTAAATGGAGACAACTAGAAAACCAGGTAGTGGCAAATAACACCGGAGAAGCAAATACAAATACGAGAGAGCTTTTTGAACTTTGCGATTTTTTTAGTCTTACCCAACATATTGCCGAACCCACACGGGAAAACAATATCTTAGACCTGGTCTTCACTAACAATGACTCTCTAGTACACAGCATTAACATATCGGACACAACATACTCAGATCATAAATTAATTAAGATCAAAACAACCTTAGCAAGTGTACAGACAACCTCAGAATCGAGAACAAAAACCGGCCCCTTCAGTAAATTTAACTTCAAAAACAAAAACATTAGGTGGGAAGAGGTAAATCAAGAAATGGAGGAAATAGACTGGGAAGATTTAATGAATAACCTGACACCAGCAGAATGTCTAGTCCTAATAACAAAAACCATGACCCAAATCTGTAGCCACCATATACCTGAAAGATAAACAAGACAAAGAAGCAAACAAGACCGGGAAAGAAGGAGGCTGTACAGAAGAAGAAAATTACTCGCACAAAGACGCACACATAAAAATCTACAGGATAGGCAAAAGGCCGAAATAGATAGAGAAATTGTGGAAATTGAACAAAGGCTAAGAATATCATATGAACTACAACATATGGAAGAGGAGAGGAAAGCTATTGCAGGTATAAAGGAAAATTCCAAATACTTCTCTTCATACGCCAAACAAAAGGCTAAAACATCATCAAACATTGGCCCACTAAGCAAAGGGGACGGCTCATTCACAGGGGACAAAAAGGAAATGAGTGAACTCTTACGCAGGCAGTATGAAATGGCATTCAGTGAGCCTGATGAAACAAAAGCCGTCAGAGACCAAAATATATTTTTCATGGAAACCCTCCCCCACGGAAACCCCCCAGATGCTGGATATTGATTTCGGTCCAAAAGACATAGAAGAGGGCATTTCCAGCATGCCATCCCACTCGGCACCAGGCCCGGACTCATGGAATTCGATCCTAATGAAGAAATGTAAGGAAAACCTCTCAAAACCCCTGGCTATAATGTGGAGATGGAGTCTAGACACTGGTGAAATACCAGATAGCTTGAAAAACGCAATAATTGCCCCACTGCATAAAGGAGGGAGTAAAGCACTACCAAAAAACTACCGCCCGGTAGCTCTAACCTCCCACATCATTAAAGTTTTCGAGCGAGTCCTGCGAAGCAAAATCTCAACATTCATGGAGACAAATGAACTACACAACACCGGTCAACATGGGTTCAGAGCGGGAAGATCATGTCTCTCACAACTTTTGGAACACTATGACAAAATTCTTAAAGCGCTAGAAGAAAAGAAAAACGTGGATGTCATTTACACCGATTTTGCTAAGGCATTTGATAAATGTGACCATGGTATAATAGCCCACAAACTAAAAGCAAAATGTATAATGGGGAAAATCGGACGGTGGATATACAATTTCCTCGTAAACCGGAAACAATCAGTAGCAGTAAACCAAGTCACATCTGAGCATTCGGATGTCAAAAGCTCAGTGCCCCAAGGAACAGTGCTAGCGCCCATTCTGTTCCTCATAGTAATTAGCGACATAGATACCAACACTAGACACAGTATGGTGTCGTCTTTTGCTGGTGACACAATATTAAGCAAGATAATAAACACACAAGAGGACACGGGCTGACTGCAGGAAGACATAAATGTAGTGTTCCAGTGGACCAGGGAAAACAACATGCAATTCAATGAAGAAAAATTCCAATTAATACGGTACGGAGATAATAATGGCGTTAAAGAAAATACAAATTACTTAACAGAATCTAACCAAATAATAGAACGGAAAGACAGTGTGAAAGATCTTGGGGTGTTAATGTCTGAAAATATGTGTTTCAAAGTACATAACCAGGTCAAAGTTGTGGCTGCGAAACATCTAACGAGTTGGATTCTGCGTACATTTAAAACACGCGGTGAATTGCCTATGATAACGCTCTTCAAATCTCTAGTGCTACAGCGGCTTGAATACTGTAGCATATTAACATCCCCATACAAAGCATGTGAAATAAATGACTTAGAAAGTGTACAAAGAAATTTCACTTCGCATATAAGTTTGATAAAAAACAGCTACACTATTGGGAGCGTTTAAGAGCACTGAAACTGTACTCGCTGGAACGTAGAAGAGAACGTTACCTAATAATATACGCGTGGAAAATCGCAGAGGGTTTAGTACCAAACCTACATACTCCGATAGTCATGAAATTCAGTGATAGGAGAGGCTGGGAATGCAATATCCCCCGGATGAATAACTGGGATGCTATGGGCTCTCTGCGAGAGGGTTGGTTATCACACAGAGGCCCACGTCTCTTCAACAAACTCCCATGGCGAGTAAGAGACATGAGGGATGTCTTGTTAGACAACTTCAAGAGAGCCCTCGATGTCGAACTGCAAAAAGTGCCAGACGAGCCCATCTTCGCAAGGGAGCGAGCTGTCGCTTCAAACAGTCTGCTGCACCAAATCACCACCCATAACAAGGGGCGACGCGCTCCTCGGTGCCGCTAGAAGGGTGGCGAACACATCACAAGGTATCACAAGGTAAGGTATTTCTGTTACTCACACTCCTAGAGATGAACCCGAGAATCCTGTTTTCCTTGTTACGAACGCTTATACACTGTTTTCTAGGTATAAAATCATTGATCTTCCTGTTCATTCATTCACTTGCCTTGTATCTAGGCATTTCAAAATCTCGCTCTGCTCACGTCTGAAGTGATTTCCTTTTAGGTAAGCTCGTTTCTTTCTAATTTAACCATTTCTACATGAAAGTACACTTTCGTCTCATTTGGTTATCATTAGACTTTTCTTTAAAATTTATTCTACCTGTAGCACTCAAAGGAATAATATTTCAGTTAACCATCTAAATAACATAAGCCCTTCTTTACCTACATAAAATGACATAATTACGTTAGCTAGAATATAAATTGAAAATGGCGTCATCATACTGGAGTTAAAATTGCAATTGTTATATTCTTTATGTAGATTTATGTTTGTGATATTCATAATCGAGGTTAATGCATTACCATAAGCTTCATTAATTACTATCAGTCACATAATTCGAACAACAAATTGGTAGAGTGTAAGCCCCTAATTCATTATACTGCTTTGTATAATACTCAGAATATCTCTTATATAATTATTTTCATAAACTTAATTTGTAAAGAGGGGAAAGATTACATATTAGAAACACCAAAGGAAACTTAATTACATTTATGGCATTTTAATTTCTTCAAGTGCATTTGTAAGCTGTGCACAAGTATACAAGCATACATACACACATGCAAAAAGAAACTTAGGGAAAAAGACGAGCCATTAAATTTAACCAAAACATTATTTCACAAAAGTCCAACTTACACTACGAAAAGAACGACTGTCATCATCCAGCTTCCATCATATTTAGGGCCTATGAACATTGAAACTGGGCAAAGATATGAATGCCTATCAAGAATAATTAACTTTGAGAGCAATTGACAGCTATTATTTCTCTTTAAGGGGGGGGGGTCACCGGTTTTTTTTTTTTTTTTTTTTTTTCTCCTTTTCTCTCTTTCCCTGGCTTGTAACCATTCGGCCCCATTCAGCCAACTGTTTTAAGACGTTTATCCCTATCCAGGTGTCGATTTCTTCCTGGCGAGCGATAGCGAGCCAGCATTGTATGGAGAAATCCGGCTTCGCTGGAGACATTTTTCTATCGAAAAATTTACAAATTTAGCTTGCTGTCAAAACAAAAATATATATATGCTGGCTCGCTACCACTCACCAGGAAAATATTGACACCTGGATGGGGGTAATCGTCTTAAAACAGTAGGCTGAATGGGGCCAAATGGATACAAGCCAAAGAGAGAGGGAGAGAAAGAGAAAAAAGTGAGGTGGGCTCCCTTAAATTAGAGCTTCTCAGGTTGATGGAACTGTCTAGGTACCTCAGGAATTGTATTTCAGCAATATTAACCCCTTCTGTACCGGCAACATCTTTTTAATTGTATTCTAGCTATATTTAAATGATTTTGTACTCTGGTAATTTCTGGAGGCCCTTTTGATACTGAACATAATCGTCTAATAGTAGCCAGAATAATGTTAGAAATACGTCTCCGGTACAGAAGGGGCTAATTATGTCCGATTCGTTTGATTGATGGCTAGATATTATAGGCCATTGAGGAAAATTCAATAATCTTTCCAAAGCACCCTCAATGCAAATTATTATCTGTAGTTTCTACCTGTTGATCTTGCATGGCATTGTTGACCCGAGAAGTGTGATAAGCCTCACGGAAGTATGTGTGTAGCGAATGCGATAGGCCTCACGGAAGCAAGACCATGAAAAAAAAACTTCAAAAACACCCCAGGGGCTCTCAAAACAAAGAAATATGTCATTAGGTGAGATAATTCCCCTCTAGTACTTCCTACCACTCATCCATGTTTCTCAACCCCACCCCTTCCCCACCTTTTTCCCTCCTCAATTATCACCTATTTTTCCTCTTATTTTAATCATTTATCGGCTATTTTTCGCGCGAACTTCTCTCCCGCGGTTTTGTAACATGAGCGAGTCACATAAGAGACCATATCCAACACTGAGACTTCTCCCGGTACTGTCAGTGTTGAGGTAGAGCTTGGAGAGTGACCGTGAGTGAGGATGTATGTCTCGCGGCCTCCAGCCTGAGCATACAACCAGGCAACGAATATTTACGTTTTCCACCACCCAAATGCTTTCCTCACTTATTTTATCGCTCTTCAAGGTTCATATATTCATCATATATGTAAAATAAACACATATGAATAAGAAATAATGTTATATATACTGTATATATTTTTTTCTTCTATGTGAATGAGGGAGACAAAAGGCAGAACTGCCTACAGCGAGTGCCTCCCCAGATTTCAAATAGTGACAGGGCCGAAATGAAGGGACGTTCGAACTAAAATGTCTGGACACACGAAGTTTGAAGCAATTTAAGTCATAGGAAGAGGGACAGACTGATTCTGGGAGAGTTCCAGAGCTCAGCAGTTGAATAGAAGAAAGTCTGAGAATAGCATGTCACTCTTGGGTTGGAGAGTTGCAGAGTAGGGGTGGGATTGTGTTGCACGGCGGGTACTACGTACCCTACGTAGAGGAGGTGGTATACACTGGGAAAGCTCTGAGGAACACTGATTATTGTAGTAGCGATAGAATAGCGAGAGAGATGCAACATTGCAGCGAAGAGAGAGAGATTGCAGAGAGTTGGTGAGTGGACGGGAGATAATGGTACGAAAGGCTTTCCTTTCTACTTTATCTAGGAGTGCGGTGTGAGAGGATCCTCCCCACACATGTGAACAATACTCAATACAAGGACGCACTGTGCCCCTGTACAGAGCAAGAAGCTGCGCAGGGGTAAAGAACCCCTTGAGGCGGTTGAGCCACGGCCTTCTATATACAAGGCCTGTGCACTGGGCTAGTGACGTCAGCACTACGTCACACATTTGGCCCATCTGTCTGTGATCTGACCAATACCAAGGCCACCTCTGGTTGAGGTGGCCTTGGTATTGGTCAGGTTACAGACCGATGGCCTCAGTGTGTGACGTAGTGCTGACGTCACTAGCCCAGCGCACAGGCCTTGTATATAGAAGGCCGTGGTTGAGCACACCCAGCTTCTGGGAGGATGCCTTAGGGAGACTGGTAATATGGTCTTTCCAAGTGAGAGCAGAAGAAAAAGAGACACCGAGAACATTGAGAGATGAAGGGTTGATTTTTGTATTGTTGAAGAATAAGGGATAGTCCTCTGGAGGTTCCTGGTGAGTGGTAAGATGGATAAATTGAGTTTTGGAAGCATTAAATGCAACAAGGTTTTCTCTACCCCAATTGGAAATAGTAGCTAGATCAGAAAATAAGCATTTTATGGCTTCATTACGTTTACTTTTGAGGGACTGCTGGCTGGGGCGTTCTCGAAAAATAATTGAGTTGTGTAAGGTAGAGTCGTCTGCAAATTAATGGATGGGACTGGATGTACAGTTGAGAAGATCATTTATGAAAATTAGAAAGAGAATAGGGGATAGGACAGAACCCTGAGGAACACCGGAGTTGATAGGATGAGGAAATGAGCGATGGCCGTCCACAACCGCAGCTATGAAACGGGCGAAAAGGAAATTTGAAACAAAGGCACAGATGGAGGGACAGAAACCGAAGGAGGGCAGTTTGGAAATTAAAGATTTATGCCAGACTCTATCGAAGGCCTTCGATATGTCTAGTGCAACAGAAAAAGTCTCACCGAAGTCCCGAAAGTTGGATGACCAAGAGTTAGTAAGAAATGAAAGAAGATCACCAGTAGAGCGACCCTTAACCCGGGAACGGCGAGAACACTGTTAAGAGGTTTTGGTGGGCAAGGATGAGGACCCTCTTAAGAGCTAAGGCCTAAAACAAACTTTTAAAATGCCCCAGTAGCACTTAAAACAAGGGTTTTTTCCCCCTCCATACCTCATATCACTCCTCCACATCTGTCAAAATCCCCTCCTCCCCCACCCTCAATTATTACCTATTTTCCCTGTTATTCCCCTATTCATTGGTATATTTTCGTGTAAACGATCTCCAAGCCGGTTCTATGGTGTGGTCATGTGTGTTACATAAGGTAGAGACTGGGAGAGTGTGAGGGAGTAGCTAGGTACTGCTTCAGCCCTCGAGAGAAGAGGGTGTGAGGCCGGCTGGCTCACAATTGATGAATGAACCGCTCGGTAATAATTCGCGATTTTGACCATCCAAACGATATTCCCACTTGTTTTATTGTTGTTACAGGTTACTATCTTCATATTAAACGTAAACTAGGCGCATATGAATGAGTAATAACGATATTTATCGTAAAATTATGATTATAGGCAGGAATGGAGCTTAATATTGCCGCCCAGAAGTGTGGTGTTCACTACACCCTGCGCGCGCTCGCCGGGTTAAGGAAGCCATAATGGCGATCTGAGAGCAGATAATTATGAGAAGAGAAATGCTTAAGAAATTTGGAAGCAAGAAGAGTTTCAAAAACTTTAGAGATACAAGAGATGAGAGCAATTGGACAATAGTTGGAGGGTTGAGAGCGGTCACCCTTCTTTGGGACAGGTTGAATGAGAGCAAACTTCCAGCAAGAAGGAAAGACGTTAGAGGAGAGACAGAGATGAAAGTTTGCCTAGGCAGGGGGTCAGCACGGAAGCACAGTTTTTAAGAACAACAGGAGGAACACCGTCCGGACCGTACGCCTTCTTAGTATTAAGCCCAGAGAGGCTATAAAATGTAACTTAAGAAGAGATTAGGGTGTTAGGCATAAGTAGGAGAGAGGGGGGTGGAGAGGCAGGAATAGCACCGGAATCATCCAAGGTAGAGTTTCTGGCAAAAGTTTGAGCAAAGAGTTCAGCTTTGTCAGAGGAAGAAGGGATGGTTGTGCCATCAGAGTGGAAAATGGGAGGGAAAGGCGAGGAAGAAAAGTTGTTGGAGAGGTTTTTGGCTAGACGCCAGAAAGCTTGGGAAGAGCTAGAGTTGGATAGTTCAGTGCATTTAATATTGATGAAAGAGTGCTTGGCAAGTCGAAGAACAGATTTGGCTTGATTCCGGGCAGAAACATAGGAAGAATGAGATTCTTGAGTTTTAAGGCGTCGGTACCATTAGAATGCTTCCTCCTTGTTGTGGACAGCAGTAGAACAAGCGTGAGTAAACCAAGATTTGTTTGCATTAGACTGAGAGAAAAAATGGAATGTACACTTCCTATCCCGAGAGGATTACCTCGGTAATGCGTTCAGCACTCTCCGAGGGTCCTCGGCCACGGAAGCAGAAGTCATTCCATGGGAAATCAAAGAAGTACTGCCGGAGAGCTTCCCAGTCGGCAGCGCCAAAGTGCCACAAGCACCGCCGGCTGGGAGGATCGGATGGCCGTACTGAAGAGATTGGATAGGTGACGGAGATAAGTTTATGGTCGGAGGAAACCAAAGGAGAGAAAAGATTGACAGTATAAGAGGAAGGGTTAGAAGTCAGAAATAAGTAAAGACTGTTAGGCCGATCTCCGAAGCGATCTGGGATACGGGTGGGTTGCTGGACCAGCTGCTCTAGGTCATTTATGATAGAAAAGATGTAGGCTTGTTCACCAGGTTTGTCAGTAGAGTGAGAGGAGAGCCATTGGCGGTGGTGAACATTGAAATCTCCGAAAATGGAGATTTCAGAGAAGAGAGAGATAGATAGAATGTGTTCCACTTTAGAATTTAGATAGTCGAAGAATTTGGGAAAGTTGGTAGAATTAGGGGAAAGATAGACAGCACAGAAATATTTAGTATGAGAATGACAGGATAGTTTGAGCCATAAAGTTGAGAATTCAGAGGAGTCGAAATCGGGAACACGAGAGCAAGTGAGTTTGTTGTGCACGTATGCACAACATCCGCCTTTGGCTTTGAAACTAGGATAGAGAAAGTAGGAGGATACAGAGAAGGGGCTGCTGGAAGTTGTTTCAGATACCTGGGTTTCGGTGAGGAAAAGAAGATCAGGTTTGGAGGAGGAGAGATGGTGTTCGACAGAGTGAAAATTAGAGGAAAGGCCGCGAATATTGCAAAAGTTGATAGAAAGAGTGACAGGCCGTGGTCCAGAGCATTTAGAGGGGTCGTCAGGGGAAGGTCGGGCATGTGTGGGGGTATCTATGGTCCCCCCCCCTTGGGGACTCCGAGGCTGGGCCTGTGTTGGTAATTTTTGTTGACTAATTTTGAAGGAGGAAGTGTGGTGTGCATGTTAAGTGTAGTAAAGTAGATAGGAAGAGGAGGTGTTTGTGAGAGCATGCTGGACTACTCTCAGTGTAAGTGAGGCACAAAGAGAATCAGTAAGAGAGGCCAAGCAAATGAAACAGGAGTTCCAGCAATTCCTTATCAAATGCTTACAGCCTCTCCTGGGTATAGCCCTGTTCGATTGGTGCCTACAATCTACCCCCATTCCCCCTATTAGTCGCCTTGTACGACACGCAGTAGGACGCGTGGGGAATATTCTTTTTTTCCTCCACCATAAGATGGAGGCCCCCTTACCCCCAGGGGGGAAATATAACAAATTCTGTCAGAATTTAATTTATTTAATTCGCATATAACTACGTTCGTCACAGGCCATTGGCGCGATTGCAGGGTTAAGCAAATATAACCTTTTGAATGAGCTCAACAAGCAGCTGTGCGTTATTTAAAGTCACATGAATCGAAGGTATAATTGAAGATTCCTTTAGCAGTCTTATTAACCCCTTTTTGTTACTTTTCCAAGAAATATAGTTTTACATTGTTATTTCATCATGTTATGAGTGGAGGATTTGCCTTACCTTACCCAAAACTATTGAACTAAGGTGTGGGGCTACCACACCCACACCCACGCTGGCATGTATTGTCCTTACCACAATCTAACTTAACCTAAGTGTTATGCTAGACAAAAACAAGAATTTGTCGATTCTTTTAACGAGGAAAAACTAGGAGTAAAATATATAAATACATGAAATACAAGGCGAGTTATAGAATAGGTACAAAACAACACTTTATATAAACAAAAAATAGGTCTCACACAGCCAGACGTTACACTCTAATCACATAAATCAATAAGACACATAATACAATAGTACTGAAAGGACATAAAGTTTATTTGAGTTAGGGCAGTAATTATGTATGTGCTTGAATGGGAGTGAAAGGTGAACATACGGAATACAACATGGAGATAATTATGCAATTAAAATCTCATTGTAGTTCTTAGACTAAATCAAAGGTTAATTACAAGTACAATAATATTAATGCAATAGTACAATCAGAGTATATGAAAATGGTCTTTATAGTTTATAGATACGTTGATGTTAATGCACAGGTAATTGGATAAACAATTGGTTAGTCTTCCTGCATAATTATACTGAAGTAACAAGATTTCTCTTCCCCAATCAGAAATAATTGATAGATCAGAAGATAGGTGCGCTATGGCCTCATCAAGTGTCTTTTGGGGTGATTGCATGCTGGGTTCTTGTGAAAATTAGTTGAATAGTGTAAGGTAGAGTAATCAGCATATGAGTGGATAGGAGGAGAGGTGCAGTTGACGAGATCAGAGAGTAGGCCTACAGATAAAGACATGGAAGTGGTCTATAGGGCTCTCAAGGTTAAATAGTTACTTGGAGATTGAATGATTAAAATAATTACTTTAGTAGGGCGGAGGTCGGGTTGGACAGTATTACTAGTGGGAAAATATTTATCTAAAATCACATGAAGGCTGAAAATGAGAAACATTATGTACTTTTGTACTTTTGTAGATGTTTAGGTGACAATCACCACGGTCGATCTGGGGATCCGCCGCTAATGAGCTCGTCCTGGAATCTTTGCGATTCTTTACAGGGCTGACCATGCCATTTTTATCGGCACTAGCTCAGAGAAGAGTGTTGAGAGGGGAGAGAGAGGAAGGTGTTGGAGTGGCTTTGTTATGTGTGTTTATTCTGTATACGTCGTCAGGATGTCCCCTGACTGGGTGCAAGCATGTGAAACATGCTAGGACGTACTACTGCACCCACTAAATGTCCGCCGTGGCAGGGATTCAATCCCGGGTCTTTCAGATTCACACGCGAGCGTGCTGTGGATGAAACTTTCATTACTTGCACATCTTTTGGTATGCAGATAATTACGAAATACAGTATGCTTGCAACACTGGAAAATAAATTAAGGGAGGGTACTATTTGTACGAACCATCACTCAGGGGGTGATGGACCATACAGACCACCACAAAATTTATTATAGCTTAAATGGACACTTAGATGAATGAAAGCAATCAGGCTGACATTATTATAATTTGAGAAGAGCCCACCAGGAAATGGGTGTGGATATTTACAGACAGTTTGTTCTAGACCCTTTTGAGTTAGAAAAAGGTCAGGGATCAAGATTTTGACAAGTTCGTTGGCGCAACCTTTAGTAGCGTCAAGCCTACTTCGGCCAAATATATGATTGCTCCCAAAGTGCTTGATACCTTGGTCTGGTCGACTTGGGTAGTGTCTCTTTGTTGCTATCCTGGTTTGGTAGTGTTGAGGGTTAGAAGGGCTTGCTTACTGTGAGGTCTTCCTCAAGTGTTGGTGATAGCCATGGAGTGTATTAAGGGTGGAGGCGGTATGAACCCCTTTATCCTTTCTGTCCTTTCATCCCACTGTCGCCATATTGTTCCTCCCCAGCGGACTCATTTTTGGCCAAGGGCAATTGTGACACTTGTAGTCGGGTATCTTCTTACGTGAAAGTTGTATAATATTTCAAACTTTTAGAATCATATACTGTACAGTGTACATTCAGTCTAGTTGTCAATTCCAATACAAAAATACCAACAATTAGTATGAGAAAATACTTGCTCAACGTAAATTGACAGAAAAATGGCTCATGACATAGCCAGGGGGAGAGATTAACTCAATGACTGCGGGCTGTTATATGAAAAATACGGTCATCACTGCAGCACTTGTCACATGACAATTGCCGAATATCTGCGTAGTACAAGGCCTTGGAGGAAGGCGAGCGAGTATAAGCAGTGCGGGTCCGTCCCATCCATCGCCAGCCGTGACTGGGCAGTGACTAGTGACAGTGGGAGACATCTCCAGCTCACTTACAGACTAGGGGATAGCGAAAACCGCTCAAACTTGCTAATTTTCACCAATTTAGCATCACCTGTGCAATATTGTTGCACAACAACCAGTGGTCGTACAGACATGATTCAGGTGTCATTGGAAAGGTCTATTCCTCTACTTTCAGGGATGTATCATTGAAATACGTTCTAGCTCTTGTTTATACAAGAAAATGTGCAGGGAATGAAGGTCACTTTTAGTCCAAAACCCCAGTATGGTACAGTGGTGACCAAGCAATTGTCATATGACAAGTTGTCATTGTGTTAAAGGGGCTTTTCCACATGACCAATTTTAGTCATCGACAAGACCTGACATGCTGTTTTTTACCCTTGTCTCGTCTTGTCTGCAAAAATTCGTCCATGATCATCTTTGGTTCCCGAATGGTCACTGGAGTTCTGCTGGAGTTGGGCACGTGGTTGTAAGACTCGCACTGATTTTAGGAAATTAAAAAAAAAATCTGAATGTCGGTTATGTGCCCAACTGTCGAGCAGTGTCGGTCACGTGTTTGCGAGATATTCGGATGTGTTCGACAGGATGTCACGCAAAAAAAAAAACGTTACGAACAAGCCCAACTTGTCGGCAACGCATTGCAAATCCACGCAAATCGTCGAACGACCAGCCGATGACATGACCCGGCTGATGTGGTGTGTCAGCCAGACAAAATGTCAAGACATTGGCCATATGCAAGTATGCTATACACGATAGTGTTGGCAAGTGGCATCGAACGTTCTGCAACACCTTCAGACATGTCGGCGACACTACAAGACATGGTCGCCAACTGTCTGATCCTCGGGAAACCGTGTCATTGTTTTCTTTTTAATTACTAGCCACACAGTTGGCCACATATAAATACTGGTTCACTGTGTTTTCGCAACTTTAATTTGTCAATGTTATCTTTCTTGGAATGCTTCAATAAAGTGCAAAGTTTAAAATAAATTCACAATATGTATAATTTTATTTACATCATTGTTTATTGTATTCTTTCTTGAAGGGGGTCAATGAGGCACACAGCTTAAAGTATACAGTAATAAAGTTTCAATGATTTTTGTTTTCTTTTTGGAGTGCTTCAAAGGGGTGCGAAGCTTAAATTATAGTGCTATTGGTATGAGCTTTTCATAGCTTTGTGATTTAATTGCTCAAACACTTCGGCTATACAGTATATACGTATGATGTACAGTACGTTAATTACTATTGTAAACTATACCGTGCTAGTGTTAATAACACTAATAATTAATAAGCCAATACCTAGTTAAAATCACCACCTATACTGTACTAATAATCTAATTAATTAATTTCACTCCCAACACCAAACACCTCCCAATAAGATTAATGAAAGCATGTGATCCTCCCGGGATTCGAACCTGGGAAACCACATACAGAGCTTAAACACTCTAACCATTACATCATCAAGACAGTTGAAGATTAACCTGAGGGCTGCTAGACCTCCCTAGGACTCACCATTGCCCTGTGCTAGACCTAGGCCGATTTGGCGACTCTTCCAAAACGCAACAAAAACCATATCATCATGTAGCAAATTCAATTCCGCTTCCAACCATATATATATATATATATACAGTATATATAATATTATATATATATGAATACCCAAAAGATTTGTGGTTGAGGTGTTACGGTGGTCCGTAGTTGATAATGTGGCGCGAAACGGGTATGTGCGGTCCATTCCACTGGAAGTACGTGGACGACTCGACAGTCGGCATTACTGTGGACAACAAACTGAACTGGAAGAAACATGTAACTACCACAGTCAGGACCGCCACATACAAGTTGTTTATGCTAAGGCGGTTGAGATCCCTGGGGGCGCCGGAGAATGAGCTGAAGAGTATATATAACACCTTCATACTCCCTAAGTTCACCTACGCCTCTCCCGCCTGGTCATCCTCTCTAACCCTGACACAACAACGTCAATTGGAGAGAGTGCAGAGGAGGGCATGCAGGATCATCCTGGGTGGCACATATCCAGGGTACGAGGAAGCTCTCACCACCCTTAGCATACCTGCAATTTCAACCCACCACTACAACACACTCAAACAGTTTGCATCTAAGCTGCTTGTTCACCCACGACACAGAAACTTACTTCCACCAGACGCCCCTAGACCAACACGTGCAGCTCGTCACTTCAACACACTCCAACCAATAAGAGCAAGAACTGACAGATATAAAAATAGTCCTATCCCAACCATTGTAAATATTATTAATAATGTGTAATAACGGCCTGTCACACCATATATACGCGCCCACCTTTAATAATGTATGCATAAGTGTGTGTGCGTGTCTGTATTAGAATATAATTATGTATGTATTTGCTTGAGTTTGTTTATGTATATGTGTATATGTGTATCTATGTATGTACAGTATATGTGTATGTATGTGTGCGTATATGTGTATGTATGTATGCGTTATTTATGTATATATATATGTGTCTATAGTGTATACTGTTGGTGGTTCGAGCCCGGCTGAGACTATCAGGTGGATAAGAGAAGAGCATATATGCATGTAATGTGCATATATTTATGTATATGTATGTCTGTGTGTATGTGCTGTCAATGGTTCGAGCCCGGTTGAGAATATAAGGTATATAATATATATATGTACTGTACGTGTATTTGTATAATCATATGCACATATGTATGTAAATATACGTACATATGAGCGAGAACATATTGCTCACTAGCGCAACTTCTGATTATAAATCTATGCATAAGCATTATCTATTATTAAGTGTTAGTGTATCTTCATCCTTGTATTTCCACCCTTAACAATAGAACGCCCAGCTTTTCCACATTTCGCCTTCTATCACACACACACACACACACACACACACACCTACACTAAAGAATGTCCTATATACTACAATTCCCCCAAGCTGTCTCTACTGTTTATATCCTTGTTTTGTTCTCTACCGAGGATTAACCTCCCATTGTAGTAGGCTTTACCTGACCCTACCTGTACGGACTTGTATGCCGCTCCCGCTTTACCCTTTTCAACTCATCACCTGACCCTACTAAAACAGTTTTTGTATGTATGTATGTTTGTGTGCATACGTGAGCGTTTGTGTATACGGACATGTGCACACTTACTGCATGTTCTTATGTTCTTATATATGTATGTATATGTATGTATATGTATGCGTATGTATGTGCGTACGTACGTGTATATATGTATGTTATGTATATGAGTAAGTAAAATAAATGTGTATATGTACTGTATATCACTTACTCTCATGGTTATTTTATGATAATTTGTATTCTGAACCTGCATCATTATTGTATTTATTTTTATTTTTTTGTAAACTGAGCTTACCATCTTCATATCTGTACATCTCATGTTCATCACTAAATTGTAAAATGTGTATTTTCAGCTCATGAGGCTGCCATTCTTTAATAAACCGTTTATTATTATTATTATTATTATTATTGGTCTGGTGGAAGGAGGAAATGGGAGGAGCAGGGTGGAGGCAAGATGGTGGGCAGTAAATGGCATTGGAAGGTCACCTCATAATCCCTGACAGTTACACTTCTTGTTTTTGTACATGCTTGACATCTCTTCTTCAGGAGAGGAGCATCGCAGCCCACCAGTAAAACCTCTCGAGAGGATTGTCGTAGCTCCTAGGTTAATATCGATTTATCAAATACTGGCTATCACTCATTACAGGCAACCTGCCTTTTGTCTCCTTCATACACATAGAACAAAATAATATAATCATGTACTCATACCCAACTGAACACTGTGTTATGCCCTGTTTTTCTACAGGATTAACTTTGGTAATGTGAGTTCTAACTGACTGGGTATAGAATGCTGCATGTACAAAACAAGGTATAAGAAACAGAGAACACAAAATAAGCACACGGTAACAAGACACACGATCACTTTTATTGATGTACACACTTCTATAGTTTCCTTGATGATGATTAATATGAAGCATAAGAATGTATGAATACTCGTACAAGACAAATGATAGAATTGAACAACACTAGCATTAAGTGGATCTGGATGGAGCCTAGTCTCCCACTTCCAACGTTCAGGTATTAATCTTTTGATCACTGGTTTTATTCACAAGTTTATATACTGGAGACCATCAATGTTACTTATAGATTCATGTTCACTGTTAGATTTATTACTGGTAGCTCTGGTGCACAAGTAGTAGTTCACAGACTAGATTAGACACGCGTATTTTAGAGCACGGGAATTCTAGTAACCTCAGGGTACTGATCTAAGTTTTATATTCTTATATCAGAAACAAATAGAACGCAAATCAGTGGGCGAACATCAGATATCACTAGGGTTTCACTTCTATGTAATAATATCTGGATATCTGGATAATTGCGAGAGTTAATATCGCCTGTTAATTAATAAACACTGATACGCTTAGCACTTCCTAATGGAATGGTTATATATGAATTATACTGGGGCAAAGATATAGCCACTTCATAGAAATATTAATAAGTGAGTCTCTAAATAGTACTGTAACACTGTAGCACTGATAGAGTGAATCTTGGGTAGTATTTGATTGGTCTGGTCCTGGTTATCGTGCGTCCGTGATGTTGGGGGCTAACGACTGGTTCCGCGGCCGTCCAGATGGTCCACATGTAGGAAGTTCTCAAGACGGATCTCTTGGCGATCGTTGCTGGTTACACTCTTATATACCCACTGGTTTCTAGACCTGAATCACAGATATTAGGATATTCCTGTCAATCTGGATCGGAATTAACGCCAAGCGCATCTCACGTCGATCGCTCAGCTTCCCGGTCTGTATGAAGGTTATAAGGTGCACGTAGATTTCTTGACCGTGGACAGATCCTTCTATTTAAATCTGCCACGGAGTCTGCCGGCTCTGGAACTCAATTCTCAGCAACAAACAATGATAGAGCTCGAGGTCAACTCTGGTGACCAACCACTGGTTGGTGTCTATCTTTCAACTGATTTTACTGGGGGCTGGAGCTTGGTTTATAGGTTCGGTTTTGGACCCTGTAGGCAATAGGGATCTCGAGTTTTGATGGACTTATTTGAGCTCTCAATGGATACGGGAACTAGGTAAGGTGGTGATTACTGTTGTGGCACATGGCTGTATAGAGCCTTCATAATGTGATATAACTGAGCCTTAGTAAGAGGTACTATTTTGGCTATACTGGAAGTATTTAGGGGAGAGAGACTGGATCTACTTTGCGAGGCGGTTTGGGACATCTTTGATAGGAGCGTCTCTCTTAGATTGCTCAGTCTTCATTCTATGGTATAGCTGAGGTGCTAATTTGGTTATCGGAGTATGCAAGAAAGGTTAATGGGTTATTGTGGGTTAATAGAGGTTAGTAAAGGTGTTAGTCATACATGGTTAGTTCATTGATAGGAAGAATTCCTGTGCTACCTGGCAATGACCCGGAAGTCAAAACAGGGGTCAGGTATACCTCCGCAGGGGTAAGGGTCTCCCTCCTCGGGTGGGTGAAAGGGGTAGGTGCGCGTCCTCTCTCTGTGATGGTCGTCCGGGCGGCTGTGGCTGGGGGCTTGCCATATTACAAGTGTTTGTAATAACCCTCTGTTTATGAGACAGATGTGGGTGTTCGTAATACCAAAACCGAAGGGGCCTTGACCAGCTGGTTTAATTGGTTGGGTTGTTAATTGCATGGTTTGTTGGATGTGGTGGAGACTGGGTTGCTAACTCTGCCACATTTATCTGGAAGTATGGCAATAGAAGTTAGTCACTGGCGAGGCGGCTAGCCTCGCACTGACGATCATTTGGTACAGGGTTGTGAATGGGTTGTGAGGGAATAGATGGCATGCAAAGGGTTAGTAAAGTTCTAATGGTGTTCCTTCCTACTGGGGGAAGGTAGGCTGGATAGGAGTATATATACAAAAGGTTTGAGAATGTTAGTAACGGAAAAGTTAAGGATATTCAGGGGGTATGGTGGAGAGGCTAGGTTAGGAGGGAGTGGAGGAGCGTGGGGGTTAACGAGAGGGAGAGGGTTAAGGGGGGCTACGTGGAAGTTTGACCCTAAGGTCTCAGGGCGTAGGAGTGGCATTAGGCTACAGTTGGTATCTTAGACTGGGGGTTACCGACAGGGAGGGTAGGGTAGGGTAATCAAACGCTACCGGGGGATGAGCAATAGGTGGTGGTATATGAGTCTGGAAATTATAGAATCATGTGGACTGTGGGGAAGATGAGGTTAGCTGTAGGTGTGTGCTTGACTGTGGATAAAAGTAGAGAAAAACATAGTGTACTATTACTCGTCAATACGAGGGGTTATGGACACTATTATTTGATACGATTTCTTGCTGATCTAGTTGTCCCTGGGAACTGCGTTTTCTACGAAATATAGACCAAAGAAAGCAGCAGTTCGTAGGGGTAGCTTCGTTATTGTTTCGTGGTAGATATGCGTCGAGACAATGGTAAAAGAGGGTTATCTATACAATCTCTGGTTGGGGTAAGAATTAGAGTTACTGCATGGTTGCTAACCTCTTCAGTCATTATCTCTGTCTAGGTCTTACAGGAATAATGGTTATATATACAATGGTGTACCCGTGGGTATCATAGTTTCTTATCAATTATGACATGGGGGTTAACATATTAATTCTCGGATGGAAGAACATACATAGATTTATGGGGGCGGTTGGTCTTCAGAAACTTAGTCTGGCAAGACAAGGTATTTTAGGGGGTTAACATATTACTTCTCGGATGGAAGAACATACATAGATTTATGGGGGCGGTTGGTCTTCAGAAACTTAGTCTGGCAAGACAGGGGTTAACATATTACTTCTCGGATGAAAGAACATACATAGATTTATGGGGGCGGTTGGTCTTCAGAAACTTAGTCTGGCAAGACAGGGGTTAACATATTACTTCTCGGATGGAAGAACATACATAGATTTATGGGGGCGGTTGGTCTTCAGAAACTTAGTCTGGCAAGACAAGGTATTTTAGGGGGTATTCCTAGCCTCGCGCCGGCTATTGTTCTGGTTCAGGTTGTGAGTGTGGCTAGGGAGTTAGAGGATAGTTAAGGGGGGTACAAGGATAGGTCCTTCCCTTCTATTTGTTGAGGTTAGTGAACGAACTGAGTTGGCATGTTATAACGTTCTTATGGCGTCTTTACAGGGGGAGGGTTGTGAATTGTAAAGGGGGTGGTTTAAGGCTAGGCGCCGCGCTGCTCGTGACCTAGGGTAGTGACCCTTAATGCGCTGGACATAGGGGTGGCATTTCCCTACGATCGAACAGGTAGGGTGGTGTGTGCAGCGGGGCGTGAAGGATAAGCGGACAGGATGACCCAAAACAGGGTACCACTGAGCATAGGGTCACAAAGCAAAATAGAGTAGTGTGGATTGTGGATACGAAGGAGGTGATTGGAAGACGTATAACAATTGTGGAAAAGTAAATGGAAGAGAGGAACACAATGGTGGATAAAAGATAATTAACCTAAGGATTTGAATACATGCATGAATGACGACATTATAGCCGTCGTCCTAATAAGATGATGAAACCGGGTTGGTATGCACGTGGCACAATACGACACAAGGACAGTGCCGCTATGTCGTATCAATACTGGTGGCATCTCCGGTTAATATTATATATACACTTAATTACTAGAAGAACAAGGCAAGGGGGCGACTGAGCATGGGGGTACATATATCTATACTCGTCATGGAGGGAGAGATACGAGGTAGCTTTCCTGCATCTCTTCCGATAATCGTCTGCAGATTGGTCATAGTGAGTTTATCCGAATTAACAAGCCTAAATCAATACAATAACTGGCATAGGGTTATCGGGTGTATAGAGTCGTGGTTAAAGGTTAGGAATATATAGTTAGTGGATAAAACAACGGGAGGTTAGAGACATAGAATTGCTAGAATTGGGGGGGACTATGATTGTTATATAACTAAATACAGGGCTGACGTAATCATGATCGGATTTGGTGTGAAATGGAAGCTAAGGTGTCTTAGATCGCCTCGAACCTACACAATGAAAGTATTATAGCCTGTATGGTGGTTACATAATTAAATACATACTTAGGTGGTACATTAAGAATATCAGTGAGTAAAGTATTGTGGTTTGTATATTTTGTAGGTAGTAGGGGTAGGCAGCCCCGCCCAGGGAAGTACTACCGCCAAGGTTTCGGGAGACTCAGGGAATAGCCTGAATTCCATTTTCTCTCCCAGGCCTTGGTAGCTGGATACATATCTTTCTGCCTCACACATCAGGGGTATCAGGAAAACCCTCTTTATATAACATACACATCCAACTTCACGACATTGCCCTACATCGCTATCCTCTATCCATAAAATACTACTCTTCCCACTACATATCATACATGTAACACCATACACTTACCTTATAAATATGGCAGTACAATTGTTAAGAGCAAACCTGGTGGTCCCTCGGATATCCACCCCCGGCAGGGTTGGGTTATTGACACAGGGCCCTCCCGGTCGTCATCATGCGACTGTGTCAAGAGCATTGCAACGTCCCAAAGCTGCTTGTCAGTACAGCTATTTCTTTAGTAATATAAGGGGACTTCACTCTAACATCAATTCTGTACACCAATTTCTTCAAGCAGAATCCCCTACTCTCCTTTTTTTGACAGAGACTCAAGTAACATCCACATCTGACACATCTAGATTTAATTTTACAGGTTATCAACTGCTCCAAAATTTCAGACCTAAAGGTGGTGTATGTTGCTTCGCAAAATCTGAAATTGCCCTGGAGGAGGTTACTAGTTTCAATTGTCCCTATTTTGATTATTCTATATACAAATTAATTTCTGCTGGTAAATTTAAATACATATGTTGCATCTACCGTTCCCCAAATACTCCTCCAGAGCAAAGTCTTTTTGATTCTCTGTCCTCACAACTCAGTGTCCTCAACTTAAATGCTTCTTCTGAAATCACTGTGTTGGGTGATTTTAATGTCCATAATGTTGAATGGCTCACTCATTCAGCCAGGACTGATGATGCTGGTCTTGAATGTGAGCTATTTGCAGACTCATTTAATCTCATTCAACTAGTCAACCAACCCACCCGTGTACCAGATAATCCTAATCATAATTCCCACCTACTGGACTTATTTTTAACAACCAATTCAGAAAATTATGATGTTACAGTGAGGTCCCCACTTGGATCTTCTGATCACTGTCTGATACAGGCCACCTGTCTATCACCTACCACACCTTCCCACTCTGAACCTGTTTTGGTGACTAAATGGCATTACGATAGGGCAGACTGGGAGGGTCTTCAAGGTTTCTTTATTGATATTCCCTGGACCTCTTTCTTTTCTAATGATGCACACTCCACCTTGAGCCACATACAAGATTTTGTAAAAATTGGAATGGAAACTTTTATTCCTCATCAAAAGTACAGTAAAAGATCTAATTCACCTAAATGGTTTGACCATAATTGTGCTAGAGTAACTGAACAAAAAGCAATAGCCTACAATGCATACACAAGATCAAAACACATGAAGCCTTTAATTACTTTAGAAACATCAGAAATCATGCCAAAACTGTATTAAACCTAACTAAATCAAACTTTCTCCATAAGCAGGCAAATAAACTTCTAAATAATCCAAATGATAACAAAATATTTTGGTCTACTCTTAACTCATTCAAATCCAACTTCACTACTGCTTCATCCATTCCACCATTAAAATCTCCGACTGGCAATCTTGTAAGTGACCCACGAGGTAAAGCTAACCTTCTTGCAGATATTTTCTCCACCAACTCAACCTTAGATGACATAAATCAAGATGTCCCTGTACTTAATTTTAATTCACCTGAAATTCTCTCACTTAAGATCCACACCAGACATGTCAAAACTATTTTGCAGAATCTCTCAGTAGATAAGGCTCCTGGTCCAGATGAAATTCCTCCAATAGTACTTAAGAATTGCTCCTTGGTGCTCGCTCCTGTATTGGCAAAAAATTTCCGTCTGTGTACTCATACCTCATGCTTCCCAGTACCCTGGAAAGAAGCAAACATCCATCCAGTTCCTAAAAAAGGTGCCTCTTCAGATCCATCAAACTACAGACCAATAGCTATAACTTCCACTCTTGGCAAAGTTTTTGAAATTATATTAAATAATCACATAATTAAGCATCTGGAGAATAATAAATTAATCAGTGATAGGCAATATGGTTTTAGACGATGTCGATCAACTGCAGACATTCTTTGCCTTCTTACGCATCAAATCAACCAAGCTACAGACCAACATGGTGAAACACATACAATAGCACTGGATATATCAAAGGCATTTGATAGAGTCTGGCATCAATCCTTATTGTCGAAGATGTCACACTACGGCCTTGCATCATTAGTTCCACTAATTTCTTCTTATCTTCATAACAGAAAAATATGTGTAATGGTAGATGGCCTTTATTCTCAATTTCACTCAATAAATGCTGGTGTTCCCCAGGGATCAGTTTTGGCCCCAACTCTGTTCCTCATTCATATCAATGATCTCATATCTACCACTCATAATCCAATACATTCCTACGCAGATGACTCAACACTCCACAGTTCCTTCACATTTACCAATTCTTTCACCCAACCCGATCTTATAAATTCAAAAATAAACACTGCAATTTCTCTGAACCAGGACCTTTCTAGAATTAATGAATGGGGACAAGAGAATCTAGTTTCCTTTAATGCACAGAAAACCAAGTACATTCAATTTTCTAACCGACAGAATCTCACTGACTCCCATATATTTTTTAATGATGTAAATATTCCCACTTCCCCTAGTATTGACATTCTCGGTGTAACATTAACTACTAACTTGAGCTGGACACATTATGTTAGAAGCATTGCTAAGAATGCCTCTAAAAAACTGGGACTCCTGTACAGAGTTCGAGAATTCTTCACTGACGAGCAGTTGGCCGTAATATATAAAAGTCATGTGCGCTCTCAGATGGATTACTGTTCACCTCTGTGGGGTGGAAGTGGAGTGGTTGCATTGAGGCAGTTGGACAAAATTCAAAATAAAGCTATTAGATTAATCAATAACCCTGCAATCACACAGGACCTTCCTACATTAGCCATACGAAGAAACGTTGCATCCCTTGCATTATTCTACAGATATTTTCACAGCAATTGTTCCGAGGAACTTGCTTCAATTGTGCCGCCTCTCCACATCTTTCCCCGTAGAACTAGGGCAGCTGAGAGCGCCCATGAATTTACACTTTCTCCTCCACAATGCAGAACTTCTGCTTATCAGAATTCACTTATCCCCAGAGCTACTACTCTTTGGAATTCACTTCCCTCGAATTGCTTTCCACAAACTTACAATCAACAAATGTTTAAATCCAGTTGTTACAAACATTTTATGAATGGAGGAATGCCTTTAGGCACATGGACCTTTTTGTTTTATCTGTGTTTTTCCTTCCTCCGTTCATTGTCTCTTAAAAAAAAAAAAAAAAAAAAAAGAAGACTGTGATTGAGAGACGTATAATATGTGGAATGAATTGAGAGAGAGAGAGAGACCAAATCGGGAATGGAAAAGGGGCCTGGGATCTCGTTGGGGATGGGAGTTTCGCTCTCAGGATTTTCGTTCCTGTGGCTCGTTAGGGTTGGAGGTTTCGCACTCAGGTTTTTCGTTCCTGTGGTATTTTACTCTGAATAGCATAATGATTATGCGAGAGGAGAAAACAATTTATGGGGCATAGATATCAAAGGACTGACCTCTTTATGAACTGTTCCTGAACCTATGGAAATAATCTAATTACAGTAATTAATTTAATTCCCAACACCAAAGACCTCCCAATGAAATTAATGAAAGCATGTGATCCTCCCGGGATTCGAACCTGGGATACCACATACAGATCTAAACCCCTTAAAGGCGAGCTGTGTGTAATGGACACCCTACCGCCAGGCGACGATATTAGGCCCCATTCCCCAGAGGTGGGCAGGTGCGCGCCATTTGGCGCTCTGCGCTCTGCGATCCGGTGCGCATTACCAATATAGAGGAGCGCGGAGCGAGGAGCGGCAAAAATCTGAAATCGGAGTGCAGGCGGGGAGCGCAGTTAGAAATTCGCGCTCCTTTCTGGCGCTCCGGAGGCGATTTTTCCTGTCAACAACAGGTAAAAGAACGTCATTATCGTGTACAGTCATCGTACCGTTCGTACGGTGTTACTCACGGTGTTAGTGAACTGTGATACAGTGATACTATGATAGTGACAGACTGACAGTGTTACAGTTGTTTACTTGTTATTTTTTTTTGTTTTTATTTTGCTAACGCAAAGTAAACCTTACGGGCAAGTTACGGCTTACGAAGGGGCCTAAGGGTAAGTCTGGCAGTGGTATAGCCCGAGCCTGTCTGACTGTCTGATAGTCAAAGGACACTATAGACTTCAGAGACTTTTATCATTTTATGGTATCGATACTATCGGAATGTTACTTGAATGTATGGGTGGGAGGGTGGTTTGGGGGATGGTGGGGGGAAGGTAGAAGCGTAATTGACTCGTGTTACAAATATGAAGCCGATTGGTGAGGTAGTTTCGCCACCACAGATTTTATTTGTTTTCCTTTTCTTTGTACGGATACGCTGGAAGTGGGTTGTGGGAGGCAGTTGGGGGTGTTGTGGAGGGAAGGCATAAGGGTAAGGCACTTGTCACACAAATATGGAACCGATTGGTGCAATCGTTTCGCCGCCACAGATTTTCTTTTTTTTTCCTTGTGAGGCGACCGATAGTCAGCGAGTGGGTGGGAAGAGAGGTTTGGGGTAATGGTGGTGCCGTGGTGGGTATGCAGAAGGGTAAGGTACATGTGGTAAAAAACTAAAAATATGAAAGCCATAGATGCAGTCGTTTCGCTGCTACGATTTTTTTTCGGCGAGTCAGTATATAATTATATACGGACCTGGCACTGGGCGTGACAACTGACATCTGACTAGACCCTAGTCCCGGCCGTATATTATATATATAATTATTATAAATTATATACCGTCGGACCTGGCAGTTTCGGACCTAGTTTCTCAGTTTGGACAGTTTCTGTAATTCTTTATGTCATATCAATGGACAGTCACAATGTCACAAACTCACAATAATATTAATCTTATCATATCATTGACATTTGCAATGATATCAATCATATCATATCATTGACATTTGATTCATTGATATGACATAAAGAATAACAGAAACTGAGAAAGTGAGAAACTGAAACAGTTAAACTTCAGAAAGACACCATGACTTGAGTTTTTTTTAATGTTTTGAATTCTTGGAATTTAGTGAAGTGAAAGACAAAGTGAAGGACAAAGGTAAATAATTAAATAACTTCTAGAAGCTGTTTTTTTTTTTTTTTTTTTTTTTATATACCTATTTTTGGGAGCGCAGGAGCGCGGAGCGCATCGGGTCTGCTGACAAAAGGAGCGCGTGAGCGCTGCCGCATTACCTGATGTCTGATGAGCGCGGAGCGCTGCCGCATTACCGGTCCCACCGGAGCGCGCCCACCTCTGCCATTCCCACCTAAAATCGTAATGTTACGATAAATATCGTTATTACTTACTCATATGCGCCTATTTTACGTTTAATATGAATATAGTAACATGTAACAACAATAAAACAAGTGGGAATAGTGTTAGGATGATAAAAAACGCGAATTATTGCAGACCGGTCATTCATGAAATGTGAGGCAGCCGTGACGTATATGAAGTTTTTTGGAAGCTGTCCGGCCACGCCAAGATCTCCGGAAATTTTTGGTGAAGAAGCTTCCGGAGTAGATCGGTCGTAGGTTAATTCTGTCCCTCGTACTGACCACTACCTTGGTATCACAGGAAGCGTGGCGGTCAGTATGTAGTTTGTTAGACTCTGCCAGAGCGACTGCCTCCACTTCCAGGAAGGAGTCTACTCCCAAAGTTAAACACGGTCAGAGTCACCATAGTGTCCCAAAGTTTTTTAGTAATACAAGACTCCGTCCAAATCTGGCAGCAGTAGCTCGGCACGGGGCAAAGGTCTGAGTAAGGGACAGGGGAAGTGGTATAAAGGTTATTCTAAAGGGAAGTCAGTTCAGGAATCGCGGCCCCATCCCTCTAGCCAGTCTTCAGAAACCGCCACTCCCCAGTAAAAAAACTGAGGGATCACACAGCTATCTCACTCCCAGGGCCCATGACGGGCGAGTTGGACACGAGTGTTGCTCTGCCGGACATGTCCAGTTGCGTGACTGGGGAATTCCGGACATGCTACCGGGCATGGCCCCGGCAAACTTGGGCCAGGACGGTGGTACTCAAGGGCATAACTTGGCAGTGGCTCAGGTGGCCTCGTTTATGTCTGCCTTCAGAAATAAACAATGTTTCTTTAGAGGTGGAGTCACTAGTCAAGGAAATGATCGCCAAGCGTATCATTGTCCCGGTCAGTCAAACTCGCTCAGTTTACACGTCCAGATTATTCCTAGTGCCAAAAAGGGACAGCGTTCAGATGAGGCCGGTCGTAGACTTGTCCCAACTGAACCGCTACATTCACAATCTATCGTTCAGGATGCTGACTGTGAATCAGATCAGGTTAACACTTCCGCCGCAAGGTTGGATGTGTTCTTTGGACCTGACAGAAGCCTATTGGCATGTCCCAGTAAACAAACGGTTCCAAAGTTTCCTCGCTCTAAGGATCAGGCATCAAACTTTTTTTCTTTCTTCAAAGAATGCCTTTCGGTCTGAACATGGCACCTCGGGTCTTTACCAAATTAGTCCGGCAGGCCCTGTTGCCACTGCTACAACAAGGGATCACAATAATGTGGTACTTAGATGACTGGCTAGTGGTAGCGGAGTCCGAGATCTTATGCCTCCAACATGTCAACACAGTATTATGACATGTGAAATCCCTCGGGTTCAAGGCCAACGTGGCAAAGTCGAATCTTGTCCCGATGAGGGTAATCCAGTAGGTAGGTCTGCTGTGGGACACAGCACACTTGACTATCAGTCAGTGTGGACAATCGAAACAGGTTTCGCAGGAAACTGTTACGATTTCTCCAGTCTTACTACCACAAGTTAAGTGTGGGAGTCCCTGGTAGGCTCTCTCAACTGGATTCAACTAATGGTACCGTTGGGCCGGTTGAAAGTAAAGAGATTGATCTTGGAGGGAAACAGACATTTTCCGCTTTTGCCGGTGGAAAAGTCATGGCATATCCCGAAATTAATCGACAACTTACTGGCGGTCTGGGCAAGGCCAAAAACATTACACTCAATTATGACATGGACATCTCCTCCACCTACGTTATGGGTGGACACGGATGCTTCAGGTACTCTGGGATGGGGTTACCAGTCAAACCTCGGACACCAAGGCCAGGGTCTTTGGTTCCGGTTCAAGGAGTTTCACATCAACGTGAAGGGGTTGTTAGTCCCTTTATTTTTCCTTCAGGCACACGGTTCGACTCTAGTGGGAAAATCAGTGGCCTTCAGAATGGACAATCTGAATGCAGTTACGTGCATTCAGAAGCAAGGGTCAGCGAAGTCTTGAGTATTACTAGAGTTGTTGGAAAAGATATTTGTATTGGCGGAGAAGCTAAACATTTATCTCCATGCATCATATCTGCCAGGCGTGGCGAACGTATGGGCAGATGCTCTGTCACGGCGACAGAGCACACTAGTAGAATGGACTCTGAAGCAAACCGTCTTTCAATGGATGATTGCAGAGCCTTACCATCCACAAGTGGACTTGTTCGCGTCCGAAGAGAACCACAGACTTCCTCTCTTCCTTACTCGCCGGGGGAGGACCCCGGCAGGAGGACCAGATGCATTGCTGGTGGATTGGAAGAAATGGAACTCCATTTATTTGTTTCCACCACCAGACGCTTCATTAACCCTCCTGGCCCGGGCTGTATCTCCAAAGGGCAGGGTGGGCTACCCGGGCGATCTGGCTGAAAAACATCTAGGCCTAGGCTACCGTATTTTTGTTAATTTTAACTGCTAGAAATTTCCCACGCATCTATAAATGTAGTGCGGTTTCCAATCTGTAGACTGGCATTGAGTAGAGCTCTCTAAGTCAACTGGTTCAGTTGTGATGACGATTTCAGTGGAGAGCATTTTCAGGCGATGTTAGCAATACGACGATCTTTTCACTACTGAAACAACGACATACAGACATACAATAACAAACAAGTCTTCTCCTTCTTGTTTTCGGAGGTGCGGTGATGCAACGATCGGCTTTGTTTACATGCGTCGGACGCACGGCGTTCAGACCAAGCTGAATAGGCTTTCAAGCTTACTATCTCCTGAAAGGACACCCGGGCACCTGCCCTTATTTCGTGGTGTCCTTTCACACGGACACCCGGGGAGGAAGGGTTAATTTGTTAAGAAATTCACAAACTAAGCAATTATCGGGGCTAAGTCTCGATGATCGCGCCCCTGTGGCCGTCTCAGGTGTGGTACGCGCAATTGAAGATGTGGTGCGAGATCCCGGTATCACTCCCGATCTCGTATTTCTACTTATAGACGATTGGAAACCTCAAGACCTCGCTAACTTTTGCCTTGTGAACATTCAGAAGGCCAAGTGGTTAGCTAACTATGGGGAGAGTGTTACCAATAAATTGATTAATCAATATACTGTACTATCTCTACTAGATGCCAGTACCAATCTCAATGGAGAGTTTTTACTACTTGGATCGTTGAGATAGACCAGACCATGGCCTCAGTGTCCTTAATTCTCAAATATTTAGATTACTTGTTTGAACATAAGGGCTTGTCATGCTAAAAAATCACACGACTGCTATTAGAATTCCCTTTTATGATTTAACGGGGCTTTCAGTACCGCAGGAGGAGGAGAAAGCATTCATGCGTGCATATTTCAAGCTTCGCCCACCACCACGCCAGCTCATGCCTCCCTGGTCACTAAACAAAGCTTTGTCTTTACTATATTCTCAGAAATGTAATCACAATCCTACTTTTGATTCAATTTTAAAGAAGGCTGTGTTCCTGATGGCCTTGGCTACTATGAACGATATTCAACAGATTAACCTGTGGACCTCCAACCATACCTTTTTGTCACGTTACCTGTCAGTGAATTTAGAGAAACCACTTATGACTTGTGTCGCGCTATGGCAACGGGTCTAAGTTGTTCGGTGCTTTTAATTTTAAGAGAAAGGGGGTGGGGGGGGTATCTAGCTTAGACCCTCAGCTCGCCGGACGTGGTAGTGCATTTGCACGTTGTAATAATCTTTATCTATGTTTCTCAGACTCGAGGCTAGTCAAGGAGGTAAATAATTTTCTACAATATATTTTTATATGAATGTACAGTTATTTTATTTTTGTATATATAGTATATACTCTATATGTTTATATGTAGTACTGTATGTCATCCCACAGCCTCTATCCAAGGCTTAGGGGGGATGTACATGGGAGAATATTTAAGTACGCCACCTATACCCCCTTTATATTTTTCAAAAATAAAAAGTTAGAGCTCTAGGCAACGGGTTTGTTCTCATCCTATTTATTTTAGTGTTTTCGATATTTATCACGAATGTCCCCCTCCAGACTTGTGATATCAGGCATGTCGTCAATGATGGAGGGGCCACTAATAAATATGGGTTTGATTACCGAAGGGAAGAAGGAAAACCTAATACTGTACAGGTATTTAGTAGTGGCCCCGGAATCATTGACGATTCCGGTCCTCCCTTCCATTCCCTTCCCATTCGTTCTGATGTTCTTGTGAATCTTGATATATCAGTTAAGGCCGAGGATGCGTAGCGTCCCGAGGAACCCACACTGGAAAACATCTGAACTGCGGGAAGCGTAGAACAGATATGAGTTCTAAACTGTTTTTTTTTTTTATTATTTTTTAATAGTTTTTTCGTAGTGGCATCTGCATCATAAGGACAAGTCCGCAAGTTATTATGAGCGTATGCTTACGATGATTGGTCTCTCTGCTCCGGGGCGGGTGTATTGAACAGCTGACTTGGAGTTCAAAGAGTGCCATTACTGTATAAGGCATGTCGTCAATGATTCCGGGGCCACTACTAAATATTAGGTTTTCCTTCTTCCCTTCGGGACTCAATCCTATAATTTACTTAAAGATAGGGATCTGTACCATGTGTTTGTAGATCTGGAGAAGGCCTTTGAGAGGGTGCCTAGAGATGTTGTGCAGTGGGCTATGAGAAAACTTGGCATAGATGAGTGGCTGGTGCATGTGAAAATGAAGATGTACGAGGATGAAAGGTGTATTGAGTGAGGAATTTACAGTCCACAATGGAGTTCACCAAGACATCAGGACTGTGTTAAGCCCTCTCCTCTTTGTTATGATTCTAGAAGCACTATCTGAAATTTTCAGAGCTGAGCTCCCCTGGGAACTGCCATACGCAGATGACCTATAGTACTTGTTGTTGTTGTTGTTCCCCAAGCTGCCTGGCCGAACAGCCCCAAGGCCCCGAGCACGGCCAAGGCCATAACTGAGCGCCCCCACAGAACCCTCCCTGCCGACCACAATAAAGCCTGGGTGACCGAAGCCACTCCATGGCGGGGAGCTGAGGAGGGTGCGAAAATGCCCGGGAAACCAAAGCCCCACCCAGGGCCCTGTGCCCCTCAGCAATTATGAAGAGAAAGTTGAGGGGCAAGGGAAAAATGTGACGCTTTGGCTTCCAAACTTGGTAGATTGGGAGGTCAATCCACGGAAGAGTCGCCGTCACTCGAGATCTAGAAAATATATAGCCTAAGTAAAAGGAACAGTCAGAGTAAGCTATGGGTGTGGCAGAGATCGCTCAGTTCTCACTCTGATAGACCAGCCCATCACCACATGACTAGAACCCAATCCTCTCAGCATCAGCTAGGAAAGGCCCTAGAAAGCCACCTTTGGCGGGGGGAAAACTCCCCTATTTCAACCCCTTTCGGGGTTGGGGACCCGCTACCTATAGTACTTATCGCAGATAGTGTGCGGGATGCCAAGGCCAAGTTCAGAAGATGGAGAGGGCATGACAAGTATAGGTTTACGAGTTGATATAAATAAAACCAAGGTTTTACACAATAGATTAGGGCTGGGAAACGTAGAAAAAAGTGGTGTACTGTATACACATGCGCAGTAGGGATATTATAGGTGAACAGTGTTAGAAACGATAATGGTAAGATCGTGTATGCAGAACATGAAATCAGAGAAGCATGGAAGGCACACTATGAACGATTGCTAAATATAGAGTTTGAATGGGATAAGGAACAGCTTAGTATCGAAAACCCAATATCTGGACCCCCTCCTTTGATAGCACCAGCTGTAGTGAGCGACGCAATCAATAAAATGAAGGACGGTAAAGCTCCAGGGTGCTCTGACATTGTCGCTGAGATGATGAAAGCCTCAGGGGAGACTGGTGTCAACTTAGTCACCGAGTTGATAAACACCATTATTAAAGATGAGAAAATCCCAGAGGATTGGCTCAAAAGTGTAATAGTAAATATATACAAAGGAAAAGGGGATGCACTAGATAGAGGAAATTATAGGGGCCTGAAAATGCTTGACCAAATCATGAAGGTCTGTGAGAGTCTTTGAGGGTTTGATCAGGCAAAGCATCTCCATTGATGATATGCAGTTTAGTTTTATGCCAGGACGGGGTACAACCGATGCTATCTTCATAGTCAGGCAGATACAGGAAAGATACTTATTAAAAGGCAGGGATCTTTACTTTGTGTTTGTAGACCTGGAGAAGGCCTTTGATAGGGTGCCTAGATGTTGTGCAGTGGGCTATGAGGAAACTTGGTGTGGAAGAGTGGCTGGTGTGTGTGATAATGAAGATGTATGAGGATTCGCGAAGTGCGGTTAGGGTGTACTGACTGAGGAGTTCGCAGTCCGTGTTGGAGTCCATCAGGGTTCAGTGTTAAGCCTCCTCCTTTTTATTATGGTCTTGGAGGCACTGTCTAGAGTTTTTAGAGGCGGACTCCCGTTAGAACTGTTTTATGCAGACGATTTAGTCCTAATAGCTGACAGTATGCAAGATGCTGAGGCCAAATTCAGAGAATGGAGAGAGGGCATGGCGAGCAAGGGTTTAAGAGTCAATATTAACAAAACCAAGGTTATGCATTGTAGATTGAGACGAGGCAATGTGGAAAAGAGCGGTGCATACCCATGTGCAGTATGTGGAAAGGGTGTGGGTGTTAACTCAATTCAATGTAGCACCTGTCGATGTTGGGTACACCATGGGAGTAAGCGCTGTAGTAAAATAAAGGGACCCTTGCCGAAGGAAAAGTCAGAAATAGATTTTTTTTAGTGTGTAGTGTGTAAAGGCGAGCTTGTGTTAAGTGATGATCCTGTGGCGATGAATTTTGGAAATGAGTAATTGGAGCTGGTGAACAAGTTTTGTTACCTAGGAGATAACATCTCTGCCGGTGGTGGGGCAGAGGCTGCCACTGTTGCTAGAATTAGATGTGGCTGGGGGAAGGTCAGAGAACTGCTGCCAATCCTGACCATGAAAAGAATGCCTCTCCCCTTGAAGGGAAAGGTGTATGCCTCATGTGTTAGAAGTGCAATGACGTATGCCTCAGAAACATGGGCCGTTAAAGTAGAGGATGTCAGCAGAATGGAACGTAATGAGATGAGAATGATGAGATGGATGTGTGGGGCCAGGCTACAGGATAGAATAACAAATGTTGAGCTGAGGTGACGTTTAGGTATAAAGAGTATTAGCGAGGTGATGCGTACAAGTAGACTGGGATGGTATGGACATGTGGAGAGAATGGATGAACAAAATTGGGTGAAAAAATGCAGGTCTGTGATTGTGGAGGGAGCTGCACCAAGGGGTGGACAGAGGAAGACCTGGGATCGGACTATTCGTGCCAATCTCAAATCCAAGAACTTGACAAGTGAAACAGCCCCTAACAGGGTTGCCTGGAACGCCGCCATTAGGACAAGACTGAAACTGCACGTATGTGTGGAACACTCAGTCTTAAAATTTTATGTATGTAGCATGTAAAGAGGCGAGCATGAACTCTATTCAATGTAGCGTCTGCCACTGCTGAGTACACCACGGGAAAAAGCTTTGCACTAGAATAAAGAGACCTCTACCAAGGAAGAAGTCCGAAGTTGAGAAATGTTATTGCATGCTTCGCAAAGGTGAGCTTGAGTTCAATGACCTATCCAAGTGTTAACTTTGACAATGAGGCACTGGAGATGGTGGACAAGTATTGCTACTTGGGAGATACCATTTCTGCCGGTGTTGGGGCCGAGGCTGCCACTACAGGTATACTCAGAATAAGATGCAGCTGGGGAAATTTCAGAGAACTGTTGCCACTACTTAACATGAGAAGACTCCCTCTTCCCTTGAAGGGAAAGGTGTATGCTTGTGTATGCTTCATGTGTTCAAAGTGCAAAGAAATATGCTTCAGAAATGTGGCCTGTCAAAGCAAATGATACCAACAAAATGGTACGTAATGAGATGAGAATGGTGAGATGGATGCGTGGTGCCAAACTGCAAGATAGGCTACCAAGTGAAGAACTAAGGAGACGATTAGGTATCAAGAGTATCAGTGATCAGATGTGTACTAGCAGGCTTGGATGGTTTGGAGAAGTGAAGAGGATGGATAGACTAAGCTTGGTGAATAGATGTAAGTCCATGAACGTGGAGGGAGCTGCACCAAGGGGCAGACCAAGAAAGACGTGCCATAACACCATCATGTTCCAACACCGACCTCAACCGCGGACTATTTGTAACCCAATCCAGTAAGTATAAATGAGCTGACGAAAATGTGTACTGGAACTGAAAATAGGCACTAATCGGCGATGATACCGTCCTCGGTGTCGTAAGATGGTGTCAATATAAAGGACACCTTTCATTCGGCTGACGAGATGTACATCATTGAACAGGGATAAATTAGTCAATATTGTGGCATTTAATAGGAACTGTGAGCACGTCGCGCCGAACAGCGCAACTTAAACTAAATACCTCACAAGGCGAGTTTAAGTCAAAGGGGTCCTTAGGCCACAGGAATCGTGTACTGTCTCCATCGCGATTGTCCAACTGCAACAGGAGGGATGCCTTCTCAATATCGCTTATGAACCTGTACGACTTACAGCGGAATTGCAATATCACCTTTGCCAAGTCTGGGACTAAAGAGGCTTTTGTAAACACACTATCACAAGGCTGAATGTAACGCTTTGAGTGAACAATCAAACATGACCCTAATTGGGGTAGCCTAGTCTTGCTGCCACGTTTGACCCTGTAATGTGCAAGATAATGAATTGGCGATTCGGTTATGCTTTCCTTATCAGTGGACTCTATGAACATGCTATTTAGCTGATCTTGAATAATATTCGCATATGGTTGACATTGACAATACTCAGGATTCGTGATAAAAAATTTCTGGAGGCCCCGTACCCTAATAATCACCAGACCGTAATTATTCGGCAAGTTGCCTCTGTTTCTGTGCCATGGCAATTGGACACCAATACTGGTTTTCCTCATGTAGGTTACTACTTCATCATACAATTTCAGCGCATCCCTAGCCTCTGCATCGATCTCTCCTCACTTAATACCTAATTGTCCATATCCCACAATTTATTCTAATCATTACTGCACGATTCATTGTCTATATTCACTAACAGAATTAACCGCAATCTTCAACACTGTCGCAACTTCAACATTAGTATTGGCTACTTAAACCTTACATGACCCATTGATGGCATACCCAAACTTGGTAGGCAATAGCACTACTGTACCTTTCCTTTTATATCCTGGTAGCACAAGCTTATAGTAATCATCAGCACCGATCAACATGTCTAGTTTAATGTTACTGCTTACAAATGAATCCCGACCATCCAGCTCTCCTGAGCTATCAGAAGAGACGGGATGACTCCATTGTCGACGCCTGCCCGGGATGTAACACAGCACCCCATACCATTAAACACATCATAGAAGACTGCATTTCCCACAACCACTTACGCCAACAACACAATCTACAATGTACAGGTCCTGATGTGGCGGCGTCTACGCCGTGGGACTACCTCCCGGAGCTGCCAACCGCGGATGGCTGCCGACCCTCCGCGGCCGGAGACAAGATCAATCGACCAGTGGAGGACAACCGGATGCCGGCCGCGGGGAGCAGTTTCGGGAGCCAAACCGTCACAACTATCCCCTGCCCCCCCCCCTGGGGGCACGGGTCCTTGGAGTGGCTTCGGTCGCGCCGGGAATTTCCACACCTCTCACACCACACACACATCACACAGTTTTTCCTACACCGAGAAATGACTCTCCGGCTGTCATTTCTCGAACACTTCTTCTAGCCGGAGACATTGAGAGCAACCCAGGACCCACGTACACATACATATTTCCAACTTGCTCAAAACCCATTACTTCGAGTCGCCACACTAAGGGTTCAGTTCTCTGCAATTCATGCAGGAACTGGACCCACTTCACCTGTACAACACTTGCCTCCAAGAAACACTACACGAACACCTGGACCTGTTCCTCATGCCCCTCCCTCTCCCAGTCAAATCCCTCGCCTAAAACCCGTCCACCTCTCCTCCCCAACCCACCTAGCCTTCCCATATCATCCACTCCCCCCCTAAAACCCGTCCACCTCTCCTCCCTAACCCACCTAACTTTCCCATACCATCCACATCCTCAACTCAACACACCACACCCCATCCTAATCCATTCCAACCCCCATCTCCTGCTCCCCAATCCCCACCCCCACCTCACCCATCCCAACCTCCAGCCCCTCCCTCACCCCCACCCCATCCTCGTGCAGCAGCACCCAACATACATCGTGCACATAACATTAACATTCTCCAATTGAACATAGATGGCATTAACACAAAGAAACACGAACTCTCACACTTCATCAAACAACACAACATACACATTGCCATCTTACAAGAAACAAAACTCCGCACATCACAAAAAACACCCACATTTCATAATTTCACCACCATCAGACAAGACCGGGCTGTCGGCGGGGGCGGTGGACTCATCACCCTGGTACACAATGAAATATCATACATAGTAACCAGTGTACAAACCAAATCCCTCCTCCCCCCAAATGATAACACAACAGAAATACAATCAATTAAAATACGCACTGGCAACAAATCCAACATAACCATCATAAACACATACATCCCTCCCCAAACATCCCCCACAGTACCAAATGAATACAGACCACACTTACAACACATCACAAACAACACACCCCACACATCATCCTGGGTGGTGACTTCAACGCCAAGACGTCGGCCTGGTTTGTCGACAACCCCGACACAGACAGAGGGCTGGTACTACAAAACCAAACAGATAACCTCATCATCCTTAACGACATCCATCAACATACCCATATTCCTCACCAAGCCTTCTATAACCCATCATCTCCAGACATCACCTTTTGCTCCCCAGAACTCGCCCCCACAACATCCTGGAGGGTGGTCAGAACCTTAGGTTCTGACCACCTCCCGATCATTATCACCACCAAAACCAGACTCACCCCAGCTAGCCACAAACACATACACCAATTATAAAAGAGCTAACTGGGAAGCATTTACAAATGAGACAGAACAACACTTCACAACTCTAAACAGTACACCCATCACTAACATCAACAATGCTGTACACATACTCAATAAAACTATCCAAAACGCTGACAAGAAACACATTCCAAGAGGTAACAGAAAAAGACACAACCCCAACTTCACACCAGAAATTCAAAACCTCATCAGACAACGCGACACACTGAAACACTCCCCAGCACCCCACACACAAGACATCACACAACAAATTCAAGCACTCAACACCCAAACTAACAACAAAATACAAGAACAACAAAAACTAAATTGGAATAACTTCCTACAAACACTTGATCACAAAACATACCCCAAAAAACTCTACAAAACACTAAACAGCATCACACTTTCCAACAGCAACACAACACAATCACATGCTGCAATCACAACAACAGTCTCCTTCATGTAAACAACAAGCAAACACTCTCATCAATCACTTCTCACATGTCAGCCACCTAAAACCTCACAAAGACGACCGACGTGTCATCCGACGTAAGAGACAATTCCCCACAGACCCTGACTATACACCCTTCACCAATCACCAGACAAAGCATATCATCAACAATCTCAAGCACTCACCCGCCTGTGGCCTAGACAACATAAGCAACATACACCTCCGACACCTGGGACCACAAGGCATACAAACACTCACTAACATATCAAACTACAGCTATTCACACAACACAATACCAGACATTTGGAAGCATGGTATCATCATCACATTCCCCAAACCCAACAAAGACCCCACGCTACCCTCCTCGCACCGCCCCATCACACTCCTTTGCTCCCCCTCCAAAGTCATGGAACGCCTAGTATTACAACTAATTACACCCGACCTACCCCTAGCTCCAACACAACATGGCTTTAGGCCACTGCACTCCACAAACACTCTTCTCACAGACCTTACACAAAGAGCTTTTGACGGCATCAACTCAGCTAGACCACCACACAGATCACTATTAGCCACACTCGACATTAGTAAAGCCTTCGATGCCATCCCCCGCCACAACCTAACAAACAAAATCTACAACACAAACATGCACAACAACACAAAAAGGTGGCTGGCCAACTTCCTAGCAGGCAGATGTGCACACGTATCTTTTGCCGGTCAGTCATCTAAAATCAGAAACTTTCCAAACGGAGTCCCACAGGGATCCGTCCTATCGCCCGCACTCTTCAATCTGTACATGCACGATATAACTACACCCAATACTCCCCAAATAAACTTAGCCTCCTATGCAGATGACATAACACTCACATGCACACACCATGACCCAAGAAGAGCAACAGATCTCCTTCAACCCTATCTCAACACACTATATGGCTGGTGCACTACAAACAGACTGAATCTAGCCCCAGCCAAATCCACCGCAACCCTGCTCACAAGCTGGACAGGTGAACACGAATACATCCCTCAACTCACCATAAACAACACACCCCTAACACATACACACACACCCAAAATCCTAGGAGTAACATATGATACTCATATGACATTCAAACAGCACACCACAAACATTAAAAAGAAACTGACACCCAGACTTAACGCCCTCAGGTCACTTGCTCACACAAAATTTGGACACAACAAAGAAACTACCACCACAGTATATAAACAATACATAAGATCAGTAATGGAATACGCAAGCCCAGCCTGGGCTTCTAACCTAGCTGAAACACATCATAAGACCTTACAGACTATCCAAAACAAAGCCCTGAAGATCATTACAGGCTGCACAGCTACTTCACCCACAGATCATCTACATCAAGAAACCAAAATCCTCAAAGTCAAAGACCATCTGGACATGAGAGGCACTCAATTCCTGGCAGCAGCCTCCATGAACCAAGACCACCCACTAAACTACATGGCAACACACCCACAGACACCAAGAAATATCAAAACAACACCCAGCACACGGTATCACACACAGTTATTGTCCTCTCTCCCTCCCTGCCCACCCCGAACCAACTTCCAGAAGCACATCCATACTCATATCTCTCGCCAATCCATCCACTCACTCACAGACAACACGCAGCTGCATGCACGACCTCCCGAAATCCATCCTTCCGAATCCTCCCTCCCTCGCGAGGACAGAGTCCACCTGGCCAGGCTGAGATGCGGACACCATCCAGCTCTCCTGAGCTATCAGAAGAGACTGGATGACTCCGTTGTCGACGCCTGCCCGGGATGTAACACAGCACCCCATACCATTAAACACATCATAGAAGACTGCATTTCACACAACCACTTACGCCAACAACACAACCTACACTCAATGAGAGCTCTGTGGGAAAGCCCGATCGTGGCCATGGCCTTCCTCAGGGACTCGGGGCTGTTCGGCCAGGCAGCTTAGGGAACAACAACAACAACAACAACAACAACAACACAACACAATCTACACTCAATGAGAGCTCTGTGGGAAAGCCCGATCATGGCCATGGCCTTTCTCAGGGACTCGGGGCTGTTCGGCCAGGCAGCTTAACCCCTAACTGTCGGCGAGCAACATAAGTCGAGTTAAATAAAGCTGGACTATGTGGCGGCGCTCGACATAGGTCGAGTGGCAATTTCAGCACTTAATGTTGCTGAGAGAGAGAGACAAGTGGTGGCAGGAGAGTAGCGAGCGTATGACTGCTCCAGACCACCGCGGCGAACCTACTGACACGAATCTCACCTCCCTCCTCCCTCTCTCACTCGCTATATACGGAATTGTATGGGGAAAGTGCCTAATTACATGCTTTTTGCACTCGCGTTGCACGGTTATTGCAAGAAAACTAGCCATCATAAAAGGATCGTTATGGTGTCATTCGAAAGCTCTGTTTATGCCCTTTCAGGGATAGATACTTGTTTTACGTTCTGGGTCTTATTTAGGCATGAAAATGATCACGTAAACAGCCCTATTTTGGCTAAAAACACCCCGCTGGGCGGTACATATAAATAAACCGCATAGGCCGCTCTTAAGGTGTTAAGGAACAACAACAACAACAACAAATGAATCCGCAAGCCTATATCCTGAATCTTGCAAATTGTCGACTACACCCTTGATGCCCTTTGAAATCCTGTACTCTGGTAGAGTCTACTGTGCTACTACTGCCGTAAAGGATGAAGTCCTATCCCTATCCTTGTACTGCAAGGTGACTACCCCATACACCTGTTCGTGCTGGGCTCCTGTAAACCCTTGCAGCTTCAATGTCTTTCTTCCCGATGCAACATACTGTACTGACGGTAGAGAGGACTGCAGCACAAAAGTGCGCTGGGAACACTGATCTAGCAAAGTATGTTAATGGTAATAACCTTGACTACTACTAACTGGCATCATTATTGTGGGTAAAATTACTGTTTCTTGCTCTGATGCTACAGACAATGTCGTGGAGGTGGGAACAGGTTCAGACGTCACGACAGTGTTTTGACTCGCTACTTCTCTAGCTTGGGGACATAAGGGAAGTACCTGCCATTACATACTTTATATGGACTTGATTTTGCATTAGTGCAACTGCACCCCCCATGATCCTTTAAGAGGCATCCTTAACATAACTTCAGAATTTTAGCTCTATTTATTTTGGACTCATTACTATGGTATTTTTACACTTGTACCACGCAAGCTTGGGACTATTACACAAATAGCAAGCGAATTTCATGGGCTCTGCCTGCTTTTTTATTCTACCAGTACTTTTATTGACTACTGTATGCCAAATGTAGCAGCCGTGGTATTAAATTGTACTGGGTAATAAATTTGCCCTTCACCTCGGATGCATCTGCCCGTTCGATAAAGGCATCCAGATCTTTGGCGAGCCTAGTTAAACAGCCCCTCGCTACCCTTCTCTTTTTCTTCAATTTTGAAAAGGATGCAGGCATGTTGAAATCATTCTAGGCTAGGCCCAAACACTCTTAAAGTCAAGTAAAATGTCACCTCTAACTCCCACTTACATGGTAAACCTAGTTATCTTAGCCTAACTTAGCAAAATTGTGCCAAAAACTGGCAGAATAATCCCTGACCATCTCTCTGAATATCTTCCCCTTTTCGGCATCTCCTGCTTGTGGAGATCCATAGCCCCTGCAACTGTAAATAGTGTAGCTACCCATAATCAGGCTTCATTAAAGGAATACTTCAACACAGCAGATGTAACTGCTATCCAAACTTATCATCAATAACCTTTAGGGAAACAGGATTATAAAGAGAAAATCAATTGTAATTTTGTTCTATAATACAGCAAAGAACTAAATTATTACAACAATGATTGTATGTATTTATATATGTACTGTATATACTCAGGCACATACCCCATAGCTGGGGGTGGCCGACTCAAGACAGAGCCCGAACAGAAACAACATTTAAAGGTCCAATTCTTAAGGTCCGAGACCACTTTCGTCTTCTCTCGCCCCTTACTCTGTCTCGTCTAGTAGGTGAATTTTACAATGGGAGGAAGATTCCTAGCCCCCTGCCCCTGAAGGAAAAAGTAGGACAGTAAAAGAGACAGACAGAAATGGGTAAGGTTGGGTAGAGGATACCAAACCTCACTCTGGATAGGATCAGCCCTCACCAAACAATGGTTGTACCTATATTATAATGTAAAACTTGCAAAATAAACAAACCAAAACTTATACGAATATAAAGTGAAATTAATGACATTCCAATGGAATGAGTAGATTCTCGTCTAGCTCCAAAACTGTTGTAGTACAAAACAAACTATGTCAGAACTGGTATCCATATTCACCAAAATATATAAATGTGTTTGTACAGTTGCCTAGACATAATCCTGGGAAAAGCGCTGAGGAGATCTAGCTGTATTTAACCATCATAAAAAGTTAATGTACAGTACTGTATAGTATATACTCAGGTACTACCCCATTGCTGGGAGTGGCCGACTCGAGACAGAGCCCAAACAGAAATATTGTTTAAGGGTTTTAAGTCTTTGGATTCGGGATCAATTTCGCGTTCCCTCGTCCCTTTCTCTGTCTTGATGAGTAGGAATGGTTCCCCTTGATCCCCTTTATGGGAATCCCGCGGTATCAAGGTAGTCTCTGAGGCCACACCTCCGTGGAGATCCGTTTCTGAAAGGGTAACAGGGGAGGTCTTCGGTCCATGGGCCCGTAGCCCTAGGCCAATATTTCCTCCATCTGCAGCCCTTCCAGCAGCACCACCATTGCAGACAAATCTCTTTGACGTGTTATCCCCCCTTAAAATCGCCTTGTACAACACGTAGTAGGACACATACGGCATATTCTACTCCTCCACTAAACATGGAGGTATCTTTGTACAATGATTTTTTGAATAAATTATTATTCTCTTTGCAATACTCAGAGCTTATAATATTACAGTATTTCTCAAATTATATCAAGACATATAAGGTGCCACAATATTGTATCAAAATAATGTATCAAATATAAACATATAAAGAAAAGTAGACAAAATGTAGGAATCAGAGGGTGATGGTGTGAAGCGATTGGAACATAGGTTAACACATGATTGTGTGGTGATGGGCTGGTCTATCAGAGTGAGAACTCAGCGATCTCTGCCATACCCATAGCTTACTCTGACTGTTCCTTTTACTTACATATTTTCTAGATCTCAAGTGACGGCGTCTCTTCCGTGGATTGACCTCCCAATCTACCATGATTGGAAGCCAAAGCGTCACATTCTTCCTTTGCCTCTCACCTTTCTCTTCATAATTGCTGAGGGGCACAGGGCCCTGGGTGGGGCTTTGGTTTCCCGGGCGTTTCCGCACCCTCCTCAGCTCCCCGCCATGGAGTGGCTTCGGTCACCCAGGCTTTATTGTGGTCGGCAGGGAAGGTTGTGTAGGGGCGCTCGGTTATGGCCTTTGCCTTGCTCGGGCAACAACAACAACAACAACATGATTGTATTCTTAAAAAAAAAAAAAAAAAAAAAATCCCTTTGTAGCGCCTGATACAGAATGTAATAGTGTGGGAATGAGTGTTGTTTACAGAGGGAATACAAATTAGCATTTCCATTTTTGAAGCTAACATAATTTTTAAAGTAATTTGGTCTGAGAAGGGAAAACATTATTTAAGAATACAAGTGTAAGCCTATGTTATTTTAATGTAAAACTTGCAAAATAAACAAACCAACACGTATACGAACACAGTAAAAAGACAAAATAACTAATCAAAATCGCTATGTGGAAACAACGCTTAAGTAAAATAATAATTTATAAATAAAAGAACACAATCCACCACATAGGGTGTACATTACTACATGCGCATGTTAATCTGGTTCCCAAGCAAACTAATCGCACACATAACAACGCACTGTCGTCACGTTCAAGGAATTAGTCAATTTAGGAAGTCGGGGACGTTCTGGTAAATTTTACTAATCTCTGCATGAATAAAGAAACTACATTAAGGCGTCGGAGATTGATTGATTGATGGATTGTACAGAGATAACTTTCCAAAGAGGTGAAGGTAGTTAACAAGGAAGTTTGTTTTTACTTATCTTTCCAAATGCAAATTATAATCTGCTTTGGAGTATTCTGGTTCTCTACTTCTATTAGGATTGGAAGATATTGCTAATAGATGGACAAAGACACTTTTTCTATAACACTGAACAAAAAGACTATGCATCTATTTTTAGTTTTATTTTCATTAATACAATGTGTCACTAGTTGTATGTATTGTATATGTATATACTCAGGCACATACCCCATAGCTGGGAGTGGCCGACTCGAGACAGAGCCCGAACAGAAACCACATTTAAAGTTCATTAGTTACCATAATATTTATTGAAAAGTACGGTACACACTGTGAATTATAAAACAGTTTCCTAAATCACCCCCTGCCCCCCCTTCCCTTCTCCAGGGGAAAAATATACTGTCTATATAAAATAAAGGAAAACGTGGGAGCACTTACAGTAAGTGGTGCACCATGTCAAATAATTCAAAATATAAAAGTTCACTATGTAATACCGGTATTACAAAGCTATACAACCAGTCTATTACAAAGGTTCTACAGAAGACCTTGCCGTTTGAGATCATCGAAGGTTTTCCTGTTGACGACATTACCCTGGGAATCTTCATATTCTTCCTCCTGCTCTGACTGCCATCGCTCCGACGTCTTCTGGACCTTAAGTTTCTCCCAGAGTTTGAGTGCGTCCTCGATCTGCGTCACATTGGCAAAGTGTGCCGTGTTCGGGATGCCCAAACATCTCATGCCATGCGCGTGACGCCACTCCGCAAAGTGCCGCTGGAACGCCTTGGGCCCTTTGTAGGTGAAGTTGCCACAGATCTCGCAGTTGTAACTGATGTTGAGGCCGTGAAGTTTATAGAGCCAGTAGGGAATTGGCTTGCCATCCCACCCCAGTGGTAGGTTCTTAGGGTTGTAGGGCACCTCATCATCACCATCATCTTCAGACTCAGAGGCTGAAGCTTCCTCCTCCTCCTCCTCCTCCCCGTCTCTCCTGGCCTGCTTCCTCTGAACGTTTTCTTTGGTGGCTGCTCGCTGTTCACTCAGAATCTCAGTAAAACGATATGCTTGGGATTCCAGGTTCGCTAGCTCCTTGATCTTCTCGGTCTCGCGGCCCTTCGTGACCTTGCCAGGCTTGGACTTGGCAAATAGAGATGGGTCGAGCTCCTCTACCGATATGCCCTTCGTCTTGAACAGTCTCTGGGCTCGTTCATCCAGGGTCCCACCACATTTTAGCCCCAAAGCCATGAGGGCAGACTTGAGACGATCCAGTCCGAGAGACATCAACTCCTCGGAGGAAGAGAAAGCAGAGAGGTCAAGATGTGCTCCCATGGCGGCCAGGGCACCACCAGTCTCCTTGGGCCAGCCAGGAAATCTTAAACAAAATGTTTTATTATTTTAATTTATTAATTTCACTCCCAACACCAAATACCTCCCAATGAAATTTATGAAAGCATGTGATCCTTCCGGGATTCGAACCTGGGCTAGCAGTGAATCGAGTACACGATCTAGTAGTTTTTTGTTAAAGGTTAGATGCCTATCCTGTTATCATTTATGATGGATCACCTGGATATATGACCATAACTATATTGTAAAACTTGCAAAATAAACCAACCAAAACAGGAACGGCAGAATACGAAGACAAAAGAACTAATCAAAATCACTGTGGAAATAATGATTTTGAAAAATATTTGGAATAAAAGAACACCAAACCACCACATAGAATGTACATCAGTATATGAGTAAGTAAATTTCTTTCCCAAGCAAATTAGTCACACATATATTAACGTACTCTTGTCATAGTCAAGGAACTAGTCAATTTGGGAAGCTCAGGACGTTCTGGTAAAATATGTATGTACCGGTATGTAGAAACTACAATTTAAATAAAATTATTCAAATCAAAATAGTTATATATTCTGATAATACTGCATATTGAAAAATATTAATTAATAATAATATACAAACAAATTTGTAATCTGACAAGATATCAAAAATAGTACAAAATTAATACAGCACTCACAAACGATAGTGCTATCGGGTAGGTACCTGTGAGCATAGCAAGAACACATGACCTCTACGAATTGCTACCCTACTATATGAGCTTAAACGAGAGGGAGATTTTCCAAAGGGATAAATATAATTCTTGTGATAAATAATATTTGAGGATGTATTTTTTAGTCAGGATATGGTAAATGATTAAGATAAATGCACTGTCTTTTGAGATGACAGTGGGCCACTTTATTTCTTCAAATATTAGAAAACTATATAATTGCAATAAGATGTGGACACTCATAGTTATAAACAGGAATATATAATTATTTTGCTATGTACCCTTTCCTCAAATTTTGGCAAGCATAATATTATACTGCCCTGGGTATAGTCACTGCAGTATGAGGGGGATGCTTTCAGTTACAACTAGGGTACTCTTTTGAACGAAAATTCTTGAAGGTGTAATGGTTGGAGCGTGTAAGTTTTCAATGTGATATCCTAGGTTCGAATCCTGGGATAATCACATGCTTTCATTAATTTCATTTGGGGTGTTATTGGTGTTAAGAACGATGTTAAAAATGACATGGTTTTCTGTAAATGAATTAATAGAAGTGGTAGACAAAAAATTCCATGAATAGCATGAATATGGCAGCTCTCCAAGTATCGAAAACGTGGAAAAGTGAAAGGAACAAATAATCTCCTTCTTTAAAGATTCTGTTGATATATGTATGCAATAGATAGATAGATAGATAGATGTAACTTTTCACAAAATACCAACCTGCCACCCTCCCACTGTTCATTGAAGTCCTTAGTAACTATATCAAGCTCTTCATTAAGGTCCATAAGAGGCCTAACCCGCTCCACGTAGCCATACAAGTAGTCTAGCAACACAAACAGATATTCCCGATACTGGGCCGTCTTCTTCTCCTTGGGGATCTCAAACAACCGGTCGAATGAGGTCAGGTACGTGATGTAATCCACCTTCTCCAGTCCTGCAAATAATTATCAGTAGCCTACAGAAAAACTCTCTTTATAATGTAAAACTTGCAAAATAAACAAACCAAAACTGGGGCACAAGAAAAAGGCAAAAGAGTAATCCAGCAGTGAAAAACAATCTGAGTACAAATTACCCCAATCTTTCAAATTTCACATAAGCCTTTCAGACTTTCTCTGAAATACAAAGGTAATGTGATTTCTCTACTTCCTCTTTTTAAAAACTGTAGTAGGTACTGAGAGAATTAAAGGTTTCACAAGAAGAAGCTGGAGGAATAACCCCAGGGGGTTAGGGGTGCCTCTACCCATGTGGTAGAGGAAATATAAGAATATGCCCAAAGTGTCTACTGCGTGTTATAAGAGGTGATTAAAAGGGCGATGACTTAAGTTTGGGCCACCGTTCATCCTATTTGGTCCATTTCAGCCTCATGGTAGCTGCAGGACATCAGTGTGCCAAATCCAACCTCTGGAATGGCTGCCTTGGGGTATTTGGTGTGGTTCTATGCTTGTATTGAACTGGAGACAATTTATAAGTAACTTCACCCCCTATCTAACATGTCTGTGTCTGTTTGTCTCACTTTCTCTGTACAGTATGTATATGTACCAGTATGCGTATGTATGTATGTGTGCAGCAGTTACAGAAATTTCTAGTTGCTGTCTTGTTGTAGCATGGTGGGGGCTGGTGTAGTGCGGATTTGCCAGGTGCAGGTGCTTCAGGGGGCCTTTGTTGAATCTTGCTGAGACACTGTTAGCGCTATACCCACATCGGCCACTGGTGACCTGATAAGGCTGTGTTGTGGCAAGTCTTTGTCGTACTGTTGTATGTATGTGTATGTATTGGGTTGAGGGAGAGATGTTGGATGGTTAGATGGATATAGATGGGTAGATAAATAGATAGAGATAGAAACACATTTTGATACTACATTGATACATTTTCCGTATAAGCCTGGAGAGAATTACTTGGTGGACCACTCTTGAGCAGCATGATGTGCGGGGTTGTGAGAGGATTAGGATAGGATTGAGAGTTTATCTTAATTTTCGAGTTTACAATTATTTCCGTTTGCAATAGTACCATAAATTTTAGAGTTAATTGGCAGTTATAATTCATATCATCACCAATCCACCAATTAACCTATAGGCACCTGTATCCGATAATCTGTATCCGAGTCTGCTAACCGCAATAATTTAATAGTCTACAGTACTTTTGAAGTATTTCAGAAAGTTATTCATATTTTCATGCCTCAGTCCTGATTTTTAAGCACAAACTTTAAAATAATGGAAGTAGCATTATTATTTTTTTTTTTTTTTTTTTTTTTTTTTTTTTTTTTTTCTATATTCCACCTTACTTCCTCTCGGGCATAGGCTGAGAGCCTTAACATTCACCGCTTTACAATGAACAGTGAAGCCCGTGAGGTCTTGTTCCAGTCTAGGGAGTGAGACATGTGAAGCACGTAGAGTACAACGAGCACCTGCCATCTTGCCTTCACATGAGGCACGGTGCTCACTCATGGCCCGAAACGACCCCATCTCTGAAGCCACCTCGTTCCCGTGCTTCACTGTCTCACCCCCTACACTCGGACTCTCACACTTACACACACGCATTAGTCGATAAACAGCGTATTCTTTTATGTACCGGTACTTTGCATCTGATAAAGTGACCCTGACCCTAATACCGTATATGATACATGCCATTGTATGACATGGCCTTTACAGCACCTGATCTTACAACTAACCTAGAAAATACTCACCCTTGATATTGAGGTACTTGTTGTAGCATTCGTGGAGGTCGAGGTACTTGCCGTAACCTTCCTCATCTGAGAAGTCCGCCATAATTAAGTTCTCATCGTTGGCCTCGCGCTGTTTGTTTATCTCCTCAAACTCTACGCTCATCGGCACACTTATCTGTTGGATATGGGTCAATGAATATGGAGAATGGATGATCCTATGCATCCTTTCTTCTGCAAACCTGAAATATCAAGAGTTTGATTTGTAAAACAGGTATGATGTTACCGGCACCTAACACATACATCCATACACCTGGTGATGGGCTGGTCTATCAGAGTGAGAGCTGAGCGATCTCTGCCATACCCATAGCTTACTCTGACTGTTCCTTTAACTTATATATTTTCTAGATCTCAAGTGACGGCGTCTCTTCCGTTGATTGACCTCCCTACTGTCAACCTAGAGATTGGCAGATTGAGAGCCAAAGCGTCACATTTTTCCTTTGCTCCTCAACTCTCCCTTCATAATTGTTGAGGGGCACAGGGCCTTGGGTGGTGCTGTGGTTTCCCAGGCGTTTCCACACCCTCCTCAGCTCCCCTCCTTAGAGAGGCTTCGGTCACCTGGGCTTTATTAGTGGTAAGCAGGGAGGGTTTTGTGGGAGCGCTCGGTTACGGTCTTGGCCTTGCTCGGGACCTTGGGGATGCTGGGCCAGAAACCCTGGGGAACAGCAACAACAACAACATACATAAATCTAAAGACAGAGTGCTCCACACGAAGTGCGATTCCAGTCTCACATCCTAATGGTGGCGCTCCAGGCAGCCATGTTAAGAGCTACCTCACTTGTCAGGGTTATTAGTTTAAGATATACGGTCTGATCCCACGTCTTTTCTTGGTCTACCCCTTGGTGCAGCTCCCTCTACATTCACAGATAGTTAGATCAGTGGGGATGTGGAACACTAGGTTGGGGTATCTTGGTTCAATTAGGATATATTATATCACAGTTAAAACAGGTCCGGGTATTGGGAGTGGCCATATAAATTACTTTCTGCACTTTCTCAAGATTGAATAAATGACAAAACACCAATAAAAGAAGAAACAAAAACCTAAACATAATACAAACTGGAGGACTTCTGCAGTTTTACCAAACTCTCTTGTCTTTCTTATTACAGATATATATTATGATGCTTCTTGTGAGGTATTTGATATTTAGGAACTATTTGATATTATAGTACAGGTATTGTCATGCATCATAGCAATAACATTTAGTAACTAAGGTCTATTTTTGCAACATTTAAGTACCAGTATCTTAATTGTAGCCTGTGTTTTTTCCTCAGCTAGCAATAAATTGCGCTCTCCCATCCTCATTACTCGGTTATTATGAAAATATTGTAGAAAAATATGTTGTTTAATATGAAAACTTAGCATTACTATGACTCGGATACATACCTTAAGGTAGCGCCAACGAACTTGACAATAATCTTGATCCCTAACCTCTCTGTAACTCAGAAGAGCCTAGAGCAAACTGGCTGTGAATATACACACCTAATTTCATGGTGGACTCTTCCCAAATGATAGAAACGTCAGCCCGATTGCTTTCATTCATTTTGAGTTATAAGAAGTTAATGGGTCAAGAATATTGTCAAGTTCGCTGGCGCTACCTATAGTAGCTTCATATTGTCATGCTAAGTATGGAAAAATCAGTTGCTAAGAGATTGAACTTACTGTCGGCTGAAATAAAACCAATTACGATATAGCTTATTCAAGAATCATAGCTACCTCATTAGGATGTTTCTTATGAAACTCTTTAATTTGTTTGAGCCTGTTATAAAATTCTGCCAACTCATTGGGTCCGGATAGCGCAGCCACCTCCTCCTTCCGCAGGCCATCCTTATCCTCATAGAGATCGGCCAGGTGTTGGGAGCTCTCCACGTACCGGTCCAGGAGCAGTCTGTGGCGGTGATCGGAGTTTATCACATCTCGGTTCTGAAATTAAGTGGTAAAGTTTTAAACGTTATCAATATATAAGTGTACAGGTATTCTAAAAGTTAGTGCCAAAAACTTGAAGAATGTAGTACAGTTCAACAAACATGGAGATTGTAGACACCAATCGAGCAGGGTAATAATACCCAGGAGAGGCATGTTATAAAGAGTTGCTGGAATTTTATTTAATTTGTCTGGCTTTCATCACTGTCTTTGTTTGTGGATCATCTACACAGAGAGTAAGTACCGGTAAAATGACGTAACTTTGGACGGGGAGATAAGTTCGGACATTCTGGAAAAAAATATAATGAACCACATTTATGGGATAAATACATGATGTTATGGAAAAACAAGTATGTCTGCGGTGTTCTTCCATAATGCAGAACCATTTCTCCATAACTGTACCTTATATACTTTTATCCAGAAATGTCCGAAGTATGTATACCCCACTGACCGAAGTTAGGCCATTTTACGGTAGGCCTACTAAGTTTTCACCATTTCAACTTAACATTTCTCCTAGAACACTTTCATCTGCCATTAGAACAACGCTTACTAGGAGCAACACAGTTCGTTTGAGATGACTAATGTGTCCAAAATGCATGCAAAAGTGAAATATAATGGAGGCGCCCAAAATAAGTATCGGTAACGCGTGAAACGGCGGTCATATGTTTTACCGCGACACTGGTAAAAAATACATACGGTACCGGTACATATTTGATATTATAGTCATGCATCATAATTACAAATTTAATAACTAAGGTCTGTGTTTGTAACATTTAAGTACCATTAAGGTATATGATGATAAGTTACACAAAAGCATTAGGGTGTATACCTAATACAATAATTACCCTTTCTTGGGAATAATATATATTTTAAGCCTAAGCCAAGGCCAAGTTGTTAAACATTGCTAATGTCTAACGTATCTGTATTCAGCTCATGCAAGAGATTTTTAAAAGTAGTATTTTAATTAACTGTCTGTTTATCCTTTATTTTAATACCGGTAGTCCTAGGCCTACTGATATTATTTTAAAGTGCTAATACAGTATACAGAAAACAAAATCTACTTTCAAGATTTTACTAGCATAGCCTAGCCTATATGGAATTTGTATGTCTACCGTATCTCTCAGTCTTCCTGGATTATGTGTGACACCTTTAGTGAAAAGCTTAATTTAACCGGTACCGGTACACACATATTAGCCGTTATGGATTAAATAAGCAAGTGGCATGTATACAAAATACTGGTACCTTTATAGAACCAGGCCCAGAAAACACCATGCATCTCCGGAATTAGCTGCGATCAAAGTATTCTTTAGAAATTGTTCCAAATCCTTTTTTACAACTTCTTATTCAACCACTGGATTATCATAATAGACTCCTAAGTGAATAAAGAGCAATATGGAGTCAGTTTCGTAATTGATCTATCATTTTTAAATAAAATATGAGTTGTGATCGAGTTACGGTATATTAGGTCGGGGGCCTGGGGAGTGCTGGAGCGACCTTGGTGACCCTGGTCTCTGGGTCTTCTCCTGGGTGACCTGGATGAGTGTGAGTTTGTACTTTTTGTCTGTGTTTATTTGTTGTTTTGTGTTGTTTTTGTGTTTTCCCTGTTCTTGCTCTGTCTTGAGTCGGCTACCCCCAAAATGGGGATTGGGCCTGAGCATATAGATAGATAGGACCAATTTTATGACCGACCGCCTTTTGCGGGCATTTCCGATGTTTTGTGATAGGCCTACAGTACAGTACTGTACCTGTTTATTCCTCCTTTCATTAACTCTCGTAGAGTGGGGTGCCGTGTGTATATCACCGTAGAGCCAGGCGAATATATTTGCCAAAAATTACCTTTATTCCATGCTTTTTTTCATGCATAAGCAAGAGCCAGAGCGTAATACAATTATATATCCATGAAAGGACGATGATAGAGCTTTCCAATGACACCTGAATCATCCTTGTACATCTGGTTATCTTGCAACAATCGTGCAACAGAAGGGCAAAATCGGTTAAAATAGTGGTAATTTGGCTGTTTTTGGTGTGTGAGAGAGCCGGGTGTGGGGCTTCAGTGTACGCTGCGCGGCGAGCGGCTGGAGCCCGCCCATGCTCACTCCAAGGCCCGGTCTCTCTCTCAGCGCTCATATGGCGCCCGTCAAATGAAACCCAAGTCCGTTCTTATAAGTGCTTTATTATTGTACAGTAAAAGTCCGTTAATCCGACGACCGATGATTCGAATCTCCCAATAGTCCGAATTTTTCAATTTGAGGCCAAATCCGAATTCACCCGATGGTCCGAATTTCAAGAAGTCCCAAAGTCCCCTTTTTGAGGCATTAGGCCACTCAAATGACACATAATGGAGCACACACATATCATATGTTCATGAATTCACTTTAAAAGTTTACCATTGTCATTGTAGCCTATTACCTACTTCAAAACATTCAGATTAATGGTCAAAGGAAGCTACTGATATAAACGTAAACACCTTCTTCTTCTTCCACATCGTCTGCTAGAGAGTTTGTTTTGCTCTTGAACGCATCCTTGGGACGCTCCGATGCGCTACTGGCTTGCACCGCATTTTCTGGAAGCGCATTCAGTCTTGAGCTTGAAAACGCACCTTTGGACGTATTAGTCTTGAGCTTGAAAACGCACCTTTGGACATTCCGATACGCTACTATTTATAGTTCAGTGATCGGAGCGTCCCAAGGGTGCTTTCAAGACAACAAGACAAGGGTACTTTCAATACAATATAATATAACAGAGCACGTCACAAAAGGAAAATCACAAAAGGAAAATTACAAGAACCTCTCAGGGAAGTGCCGTTGTTAAGGCATTACTTCCCGAACCACATCTGATCTTCAAGAGCAAGACAAACTCGCTAGTAGACGGAAGAAGAAGAAGACGTTTATATCAGCAGATTCCTTTGACCATTAATCTGAATGTTTTGAAGTAGGTAATAGGCTACAATCTATCTATCTATCTATTGCCTGACGCCGTGATCCCCGAAGGGGTGGCCACGAACGAACCGCCCCCATGCACCTCTGTCCCCAGTCAGTCGACGCCCCTCCCCCCAACCAGCACCGCCTTCGTTCATGTAGTTCCTCACTCCATCCTTCCACCTCATATTCGGTCTACCTCTCCCCCTCTGTCCCTCCACCTCGCTCTCGTACACCCTCTTAGTCATTCTCTCGCTTTCCATACGTTCCATATGGCCGAACCATCTCAAGTTGTTCCTTTTCACACTTTCCAGCACATCTACCTCCACACCACACCTCCTTCTTACTTCCTCATTAGTCTGTCTATCCCTCCATGTAACTCCGCACGCACTCCTTAAGTAATTCATTTCCACTGCTCTCACTCTTGGTCTGAGTCTCTCAACCAACGTCCATGCTTCGCTTCCGTAAGTCAGTGTCGGGATTACCACACTGTCATGCAAGGACTTCTTCACTTCCATACTGACCACCCTATTTCTTGTTACTGCTTTTAGCGTTCCTACAACCCTCTTCCCCTGTTGTACCCTCTCCCGCACCTCTTCATCCATAGTCCCATCTTTACTCAACACACTGCCCAGATACTTAAAAGAGTTGACGATCTCCATAGCCTGACCGTTCAGCTTCACCTCACACTCTGTGACTTCACCCCTTTCGAAGACCATAACCTTGCTCTTCCCCGTATTTACCTTCAAATTCCGTTTTTCGCACACTGTTCCAAACTCATTTACCAGACCCTGCAACTCCCATTCATTATCACTCATCAGAACTGTATCATCCGCAAACAGCAGTATAGGTAGCTTCCACTCAATTCCCTCCCTTTTCAGCGATACACCAACATTCACTGCTCTTGATAGTATTTCTTTCATGACTCCATCCATATATACAGTAAACAACCACGGGGACATCACACACCCCTGTTTCAAACCAACATTCAGGTCAAAGAACTCGCTCTGCTCACTCTCCACACGTACTGCCGCCTTTGCACCCTCATACATGCTCTTCACTGCTTTCAGCAACTTGCCCTCTACTCCGTATATTCTAAGTACTTTCCACAAACCTTCTCTATCCACTCTGTCATAGGCCTTCTCCAAGTCCATAAAGGCAACATACACCTTTTGTTTCTTCTCCAGATACTTCTCCACAACACAATTCAGGGTAAAAATCTGATCTACACATCCTCTTCCCTTCCTAAAACCTCCCTGCTCGTCGCCTATCCATTTCTCCGTTCTCACTCTCACTCTCTCAATCACTACCCTACTGTATACCTTCCCTACTACGCTTAGAAGACATATTCCTCGGTGGTTACCACACACTCCTCTTTCCCCTTTGCCCTTATATAGGGGGACTATTATGCCAGTCTTCCAGTCATCGGGTGCACTCCCCTTCTCCCATGCTAGTTTGCACATTTTCCATACCCATTCTATCACTATCTCACCACCATACCTCAACATTTCCCCACACACTCCATCTGTTCCTGGTGCTTTCCCCAACTTCACTCTTTTCATGGCTTCCCACACTTCTGACCTCCTGATCCCCACCTCCTCCTCCACTACTTCTCTTCTTCTCCCTCCCATACCATATCCAGCTATGTTTGCTGGCTCTTCATTCCTTTCATTTAGCAACTCACTGAAGTACTCCCTCCATCTTTCGACTCTCTCTTGCTTCTCGGCTAGCATTCTCCCATTCTTATCTTTCACACCCTTACTGTTTCCCTTGCTACCTTCCCTAACTTTCTTGACTTCTTTCCAGAACAGTTTCTTACTCTCCCTCCATTTTACACTCAGATTCCTTCCAAATTCCTCATCTACTCTTCTCTTACTTTCCTTCACTACTCTCTTCACCACCCTCTTACTCTCCACGTACCTCGCTCGTTTCTGTCTCTCGGAATCTTCATTCCCTCTACTACCCAACCACACTCTATATGCTTTCTTCTTTTCTTCCACAGCTATTCTTACCTCTTCTGTCCACCATGCTGTACCTTTCACTCCCCTCCCTCTTCTCCTCACTCCACACACCTCCTCACATGCTGCACAGATCTCATCCTTAAACACCTTGCTCATCTCCTCCACTTCCTCCATAACTACAATGACTACAGGCTACAATGACAATGGTAAACTTTTGAAGTGATTTCATGAACATATGATATGTGTGTGTGCACCATTGTGTCATTTGGGTGGCCTAATGTCTCAATGTTTTCGTTATACACAGGTTCATAGGGGTAAAGTCCGATAATCCGAAAAATCCACTAATCCGAACGAGGGCCGGTCCGCTGCCCTTCGGATTAACGGAAGTTTACTGTATATGTTAAGATATAATTGTGGTTTAACCCCTCAGCTCAAATTATGCCTTTGGACGTGATAAAATGTCCAAAACAATGCTATTTGTTGTTATTTTCCTGTATTCCTTCCCATACTCATCTAAGTATTCAAACAAAATTGCTCTGGTTTGACATCCTGCCCGTCATATGATGGGTGCCGCAGGATAAGCCAATTTTCTCTCTACCGTCATATGACGGTCGCCACGAATTGAGGGTTAAACCATGTTGTGATAGCTTAATACACACAGGCCAATACTGAGTACTGTCCATTATAACAATAGTAAAATATGGCCAAAAATGTAATTCAATCCCTCTGAAAATTTCAGAAAAAGGTGGACTGTGAAGATAGAAAAATTCACGGTAAGGGTTATGGGGAAGGATGTAGTATCCGTGCGTACGGTCATGTTTACATAGGTCGTGCGCTCGCGGTTATGTTCCCGTCTAGCCTACTTTGACTGCTTCTTTTGCTGTTATTTTCCCCCCTGCTGGCAATATATATGATGATGACAATAAGTCATGGGGGGGGGGAGCCCCCCCTCAACTTATTATAGTAGGCCTATCCCATGGCACTCAAAATAGAAGAAAACGTTATGATCACAAGTATGCGAGTAGTGTAAACAAGGCAGGCGATATGCCCTTTTTTATTTACAAAATTATCCCACAGCCACAGCAGGGTGTCAAACCGGAGCAATTTTGTTAGAAGACTTAAATGAATATGAGAAAGAATAGGGCCAACAAGAAAATTAACATAAAATAGTATTCTTTTGACCATTTTATCATTTTCAAAGACATAATTTGAACTATAGGCTTAAACCATAATTTTATCTTTACATGTAGGCCTACAGTATGTACATTAATAGAGCTAAAGACTAAAATAATGGACTAGGCCTAGACTTCCATTTGACACATTGCAGCTGTTATTTGCCCCTGCTGGTAATATATATGGTGATGACAATAAGTCATGGTGGGTGAGACAGTGATTAGGCTATTGGGAAAATATTACCGAAACTACCACTAATTTTCCAATGGTTTTTCTTTTTGGTTTTAGGTAGTTTGCATCATTATACAGTAACGGTAGTTGAAATTAGGGTACAATATCGAGTAACCTAAAACCGAGTCAACAATGTTCAGAAGTTGTTAAGAAGGCAAACAAAATAATTGGCTTTATAGGCAGGTCATTTGAGCATAAATCCAAAGAAGTTATCCTAACCCTTTACAATTCCTTAGTCCGCCCTCTTCTGGAATACTGCATTCAATCCTGGTGCCCTTATTACCAAAAAGATATAAACAAGCTAGAACGAGTTCAACGTAGAGTTACCAAAATGATACCTAGCCTAAAGAACAAACCATACGAAGAGCGTCTTAGAGAATTAAATCTACAGTATTTCCTTTAACCCAGCGCAGATTAAGAGGTGACTTAATTCAAGTGTTCAAAATCATCAAAGGCATCGACAATATGAACTGTAGTAAGTACTTCACTATCGACCAATCTAATTACACGCGGGAAAACGGTTGCAAAATTATTGGTAAATCTTTTAACTCACACGAATCTAAGAATTTCTTCGTCAATCGAGTTGTCAACTTGTGGAATGGGCTTCCCCCGAGACGTTATAGACTGCAGCACCGTTGATTCATTTAAACTCCGCTTAGACAAATACCTCGCATCAAACCCGCGACTGACTGCGTTTGTAAATGAATAACTTCATTTTATCCCCCCCTCAGTTACTAACCCATCTGTCCCCTACTAACTTCCTAATCCTGCCACAGACATTAGTTCCAGGGCAGTAGTTCCCTTTCCAATGTTCCCTTACCCACTCTAAACCACTGTTTGGACACTTGATCCTCAGTGTTTTGGAGGACAACCAGCCTAGAAGGGTCACTAGACCTGTTGTTGCTTGATTTCCTTTGTACACCCAACCCATCTCGTCCATATGCCTATCTAATTTTATCTTAAAGCTCCCTACCGTTCTTGATCCCACTATATCACTTGGTAGCCTATTCCACCCATCTACAACTCTGTTACCAAACCAATATTTGCCTACTGTATATCTTTTCTGAAACGAAATTTATCTAATTTGAAACTATTTGTACGAGTTCTTTCGCTATCACTGAGCTTTAGTACATTTTTCATGTCCCCTTTATTAACCCTTCTTTAGCGGGGTGTTTTGGGCATATTCAGGCCCTCCTGAATGATCAATCAAGTATCTGCAAGAAAAGAAATGTATTCAGAAAAAAACTAGGCGCTAAAAGCTTCAAAATGAGACCAGAACGAGCTACGTAGCACTCCTGGTTCTCATGCAGTAGTGCCACGAACATGGGAGCTTAGCGTATAGCGGTATATTTTTCCCAGCTATGCTCACTACTGGCTACGCTGCCGTCCTCTCGAGAACACAGGGAGCGTGAGTCAGTGGGTGGCGGTAAGCCCTGGGTGTCGGACGTGTGGCCTGCTGCGCTCCCGGCCATTTGCACTCGATTTTAACCCTTTAAAAGCCTTAATAATGCTCCTAACTTGCTGCAAGACCTTACACAAAGAGCTTTTGATGGCATCAACTCAGCTAGACCACCACACAGATCACTATTAGCCACACTCGACATTAGTAAAGCCTTCGATGCCATCCCCCGCCACAACCTAACAAACAAAATCTACAACACAAACATGCACAACAACACAAAAAGGTGGCTGGCCAACTTCCTAGCAGGCAGATGTGCACACGTATCTTTTGCCGGTCAGTCATCTAAAATCAGAAACTTTCCAAACGGAGTCCCACAAGGATCCGTCCTATCGCCCGCACTCTTCAATCTGTACATGCACGATATAACTACACCCAATACGCCCCAAATAAACTTAGCTTCCTATGCAGATGACATAACACTCACATGCACACACCATGACCCAAAAAGAGCAACAGATCTCCTTCAACCCTATCTCAACACACTACCTGTACATGGCTGGTGCACTACAAACAGACTTAATCTAGCCCCAGCCAAATCCACCGCAACCCTGCTCACAAGCTGGACAGGAGAACACGAATACATTCCTCAACTCACCATAAACAACACACCCCTAACACATACACACACACCCAAAATCCTAGGAGTAACATATGATACTCATATGACATTCAAACAGCACACCACAAACATTAAAAAGAACTGACACCCAGACTTAACGCCCTCAGGTCACTTGCTCACACAAAATTTGGACACAACAAAGAAACTACCATCACAGTATATAAACAATACATAAGATCAGTGATGGAATATGCAAGCCCAGCCTGGGCTTCTAACCTAGCTGAAACACATCATAAGACCTTACAGACTATTCAAAAGAAAGCCCTGAAAATCATTATAGGCTGCACAGCTACTGCACCCACAGATCACCTACATCAAGAAACCAAAATCCTCAAAGTCAAAGACCATCTGGACATGAGAGGCACTCAATTCCTGGCAGCAGCCTCCACGAACCAAGACCACCCACTAAACTACATGGCAACACACCCACAGACACCAAGAAATATCAAAACAACACCCAGCACACGGTATCACACACAATTATTGTCCTCTCTCCCTCCCTGCCCACCCCGAACCAACCTCCAGAAGCACATCCATACTCATATCTCTCGCCGATCCATCCACTCACAGACAACACGCAGCTGCATGCACGACCTCCCGAAATCCATCCTTCCGAATCCTCCCTTCCTCGCGAGGACAGAGTCCACCTGGCCAGGCTGAGATGCGGACACCATCCAGCTCTCCTAAGCTATCAGAAGAGACTGGATGACTCCGTTGTCGACGCCTGCCCGGGATGTAACACAGCACCTCATACCATTAAACACATCATAGAAGACTGCATTTCACACAACCACTTACGCCAACAACACAATCTACACTCAATGAGAGCTCTGTGGGAAAGCCCGATCGTGGCCATGGCCTTCCTCAGGGACTCGGGGCTGTTCGGCCAGGCAGCTTAGGGAACAACAACAACAACTTGCTGCAAATTGGTGCACGACTTAAGTCGAGCGCCGCCAATAAGGGGTTAATCCCACTAACACACTTGAATACCTCTATCATATCCCCTCTAACTCTGCGTCTCTCTAACGAATGTAAGCCTTTCTTCATACGGAAAATTTCTAATATTATGGATAATTTTTGTCATTCTACGTTGTACTCTCTCCAATGAATCTATGTCCATTCTGTAATAAGGACACCAAAATTGAACAGCATAATCCATATGGGGTCTCACTAATGACAAGTAAAGTTTTAAGATAACATCAGCAGTTCTGTTACTCACACTCCTAGATATGAACCCGAGAATCCTGTTTGCTTTGTTACGAACGCTTATACTGTACATTGTTTTCTAGGCTTCATTCAAATCATTGCTAACAAACACACCTAGATCTTTCTCACAGTCTGAGTTTTCTAATTCCATATTAGCTAGTTTATATTTAACATTTGTATGCATCTTCCCTATCTTTAATACCTTGCATTTGTCAATGTTAAACTTCATCTGGCAATTTTTTTTTTTTTTCTATGTGATTGAGGGAGGCAAAAGGCATAACTGCCTATAGCGAGTGCCTCCCCCATAGTTGAAAGAGTGACAGGGCCAAAATCAAGGGACGTTCGAGCCAAAATGCCTGGACACACGGAGTTTGAAGCAATTTAAGTCATAGGAAGAGGGAAAGACTGATTCTGGGAGAGAGTTCCAGAGCTCAGCTGTTGAGTAGAAGAAAGTTTGAGAGTAACGTTTCACTCTTGGGTTGGAGAGTTGCACAGAGTAGGGGTGGGATTGAGTTGCAAGACGGGTACCACGTGCCCTACGTAAAGGAGGTGGTATGCACTGGGATAGCTCTGAGGAACACTGATTATTATAGTAGCGATAGAATAGCGAGAGAGATGCAACATTGCGGCGGAGAGAGAGAGATTGCAGAGAGTTGGTGAGTGGACGGGAGTTAATGATACGAAAGGCCTTCCTTTCAACTTTGTCTAGGAGAGCAGTGTGAGAGGAACCTCCCCACACATGTGAACAATACTCAATACAAGGGCGCACTATGCCCCTGTACAGAGCAAGAAGCTGTGCAGGGAAAAAGAACCCCCTAAGGCGGTTGAGCACACCCAGCTTCTGGGAGGCTGCCTTAGCAAGACTGGTAATATGGTCCTTCCAAATGAGAGCAGAAGAAAAATTTACTGACCATTCGTGTAAGGTATCTAGATCCCTTTGCAGACACTCTATATCTCTATCTGAATCAATTTTTCTTCCCATTTTGGTATCGTCTGCAAATTTACTTATCCTACTAGTTATACCTAAATCAAGGTAATTTATGTATATAATAAACAACAGAGGACCTAATACAGATCCCTGGGGGACACCACTTTTGACTGCTCCCCATTCTGACTTGGTACCATTTATGCTGACTCTCTGCTTCCTACCAGTTAGCCATGACCTAATCCATCCTAACAATGCCCCACCTATTCCATGTCCCTCAACCTTTCTCATCAATCTCTCATGAGGGACTGTCGAAAGCTTTACTGAAATCTAAATATATAATATCATATGACTTGTCATTATCTACTGCTTCATATACCTCTGAGAAAAAACTAAGCAAATTTGTAAGGCAAGACCGTCCCTGAGTGAATCCATGCTGAGAAGAATTATTAAGTTAAATGTTTCTAAGTGGTTTCTCATTTTCCTAGCATTAATTGACTCTAGTAGCTTTCCTATGATTGAAGTGAGACTAATGGGACGGTATTTGGATGCTATTGATTTATCACCTTTTTTGAAGATCGGAACTACATTTGCAAGCTACCAAGCTTCTGGAACTATACCTGTTTCTAATGACTTGAGTGTTTACATCTGAGTGCTTTAAGATCGTTGGATAATGGGAGAAATAAAAATTTCCGGGGATTGTAACTAATTTCAACTACTGTACTGTATAATGATGAAAACTACCTAAAACCAAAAAGAAAAACCATGCTAAAATTAGTGGTAGTTTCGGTTATATTTTCCGAAATTAGTTACAATCCCCGGAAATTTTTATTTCTCCCATTATCCAACGATCTTAAAATGCTCAGATGTAAGTAATTTTCAGAGTAAATATGTAATTTGTATTGCCTTTGGATGCAAAGCCCCCCCCCCCCCATGACTTATTGAAATCAGCATCTATTTTAACAGTAAGGGGCTTGATAAGAGTTTCACTGCCATCAATAGGGAGAGTTATAGGGAGAGGTTTTTTGTTTTTACAGTACTTAATATAGTGCACATAAAATGTATCTCCGGAGATTGAAACACATTTTAATACGATCTTTGAGTATAACTTTATTTTAATACCACAATTTTTTTTTTATATATTTGAAGATAAATATGGAATCTATATGCTCTAAAGATCATATGAAAATTTGCTTTAACCCTCGGCAAAACCAAATAAAAAAGTATGGTACTAAAATGTCTTTTTCGTAACAAGGTTGTCAATCCGGTACTTCCAGTTATCGACAGGTCTAAAGATCATATGAAAATGTGTTTTAACCCTCGGAATAACCTAATATAAAAGTATGCTAATAAAATGTAATTTTCATAACAAGGTTGTCAATACGATACTTTCCTGTTATCAACGTACAATCAAAGCTGAAGATTGCAGAGTAAACACTGTAGACTTCATAAACCTTTTTTTTTTCGCCTTTGTATTATCGACAGCCAATTTTATTTTATTTTTACTAAGGGATTAGTACCCAACCAGAGGGGATGTGGGGGCAGTAGCCCCCACCCATAATACTAGGATAGGTTAGGTAAGGTTGTTAGGTTAGGCTAATGTCTTCAAATCATAGCCCTCCCCACTATCATCGATCAATGGGGAAAACAGGTTTTTCCCGAAATTTCTAATTAATGATATACACTAGTATATTGATGCAAATAAACAAAATAAAAATATAAAAACACTGGGAAAAATCGTGGTAAAAAAAAAAAAAAATCCGATCTTTGCAACATCCTTAGTCTAAGCTAGCCTTTAAATATTGAGAAATAATTAGTGGTACAGTAGTTTCGGTACCATAATAAGTACCGCCTATTGTATCCCACGGCCAGCTGTAGGCTAGGTTAATTGTTTTGTTACCGGGCCTGGCTGTGGGATACAATAATGGGTTGAGGGGGGCTTTGCCCCCCTCACCCCCCATGACTTATTGTCATCGGGAAAAACTCACACCCCCCCATGACTTATTGTCATCGGGAAAAACTCAATTTTTATGTCACAAATTTTCCCATGGATTTTATTTTTGGAATCTGTTAGTTTTCATTAATATATAGTGTTTGTATTTAACCCCTTATTGGCGGCGCTCGACTTAAGTCGTGCACCAATTTGCAGCAAGTTAGGAGCATTATTAAGGCTTTTAAAGGGTTAAAATAGAGTGCAAATGGCCGGGAGCGCAGCGGGCCAGACAGCCGACTCCCAGGGCTTACCGCCGCACACTGACTCACCCTCCCTGTGTTCTCGAGAGGACGGCAGCGTAGCTAGTAGTGAGCATAGCTGGGAAAAATATACCACTATACATTAAACTCCAATGTTCGTGGCACCACTGCATTAGAACCACGAGTGCTACGTAGCTCGTTCTGGCCTCATTTTGAAGCTTTTAGCGACTAGTTTTTTGCTGAATACATTTCTTTTCATGCAGATACTTGATTGATCATTCAGGAGGGTCTGAATATGCCCAAATGAGCCCAAAACACCCCGCTAAAGAAGGGTTAATTACAAACCTCGGAAAACCGTTTTCCCCATTATCCAACGATCTTGAGACACGCCGCCCGATAGTGGGGAGGACTATGATTATAGCGGTCAGGGAAAATGAGGGGTTAAATGCGTAAGACGGCAATAATAGCGTATTTTAGCAAAACTTGGCTCGTGTCTTGATTTAGAAACCCCTAAAACCCAATTTTTCAAAAACCCGACCCAAGTTTTGGCAAAAGTTGGCTGGGATGTTGCGAGTTTGAAGTGGAAAAAAAAGAGTAATGTAATTTCGAAAATTGGGTCAGGTTTTCCCAAATTGCAAACCCATAAAACCTGATTTATCGAAAACGTAGTGGTTTTGGAAATCATAAATACCCAGTAACCTAGACCTACCATGGATACAAGACTAACCCTCACCTAACACCTACGGTACATGTCCGTAGTACCTACTGTAGTACGTGGGATACAAGACGAACCCTTACCTACCAGGTAATATATGTTCATAGTACCCGGTATCGTCAACTGGGGCGAATTCGGACCTTACGTCAATTAAAAGTTACCGGTAATTAAATTGATAAATAAATAACGAATCAACATAATAGAAATCTATTTTCACTCAATTGTTTGAAATGCTTTTATCTAACTTTCTTGCTTAAATAGTTTTAATGTATAATGCGATATGTACCGATTACAAATTAAAAACCGAAAAGAAAAAAAAAAGAAAAAATCGTAACATCGGCAAACTTTCTTGGGCCCACGTGTTAAAGAGTAGATGCAGGAAAGTCTATGGTGCCAAGATGTACTTTCGTAATTAGTGTGTAAGTACAAAGTAATTGATTGGCATTATCTTGTATATTATTCCCGTAATTAGGTAATTTTTAAAATTTCCGTGAAAATGGGGCGAACTCGGACTGGATAAAAATTAAATAAATAAATAATATTATTTAACCCTCCTGGCCCGGTTGTCATTTTAAAATGACACCACGAACTAAGGGCAGGAGCCCGGGTGTCATTTTAAAATCTGTAAGCTTGAAAGCCTATTCAGCTTGGTCTGAACGCCGTGCGTCCGACGCATGTAAACAAAGCCGATCGTTACGTCACCGCACCTCCGAAAACAAGAAAGAGAAGACTCGTTTGTTATTGTATGTCTGTATGTCGTTGTTTCAGTAGTGAAAAGATCGTCATATTGCTAACATCGCCTGCAAGTGCTCTCCACTGAAATCGTCATCACAACTGAACCAGCTGACATAAAGAGCTCTACTCAACGCCAGTCTACAGATTGGAAACCACACTACATTTATAGATGCATGGGAAATTTCTAGCAGTTAAACTAAACAAAAATACGGTAGCCTAGGCCTAGACGTTTTTCGGCCAGATCGCCCGGGTAGCCCACCCTGTCATTTTGAGAGCCTGCCCGGGCCAGGAGGGTTAATCTAACTTTAACTATAACCTGTCAGATTCGGATATTGAGTGTAATTTGGGTTTATAGTTGTCATTACACGTGGTATTTCTGAGTTATGTCACAGTAATCCTTATTTTTACATTACTGTATTAAGGTCATACTGCTATGCAGAGTAGGCCTATGTTAAATAAATAAAGATTTGTCCGAAATTGCACCAAAAGTGTCGTATCTTACGATATGGTTTTTATGGTCTTTACGTTTTCAGGGAGTGTGATAAGACTCTTTTAAGATATTCAATGATGTCCGAATTGACCCCTGAAAGGTCCGAATCTATACTGGGATCACTGGTTAGTCCTATGAATGTATTTTAAATCCATGTCCGAATTCAGGCCAGGTGTCCGAAATCGCCCCAAATCGTGTCCGAATTCGAACACCTTTATTATATTTATAATAAATATATGCAATGCATTTTAATTGTTTTAATGCTATGATTGTATACCCCAATGTACCAGCTACACATACAATGCTTAAGATCTTACATTGAGATAAAAACAAGACTCCATGCTACGGAAATACGCAAAAATCGTCCGAATTCGCCCCGGTTGACGGTACTGTACTTACTTTATTCCATACGTACCACCTGATCCCTTGTCATTAACCTAACTGTCAATATTTACGACACACACCACAGCTATTTTCAAGGTTATTGTTATATTTTTTGGATTGGTTATTTTTATTGTTTATAAACTTTCTAAATAAAATATATTGGCAAGAGTGTTAAGTGCGGACGTATCGCCAGCCTTGTTTACACTACGCGTAGTGGCGTCGGACCTTTGCCAGTACAGTAGGGTCTCACATAAAACGAGTTTATAGTCGATAAACGAGGGCGTTTTATGCGATTTCGTTTTATGTGAACACGGCATTTTGGTGGCCCAATATCGTCAATGTTCACTGGAAGCGTAAATTTCCGTCAGGAGCATACGATATTTTGTATGTTTTGTACGATATTTCGGCGTTCTATATGAAAGCGTACGATATTTCGGCGCTCTATATGAAAACTCCTCGGATTTGCCCCACTTTGGCGGCGGACTCGTTTTATGTGATCACATTCGTTCTGATCGAAAATTAAATATTAATATTTTAGGTCGCTCGTTTTATGCGAACACGTTTTATGCGGGACCCTACTGTACTTATAACCGAAACTACCACTAATTATTTCTCGATATTTGAAGGTTATTATATAACAAGGATGTTGCAAAGATCATAATAAAATTGTTTCAACCTCCGGAGATACATTTTATGTTCACTATATAAAGCACTGTAAAAACAAAAATCCTCCCTAATGACGGCAGTGAATTAAAACTGTTAAAATAGATGCTGATCTCAATAATTCATGGGGGGAATAAAGTTTTCCAGGGATTGTAACTAATTTCAACTACTGTAAAATGATGAAAACTACCTAAAACCAAAAAGAAAAACCATGGAAAAATTATTGGTAGCCTAGTTTCGTTTATATTTTGCCCTTTGCCAAATTGCCATCATGTTCCCGTCTATTTTGACTGCCTTTGGATACAATAATATGGCCCCCCTCATCCCCCCCATGACATATTGTCATCATCATATATATAATGCCAGCAGGGGGCAAATTACCGAAAAAAAATCGCCGTCAAAATAGCCTAGACGCGAACTTAACCACGGCGATCGACAAAATTACAAATGTAAACATAACGGCGGCGGGGAGGCATCGGACCTTTGCAATCATGTTCCCGTCTATTTAGAATGCCATTGGATACAATATGTTGAGGGGGGCTTTGCCCCCCCGGGCCCCTCACCCCCCCCCCATGACAATGACATATTGTCATCATCATAGCCTATATATTGCCAGCAGGGGGCAAATAGGCTAACTGAAAAAAATCGCCGTCAAAATAGACGGGGTCGAGACGTTTCACAGCAAGTGACGTTTCGCCTCAGGTTCGGTCAGAATCGGTTATGCCTGTTCGCAGCAAATTAATGAGACGGTTCGCAGCAGATTCGTTTAAATGAGACAGTTCGCAGCAGCTTAGGGAACAACAACTACAATAGGATAGGCCTATAAACTCCAGCTTTTGTCACTTGTCTTACAGCAGTGTTCCCTACCAATACTGCTGACTTTTAAAATATGGACCGGTACCAGTAAGCAGGCTTTTTAGTTCACCATCCAAAATACGATTATGCATTCAGTTCTTCTACACCTTTTATTCTGAATATTTTTTTGTTTTAACTTTCTTAGTAAATATATTTAGCCAATATTTTGTACAGTATTCCAATACAAAATTAAGATACTAAGCGATATTTTTTGTATAGTGTAATTATGCAGGTATTACCGTACCGGTACTATCTATGATACATTCTAGCGCATTCCTTAAGGCTATCCCTTAACACCATCGCATCGCATTCCTAATGTCAGTGTAGAGTATATTTGTCTCTACCATAATTTTACACAAGATTTCCTAATTGGTGTAGTGTACGGTACTGGGTTTAGTGGTAATTATATATCATATAATTAAATTTTTGGCTAGCTGACATTAACTCGTCCAGTATATTATGTTCTGGCGACTATTAGACCATTTGATTCAGTTTATTAAGAAAGACTTAGGCTAGCAATGGCCCATGGGGGACAGGAACACGGTGACTGGACGACTTGGCCCATGGGACAACTCGGCTCGGACAGATCGGCCTACTTTTGGACAACTCGGCCACGACGGCGAGACAACTCGCCCTATTATTTGAGACAGCTCCATGTTTTACTATGGGGCAATTTGACGAGACCAGTCAGGATTAGGATGGGGAGAGCTAAGTGGAGGGTTTATGGGTGAGGCCATGTATGCAGCACCAAATCCTGTCCTCTTTTTTATTATGTTATTTAGGCTCAACTGTTAGGTTAATTTAAGTTAGGTTAGGTTAGGTTAAGATAATATAATAGTATAAAGGAAAACAAAATCGTGCCAAGGGGCCTAAGATTCTCACGCATGCGCAGAGGACAGGATTTTCAGGATTTGGTGCTGCATACATGGCCTCCCGTTTATGGCGTGTGTGTAATGTGGGCGAAATGTTCGTTAATTGTATAATTATGTCATAGGCTAGTTCTCTCGATTCATAATGTGTAGGTTAGGTTAGGTTAATTAAGAGTTGTCTCGTAATTAACACGGGGCCGAGCTGTCTCGATTTTACTGGGCCGAGCTGTCCTGGCCGAGCTGTCCCGTGGGCCGAGTAGTCTAGCATTCCAGGAACACGTATCAAAATATCACTCATTTCTATATGTATTAATGTTACAGACATATTACTCTCAAATTCGACGACGTTTTTTCTGTCTCCCATTATAAAACAATCTATGTCTAGGTCTCTCGTGGTGCTGGCAAGTTTTAGTTTCTGTGTGAGTTATCCCAGGTTCGAGTCCCGGGACTTCCTCGTGAGCTTTGTAGGCCTATTTAATTTGGGACTTTGTCTTCTGATCTGAGACTTTGGCTATCATCTCTGTGTGTTATGATTTATATGTTCATTTGAAACATTATTATTATTTGTATAGCCTACTATCTATGATACATTCTAGCGCATTCCTAATGTCAGTCTAACATATATTTGTCTCAATTGACCACTTGCGAGTTTCGTTCTATAAGGAAGTTGGAGTTGTAGACATCGATATTTAGCAGGATTACCAGCTTAAATACGGTTGAAGTTCATTTATATATACATAGAATCCAATTCAACATATACCCTTTAGCCATCAGAAACCTACATTATTATTGCATTTGTTTACAATCTTTGTCTACAGCTTCAACTTTCTTATAGCCTGAAAGTCGCAAGTGGTCAAATTCCTAAATTGGTGTAGTGTAGCCTACTGGGTTTAGTGGTAATTATATAGGCTATCATATACTTATATTTTTGGCTAGCTGATATTAACCCGTCCAGTATATTATGTTCTGGCAACTATTAGACTATTTTATTCAGTTTATTAAGAAATACTATTACTTTCTGTGTCTGTGGTCAAAAGATTTCTACTTTTCCAGTTAGGAAGAATCCACTTATTCAAACCAATCAGCCCCAGTAAAAACCTGGCATAACAATATTAATACAAAAATAATAATAATAAACCCGTGTTGGTCAGTGTCAATTTAGCTACTTTCCCACCGTCCCACGACACTAACGGTATTAAAGTTAAGCATCTTGATTTGGTAGCTGGTGTGGGACGGTTCGCCGCAGTTCCAATTATCGTCCGGGCTCGTTCGCCGCGGTAAGGCGAACCGTCACTTGCTGCGAAACGTCTTGCTCCCAAAATAGACGCGAAGTTAACCGCGGCGATCGCCCTATGTAAACATGACGACCGTAGGCTACGCCCGGAATCTAGGCTACATCCATCCCCATTTTTTTAATAGGTAATGCCGAGGGTTGAAACTAATTTTAATATGATGCTTAGAGTATAGGCTATAGCCTAGCCCTAGCCTAGATTCCATATCTGTCTTCAAATAGGCTAGCCTAGGCAGGGTGTCAATCCACAAAATATGAATTGTGTTATCATTATGGTTTATTATTTTGTTATCATTATAGCGCGACGGAGCGAGCTCTAGGGGGGTCCGGGGGCATGCCCGCCCCCCCGTGATTTTTTTTAGAATTTAGGTGTCTAAAACAGTATTTCCTGCAATCTAAAAGCAATCAAGATGGAAAATATGGAGACGAAAATTATGTCAATTTACCTTTTTTGTTTCTTAGAAAAAAACAAAAATTGGGGGAGTTTCTGTTATCATTAGCCTATACAAAAAGTTCATTTGCGTTATCACTAAAAAAAACAGCGTCGTTTGACACCCTGAGCCTAGGCCTATGTCAAACAAATTTGGGTAAAATTCTAGTTTCACGTACACAGCGACAAAAGGGAGGCGCCGGTGTAAAGGCATAGCTTCCCAACCAACTATGAAGATCAGGGAAATTGCTGGGTAAAAGACGTAATATAATTATAATAGGCCTAAACTACATTAACGACATTAGCCTAACCTAACAACCTTACCTAACCTAACCTAGTATTATGTAATAGCTATGGTGCCGCATATGGGGAGATTTTTTTTTTTTTTTTTTACAGTAGGCTAGGCCTAGGTATAATTCCTTATAATGCATTTCCGCCGCTTTGGACATATATAGGAATTAAGTATGGTATATGACAACTCTAAAGTAGCCATAGAAATTTATGAGTAGCCTATGCTGTGAAAGCGAAACTAGAATTAAACCCAAATTTGTGACATAAAAATGGAGTTAGGCCTATAGCCTACTTGTTATCGTCGTAGGCCTATATATTACGAGTAAGGGGCAAATAACAGCTGGCCGTGGGATAATTTAGCCTAGGCTAGTAGGCTAACAAAAACAAAAAAAACAAGTCGGCCAGTGTGTAGGTTAGCCTTGATGTAATCAATTTGTCGCTTCTATCTTAACTTAGGCGTAATCCTCATCCTATATAACTCCCTCGCATCATAATTCCCCTAGAGCAGCAACCTGCGGTTTTATCAACGCGAATGTAAACGCAAATCTGACGTCAAAACTTACCGAACCCTTTTTATGAAGACACTCCTTCACCATCGCTGCCATAAGTCTCTCCCGCTCTTCATGATACCGTCTTTGTTGTTCCAGTATGGTGTCCATGATTACAGACTACTATTAACTCGAAAATACAAGGGAAAAACACTAGAGAAGCATGTATCCCTGAATGTAAACAAACTTTTAGATTGATGTTGTGGGATCTCTATATGATCTGAAGGTGGTTCGAGGCCATGTTGGTATCCTTATTTTACATTATAATCAATTATTATAAACAGGGTTATCATACCTAATCCCAACAATTGTATTGGATACCATCAGTAAGCTGTTAGAAAGTTAATGCATTATTAAATGCCATAAACCATGCCAAATCGGTATGTAAATTCATGAATGGCGACACATTTGCCTCAGACATACAATCAACATAATCCTTCTCCTTCGTATAAAGACAACACAGCAGAAACGTTTTCTGTGATTCTGTTTTATATAAATATATAAATTAAATAAGACCGCAGATGCATTTTTTAGCGCGATAATTTACGCATTTACCAATTACATCTCACTACAATACTTACATTGTAGACGAAATAATACAATAGGCGAACAGGAAAGTGGTGCCATCTGTGGGCGAGTTTCTCTGACTTGTGCCAAACGAAAACAATCGTCTGCAGAGTGAGTGGTAATGTGTTGTTGTGTGTGTAGTGCTCGCGATTTTCTCCTCAATAACAGTGATTGTGATGAATTAAAGCCGCTTTGGGATTTATATACGTGTATGTGAATATCCTGTAGAGCCGCCGGAGTCGAATTAGGTAAGTAAATATGGAGTTATTGGCTTGTAAGGTCTTAATTATACGAACCCCATCCTTCCCAACAGATTGCAAGGCTAGTGGATTTAAAAAGAATGGTTTGGTGATTACATTTAAATAACCATAATAGCGCTAGGATTTATATAATATTGGCGAGTTAAGAAGCCTGACAAATCATTACACTATTATGATATGCTGTTGTCAATGGAGATCAGTGATAGGCTATCTTGAAACGAAGAAAATACTATATAGGCCTAGGCCTAGGCTATTACAATTCTAAATAGGCCTAGGCCTATTGAAGAAATTAACCTAGCCTATAGCCTAGTGACCCTAGTCCCCTATAAACTGTCCCTATGTGCACTGGCCCGTGATACATTAGTATTGTCCTTAGGCTACTATAATTATATAAATGAAACGTTCATGAATCATGATTAATACGATCGATCAAAAGTGAAAGCCCGTATTTATATATAAGGTAAATATCAATAATAGGCCTAATAATAATAAAAACAACACTAAAACAAGGTCAACGATGTAGGCCTATTGACAATTTTACATCCACTAAAAATAAAAGTAAATATGACACTGAGTAGCGAAAGTGGAGGCATGTAGAAAACGAACAAAGTACAATGGAAAGATGCGAAGAGGGTGAACGCAATTCGTAAGCACGTGGGTAACATGGGTAGTAAGGTGGGGAGGGGCGCTATGAGAGAGTATATATATATATATATATATATATATATATATATATATATATATATATATATAGGCCTATACCGTATACTGTTTTTATTGCGTGTGTGCATCTCAATCGTGCAGGATACATTACATAGTAATGTGCATAATAAATTACATACTAATGTACACCCTATGTGGTGGATTGTGTTCTTTTATTTCATAGATTTAATTTTAGTAAGCGTTGTTTCCACATAGCGATTTTGATAATTTAATTTGACTTTATATTGTCCTTGTCCCAATTTTGGTTTGTTTAGTTTGCAAGTTTTACATTTTAATACACATGATTAAGGTACACATCAGATAAGGCATGACAATTGATCATAAGACACCAGTATTTCATAGGCCTAATTCAGAAATTGGACCACAAAATGTAAGCTCGGGGAAAACAATGAAATTATATTATACAAACAGAACGGTGATAGGCTAATAGGCCTAGACAGCCGTGATCGGGATGAACAAGAAGTGTGGAGCTCATGGGGTAAAGGCATGGGAAGGAAGAGATGGTAATTTGGAGTGGCGATATTCTAATTGGTGGAAGGGGAGGAGGTGATGGATTAGGCCTAGATGCATTATAATTTAGATGGATGACAGACTTGACAGTTGACTCAAGAGTTAGAATAAGAGTGACTCTCAGATGTGATATTGTGATAGATATATTATACTGATAGTTGACATGAGATAATGACGAAGAAGGAAGGGAGAGTGGGGGAGACCGATGCCATGAGATGATGAGAGAGATGACAGTTGAAATGTGGGGGGGGGGGGGGGGGTGACATTGAGAGAGAAGGGGTGAGGGTGGGATGAAAGTTAGAGAGTGACGGCGAGCTAGGCTATAATTACAACGAGTACCGTACGGTTTATAACACTTCGAAGCTTTAACTGTTTAGTAACTGCAGAAGTAAATTGCATAGCCAGAGAGAGAGAGAGAGGAGGGGGGGGGGGGGGGAGAGCACGATGTGACAGCTGACGAGAAAGGGAGACAGAAGTGGGAGGGGCAACAAGTGAGTGAGAAACTAATGCCCCTTTCACACATACAGGACTAGGGTGCCGCATGCAGCAGAGTAGCTACTCTGCTGCATGCGGCACCCGAGTCGGCACCTAGTCCTGACCATGCGGCTGTAGTCGTCTGTAGTCTGGTGAAGTCCTGGCAATGCGTGTCAAGTCGTGGCCCCAGAACAAAATGTTTGTGAGTTTCAAAATTTCGTCCAGACTTGACATTTGTCTGGTGGATGCGGGGAGTAGTCTGCGCTAGTCGTCACTAGTTTTCTGTATGCGGCTGTAGTCCTTGAGTATAGCGTAGCGAATTGTGTGTCATGTGTAGCATGAAGACTACAGCCGCATTCACCAGAATACACCCGACAGACACGAGTACAGCCGCATAGGTCTACTTCCTTTCCTCCGCCTTCTCTTTCCTTCTCCTCCTCTCTGCTTCTCCTTCTCCTCCCTCCCTCCCTCCCTCCCTTCTCCTCCTCTCTGCTTCTCATTCTACTCCCTCCCTCCCTTCTCCTCCTCTCTTCTTCTCATTCTCCTCCCTCCCTCCTCCTCCTCCTCCTCTCTGCTTCTCATGCTCATCCCTCCCTCCCTTCTCCTCCTCCACTCTCCTTCTCATTCTCCTCCCTCCCTCCCTTCTCCTCCTCCTCTCTGCTTCTCCTCCCTCCCTCCCTTCTCCTCCTCCTCTCTGCTTCTCATTCTCCTCCCTCCCTTCTTTTCCTCCTCTCTCCCTTCTTCTCCTCCTGTCTTCGTTCTTTTCCTCCTTCTTCTCCTCCACCTCTTCCCTCCCTCACTACCTCCCTACTACCCCCTGTTCTTCTCTTCCTACTCTCTTCCCGCTCATTTAACCCGCTGAGTGCCAGCCAATTTTGACGGTGTGCTTCTGCCAGAGCCAGATTTTTTTTTTTTGGCTAAATCTATCAAGTTGGGAGAGAAAGGAAGGATAATGGTAAACAATACACTCCCCTTGTCCATTTTCGTCAGAAATCAGGTCCCCGATGGTCCCGAAAGTAGCTGAAAAGACACTATAGACTAGAGAGACTTTATGGTATCGGAATGTATGGGTGGGAGGGTGGTTTTGGGGTTGGTGGGGGGAAGGTAGAAGGGTAATTGACTTGTGTTACACATATGAAGCCGATTGGTGAGGTAGTTTCGCCACCACGGATTTTCCTTTTTTTTCCTTTTCTTCGTACGGATACGCTGGAAGTGGGTGGTGGGAGGCAGTTGGGGGTGTGGTGGGGGGAAGGCAGAAGGGTAAGGGACTTGTCACACAAATATGGAACCGATTGGTGCAGTCGTTTCGCCGCCACAGATTTTCCTTTTTTTTCCTTCTGACGGGACCGACAGTAAGCGAGTGGGTGGGAGGAGGGATTTGGGATTTTTGTGGTGGGTAGCCAAAAGGGTAAGGTACATGTGGTAAACATATGAAAGCGATAGGTGCAGTCGTTTCGCTGCTACGATTTTTTTTCGGCGAGGACGTAGTCGACTGTAATGATGTCCACCCCTGGTCGAGCGCCCTTCATATACCTCCGTTGGCCACAGAACCTGTATGTGTCGGCTTTATGCGAGTGTATGATGCGGATCGACTCTGAAGTCGATCGTCTGAAGTCTTATAGATGCGGGTGTAGTCGGCATGTACAAATGACCGTTATTTCCATTGTCGGTTCGAGTCTCAAGACTTCTCCGGAGTCAAGACGACAACGTCGGCTGTATGCGGCTGTAGTCTTCTGTAGTCTGGTGAAGTCCTTTGGATGCGGCATTACCGAGCCAGCTCCACCAAGTCGGGGAAAAAAACGCCACGACTAGCTACTCTGCTGCATGCGGCACCCGAGTCCTGTATGTGTGAAAGGGGCATTAACCATACCCCTTTCTCCCACTAGCTACCATGCGTTTCACCTGCTCAGTCATCCGCTTAATTATAACCCTTTCTTTCTACTCTAACCACTAGTGGTTAGACAGGAGTGTCATTCAATCCACAAAATGTGAATTGTGTTATCATTATGGTTTATTATTTTATTATCATTATAGCGCGACGGAGCGGCGAGCGCCAAAGGCACGAGCTCTAAGGGAGTCATAGGACATGCCCCCCCGGATTTTTTTTGAGAATTTAGGTGTCTAAAACAGCATTTCCTGCAATCTAAAAGCAATCAAGATGGAAAATATGGAGACCAAAATTGTGTCAATTTACTTTTTTTTTTTTTTTTAAATTATAGGCTACTGTATAGCCTATGACAATAATGTTAAGTGCGGGCGTACCGCCAGCATTGTTTACACTACGCGTAGTGGCGTCGGACCTTTCCCATCATGTTCCCGTCTATTTTGACTGCCTTTGGATATAAAAATACATTAGCCTAACCAAACAACCTAACCTAACCTAACCTAGTATTCATGTAGTAACAACAGGGGGCAAATAGCAGAAAACATAGCGTCGAAATAGACGGGAACGTAACTGCGAGCGCACATGACATGATGACAACCCTACACCCAGAAACTACATCCTTCCCAGAGTTTTTGTTATCATTATACAAAAAGTTCATTTGCGTTATCACTCAAAAAAAAAAAAGAAAAAAAAAAGCGTCGTTTGACACCCTGTAATAATTCAAGCTTAGGAGGAACTAACAGAAAAGTACGGTATTATTTAAGCTTAAAGGGAAGAAGAAAAAGAAGAGCTAGGCCTATGAAGAAAGGGAAAGTGAAGAAAAGAGATCTGACATTTAAGATTATCATGTTGGAAATGTCCCGTTGGAAGGTTATTATCCCACCCAGTAGCCTACTGTGGCGTCACTTAAATTATTAATTTATGTTCTATATATTTGGTCTAAGTTTTTTTTTATATCAATTGGGTCACCGGTACCAGTAGTCTACACGCTTTTATAATATTATGGTTTATCGTTTGTTAATTTACTAGGCTTGAGAAGAACTTTTAGCTATCTCAATTGACCTTGTGATGCCCACAGGTAATTCTTAAATAAAATATAATCGTCTAATAATAGCCACAATACAAGGAAGAATGTCGTCATCGCACTTAAAGGGTTATTGTGGGAGAGCTTGGGTTGCGGTCCAGGGTGTATAAGGTGGTTTTTTACTCCACAGTTAACTACCGATGCTTGGAAAGGGTGAGGGAGATTTATGGTACACTCGGATACCATAGTCTCCAGCCCACTCATAATAATTCGTGGACTTAATTTATTTCTAATTATGGAAGTATATCTCTGGAAACGAATTTATGAATATAATTTTCTATACGTCTATTACAAATCTATTTGATGCAATTTATTGAAAAACAAGTTTTATCAAAACAATCGATCCAGATAGTTATAATTACACAAAGACAAACATTTCCAGCTGGTCCAGGGGTACTTATGTTCATGCTATCTTAGTTTATTTTACATATTGAAATGAAAAACACATACCGGTACAACAAAAATGGACATACCAATGGATAGGTTAAGCCTGCATACCGGTACAGTACCGGTATATTGTTTGGCATTGCTCTACTAATTATAGGTTAAATAGCACGAAGAAAAGTAGCCCTGGTCAAATTATAAATCTTGCCGGTTGTTCATACGATACTATACCCTCTTCCAAAACTCTTGAACATTAACCTCTATAATTCTCAAACGACTAGAATAGGCCTAATCGAGCTAATATTCCTACAATTTGGGAAGGTTCGGCCATGGAACAGGTGTGGAAATTTACAGCCCATTTACTCTAGCTCTTTTTGAGTTCTAGAGGTGCCGGTACCAAGTCATTCGTAAAAAATCGTAGGCCTGTTATTCTCATTAGGCCTATGCAGGCTATTACATTACTCGCCTCTTTATGATACTTTCACCACTCCAGCTCCCCGTATATTTACTATTTTAACACTATCTGATCCAACGTCTAATGGGATATTATGTTTGCTATTTTGTGTAATTATTATTTGAGGATTTTGCTTGTGTTTATCATTTTCGAGCAATGTATTTTAGTTTATCCTCTGGGCTAACAAAAACTCCTTCCCAGACTTACCGTACTTCAAACTAAAATCCCCAGACCCATTTAAAAGCAAAATGTATACATTTTTCGATAGAAGAATATCCTGGCTTAAACCGGATTTCTCCGAAATAGCCCAGAACAAAATTCGACACCTGCATGAGGTGAAACATAATTATCGCCAAACTAATGTAGTGAAACGTCTTAAAATCTCCAAACAAGTGAAGCAGACCCCATCCCCCTCTGACCAAATCGAGGCAAGTTCCTATTAAACATGTACGGTATACAGTACTGTATACAGCCTACCTCTATGTCAGGTGTTTTATACTGGTACTGACATGTTATTAACATTTACAGTTATTTACGGCAACTACAACCATTAATGTTACCAGGTAAATATGTTTATGATACGGTACTTATTCACTTTTTGGTCTATATTGTATGTGTGTCAAGTATGATGTTTATTAACTTCTTGGTCTATATTGTATGTGAGTCAAGTATAATCTATGTTTATACTATTTATTAACTTCTCGGTCTATGTTGTATGTGGGTCATATTTTTGGCTGTGGATTGTCTTTGTGTGAGTGAGGCGTTTTTCCAGAGCTCCCTCCGGTGGTGTGTTATGCTGGATGACCTTGAAGGGCGGTAGTGGTGGTGTGTTGTGCTCCGTGATTCTGTCTCCCATTATGTTTTGTCTGTTGTCTTCGTTAATCTCCTGTACCGGCGACGTCTCTTTTATTAATGTCAGCTTCATTTAGACGATTTTATGTAGCTTAGAAAGGATATATGGTAGCTAATAGGATTAATTGAGATCGTCTGTAGCCTTTTAATGGGTAGACTTCCTTGCTAACCTGAATAAAATAGTCTTAAATAGTTGCCAGAATTTAATGAAAATGACGTCGCCGGTATATAATGGGTTAATCCCCTATGTGTGTTCAGTAGTTCCCTTTCTTCCTCGGTGTGTGTTCAGTAGTTCCCTTTCTTCCTCGGTGTGTGTTCAGTAGTTCCCTTTCTTCCTCGTGTGTTCAGTAGTTCCCTTTCTTCCTTGGTGTGTTCAGTAGTTCCCTTTCTTCCTCGGTGTGTTCAGTAGTTCCCTTTCTTCCTCGGTGTGTGTTCAGTAGTTCCCTTTCTTCCTCGGTGTGTGTTCAGTAGTTCCCTTTCTTCCTCGGTGTATGTTCAGTAGTTCCCTTTCTTCCTTGGTGTGTGTTCAGTAGTTCCCTTTCTTCCTTGGTGTGTGTTCAGTAGTTCCCTTTCTTCCTCGGTGGGTGTTCAGTAGTTCCATTTCTTCCTCGGTGTGTGTTCAGTAGTTCCCTTTCTTCCTCGTGTGTTCAGTAGTTCCCTTTCTTCCTTGGTGTGTGTTCAGTAGTTCCCTTTCTTCCTCGGTGTGTGTTCAGTAGTTCCCTTTCTTCCTCGGTGTGTGTTCAGTAGTTCCCTTTCTTCCTCGGTGTGTTCAGTAGTTCCCTTTCTTCCTCGCTGTGTTCAGTACTTCCCTTTCTTCCTCGTGTGTTCAGTAGTTCCCTTTCTTCCTCGGTGTGTGTTCAGTAGTTCCCTTTCTTCCTTGGTGTGTGTTCAGTACTTCCATTTCTTCCTCGGTGTGTGTACAGTAGTTCCCTTTCTTCCTCGGTGTGTGTTCAGTAGTTCCTTTTCTTGTTCGGTGTGTTCAGTAGTTCCCTTTCTTCCTCGGTGTGTGTTCAGTAGTTCCCTTTCTTCCTCGGTGTGTGTTCAGTAGTTCCCTTTCTTCCTCGGTGTGTGTTCAGTAGTTCTTTTTCTTGTTCGGTGTGTGTTCAGTAGTTCCTTTTCTTGTTCGGTGTGTGTTCAGTAGTTCCTTTTCTTGTTCGGTGTGTGTTCAGTAGTTCCTTTTCTTGTTCGGTGTGTGTTCAGTAGTTCCCTTTCTTCCTTGGTGTGTGTTCAGTAGTTCCCTTTCTTCCTCGGTGTGTGTTCAGTAGTTCCTTTTCTTGTTCGGTGTGTGCTCAGTAGTTCCCTTTCTTCCTCGGTGTGTGTTCAGTAGTTCCCTTTCTTCCTCGGTGTGTGTTCAGTAGTTCCTTTTCTTCCTTGGTGTGTGTTCAGTAGTTCCCTTTCTTCCTTGGTGTGTGTTCAGTAGTTCCCTTTCTTCCTCGGTGTGTGTTCAGTAGTTCCTTTTCTTGTTCGGTGTGTGTTCAGTAGTTCCCTTTCTTCCTCGGTGTGTGTTCAGTAGTTCCCTTTCTTCCTTGGTGTGTGTTCAGTAGTTCCCTTTCTTCCTTGGTGTGTGTTCAGTACCGGTAGTTCATTTTCTTTTTCGGTGTGTGTTCAGTAGTTCCCTTTCTTCCTCGGTGTGTGTTCAGTAGTTCCCTTTCTTCCTTGGTGTGTGTTCAGTAGTTCCTTTTCTTTTTCGGTGTGTGTTCAGTAGTTCCCTTTCTTCCTCGGTGTGTGTTCAGTAGTTCCTTTTCTTCTTCGGTGTGTGTTCAGTAGTTCCCTTTCTTCCTCGGTGTGTGTTCAGTAGTTCCCTTTCTTCCTTGGTAGGCTAATCCATTTCGGTCTCTTATTGTTTGTCTCCATGTTCGTTCATTCATTTCCCCCCCTCGTTTACCGTACCTCTTTCATTTGTTTATTATGTTTGGTCTCTGTGTTCGATAATCTATTGTATGTACTCGTTACTTGTTCGTTAATCTCTTTCTGTTGCCCTATAGGCTATGTTTGGTATCTGTTCGTTAATCCCTTATGGTTCAGTAATAAATGTTTTTCCTCGTTAATCCCTTCCAGTTTTCTATTTTCTTTGGTTCTCTCTTGTTCGTTAACCCCCTACGGTATGTGCTCATTAATCCCCCTTCTCCACTATTAATCCCTTGTGTTCATTAACCACTTCTGTAGCCTACCGGTGACGTCTTTTTCGTTTTATTCTAACTCTATTTATACATTTTGTTTCCAGTTTTAGAAGGATCTGTGGTACGGTAGTAAAAAGGGTTACCGCACCGGTATGGGAGATAATTCGCAGCCTGTTAATTGCTGGAGTCCTTTTTTAACTGAATACAATAAATATTATTGTCGAACAATAGCCAGAATAAAGTTAAAAGGACGTCACCGGTACTGAACGGGTTAACCCCCGTACTTCACTGCTAATCCCGTTTCTTCGTTAATCCCTTGTTTGTGTTCATTAATCTCTTGCTTTCTTCGTAAATCCACACCTTTGTTCATTAAATCACTCTTCGTGCTTTGAAAATAATCTTTCTGTTCCAGCGTCACTTTATCTTCGTTCCATGCCTCTCTTTCTTTCTTTCTTGCTTGCTTGCTTGCTTGCTTGCTTGCTTGCTTGCTTGCTGGCTTTCTTTCTTTCTTTCTTTCTTTCTCTCTCTCTCTCTCTCTCTCTCTCTCTCTCTCTCTCTCTCTCTCTCTCTCTCTGTCTCTCTCTCTCTCTCTCTCTCTCTCTCTCTCTCTCTCTGTCTCTGTCTCTCTCTCTCTCTCTCTCTCTCTCTCTCTCTCTCTCTCTCTCCACATTTGTTCATTAATTCATCAGTAAGTTCGTTATTGGGTTTTCCTGATTCCAGTCCTCCTCTCCAAAGCCTATAGGCCTACTGTAGTCTATTTTGTTAAGTTGGCGAGAGATTGACTTGTCTCCATCTCGGTTATTACAATATTATCAGAACCTACCGTACGGTACTATATTGCTAATTGTGAAAACTTAGCAGTAATTATATTTTCTACTTTATTTTTATACGTTTTCTTCCTAGACTTCTATCAAGCTTTAAATATCACCCTCTAAACCCCCTTTGAGATAAATTTGTACGTTGTTCGGTAGAAAAATATGTGAAGGCAGATTTTTCCTAAATTACAGGCTCACTATCGATCGCCAGGAAAAAATCGTCACCTAAATTGCACGACAGGTTTTAATATTGCTTAACAATCGCCAACCTGATGAGGCGAACGTCTGAAAATCTCAAAATGAATGGGGCTAAACATACAAGCGAAGGGGGTCCATAAAAGCAAAAACCTGCCCTTATACTGTAAGTTACCGGTACCGTAATAGGACACAGAAGTACCGTACGGTATATCAGATTTTTATACTTGCACTAACTATCGAGAAATCAACTGCAAATGAAGTACGTAAACCTTTCCCCATAAATAAATAGACTATAGCCGCTAAGTCCTTCTTTAACACTTTGAAAATGATGACGCATTTTGAGTGTATTCTGGCTACCATTAGACGATTTCTCAGCTTAGGAAGAACTGGTGGGAATTATAAGGGTAAAGGCTATGTCTGACTTACGGTACCATAGACCCTTCCTAATCTTAATACAATTGTTTAATAATAGCCAGACAAAATGCGTAATCTGATCTTGAAACGGTTAATCCCCTCCGTGCTTGTTAATCCTTTCACGTGTTCATCATTACTTTACAAAGCTTATTTGTTTATATACAGTACCGGTACCTTTCGATGTTTGTTAATCTGTCTCCAATTTTATTCTATCTTCTCGTTCGTTATACCCTATCAACACAATCCCGTTCTTCATAGCTACTTGGTAATCTTTTCCACCACTTTAATTCCCCTCACCAACACTCATTAATAAGTCTTATAATCTCCCGTAATCACCCACTTATAATGGTCAACACTCATCAAATAGTTAACTTATCATTCACGTTCCTTAATCCCACTCACTCTATTACACACACGTAATGTGTACGTGTCGATATTTTGCAGAACTTAAAACATTAGCCTAGTTGTAGAGTTTGCGATGTACCGTATAGAAAGTTTGGAGATATTATTTTTGTTTATGTATTTATATATGCACCACTACCGGTACTGAATTTTATTAGCTGGTCCTTCTGTTAAACGTTGATGTAACTCTACAGCTCCAACTTCCTTATAGACCGAAACTCGCCTGTGGTTAATCATATTTTATTGAAGATACTGTCACATGACTTTGCTGACCCTTTGCGATTATATTTACCGTGTACTCCTGGATTCCTAGAGGTAGATCCTAAGCTGAATATAATTTTATGTGTTTTTTTTTTCTCTCTCCATGTCTCAACCTCGGGACTGTAGGCTGTTCAGTAGCCTGTAACTCTTACGATTTATCGATTGAAGCTTAGAGATGATGTTGGGTGCTTCATATGTGTCGCACTAGGACTAGGTGGTAACTGTGGAGCTTCAAGATGTTGGTTGCTTCACTTCATAGGGATTATCTAGCATTCATGACTCTAATAATAAAACACAGCTGGTAGTGGCAAAGCTAGATAAAACAAAATATCTACGTCTAATGGAGTATTGTTGTATTGCCAGTAATACCTGTACGAGTGAGTGCATTATGAAATAATTATTTAATGAATAATACCTTCATGCAATTTCGGGTAAGTTAAGTTCTCAAATTAATGTAATAGGCCTACCGTAGGTACGTCTTATGTATTTTAACAGTTATTAAGTCATGTGGGACAATTCCTGGACCTTCATGTGTCTTTGTAATGTATATTTTGTGCATTTTAAACATGTCAAATAAAATAATCTAATATGACCGATGTTGCATATTCATAAATATTGAACATGTCTTTAGCTCAATCGCAGGCTCGTCAGAAGTACCGGTAATACTGGAGTGCATGATTAAAAAAAAAAAAAAAAAAAAAACAGTCATCCAGACGCTTTGTTAACGTTTGTCTGTGCAGCCTCTGTCTTCCACCCTATTGATTTCTCACGGTAGGCCTACAGGCTTTCCTTTTTTAGGACCTACTTACTGGTCTATTGTAGGTATAATTTTTTATTCTCTCTCTCTCGTGACTTAAAGGGAAGACGGAATATTTATTGTTTTTTTATAGTGAGAATATAATTATAGAAGATTCATATGCGTCCACCCGGGAGGATCAAGGCGCCGGGAAGTATATATACCGGTATATATATATATATATATACCGGTATATATATATATATATACCGGTATATATACACAGGGTATATATTACCCCAACTGTTCAGTCGCCAACCACTACCATTTCCCGTCACGTTCTTTACGCCTAGTCATCTTTTCTTCACTCCTCCCATCACCTCACTAGTTCATCTATTACTATCAGTATATATTTTTCGGTATACGTACACTCGCTCCAAGAAGTATCTGCACCCTTATGCTGATCATCTGGTGTGTACAGCTCGGTAGGTTTGGTACCTCTGCCTGCAACTATATCCATGTGTCAGAAACGATCGTCTCTGACACATGGATATAGTTGCAGGCTGAGGTGCCAGCCCTATCAAGCTGTACACACCAGATGATCAGCATAGGGGTGCAGATACTTCTTGGAGCGAGTGTGCCTGTTTATCGCTATACTGTAAATCTGTCGGTCTGTCTTATTCCTGGAACGCTGTCATTTCCCATCTTATCCGTCACCACCCGAATCCCCCACCACTATCCTCATCACCATCCCTCACTGAATCCCTCTCTTATATTAATCCCATGTTTTTCCCCGCAAGTCTTATAAGTTACCCCTTCTCTTTCTCTCTCTCTCTCTCTGTCTATATTTAATTACCATTCCTCTCGTCACCTCCCAAATTTGGACCCACCACTGCCCTCATTCCTCGCTCAAGCCTTCTTTCCAGTCCCATCTCTCTCCAGCGTGCCCCATAAGCCCCCCTCTCTCTCTCTGTCTGTCTGTCTGTCTGTGTCCTCTTTGTCACCTCCCAAATCACTCACCACCACTGCCCTCATCACCATTCCTCACTGAATCCCTCTTATCAGCCCCATTCTTCTCCTGGGGTGTCTCATAAACCACGGTACCTCTTTGCTTCTCTTGGTGTCTTGTCTTTTGGTCTCTCGTTATCTATCTATATATCTATCTATCTAGCTATCTATATTTGTATCTACCTTTCTGTCTGTATCTATCTATCTATCTATCTTTGTATCTATCTATCTATCCATCTTCGTCACCTCCCGAATCCCTCACTACCACCACAACTGTCATCACCCTCCCTCACTGAATATCTCTCATACCCGACCCATCTTTCTCACGCACGTCTCATAAACTATACCCGATATAGGCCTACCTTTCAATGTCTACTGGCTTTGTTTTTCTGTTGTCAATCTATATTCATTTCTAATCCGAACTATTTTTTTAATATTGTCTATATAAGGCCTATCTATGTGCATACGGTACCAGTAACCTATATTGTCATCGCCTCTCAAATCCCCCATAGGCCCATATTTTCTGTCTATATTAATTTATGTATGTCTGCTGGTAACTATTTCCTAGTACCGTACATAAAGGTATGCAAAGCCGATTTATTATTTTGGAAACTGGGCTTATATCTGGGTTACGCAAATACCCTACAACTACAAGGTCCAGCTTTTATTCACTCGTGAGTAGAACCTTTATGGTATAGGCTCAAACGGTTCAAACAAAGATAGACACGCATTTTACCTGAATAACTCTCTCTCTCTCTCTCAAGACATTGTACTTGCAACAAAAGAAGAATTAATAGAGAATTTGAATGTTGGTGATGAATTCAGTAACAGCGACCATCGTACGATAACTTTCACTTTAAACTTTACTAGTAACGAACCAAATAGTAGCATCGAAAAAGTCCCTAATTTCAAGAAAGCAAACTTTCATAAACTTAGAGCTATGCTTAAAGAAACTGACAGGAGCTTTTTAATTAACAATAACGACATAAATACATCTTGGAAGTTATTCGAAACCACTTACCTAAAAGCAGTGCAAGACTGCATACCATCGAAAATACGGCATCCAGGCCATAATAATAAGCCCAAATGGTGGAATAAAGATATTTCAAACTGCCTGCTTGCTAACAAATTTGCTAATGATAGATTAAAATCCTCACAATATGACGAAGAACGGGTGAAATTTGTAGAGCTACGACGCAAAGCCAAAAAGTTAATTAAGCAAAGTAAAAAGACCCTAGAGTTACATATTGCGAATCAAAGTAAAACAAACCCGAAAGAATTCTATAGTTATATCAGAAAGAAAAACGTAGTTACTTCAACTGTTGGACCGTTAGTCGGTGAAAATGGAGAATACACCAAAGACGAAGTACAAATGAGTAATGCCCTCAATACCTTCTTTGCATCAGTTTTTACAACAGAAGACCTCAGTGATATCCCTACTACACCATCGCCGATTCAGATTGATAATTCAGATGTTCTAAGCAATATCACCGTTACAGAGAGAGAAGTATTGAATTGTTTAGATAAACTCGAGGTAAATAAAACGCCTGGACCTGATACAATCTCGCCTAGAGTTCTAAAGGAAGCTAAGGATGAGCTCTCCAAACCACTGACATTACTATTCAATAAATCCTTGCAGTCTGGAACTATGCCTGATCAGTGGAAGATAGCCAACGTAACACCGATATTAAAAAAAGGCAGCAAATCCCTACCCAGTAACTATCGTCCAATTAGCTTAACCTCAGTTGTATGTAAAATGCTATAAACGGTCATAAGAGACAGACTCGTAAATCACTTAGAGGAAAATAACATACTTAAAGATACTCAACCCGGCTTTCGTAAAAAACGTTCCTGTTTAACAAACCTCTTAGACTTCTTCCACGATATCCTCAACCTCTACGATGAGAGTAAAGCTGTAGATATTATATACCTTGATTTTCAAAAGGCCTTTGACAAAGTTCCCCACAAACGTTTACTGCTAAAACTAAAAGCGCATGGAATACAAGACGGTGTGTTGAAATGGATAGAAAATTGGCTCAGCGACAGAAAGCAAAGAGTAGTCATAAACGGTAAGGCATCTAAATGGACCAATGTAAGTAGCGGGTACCCCAGGGATCGGTACTAGGACCAATTCTCTTTCTAATTTACATCAACGACATAGATGAGGGTCTCACCTGTACAATCTCAAAATTTGCTGACGATACAAAAATTGCAAATAGCGTACTCTCAAAAGATCAAGTTGACGATATGCAACACAATCTAGATAAATTGTCACATTGGGCCCAAATTTGGCAAATGAGTTTCAATGCGGATAAATGTAAAGTACTACATATCGGATACCTAAATGAGAAAGCAAACTATTCGATGAATGGCACTCAGCTTAAGAATGTAAACAGAGAAACCGATCTGGGAGTAACAATATCGAGTAACCTAAAACCGAGTCAACAATGTTCAGAAGTTGTTAAGAAGGCAAACAAAATAATTGGCTTTATAGGCAGGTCATTTGAGCATAAATCCAAAGACGTTATCCTAACCCTTTACAATTCCTTAGTCCGCCCTCTTCTGGAATACTGCGTTCAATGCTGGTGCCCTTATTACCAAAAAGACATAAACAAGCTAGAACGAGTTCAACGTAGAGTTACCAAAATGATACCTAGCCTAAAGAACAAACCATGAAGAGCGTCTTAGAGAATTAAATCTATTTCCTTTAACCCAGCGCAGATTAAGAGGTGACTTAATTCAAGTGTTCAAAATCATCAAAGGCATCGACAATATGAACTGTAGTAAGTACTTCACTATTGACCAATCTAATTACACGCGGGGAAACGGTTGCAAAATTATTGGTAAATCTTTTAACTCACACGAATCTAAGAATTTCTTCTTCAATCGAGTTGTCAACTTGTGGAATGGGCTTCCCCGAGACGTTATAGACTGCAGCACCGTTGATTCATTTAAACTCCGCCTAGACAAATATCTCGCATCAAACCCGCGACTGACTGCGTTTGTAAATGAATAACTTTATTTTATCCTCCCCTCAGTTACTAACCCATATGTCCCCTACTAACTTCCTAGTCCTGCCACGGACATTAGTTCCAGGGCAGTAGTTCCCTTTCCAATGTTCCCTTACCCACTCTAAACCACTGTTTGGACACTTGATCCTCAGTGTTTTGGAGGACAAACAACCTAGAAGGGTCACTAGACCTGTTGTTGCTTGATTTCCTGTGTACTCCTTTGTACTTTGTACTCTCTCTCTCTCTCTCATATTTCATGTGTGTGTGTGTGTGTACAATCATGCTCCTACCGTATCCCACCTTCAAGACTTCAATTTGATTATCCTCTAGAACTGTAAGAATACAATACGCTACCGTACTTCAGATTGTAACTGAATACAACTAAGCCTTAAATATAAACGCTCTGTACATTCCTGTTTAGACTTTTTCTCCTTACTAAAGAGAAAAACTAAGCTTTCAATTATCCTATGGAGGTAGGCCAAAATATAACAAAATAAAGTAACCCCTTCAGTACCGGTGACGTCCTTTTCATCATATTCTAGCAACGGACTGACTGACTGACTTGTAGCCTTTTAAGGTTAGGCTAGAGGTCCTTCCTAAGCTTAATAACAGTATATATTAGTTGCCAGAATATAATGAAAAGGACATTACCAGTACTGCTAATGACTGGGCATAAACCTTGAATATAAAGTCATGTGTTAGGAATGTAACTTTCCATTTAGTGTAGCTACTCGAGATGTATCGGTAACCAAAGTTGTAATTACTAAGTGAGGAGAAAACTATTGCACGACACTGTACCTCCCACAACGGTGAAAGCTAAAGGCAGCTAGCAGCACATGTGGGTGTAGCTCAGTAACTGTTGTGCTGTGTGAGTTTGGTTCTGCTACGGTTTTATGTACAGTGCCGGTATGTGTGTCTTCCTGTGTGTGGATACATGTTTTTTTTTGGTATTAATGCATCTGTCTTCCTATTTGTGAATGCATGTGCGTATTTTTATTGTCTATCTTGGATGTGTGTGCATGTCGTTGTGTACCGGTATGTTTATTGTGTGTAGGCCTAGATGTATATGGGCTTATATCTGTATACAGTATGCGTTTGCTTTGTGTGTGTATGGGGGGAGGCACGATAGGAGCGTGACTGTATATAGGCTATAATTATACCGGTATATATATATATATATATACGATATATATATATATATATATATATATATATATATATATATATATATATGAGAGAGAGAGAGAGAGAGAGAGAGAGAGAGAGAGAGAGAGAGAGAGAGAGAGAGAGAGAGAGAGAGAGAGATGTACTACCATACGTACAGTACATTATATACTTCCGTGTCTAGTATGATGAGGGGCAATTATAATAAATATTTAATGCCATACGGTACCTTAACCCCTTCAGTACGATGACGTAATTTTCACCATAATCTGGCTACCATTAGACAATTTTCTTTAACGGTAGCTAATAATCTACCTCTAGAATTCAAAGGGTTAATGCGATCTTAATAAACCCTCAGAAGAATATTGGTTCCTTCTTAAGCTGCATAAAATCGTCTAAATTTAACCATTATCAAAGGTAAAAAGGCGTGATCGTGCTGAAGGGGTTAATTATACGAAATATGTACGCTGTAAAACCTGAACGCTTCATTGTAACACAAAATGATACCGGTACACATAACAAGTACCGGTATTCTGTTGTTATTGTGCACTATCCTCAAGTTGGACTTGAACATACGGTCGGCACTAAGTCATGTCCCAGCTGTCATTACGTTTGGCTTGCTCTGTGCTGTATTAATATCTGTCAGATGTTGAATAGGGTGGGTAAGTGTAGGAACATGTTTGTATATTTCACTCGAAACGAATAAATCAAGTTTTAGATATTACTGATACCAATTATTGATCAAAATATAATTGGTGCCGAGACATCACTTATTAGCGCGACTGTACATACGATTGAAACCCTTTATGTGTACCAGTACGGTATATTTTGGGTTACTATTAGGGGGTGGTAGTCACTTTTTCTGGACCCCCTTCTCCATCATGTTTAGCCCCATTAATTTTGAGATTTGAAGGTGTTTGTTCCATTAGTTTGGCGATTTTAGATGTTTCACCCCATTTTTTGGTCAATATTAAGACTTTTCGTGCCATTTAGGTGTAATTTATTCCTGGCAAGCGATAGCGAGCCTGTAATATTAGGAGGAACCGGCCTTCGGCTGGGACATTTTTCTACCGAAAAATGTACAAATTTATCTTGAAGAGGGTCTAGTACTCTAGTGGGTGTTTGTTTAATATTGATGGAGGTCTAGCGAGGGAACTCAAAATTAAGTTAATAAATTAATAAATAAACCATATAAACAAGCAATACCCCCTTAAGGGGAGATTTCCACTTGAGGGATTATTTTCTGGACCCCTTTCTCCCTTATGTTTAGCCCTATTGCTTTTGAGATTTTAAGACGTTCGCCCCATTAATTTGTCGATGGTAAGACCTTTCACCCCATTTATGTCAATATTAAGACCTTTCGTGTCATTTAGGTGTCAATTTTTTCCTGGTGAGCGATAGCGAGCCTGTAATTTAAGAGGAGTCGGCCTTCGGCCGAGAAATTTTTCTACCGAAAAATGTACAAATTTATCTTGAAAGGGGGTCTTGGGGGTGTAATCTTAAGCTTGATGGAGGTCTAGGGAACAAACTAAAAACCTCCCCTTAAGTTTTCCAATATTACAAGCATATGAAGTTGTGGGATGAATTTGGTTCCATCAATATGTACGACTGACTATTGTATTATAATATATTCGCGCAAATACTGAGGTTGTAGGCAAATACTGAGGTTGTAGGCAAATACTGAGGTTGTAGGCAAATACTGAGGTTGTAGGCAAATACTGAGGTTGTAGGCAAATACTGAGGTTGTAGGCAAATAATAATCCTAAACACCGTAAACTGGTTCTGATAAGGTACATTGCCATTTATGATCGGTCTTAGTATCGGTGACACCTGATCTTATAGCCAACCTAGAATCCTACTTTTCATCATTAATTGTGCAGTATATATAACCTGAATGTATAGATACCGGTAACCTACACTCTTATCTATCACTAATTATCAGTTATACATTATATATAATAAGATATACGGTATATCTAAAATCAATATTAATAGAGAATAGGCCTACTTCGCCTAAGACAATAGCTAGCTTAAGGGGAGATTTCCACTTGAGGGATTATTTTTCTGGACCCCTTTTTCCCTCATGTTCACCCCATTGCTTTTGATATTTTAAGACGTTCGCCCCATAATTAAGACCTTTCGCCCAATTTCTGTCAATTTTAAGACCTTTCAGGCAATTTAGGTGTCGATCTTTTTCTGGCGAGCGATAGCGAGCCTGTAATTTAAGAGGAACCGGCCTTTGGCCGGGAAATTTTTCTACCGAAAAATGTACACATTTATCTTGAAAGGGGGCCTAGAGGGTGTCATTTTAAGCTTGATGGAGGCCTAGGGAACTAACCAAAAATCTCCCTTTAACACCTGGCCTATTATTATGTAACTTATTATACTTAACACGAATTTTTAGAGTTCTAATATAACACGAATTTATAGAGCTCTAACTTACAATCTTACATGCCATTAGTTATTATAATTTAAGCCTACTTGACCTTATAGCTAATACAGAATGTATTTCCAGTATTGCGACAACCTGTGTTCTGAGCTCTGTGTGTGTGTGTGTGTGTGTGTGTGTGTGTGTGTGTGTGTGTGTGTGTGTGTGTGTGTGCGTGCGTGTGTGTGTGCGCCACGAAGGCTAGACTATGGTTGCAATAGTGGTCTCCTTTTTCTCCGAGTCCTTATATTTTACTGTTGAAGGTTAAACTAGGAAATAAAGCAACACAACTTAAAGAAGAACGAATATTAAAATGATATCGAATTAGCAAAAGTGTAAATTAGCTACAAAGCACATTCACTCATGGGGGGGGGGGACGAAGAGAGAAGCCGATAGAAATGAAGACAGGAATCAAAATAATAGAAAATAATGGATGCAGATTAGACACATTGGTATTCTAGCAGCGGAGTAAGTTAGCGTGGGAGGGTAGGACGAAAGGGGCAAACTGTGGAGTAGTGTGTGGGTTAAGAGAAGAAGAAGAAGAAGAGGAAGAAGAAGACGAAGAAGAAGAAGAAGAAGAAGAAGAAGACGAAGAAGAAGAAAGAATAGACGAAGAAGAAGAAGAAGAAGAAGAGAGAATTTTGAATAGTAACCTGTCGATGAAAAACAGAGACGACAGTACAACAATAATTATCCAGAGAGAGATAGAGAGAGAGAGAGGGGGGAGGGGGGACCTGCAATTGCACATAACTTCCTTGCAACAATTTGTCACAGACTTTGTGATGGAAATTCCTTTATAATTTTCTTTTAGAGCGACCGGGCCGGATGCTAATTTATACAAAACTGTGTCTCGAGAGAGAGAGAGAGAGTACAAAGGAGTACAAAGGAAATCAAGCAACAACATATCTAGTGACCCTTCTAGGTTGCTTGTCCTCCAAAACACTGAGGATCAAGTGTCCAAACAGTGGTTTAGAGTGGGTAAGGAAACATTGGAAAGGGAATTACTGCCCTGGAACTAATGTCCGTGGCAGGATTAGGAAGTTAGTAGGGGACAGATGGGTTAGTAACTGAGGGGGGGATAAAATAAAGTTATTCATTTACAAACGCAGTCAGTCGCGGGTTTGATGCGAGATATTTTGTCTAGGCGGAGTTTAAATGATCAACGGTGCTGCAGTCTATAACGTTTTGGGGAAGCCCATTCCACAAGTTGACAACTCGATTGAAGAAGAAATTCTTAGATTCGTGAGTTAAAAGATTTACCAATAATTTTGCAACCGATTTCCCCGCGTGTAATTAGATTGGTCGATAGTGAAGTACTTCCTACAGTTCATATTGTCGATGCCTTTGATGATTTTGAACACTTGAATTAAGTCACCTCTTAATCTGCGCTGGGTTAAAGGAAATATATTTAATTCTCTAAGACGCTCTTCGTATGGTTTGTTCTTTAGGCTAGGTATCATTTTGGTAACTCTACGTTGAACTCGTTCTAGCTTGTTTATATCTTTTTGGTAATAAGGGCACCAGGATTGAACGCAGTATTCCAGAAGAGGGCGGACTAAGGAATTGTAAAGGGTTAGGATAACGTCTTTGGATTTATGCTCAAATGACCTGCCTATAAAGCCAATTATTTTGTTTGCCTTCTTAACAACTTCTGAACATTGTTGACTCGGTTTTAGGTTACTCGATATTGTTACTCCCAGATCGGTTTCTCTGTTTAGAGAGAGAGAGAGAGAGAGAGAGAGAGAGAGAGAGAGAGAGAGAGAGAGAGAGAGAGAGAGAGAGAGAGAGAGAGAGAGAGAGTATCTATGTATTCGTAGTAAGGGGTGTCAATATTGAGAAACGTGTTACCGCACACGGGGGCTGTGTGTACAATATGTGCAATATGTACAGTCACCGTTAAAAGTATTGTCCTACCAAAAATATATCAACTTTAGTGATCTCCTTATATTAGAAAAAATATAACCATCTTTAAATATTTAATAGATAGGCAGTAGGCTGGCAACACTTTTTGTATTTATATGCTAGTTGGCAACTCCCAGATGATTTAGGACGGGTATTTAAGCCTCACTGTCCCCTTGTTTTCTTGTATTACCCTAAAGATGTCTTGAGAGAATAGACGAAAGCTTGGTGTTCCATTGTTTCAATTTTCCTAGCGAGTTTTACTACATTTAATATGAATACAATATGAATATATATAAATTGTTAGTGAAATATCGTTGAAATCCTGTCCTACATTATCGTTACGTTTATTATACGTAAGTATACCACGAATGTCGAACCTTCATATTTAAAACAATTTACGAGGTAAGCTTGTTTTATGTTTCATTATTTATCAATAATTTTCATTTTTGAATTCCCAACCATCTATCCAAAACAAACTTTTTGGGATAAACAAGTAACGTTAAGAGCTTTTGAAGAGGTTTAAAGCTAATGTAAATAGCCTCCACCTAGAGAACTGGTTTGTCGAGCACTTTATGCCTACGTGCACTTATAGACAGGTTATAACACACACACACACACACACACGCACATAACAATAATACACACAACACCATTCTGTTGGGCGGTTTCCTGCATACTAACTTTGAAACATTAGTTGCACCTCATTAGTGTGTGTGTGTGTGTGTGTGTGTGTAAGAGAGAGAGAGAGAGATGGATGTGCGTTTGAATGTGTGTGTGTGTGTGTAAGAGAGAGAGAGAGATGGATGTGCGTTTGAATGTGTGTGTGTGTGTGTGTGTGTGTAAGAGAGAGAGAGATGGATGTGCGTTTGAATGCGTTGGTGTGTTTATGAGTGTGAGTTTATTTAATGCGTATAATGTACAGGTCTGGGTCATTGGATAGAGAGAGAGAGAGAGAGAAAGTGAGTGTGTGTGTGTTTCCGCGTGTTGGTGTGTGTATGTTCGTCCTCGTATGTGCGTGTGTTTGTGAAGAGAGAAGGAGAGCGTATAAACAAACCACGGACTGTGCTGGATCCAGAGGTGTGTGCCTGTCTGTGTGTGATAATTCTCTCTCTCTCTCTCTCTCTCTCTCTCTCTCTCTCTCATGCTCAATTTTAGTTTTAAATTACAGTAAATCTAATGACATACAAAGTAAAAAATAGGGCATGTTTGCCATATGAATAGCTATTTATACGACCTGCTTATAGGTAGTTAGGTATAGTTAGATTTGTTTTTATCATATAGCCTTTTTTTTACAAGGACTTACCCATTTCTTAGTGATATATATTGATGTACATATTATTTATATGTATGTGCATTGTTTGCTTGAAGAAAATAATTATTATCGTTTTATGCCTCATACATGATTATGTATAATCGTGGTTGGTACGTGGTCGAGGTGCGATGTTGGCTGCTTCCCTGGATGTTTGGGCTGCCCTAGGCACGATTCTATGGTGGAAGTCGTAGGGGCGCCAAGTGGTCCACCTACATAACATTTGCCTTGTTATACCATCATGCATTTAACATATTGAAAGCACACTGAAATGAAAGTGGACAAATTGTTCCTCTAATCAAATCATGCACGGAGAGAGAGAGGAAGAGGAAGAAGGAGGAGAGAGAGAGAGAGAGAGAGAGATAGAGAGATAGAGAGAGAGAGAGAGAGAGAGAGAGAGAGAGAGAGAGAGAGAGAGAGAGAGAGAGAGAGAGAGAGAGAGAGAGAGAGAGAGAGATGTCGTGGGTTTAGTATTGTGGCATGATTACAATATATTCAGTATATATATATAGTTATATACAGTATATATTTGTGTTCTGGCATGTAAAAAGGTTTTCGAAGACAGAGCTACCGGTAGATATTGCGTGTTTATGAGAGAGAGAGAGTGGGAGATAGAGAGAGCGAGGGAGAAAGAACCCACACATACAGCCAGGACAGTGCGAAGACAGGAAGGAAAGAAGACAATCACTGTTCGTAATATCCCCCATAATCGTGGGGTTATTACTGTGGTGGTACTGTACATCCTTGCAGAGCGACCTTCACCTCCACCTGTTCTTGCTCAGCCACCATTTATTCTTATGTTTTAACTTCTACCACCATTGCTAATATTTTTCAACTTTCACCACCATTTCTATTCTTCACTCTTAAGTTACAGCCTCGCTATTGCTCTCCTAGAAAAAATCGACACCTGGGTGGGGGGAAGTATCTTATTATCGTCAAACTAATGGGGCGAAACGTTTTAAACTAACCAAACTAATGGATCGAAACAGGGGAGGTCCAAAAAGACCCCCCCCCCCCGGATCGAATAAAACTAACCACTACCACCACCACGTCTTTCTATTCACCAACCACCATCACCGTTTGTAATTTGCATGCTAATTCGCAAACCTTATTTTGTTTTACAATTTGATCCTTACTCTTCAACAGTCGGGCTATTAAGGGTTATGTTGGTGCTCTCTCTCTCTCTCTCTCTCTCTCTCTCTCTCTCTCTCTGTCTGTCTGTCTGTCTGTCTGTCTGTCTCTCTCTCTCTGCTTTTTATCATATACCGGTACGGTATGTCAATGACATAGATATTGGTCTGTCGAGTGTGATCTCCAAGTTTGCAGATGACATTAAGCTTGGAGTGAATGTGAAGGACCCTAAAAGGGTTGAACAGCTCAGGATGGATCATCTTAACAGACTGGGTGAATGGTTGAGACATGACAGACGCCACTAAACTAGAAATAGTGCAAGATGATGCATATCGGCCAAGCAAACCCCGAATCAGTCTATTCGTTATTGAGAATGCCCCTGTAAGTGACTGACTTGAAAACTAATTTGGGTGTTCTGACTAGCAGTGACCTAAAGTTTTCCAAGCATTGCACTGAAGTAGAGAAGAATGCTCAAAAATTGTTGGGCTAAATTAAGAGGAAATTTCAGTATAGAAATAGTCCTCACACTCTACAATGCTCTGATATGGACTCTCCTGGAGTATGCTATTCAATTCTGGTCGCCAACACTCAGCAAAGATATATAGCGACTGGAAAGAGTACAAGCTAGGGTTACAAAGTTTATTTCATCTATTAGAAGGCTGAGCTATGAGGACCGGTGGAAAGATCTTTGTCTCTAATTGTTTGAAACATACAGACTATGAGGTCAGCTCACTGAAGTTTTTAAAATACCTAATTGGTTTGACAATGTGACTTATTGCAATTTGTTTAGCCTCAATATGAATACAACACACAATCATGGCTGGAAGTTAGAATTGAAAAGGTTCAGCATTAGTATTTGTGTCAACTTTTTCACATATAAGATCCGTTCTACTTGGAATAAACGTCCCTTAGAAGTTGTGAACAGTTTTTCAGTAGAACGGTAAACGGTTTAAGAAGGGAGTAGATAATACATTTCACATTCTCTCTCTCTCTATGGTTCGAGTATCTCCCCGGAATGGACCACAAGGTCTTTGAGACACAAACTATTCCTTGTAACTCTCCAACCCAACCAACCAACCCTCTCCAGGCAGTATGACGTACCCTCCCCAAAGTTCTTCCTCTCATTAAATACCCTCTCCCCTCCCCCGCATCCTCAACTCTCTTCAACCCCCCTCCTCCCCCCGCCTTCTGTCATGTATTTTAGCTGACTGTATGACTAGGCTATGCATATAAGTAGGTTTGCTTGTCTGCACATATATATATATATATATATATATATATATATATATATATATACAATATATATATATATATATATATATATATATATATATATATATAGTACAAAGGAGTACAAAGGAAATCAAGCAACAACAGGTCTAGTGACCCTTCTAGGTTGCTTGTCCTCCAAAACACTGAGGATCAAGTGTCCAAACAGTGGTTTAGAGTGGGTAAGGGAACATTGGAAAGGGAATTACTGCCCTGGAACTAATGTCCGTAGCAGGATTAGGAAGTTAGTAGAGGACAGATGGGTTAGTAACTGAGGGGGGGATAAAATAAAGTTATTTCATTTACAAACGCAGTCAGTCGCGGGTTTGATGAGAGATATTTGTCTAGGCGGAGTTTAAATGAATCAACGGTGATGCAGTCTATAACGTTTTGGGGAAGCCCATTCCACAAGTTGACAACTCGATTGAAGAAGAAATTCTTAGATTCGTGCGAGTTAAAAGATTTACCAATAATTTTGCAACCGTTTCCCCGCGTGTAATTAGATTGGTCGATAGTGAAGTACTTACTACAGTTCATATTGTCGATGCCTTTGATGATTTTGAACACTTGAATTAAGTCACCTCTTAATCTGCGCTGGGTTAAAGGAAATAGATTTAATTCTCTAAGACGCTCTTCGTATGGTTTGTTCTTTAGGCTAGGTATCATTTTGGTAACTCTACGTTGAACTCGTTCTAGCTTGTTTATATCTTTTTGGTAATAAGGGCACCAGGATTGAACGCAGTATTCCAGAAGAGGGCGGACTAAGGAATTGTAAAGGGTTAGGATAACTTCTTTGGATTTATGCTCAAATGACCTGCCTATAAAGCCAATTATTTTGTTTGCCTTCTTAACAACTTCTGAACATTGTTGACTCGGTTTTAGGTTACTCGATATTGTTACTCCCAGATCGGTTTTCTCTGTTTACATTCTTAAGCTGAGTGCCATTCATCAAAATAGTTTGCTTTCTCATTTAGGTATCCGACATGTAGTACTTTACCTTTATCCGCATTGAAACTCATTTGCCAAATTTGGGCCCAACATGACAATTTATCTAGATTGTGTTGCATATCGTCAACTTGTTCTTTTGAGAGTACGCTATTTGCAATTTTTGTATCGTCAGCAAATTTTGAGATTGTACAGGTGAGACCCTCATCTATGTCGTTGATGTAAATTAGAAAGATAATTGGTCCTAGTACCGATCCCTGGGGTACCCCGCTACTTACATTGGTCCATTTAGATGCCTTACCGTTTATGACTACTCTATGCTTTCTGTTGCTGAGCCAATTTTCTATCCATTTCAACACACCGTCTTGTATTCCATGCGCTTTTAGTTTTAGCAGTAAACGTTTGTGGGGAACTTTGTCAAAGGCCTTTTGAAAATCAAGGTATATAATATCTACAGCTTTACTCTCATCGTAGAGGTTGAGGATATCGTGGAAGAAGTCTAAGAGGTTTGTTAAACAGGAACGTTTTTTACGAAAGCCATGTTGAGTATCTTTAAGTATGTTATTTTCCTCTAAGTGATTTACGAGTCTGTCTCGTATGACCGTTTCTAGCATTTTACATACAACTGAGGTTAAGCTAATTGGACGATAGTTACTGGGTAGGGATTTGCTGCCTTTTTTGAATATCGGTGTTACGTTGGCTAGCTTCCACTGATCAGGCATAGTTCCAGACTGCAAGGATTTATTGAATAGTAATGTCAGTGGTTTGGAGAGCTCATCCTTAGCTTCCTTTAGAACTCTAGGCGAGATTGTATCAGGTCCTGGCGTTTTATTTACCTTGAGTTTATCTAAACAATTCAATACTTCTCTCTCTGTAACGGTGATATTGCTTAGAACATCTGAATTATCAATCTGAATCGGCGATGGTGTAGGGATATCACTGAGGTCTTCTGTTGTAAAAACTGATGCAAAGAAGGTATTGAGGGCATTACTCATTTGTATTTCGTCTTTGGTGTATTCTCCATTTTCACCGACTAACGGTCCAACAGTTGAAGTAACTACTTTTTTCTTTCTGATATAACTATAGAATTCTTTCGGGTTTGTTTTACTTTGATTCGCAATATGTAACTCTAAGGTCTTTTTACTCTGCTTAATTAACTTTTTGGCTTTTCGTCGTAGCTCTACACATTTCACCCGTTCTTCGTCATTTTGTGAGGATTTTAATCTATCATTAGCAAATTTTTTAGCAAGCAGGCAGTTTGAAATATCTTTATTCCACCATTTGGGCTTATTATTATGGCCTAGACGCCGTATTTTCGATGGTATGCAGTCTTGCACTGCTTTTAGGTAAGTGGTTTCGAATAACTTCCAAGATGTATTTATGTCGTCATTGTTAATTAAAAAGCTCCAGTCAGTTTCTTTAAACATAACTCTAAGTTTATGGAAGTTTGCTTTCTTGAAATTAGGGACTTTTTCGATGCTACTATTTGGTTCGTTACTAGTAAACTTTAAAGTGAAAGTTATCGTACGATGGTCCGCTGTTACTGAATTCATCACCAACATTCAAATTCTCTATCAATTCTTCTTTTGTTGCAAGTACAATGTCAAGAACGTTATTACCACGGGTCGGCGTTCGAACAAATTGATAAAGCGAACTCTCTTGCAAGTTCGTATACAAGTCATGTCCGGAGTGTGAAGTAAGAGTATCGCCCCACTTGGTCACAGGTAAATTAAAGTCGCCAAAAATTACGGTATCTTGTGAGTTACTTACATCTGCAATTTGTTCGTAAATTTCTCGGTCAGTTTGCACTGATTGAGCTGGAGGTCTGTATATTAACTCAAGTATTATTTTTGTATCTTTATTATTCTTTATTAGCACAAAAGATGTGTCGACGTTCACAATTTGAGGTTTTGACACGAGGGTCGGGTTAAGACTTTCTTTGATATAAAATAAAACGCCACCTCCATTTTTATTTATTCGGCTTTTCTCAAACATTACATAACCGGGAAGTGAATACTCTGCTAAAAAGTCTCTATCTTCTGTATTGAGCCAAGATTCTGTTATGCCAATCACATCATAATTTTCTGTAAACACTAGTTCCTCTAAATCTGAAAATTTATTGCGTATGCTACGAGTGTTTGCATAGAAAACCTTTAAAGTTGCGGTTTTAGAACTCACAGAACGTTCTTTCATCAAATTTTTGGTTCTGGTCGGATCTACATTTACATTCATGACTGTCCTCGGTCCTCGGTCGTTATCCCTGGCGGTTTTGAATTTGGGTCGTGTTGGTGGAGCTTTATCCAAATTCGCGGTTCTTGACGGATTAGTATTTAATTCCTTTGTAGGTTGCCGTCCTCGCTGTCTTCGGTCCTCCTTCCTGGTTGTCCTGTGCTGAGTCGATTTCTTCTCCGAAAATCCGTCACCGCATCGTTGAGAAGACGCCCAAAACGTGCTGCTCCCACCTGGTTCAGATGAACTCCATTGTCCGAAAACAAATAGTCATCGTAGTAGAAATTGTCCCAGGTGTCGACGAATCCCACGTTCTCCTTCTTGCAGAGGTTTGCTAGACAACGATTTGTGCTGGTGGCTATGTTGTAAAATCGGCTCTCTACACCGAGCCGGGGGACGATTCCTGAGACGATGATCCTTGATGACTTCTCCTTAAACGACTTGATCAGCTGCTGGTACTTTAAAAGCAAATCTTCCGACCGGGTTCGCTGTACATCGTTGGATCCAACGTGGATGACGTACATTGTATTAGTAGGGGCCAGCTTTGATACTTCGTCAACTGCTGCAACTACGTCGTCCACACCACCACCAGGGATACAAAACGCTTCCTGGTCTTAGGTGCCCTGGCGCAAAACTCTGTGAGCTGACCACGTATCATCGAGTCTCCCACGAGCCGGACTTCTTCTATTTCCTCTTCGTCATCTGAGTCTGTGAGTATCTGGAAACGGTTTTGACACTCGGTAATCGGTATGTGTTTCCTGGTCTTGGGGCAAACGTTGTTCCTCACGACACGGAAGTTGTCTTGAGGGGGAAGAGAGTCACTATTTGTATCTTGAGTATCGGAAACATCGGCTGAAGTGGCTACTGTAGGCGTTGAATTGTTGGCAGTTGACGTTGGGGCGTTGGTGGCTGCTGGAGTTGCGGTGACAATTGAAGTTTGTGGTACTCCAACGTTGAGTGTTACAAACTCTTGGAGTGATTCCAGCTTCATGGTGAGGACGTTGATCTTGTTGTAGGCTTCATCTAATTTCACTGTAAAATTCTCTCGTTGCTGGCAGAGCCGGCAGACTTGAAAATCGACAGTAGCAAACATGGACTCACCAAACCTACCGGTGCAGTTCGCACAAGCGCGAGGCATGGTGACAGTCACTTTCTTCAGATCACTTCACTCACTTAAAAAAACACTTCACTCACTTTAAAACACTTCACTCACTTTAAAAACACTTCAATCACTTCAACCGAAAACAAATATGCTGAAACACGCAGAAAATAGGTTATCAGGGGTGATAGCCTAACCGAAAACAAAAATGTTGAGATACGCAGAATTAGGCTTCCAGGGGCGATAGCCTAACCAAAAGTGGTTTTTTTAAAAATTGAAATACGCAATAATAGGCTACCAGCGTTGAATAGCCTAACCGAAAATAATAAAATTTATATTCGCAGAAATAGGCTACCAGGTGTGATAACCTAACCTTAAACAAATATATGTATAACAGAATATGTAACTAAATATACAATTCACCAAATAGAGATTATATAAAAATAAAGTGTGACTGCACACAAGGGGTTAATATACTGTGTCAACAGATGGCCCTGGTGTCGCTGTAGCATAGTAAAGCAGTAGCCTACTCTTTTTAGATAAAAAAGTGTATCAGTCAAAGGTTATTACAAGATCATGCAAGCAACAACTAAAATTACAGATATATACTGTATAGATACAGTAGGATACTAAATACAATATCTACAAGAGTTAATAATAAAACAGATTGGCTGGCTATAGGCTAGGCTAGGTTTGGGTTAGGTTAAAAGCTTGGCAGGTTGGGTTAGGCTAGGTTAGTTTGTACAAATACCACCCTTAGCTTAAAGTAAAATCAGTCTGAGGAGAAAAAGTCAAGAATATATCTAGGGGGAAAAGATAAATGAATGCACTTAAATTTGGTACAAAATTTGCTGGTATTTAAAATGTATAATCCCCCCAAAAAAGTTTGTTTACAAAATGGCGTCGGCGTTAGTCCCTGTAGGCAGGTTAGTTAGTACACAGTATTGTTTATTAGCAAATTAATATGCAAAGCTTTACTTACATACAAGGCAGCTAAATAGATACTTACTACAGTAGGTAATGGGTAAAATTAGGGGCTACGATTTTATATAAAATAGTAATAGGAGAGCGTTTGTTTACAAAGCAAAACAAAACAATAGATGGCGCTAGTGGCGCCCTGTCCGAGCAGGAGTCTTGTGATAAACACAAAGTTTATCAGTCAATACACAGCGAAATATCGTGCAGTGTTACTTACTAAGCTACAGGATGGTTAAACGTGCTCTTAACCACCTTTCATGCACAAGAATGAAGAGGATGAGTAGTTAATACTTAAATTATGATCGATATCGTGAGAGCGTTGACAGAGCGTCTGCAGCGTCTGGCGGTAGCACGAGTACACGTGAGAGAGAGAGAGAACAGGGGATGAGCTTGGTGATTCGTGGTCGAGTCGTTTAGAGGGCTGTGGTTTGACTTGTTCGATTCCTGCTCGTGGCGAATCAAGTTTGTAACAGATAACCTAAGCTATACTACTGTCCAATACTACCACTATCTTCTGTTTCACCTCCTGTACCTTGCCTCAATCCGACCCCCTGAAATGTTCCACCTAACCTTCATCACTTTCTTCTTAACCCATTCAGTACCAGTTCCGTCCTTAGTATGTTCAACAGGTTACTGATAGACGATTTTTTTCAGTTTAAGAAGGGCCTCTCGCTATTAACAGGCTTCTAACTATCTTAACTAACCCTTTTTACTACCACTGATCCTTTTTGAACTGAATAAAATCTTCCGAATATAGCTAGAATAAAATAAAAAAGATTCGCCGGTACGGAATGGGTTAAGAGGCCTACCATTCCAACAACAGTGCGTCTCCACAGCAGATCAAGGTTATTATAAACTAATCATTACCTTTGACCGGAAGCACTCCTGAGATCTGCCCTATTACGTTACAAACTAGTTCACAACTGGAAATATAATGATGTATGTCATACATACATTTTTTACTGTTAACTAAAATTGGTGCTATCGTATTTACAACTTACTTATGTGTGTGTGTTTGTGTGTGTGTGTGTGTGTGTGTGTGTGTGTGTGTGTGTGTGTGTGTGTGTGTGTGTGTGTGTGTGTGTTCTGTTCCTCGTCGTGATCTTACGTATGAAAGTAATATTAGTATGATTGAATTGCGAGTGTGGTTTCATTTAATTATCAGTCGACTAATCAGATGCGTTAACCACTGCATAAGAAACTACACTTGTAATTCAAACATGCGCGTTTTATTTCCATGTATAAGATCACGGAGAGGAACAGAAATTTTGTGTGTAACTGTACATACTGCTCATATATACTGTATATATACTGTATAATGTATATATATATCTACTTATCTATTGCCTGCCGCCATGATCCCAGAAGGGGTGGACACGAACGAACTGCCCCCAAGCACCTCTGTCCCCAGTCAGTCGACGCCCCTCCTCCCAACCAGCACCTCCTTCATTCATATACTTGATATATATATACACAGTATATAATAGAGAGAGAGAGAGATATGATCAAAACAAAGACAAGAGCTAGGCCTTCCTTTCATCAGTGTTTCTCCACAGCTGATGAAGGTTATTATAGTATAAATCAATATCTGGGATCTGAAGCACTCTGAGACCTGTCCTGTTACGTCACTATGCTACCTAATAAACAGTAGGGAGAACTCTGAGGCATTGTAAAAACAAAATTATTGAGACGCCATATTACATCCGTCACGCCGTGTTAGGTCTACCTTTACTACTTCAGGTTTGCACATTTGCATCGTCTTGTAGTTGAAAGGATATTACTGAATGTTTAATTAGCTATGAAAAGTTGACAACATTGCATATAAACACTATTTGAGGAGGAGCACTTTATTGACAGCGTTTCGCAGGTAGCTTCTTTAGGTCACTAACTGACATACACTAGGACCCCTTAAGCATATACTTAAGGCGTCAGGGCCCAAGTGTATTGTGTGTTAGTGACAAAGAAGCTATTTGTGAAACATTGTCAGTAGTGTTCAGGTCAGGTCCCTTCTCAAATGGAGTTTATATTCAATATTACTGAACTCATAAATTTGTCCTACATGGGTTACATCATTATACCAGATAGCTCTATCTTTAGTATATTTTTTTTTTTTTTTTTTTTTTAGGTTTGCTCAATGTTAAAAATCTTGCCGTCCAACCAGTATTATTTGCGACAGAAATATATAGGTATTGCCTCTGATCCAGGTTTGGGGAGGCGTCATGGTAATTGTAACTGATATCGTATCCCCCAATTAGGTTCAGCATGCTGTAGGTAAACAAAATGATGGGTACTGTAATGCCGTAGATATTTTCTCCCTATAAAGTGCTGGATTATTAACACCTAAAGAGCGGCCTAGGCGGTAAATAATATGTAGCCACCAGCGGGGTGTTTTTACCCAAAATAGGGCTGTTTACGTGATCATTTTCATGCCTAAATAAGACCCAGAGCATAAAACAAGTATCTATCCCTGAAAGGGCATAAACAGAGCTTTCCAATGACACCACAACGATCCTTGTATGACCGCTAGTTTTCTTGCAACAACCGCGCAACACGAGTGCAAAAACCATGTAATTCGGTACTTTCCCCATACATTTCACTATGTAGCGAGTGTGAGAGGGTGGAGGAGGGTGGGATTCATGTCAGTTGGTCCGCCGCGGTGGTCTGGAGCAGTCATACGCTCGCTACTCTCCTGCCACCACTTGTCTCTCTCTCTCAGCAACATTACGTGCTGAAATTGCCACACGACCTATGTCGTGCGCCGCCACATAGTCCAAATTTATTACACTCGACTTATGTTGCGCGCCGCCAGTTGAGGGTTAACCACCACCCTCCCCTCCACTGACGCCCGACACTCTAACACGAAGTAGAGATTTTTATTAACCCACTTCAGTACCGATGCCTTCCTTTTAACTATATTTTGGCTACTATTAGAAAACAAATATGTTTAAAAAGGGCCTCCGACAATTAACAGGCTTTGAAATGTGTCACTTAATCCTTTTCACTATTTAAACTGCTCTAAATCGTCTAAATGTATCAATGAAAAATAAAAGGTACACTAGTTGCAGCTGTAAATATTGAACGATTAATTCCAACACAAATTATAGCCATTAGTGTTGCAGTCGTTTACATGTTCAGATTAGCACACATACACGATTGAACACTTTTTATGTTTATATATTTTTGTTACAGTTAACCCTTTCAGCACGATGACGTAACTTTCCCCTTTCTCTGGCTACCATTACACCAATTTCTTTAGTTTATAATATACGTCTGGGACTGAAAGGGGTAAATACTGTCTCGATAATCCATCTGAATACCCTAGATCCGTCTTTATCGGCATAACATCATCAAGTGTTTGCCAGAATAGAAGGTAAACCACGGCAGCATCCCACTGAAAGGGTTAAGAGTTTCGTGTTTACATTATAGTATAGCCAAATATACCTGTGGTCATACGGTTAACCCATTCAGTACATTGCCATTATGTTCTAACTATTTGACGATAGTATTCAGCTTACGAAGGACGTCTATCAAGTAAAAGGCTACCAACAATCTCAATTTATCCTTTTAGCTAGCATATATCTTTCCGAAACTTCATAAAATCGTCTAAATGTAGCTGAAATCAAATAACAGAGACGTCGGCGGTACTGTAAGGGTTTAATGGGCATAAATATAGAAGCAATTCAAGTGGATATGATGGACAGGAAATCATGGCTCTTACAGAAATACCTTAATTAACCCTTTCCGTACTGTAGAAGTATTTTAGATTTTTTCTTGCTATATTTAGACGATTTTGTGCGATTTAAGAAGGATCTGTGGTAGTAAAAAGGGTTAAGTGAGATAGTTCGAAGCCTGTTAATTGCTGGAAGCCCCTTTTAAACTGATTAAGGTCGTCTAATAGCAGCCAGAATATAATGAAAAGGACACACACACACACACACACACACACACACACACACACACACACACACACACACACACACACACACACACACACACACACAGGAAGATAAATATGAAGTAAAGTAGAGCTGATGAATGTGACTATAATATCTGATACACCGGGATCGAAAAGTATATACGGTACCTCGCGTTGTAAGATATGAACAGAAATGTGCATTAAGGGAAGATCCTTCACTTTTTGTAATTTTTTGTATTTATTTATTATTTTTCTAGTTTCCTCGCTAGACCTCCAAGCTTAAAATGAAGCCCCCTAGACCCCCTTTCAAGATAAATTTGAACATTTTTCGGTAGAAAAATGTCCTGGCCAAAGGCCGATTCCTTTTAATTTACAGGCTCGCTATCGCTCGCCAGGAAAAAATCGAGACCTAATTGACAGGAAAGGTCTTAAAATTGACAGAAATGGGGCGAAAGTTCATAAAAACGCCAAACTAATGGGTCTAAAGATGAGGGAGAAGGTGGTCTAGAAAAGCGACTCGTCTCCCCTTAAACGTGAATTTATTTAACCATACCTATAGTCTCTTTCTTTTCAACTGACGGTAAATTTCAAAGTTCTCATTAAGATTTTTCAGTTATTTTGAAGATTGTCTAGTGGAATATGGTGTTGATTATAAACACTTGGTCTTAATATGATGCAGAGACATAGTAGTTTCATATTTATCCATTTAGTATTGAGCAATTAGCTGCTAAGGGATTCAGCTGAAATAAACCCTACCGGTACTGTAGTGAGTGGTTAAGGGTAAATATAGTGTGTTAGCCTCCTTTATAATCACCGTATTACACAAACGAATAGAGTGTATGAGAGTGAGGTGGAAGGGCAGAGAGGGAGAGGCAGATCGAGAGTGAGGTGGAAGGATGGAGTTGCCCCTTCACTACGGTGACACCTTTTTACCTTTGATTCTGGCCAAAGACAATGTATATATAAAATCTAAAAGTATATTATGTTATGCAGTTTAAGGAGATCCTATGTTATTCAGAAAGAGATCGTATTTACCCCTTCAAGTCCTAGAGGTAGATTGTAAACTAAAGACAATTATCTAATGGTCTCCAGAATATGATGAAAATAACGTCATCGTGTTGAAGGGGTTAAGGGGGGTCACATCACAGATTTTTTTTTTTATTTCTCTCCTTTTCTCTCTTTCTCTGGCTTGTATCCATTCGGCCCCATTCAGCCAACTATTTTAAGACGTTTATCCCCATCTAGGTGTCGATTTCTTCCTGGCGAGCGATAGCGAGCCAGCATTATATGAAGAAATCTGGCTTCGCCGGAGACATTTTTCTATCGAAAAATTTACAAATTTAGCCTGCTGTAAAAACAAAATATATACTGTATATGCTGGCTCGCTATCACTCACCAGTAAAAAATTGACACCTGGGTGGGGTTAACGTCTTAATTAAAACAGTAGGCTGAATGGGACCAAATGGGTACAAGCCAGAGAAAGAGAGAAAAGGACAGAACAAAAGCCTGTCACCCCTTAAGAAGTACCGGTATATGAATAGGTGGGAGGAGAGTCGATGACAAACAGATAACAGAAGAACATGGAAGCGATTCATTCGTGGCCATCCCTTGGCAATAGATAGATAGATTACACAAGCCCCATATAATAACAACCGTCCCGCTCCCGTCATTAGAGCAGAACGTAACGTAACAGAACATACGGTACCGTAACTCGATCAGTCTTCTACCAGTAGATTTCAGCAGCGATAGTGCACCTTTATAGGATATTTACATTTTAGTTGTATTGTAGCTTCCACCAGACATTTTTTTTTGTTTTAGCTTAATGGGGACCTATGTTTTTTTTGTATAAGGCTATATATTATTCAGCTTTTTGGGTACAGTCACGGCAATGGATACTTTATCACTTTAATTAAAACGATAATTACAAGATGTTGATCATTAACTAAGGAAGGCGAGTAATACGACCGTTGTGGCTCAAGAAGTTTATCATAATAATTCCACCCCTGTATCATAATTGTGCCTAAAACCACACTCACAAAGTTCAGACATTTCTACCATTGTACTCTTGAAGTGAAAGTCGGTTGTCATTTCACGTTATTGTTGTTGGCCTTATTTCAGGTCTGTTTGCTTCTGAATCACAGTTATAGGCCGGTATAATAATTCTATATACTGTATATCCATTGTATTGTACAGTTGCCCTCGGAAGTTCGGTTCCTCTCCGTGATTTTATATATATGGAAATATAATGCACATGATTGAATTACGAGTACCGGTAGTTTCTTCTGCAGTAGTTAACTCATCTGACTAGTCAACTGATTATTAAGCTAAGCCACACTCTCAAGTAAGCCATACTAATTTGACTTCCATACATAAGATCACGACGAGGAACAGAACTTATGTGGCCAACTGTACCTTTTGGTTAATTGCTGATACCAGTGCATAATTATAATATCCAGAAAGGTTGCCAATAGAAACTTGCTGATCAAATATTGCCAAAACTTTGCTCCTGTTACTCTCCCTCAACACAACCTCAGCTAACTTGGCAATAATTCTGATCCATAGCTTCTTTATATCTCAGAAATGGCTTTAACAAACAGACTGTAATTTCACACATCTACTTACTGGTCTACCCTTACAAAATAATATAAATACCAGCTCGATTTTCTTCATTGTTGTTAAGGGGAGGTTTCTAGTTTGTTTCCTACTCCTCCAGCAATCTTAAAATTTCACCCCCTTGACCCCCTTTCAAGATAAATTTGTACATTTTTCGGTAGAAAAATGTCCCGGCCGAAGGCCGATTACTCTTAAATTACAGGCTCGCTATCGCTCGCCAGGATAAAATCGACACCTAAATGGCACGAAAGGTCTTAAAATTAACAGAATGGGGCGGAAATTCTTAAAAATCACCAAACTAATGGGGCAAACGTCTTAAAATCTCAAAAGCAATGGGGCTAGACATGAGGGAGAAAGGGGTCCAGAAAAAAATCCTCAAGTGGAAATCTCCCCTTAAGTATAAGATGTTAAGGGGTCAGGATTTGTGTTTTTTTTTTTTTTTTTTTTTGTCCCAATGATCTCACAGCGCCAGCCAGCATAACAAACGGTGAGACTAACATTGATCTGTGGTTACGGCACTGTAGGCACTCTGACACCGAGGGCCAGGCACTATATATCATGAGGTGGTCAAACTAAACATATATATAGCTATATAGTCACACCGCTAGCCTTGTCTTCGTGGTGCGATGCATAAGGTGTTGATTTTCGGTGTGAGCGTCCTGGGTTCGAATCCACGGACTGCCACATGTGTTTGTACATTTCATTAATCGATTTTAGGAGTAGAGTTGGTTGTTGGAAGGAACATAATATTTGGTTTTCAAAACTATCGTATGTTTTCTCACTTACGGCACACGCGCAATCTAAGCGAGGCATTATATTTACACAAAATATACCGGTATTTATTCAATATAAGGCATTTTATTGCGCTGTGAGACTTTATATACGATCGGAAATATATCGAGTATTCAAATTTACAGAATATATAATATACTGAAGGTATATGCAATTGTATCGTTAATATAATATTAAGTGCTAATGAAGTAGTCTTATAGTCTACTTGATACAGTTGGCTCATATATTGTGTTGTTGTATGTATTGATGATCTGGTTACTTGTGTCTTTACTAAGGTTATTATTACACACGCACACACACACATACACACACACACGCACGTACACACACACACACACACACACACACACACACACACACACACACGCACACGCACTCACACACACACACACACACACACACACACACACACACAGAATGAACTACTAACACACTTGCTATATTATCCGTTTACAATCGGTATGAAAAGGGCAATTGAGTTATCCATAAGGCCATCAAATATGAGGATAAAAAGGTATATCAGATAAACAATGCTGTAAATTGAATACATTCACCTTTTTTATACCCTTCGCTTTGTTAACGGTATTGTGAAAGGTTATATCACTATCAATGTACCCAAATTTATTTAATTAACCTTTTAAATGCCTGTGATATTAGTTTAGAGTGTAGCCTGTAGAAAAAGTGTTAAGGGGGTAGGGTTTATTGTTTGGTCTATTTATTTATATATTTGTTTATTTTATAGTAGCCTCGTTAGACCTCCATCAAGCTAACAAAATAAACAAATAAATACTAAAAAAAAAAAAAAAAAAAAAAGACCCGCCTTCAATAATTATTTGTAAATTTTTTCAGTAGAAAAATGTCCTGGCCGAAGGCCTCTTCCCCTTAGAATTACAGGCTCGCTATTGATCGCCAAGAAAAAATCGACGTCTGAATGGCACGAAAGTTATTTATATTGACAAATAAATGGGGCGGAAGGTCTTAAAATTAGTTACGAGCGTAGACTGTAGAGGGCATGTAAAGTAATGTTGTGTATAGTTGTGGCGTATTTGGCATTACGATAGTCTACATTGTGCGGATATCGTCCTTGGTTTATTTAGTAACTCTTAAAGGGAGGTATTTAGTTTTGTCCCTAGATATCCTTCAAGCTTAAGATTACACCTCCTTGAGCCCCTTTCAAGATAAATTTGTACATTTTTCGGTAGAAAAATGTCCCGGCTGAAGGCCGATTCCTCTTAAATTACAGGCTCGCTATCGCTCACCAGGATAAAATCGACACCTAAATGGCACGAAAGGTCTTAACATTGACAGAAATGGGTTGAAAGTTCTTAAAATCGTCAAAGTAATGGGGCAAACGTCTTAAAATTAGAAAAACAATGAGGCTAATCATGAGGGAGAAAGGAGCCAAGAAAAAAATGCCTCAAGTGGAAATCTCCCCTTAAAGGTCATCAGCTGGAAGTCCAAAGTTATGGTGTTGGTTTATCTGCTTATCTTGTTCGGTCTTGATCTCTCACTCTCTGCTTCTTGTTCCCTCTCTGCTTCCCTTGTTCCCTCTCTGCTTCCCTTGTTCCCTCTCTGCTTCCCTTGTTCCCTCTCTGCTTCCCTTGTTCCCTCTCTGCTTCCCTTGTTCCCTCTCTGCTTCCCTTGTTCCCTCTCTGCTTCCCTTGTTCCCTCTCTGCTTCCCTTGTTCCCTCTCTGCTTCCCTTGTTCCCTCTCTGCTTCCCTTGTTCCCTCTCTGCTTCCCTTGTTCCCTCTGCTTCCCTTGTTCCCTCTCTGCTTCCCTTGTTCCCTCTCTGCTTCCCTTGTTCCCTCTCTGCTTCCCTTGTTCCCTCTCTGCTTCCCTTGTTCCCTCTCTGCTTCCCTTGTTCCCTCTCTGCTTCCCTTGTTCCCTCTCTGCTTCCCTTGTTCCCCTCTGCTTCCCTTGTTCCCTCTCTGCTTCCCTTGTTCCCTCTCTGCTTCCCTTGTTCCCTCTCTGCTTCCCTTGTTCCCTCTCTGCTTCCCTTGTTCCCTCTCTGCTTCCCTTGTTCCCTCTCTGCTTCCCTTGTTCCCTCTCTGCTTCCCTTGTTCCCTCTCTGCTTCCCTTGTTCCCTCTCTGCTTCCCTTGTTCCCTCTCTGCTTCCCTTGTTCCCTCTGCTTCCCTTGTTCCCTCTCTGCTTCCCTTGTTCCCTCTCTGCTTCCCTTGTTCTCTCTCGCTCTCTCACTGTCTCTCTCTCTCGCTCTCTCTGCTTCTCATTTTATCTTTCTCGCTCTCTTGTTCTCTCTATGCTTCTCTTGTTCTTTCTCTCTGCTTCTCTTGTTCTTTCTCTCTGCTTCTCTTGTTCTTTCTCTCTGCTTCTCTTCTTCTCTCGCTCTCTCCGCTTATCTTGTTCTCTCTCGCTCTCTCTCACTATCTCTGCTTCTCTCGCTCTCTCTGCTTCTCTCGTTCTCTCTCGCTATCTCTGCTTCTCTCGCCCTCTCTGCTTCTCTCGCTCTCTCTGCTTCTCTTGTTCTTTCTCACTATCTCTGCTTCTCTTGTCCTCTCTCGCTTTCTCTACAACTTGATTATAATCAGCCTCTTTTTTATCGGTTTATGAAAATTGGGCAGCATAAATATGGACAGCGGAAAGTTCACCACTGAATTTTGGGCGCCAATAAACTAAGGGACCATGAACTTTGGGGGCCAGTTAACGGTAAATTGCTATGTCCCCGTCTACATTTGTTAGCGTAATATGATATCAATTAAATACAAAAGAAAAGAAATTGGTAGTATTATGATGCAAAGACGTAGTATTGATCACATTCTTCATAAAGTACCGGTGTCGAATTTTCCGCCGTTAAATATATATCGAGGCAAGAGTAACATGATGAAGTAAGAGTGACGTGAGTGGTGTTGACTTTATGGGGCTTCCAGCTGTTCTGAGAAGGCCTCCGCTACCACCTCGGCTATCTATGGGGAGAATCCATTTCCAGGTATGCCTATCGTTGCATACCTGGTGCTGAGTGCTTGCTGTCTCCCAGTACAGAACATTATTAGGGTATTTTTGTATGGAAATATGTTTAGCTAATCAAGCCTAATAAGGATTATATTGAATAAATACGGGTATATTTTGTAAATATAAAAATATATTTTGATGCAGTAAAAAAGCTACCTCCTTCGTTGTAAATTATTGATTACTGTTGTAAAAAATGCATTATATCCAAAACCTCTCTCTCTCTCTCTCTCTCTCTCTCTCTCTCTCTCTCTCTCTCTCTCTCTCTCTCTCTCTCTCTCTCTCTCTCTCTCTCTCTCTCTCTCTCTCTCTCTCTCTCTCTCTCTCTCTTTCACGCTATTCAGAACACACGGGCACATTAAGATTGGATTTATAGGGTAGTAAGAGAGTGACAAATAGCCAAACATTCTGTGCCTTATGTATGCATTGGTTTTTGATAATTTGGGCCTATTTTTGGGATTATTATGTGTATTACTATGTTTATTATGTGTTTATTATGTATTCTTTGATTACTTAGAGCTTAGGAATGCTCATTAGTAGTCAGAGCTATACAATCTACTTTGTTTAACTATTTGTTGACTCCCACAGATCCCTCCCAAACTTAATAAAATCGTCAAATAATGGGCAAAGTAACGTGCAAGAATGAGTTATGGTAGGCCTATACTATAAGGGGTAATGTTACGCAATTTATGTGAAATAGATTTGATTAGTAATTATAATGTATACGCTACTCCATGCATTTGTGTATAGGCCCAATCAATGTAATACCGGAAGTAGGATTCTCTCTCTCTCTCTCTCTCTCTCTATCTATCTATCTATCTATCTATCTATCTATCTATCTATCTCTATATATATATATATATATAAGCCACATTTTTGCAGAAATACTCTGACCTAGTGGTATTAATGTAGAGTATTCTGATGGTTTAGATACTGTATATGTATGAACATCCTCTCGTTTTGCTTCAGTCCTGTGGTTTGTGGGATTAAGTGGCTAAACTTATCTTGCTGAAATGTGTCAACGTATATCACTTTGAGGAAATGTTTTTGAGCAAGATATACCCTGTTTTATTATGTAAACAAGTATTGATATCGAACAATATTTATATTAGAAGTTGTAAATGTATTTATTTATACTTATACCGGTATATTTTATTATTTGATATAGTAAATGCGAAATATATTAAACTGATTCATTATGTACTAGAGTTTCTTACTAAACAAAATATATTCAACTTAACATGCCTACCCACATTCATTGTTAATACCCTTGCTGGAGTGTCCCTTAATTTCAAGAAATGCAGTGGAAAAGAAGTATCCAGTCCAATATAAAGCTGGTGGGATGTGTATGAAGGTGTTCGGTGTCTAATGCCATCTATTGACCTAAACACCATCAGCACCATCCTAGAGTCATAAAAGTTATGGTGCTGAAAACAAAAACTTGTAAGCAGTAATATACATGGTAAGAAACAAAGTTGGCATTGCACTGGAATATTGAATTTATATTTTTCATTACCCCTTGATTTTGTTTTAACTCTAATTATATATACGCCCATTTCTAAGTAGGCCTATGCTAAATAATCCGAAGGGAGGTTATAAGTACAATGGAAGTATAACAACATTTAAAACAATATAAATGACTTGTAATAAAACAAAACGGTACTTCATAGAATTAAAAGAATAAAAAGTAATAAAACAAAACGGTACTTCATAGAATTTAAAGAATAAAAAGTAATAAAACAAAACGGTACTTCATAGAAATAAAAGGATAAAAAGTAATAAAACAAAACGGTACTTCATAGAAATAAAAGAATAAAAAGTAATAAAACAAAACGATACTTCATAGAATTAAATGGATACAAAGTTTTGATGATGTGGGGTACTGTCATTGTAACTTTGGGAAATGTTATAAAGATGTCCTGGACTTTTTGTTTTTCTTTCTGGAAACTCTGGTGGAGTTATTAAAAAGGGGAGCGTTTGTTTGTTGGCGGGTAATTTAGAAATAACATAATTACATTACGAGCAGGGGCAGCGGAGTGGCAGAGAGAGAGAGAGAGAGAGAGAGAGAGAGAGAGAGAGAGAGAGAGAGAGAGAGAGAGAGAGAGAGAGCCTAAAGTCTTACCATTAACCTGCATAATTTGCTGTTTCACTTCACTATGTAAATCCTTCGCTTATTAAAGTCCTTCTATTGGTTCTCTAGTGTTTAAATATAATATTTATGAGAGAGATTGTGTGTGTGTGTGTTTATCAAATAATACGCTATAGTAGAGAGTGTTTGAAATATGAAGACTTTTTAGAGGCTTGTAAGATCCTTATTAGAAAATTGTTGAAACAAGGATATGAAATATACCTCTTAAAAAGACATTTTAACAAACTACCAATTAGATATTTTAACTACAATAAATTAAAAAATATTATAACAAGTGACGTATTTCAAGAAACACCATCTTAGAACTGCTAGAGATGATATGAGTAAATTTGTGAAGAGCATCTCAGCTAATAATGATGACGTCATTGAATTTACCACACACTGCATCTACTGAATATGTCGACGTATTATTACCAGAATGTTGATGCCAAGGAGATGGGCTGATCCTGTCAGAGTGGGGGTTGAGCGTCCCCTGCCTCCCAGAGCTCAACCTCACTTTATCTCATGCTAAATATGTTTCAATACTTTTTGACGTAGTTAATGGATTTCTTCTTCGATATCCGACAACAAAATGTGACTTCCCCAATTTGAACTAACTGATTTTGTCTACTCTACTTCTGACTACAAAATTCCCGAATTTGTCAACCCCCTGATTTTGACTATTTCATTAATACTATACTACTTTTTCTTTTAGGGCAAACACTCTACACCAGGTATTATGGAGATAGCCGGTTTGCCACAGTTATAACAGAAAACCGATTACGGCGGATGGCTGTGGCCTGATGAAGTCCATCCGCCTCTCTATTTTGCCTTGGGGTGTGGGTGTTTGACTGTCTCTCTATATTTTTCATATATCTGTGTTAATTTCAACTCATTTCACATGTGTGTGTGTGTGTGTGGGGGGGGGGGGGGGGGGTTTGTTTGTTTGTTTGTTTGTTTGTTTGTTTGTTTTGACCGAATATATTGACCGAAAAATCTGTAAATAACTTGAATATACGGTTTAGCATCCACCAACGACGGGGTCGGCTCTGCCATATTGAAAGGATATACCCCAGAGCAAGTACATGAATCAAGATGCTCAAAGAAATCGCTTTTGCTATAAGAGGGCCACTCCTTTTCAATGCACTGCCCAGACACCTGCGTGACTCAACTGAACATAACCTTGAACGTTTCAAGAACCAACTAGATAAATTCCTACGGATAATACCCGATCAACCCAAGCTGCCACATTACCACCTCTGCGCTGCCAGCAACAGCATCATCATAGACCAGATGGCAAAGAGACGAGCAGACGGGTTATACTAGTGGCGGCGCATCAGCGTGGCCACGGGCAGCAACTACTGCCTGAAACTACTCACCACAGGAACCACAGGGGGGGGGGTGTGTGTGTGTGTGTGTGTGTGTGTGTGTGTGTGTGTGTGTGTGTGTGTGTGTGTGTGTGTTGACAAGGGACATTGATTAGTTCTGAAGAGAAAGGTTAGGGTGATACCAAGACAATTATATACCGGTGGTAGACGATAGGAGAGTGGAAACAAAAATAAGTGGAAAACTACCACGAACTTGAAAAAGTTAACTTGATTTACTATTTATATATATAAATAAAATATATAAATATAGATAGGACCTAAATCAATGTTGATGAATATTGATGCTCAATTTGAACATATTGCATACATTGTCTCCTTGTTCATTAAATTATGTGAGAGAAAGACAGGCTTAAATTGGACATGAGACACTAAAGCCTATCCAATATAATGAGGCCAAACTCATGACTTCTAACTGCTTATAACTAACAATAAGGGCTAGGGCAAATGGGCTGTAATTTTCCACACGTAATTCTGTCGGAGTCTTTTCAAAAGGTAGAAATAAGAGCTAGATTACTGAAAGTAATATTTTAGTTATGAGAGGTTTTGGTCGGGATCTCTAGCCTATCTATAATGAACAGGATATAGAGAAGGGGGGGGGGGATGCGAGTTGAGAAAATAGAGGTGATTTGTCATTATCAGTACGGTAGCTATCTCAAACTTGTAGATGAAACGAAGATCTCTCATATAAATATAATGTTAATCCGTTTCGTACAGGTGACGTCCTTTTTATCATATTCTGGACATTATTAGACGATTTTATGGTATAGTCTGTTGCCTTTTAATTGCTACAGGCCCTTCCTAAGCTGAATAAAATAATCTAATAGTTAACTGTCAGAATATAATGAAAAGGACATGATTGGTACCGGTACTGAACGGGATATATCAATTTAGCGGTCACTTTTAAGAAATTCATCAAATGTGAATATATGGGCTATGAGTTTCCAAAATATACATCCTATTACTCTGAAAATCATATATTTATTTGAAAATACAATAGGAGTAAACAAAATAGAAGTACTGAATACAATTCTTCATATGTATTATTAGCTCAAGGGTATTTTATTATAATGGTCAATACTGGTATTACAATTTAAAATACAAGTTACAGAATTAATTAGCTAGAGGTTGCTAATATCACTCTTAGCATTTATAACGGAGGAACCTATATAATTACTAGCACAAGGTCATGATACAAAGATAATATTGCAGCAGTTATGTAATTAGACCATAATAACTACGTACCAGTCATTATTATCTATTCCGGTCGTTACAAATTAGGAGTTGTGTAAATATTTGATGAAAGGTAGGACATTATGAAGAAGTGGGGAAATGAACAAAATGAAAGAATAGGGGGAAGAGTTGAAGTTAAAAGTCAGTCTCTCTCTCTCTCTCTCTCTCTCTCTCTCTCTCTCTCTCTCTCTCTCTCTCTCTCTCTCTCTCTCTCTCTTTAGTTTCAATAAATATGATATGAAATTCGAAAATATTACTTCTAAAATGTTAAAACACGGGTTATACAATAAATATTAAATCTAAGGTTGTGAAGTAAGGAGTGGTGAAATGAGCAAGATGAAAGAGGAAAATAAAGTCGGGTGATGTGATTGGAAGGTGGAGTACGAAGAGAGAGAGAGAGGGGGGGGGGGTTCCTGGTGGAAAGAGAGAGAGAGGGGGGGGGGTGTTAGGCCTTGTGGGGTAGCCTGTGGCAAAAGTGTGTGTGTGTGTGAGAGAGAGAGAGAGAGGGGGGGGGGGGACTTTGTGGGGATGTGTGTGTGTGTTTGAGAGAGAGAGAGGGTTTTGTTTTGGTGGGGGAGGTGGCAAACTTGTGTGTGTGTGTGTATGAGAGAGAGAGAGTGAGAGTTTTAGTAAGTTGGTATATTGTTATCCATGTGACTGATTGATTGGTGTAGTATGTATACATGAGTATATAATTTGCATACATTTACAGCAACAAGCATCAAGTCGAAATTACTGATCCTACACTGTTTACATTATGCCGATATTTTGCAACCACAGAGAGGCAGCCATATTGCCAACATAATACCGTAATCTTAACGGTCACAAGCATACCTAACCATCAACACTACTAGATATATAACTCCTTCAGCACCATGACGCCTTTTTATCTTGGATTCTGGCTATAATTAGATGATTATATGCAGTTTAAGAAGGACCCTATGTTACTTAGAGGGTTTATTGAGATTGTATTTACCTATTTGAGTCGTAGAGGTAGATTTTAATCTAAAGAAAATCGTTTAATGGCAACCAGAATATGATGACAATTACGTAATGGTGGTTAATAGGTGTAATACAGTTAACCCCTTTTGTACAGGCGACGTCTATATGATATTATTCTGGCTATATTTAGACGATTTTGTGCAGTTTAAGAAGCTGGACTCCCTTCTCCCTCATGTTTTAGTCCCATTAGTTTTTTTTAAGATTGTAAGACATTCACCCAATTATGTTGGCGATTTTAAGAAGTGTCGTGCCATTCAGGTGTCTATTTTTTTCCTGGCGAGCGTGAGTGAGCTTGCAATTTAGGAGGAATCTACCCTTGGCCGGGGCATTATTCTACCAAAAAGTGCACAAAATTATCTCTTGGGGGTATTTGTTTTAGTTTGATGGATTCCTACGGAGGAAACCAATTAAATAATAACAAATATATAAAGGAATACACAAATAAATACAAATCTACCCTTAACCCCTTCAGCACCATGACGCCTCTTTACCTTTGATTCTAGCTGAAATTAGATGGTTTTATGCAGTTAAAGAAGGACCTATGTTACGAAGAGGGTTTATTGAGATTGTGTTTACCCATTTGAGTCGCATAGGTAGATTACAAACTAAAGAAAATCGTCTAATGGTAACCTGTATTATATGGTGAAAATTGCGTCATGGTGCTGAAGGGGTTAACCACTATCGTACCCTTATAGAAAATACCAACACTGGCAGATGAACTATTTATAACCCTCTCCGGCAGGCGGCTAGACCATATTTTACCCCTTCAGAGACAGGACTCGTATCTGCATTATTGTCGGGCTAATATTAGGGTATGTTACAGGGATTAGGAAGGATCTGTGAGAGTTATAGGGTTGATTGAGATAGTGGGCAGCTCTTTTTTCCTAGTAGTCTTTCCAAAGCTAAATATAATGGTGGAATCATAAGCCGGGTCGACCCAACTATAAAGGCGTCCTCCACTACTAGGGAAAGGGTTAACGATAAACTACGCTGCGAGGAAGAACATTGTGTTGACCTTCGCTGCTAAAGGTAAATGACCTTAAGGGGGTTATAGTCCAACAGATCTTAACAGGCGGTCCTACCCGCGGTTACTCCCTTTACATTGGTGCCACATGTATAATCCCTAACAACGAAAATATATTATTTTCGGTATTAAGTACCTTAAGTCGGTTTGAAATGCTCAGGCTATTTCTACAGGTACAAAAAAGCTTTATTGTTTTATAATTAATTCGCATATTAGTAAATTCAATGGACATTGTATATAGCTTGGCAACATGGCTTTGTCAGACGTCGGCCAAAAAAACTCATCACAAATTTCACGTGATGGCGCGCTGCCAGGTTGCCAGGCTGCCAGGCGCACGAAATTTATACTCTCACTTCATTTCATTCCTGACTTTGACACCATCCACAATGGAAGCCGCTCCAAATCGGCTCACCACTTGCATAGTCAGACAAAACAGATGGTACAGAGGGGAAACCTCTTAAAAAAAATGCGCCGAAACTTTTACCTCTTGGGTGGTGTGGAAAAAAGTAAAAATATAAAATGGTAAATATTACCAGTACATACATACGTACATACATATATATATATATATATATATATATATATATATATATATATATATATATATATATATATATATATATATATATATATATAATCTATCGAACCGTCGACCATCAGGACGATAGCCGACGCTTTAATCAATTACACCACGGCAGACTGCCGTGGTGTAATTGATTAAAGCGTCGGCTATCGTCCTGATGGTCGACGGTTCGATCCCCACTGAGAGACTAGAAACATTTAGTGGCTCACGTGTATTTGTGATATATTCTCAATATATATATATATATATATATATATATATATATGAGAGAGAGAGCGAGAGCGCCACAAAACTGGGTGGGGGGGGGGGGGGTGGGGGGGGGGGGGGAGAGGTGTAGGGTGAGTGAGAGAGAGAGAGATAAATAGTAATATAATTTATTATAGCAATAATCTATGCATTCATGTGGGCTACACAGTCTTACACATACAGTATATATAGAGAGAGCCGATCTCCCTACATTGACCTTGAACGGGGGGGGGGGGGGGGAGGTAGCGAGAGTAATTTGGAAAGGTTGTCATACGGAAAGGGTCAAGTGGACAGGTGGCACCAGTGTAAGGGTAGGTGACCGCGCCCATAACCGCCTGTTTAGGTTTGTAGGACTATAGTGGTTATTTGTTGGTCTATATTTTTATTTACTTATTTGTATATTAATTTTATAGTTTCATCGCTTGACCTCCACCAAGCTTAAACAAAAAACACCCCATAGACCCCTTTTTCAAGATAATTTTGTACATTTTTCGTTAGAAAAATTTCCCGGCCGAAGAGCGGTTACTCCTATAATTACAGGTTCGCTATCGTTCGCCAGGAAAACATCGACACCTAAATACCACGATAGGTCTTAAAATTGGCAACGAAATGGAGCTAAAGGTGTTAAAATCGCCAAACTAATGGGCCGAAAGCCATAACATTTCAAAACTAATGGGGCTATACTCGAGGGAGAAAGGGGTCCAGAAAAACTACCCATCCCCCCACCCCTTATTGGCGGCGCTTGACTTAAGTCGTGCACCAATTTGCAGCAAGTTAGGAGCATTATTAAGGCTTTTAAAGGGTTAAAATCGAGTGCAAATGGCCGGGAGCGCAGCGGGCCAGACAGCCGACTCCCAGGGATTACCGCCGCCCATTAACTCATGTTCCCTGTGTTCTCGAGAGGCCGGCAGTGTAGCCAGTAGTGAGCATAGCTGGGAAAAATATACCGCTATACGCTAAACTCCCATGTTCGTGGCACCACTGCAAGAGAACCACGAGTGCTACGTAGATCGTTCTGGTCTCATTTTGAAGCTTTTACCGCCTAGTTTTTTGCTGAATACATTTCTTTTCATGCAGATACTTGATTGATCATTCAGGAGGGCCTGAATATGCCCAAATGAGCCCAAAACACCCCGCTAGACAAGGGTTTATGTAGTTATTAGTAAATAGAGACGCCCGTGCTCCTATAGTATATAATTATAGCCTACCCTGAAACGGATCCTCCTATCGATAATCTTCAGGAACAGATTTTATTGATGTATTTATTATGTTTATTATTATTTTATTAGTTTATTTCATATTTGTATTTACTATATTATATTTATTGATTTATTATTATTATTTTTATTTATTTTTTTATTATTTATATTTTTATTTTATTTTATTTCAATGTTTTATTTATTTATTTTTATTTATTATTTGTTTTTATTTATTTTTTTTCTATTTTTTTTTTGAGAGAGAGGGATGTTAAAATATGTAACCTTGAAGACTAGAAGTGGAAAACAAGGGAGGAGGATGGGAAGGGAGGCTTTATCTATAATGTATAAATGCCAGTGAAATAGGTCACTCTCAGCCCGTCTGTAGCCATTCCTGGAATTCCTAAGAGTGAGTGAGAGAAAGAGAGAGAGTGAGTGAGAGAAAGAGAGTGTGTGAGAAAGAGTTAAAGTGAGAGTGAGGGAGATTGAGTGTGTGAGAGTTAAGGTGAGTCCACACTGGCGACAAAACATGTCGCCAACACAAAATATCGGTACAACATATTATACGGTACAGTAGTAGGCAACAACCTGCTAAGTTGTTAGTGATACAGTGTTGCAGATATATCACCTACGCATTAGTACCAACATGTCTGCAACACTGTATCATTAACAATTTAACAGGTTGTTGCCTACTATAATTGTATTTTGTGTTGCCGACATGTTTTGTCACCAGTGTGGACGCACCTTTAGATTGAGTGTGCGTGTGTACTTACTCTAGTTGTATTGTATTGCGGGAGTGAGCATGCTCGTTATTTCCCGCCTCCTATATGTGTAGGTGTTATATGTATCGTTGGAATGGCTGTGGATGTGTGTGTAGTCTGTATTTTTAGCTAATTGGCGACATCGGAAACGAAGGCTTAGGGTGGATCTGTATGGTACCATTCTCACTATAGACGGTACCGTCTCGCCCGAAGGCTTAGGTAGCCATCAGCTTAGGTGAACCATATGATACCCATCTCGCCTTATACCATTTTTGCCAACCCCAGATGGGACGTCACAACGTCGTCCACTTATTCCAGGTACCTATTTACAGCTAGGTGAACTGAGTCTAACACATGAAAGGAGACAAGCCCAATTTGTCTCCGCCCGGCCGGGGATTGAACCCCCGACCCCTCGTGTGTGAGACGAGAGCTCTACCTACTAGGCTACGGGCTGTGTGTGTGTGTGTGTGTCTGCGTGTGTGTGTATGTGTGCGTGTGTGTGTGTGTGTGTTACTCAGTTACTCAGTTACTTGTTCGTCAAGGGGAATCCACGCAATGCGAGCTAAGCTCATTATTATCGCGCCTCCTTAACTGGGAATGTATTGCGTGAAATGCATGTTAAGTGTTTTATGTACTGTTGGAATGGCTGTGGATGTGTGTGTAGTCTGTATTTAGCCAATTGGCGACATTGGAAACGAAGGCTTAGGGTGGATCTGTATGGTACCATTCTCACTATAGACGGTACCGTCTCGCCCGAAGGCTTAGGTAGCCATCAGCTTAGGTGAACCATATGATACCCATCTCGCCTTGTACCATTTTTGCCAACCCCAGATGGGACGTCACAACGTCGTCCACTTATTCCAGGTACCTATTTACAGCTAGGTGAACTGAGGCTAACACATGAAAGGAGACAAGCCCAATTTGTCTCCGCCCGGTCTGGGATTGAACCCCCGACCCCTCGTGTGTGAGACGAGAGCTCTACCTACTAGGCTACGGGCTGTGTGTCTGCGTGTGTGTGTGTGCGCGCGCGCTACGGTACATACATTTGTGTTATGCACATGATGAAAATCGCAGCCATCAGCATCACTAATAACACTGTGCCAGTAGGACATCTAAAGACCAGGATCAGACCACCAGCGCACCTTTCATCCACGCATGTGCCCCCAAGTGACCAGACAATTTCCCGGAGTGCCGTCAGAGGGCCCAAAAACCAAAACAACAATATGCCGTGCCCCTCTAACCCCCATGGGAAAGGACCCGGACTTAACAGAAGGAGGAGAGACACCACCCCAGCCAAACCACAACCCTCTAGTAAGTGGCCAAACTGACCAGGATAAGCCAGCTAGGTACGAGACTAGCACATCTAGGTCTAAAGACTGGATCCTCCCAAAGTTCGAGACTGGGCTCCTGGTCATATGACAGGACAGGCTTCCCTTGGTACAATGACAAAAACGTGTTCAGTGTTTTGGTCAGCCAGCTACATACGAGACTATCAATTATGTTCAGTGTTTGGTCAGCCAGTTACGTATGAGACTATCAATTATGTTCAGTATTTGGTCAGCCGGCTACGTACTAGACACTCAATTATGTTCAGTGTTTGGTCAGCCAGTTACGTACGAGACTATCAATTATGTTCAGTGTTTGGTCAGCCAGTTACGTACGAGACTATCAATTATGTTCAGTATTTGGTCAGCCGGCTATGGCTACGTACTAGACACTCAATTATGTTCAGTGTTTGGTCAGCCAGCTACGTACGAGACTATCAATTATGTTCAGTGTTTGGTCAGCCAGCTACATACAAGACTGTCAATTATGTTCAGTGTTTGGTCAGCCGGCTATGGCTACGTACTAGACACTCAATTATGTTCAGTGTTTGGTCAGCCAGCTACGTACGAGACTATCAATTATGTTCAGTGTTTGGTCAGCCAGCTACATACAAGACTGTCAATTATGTTCAGTGTTTGGTCAGCCGGCTATGGCTACGTACTAGACACTCAATTATGTTCAGTGTTTGGTCAGCCAGCTACGTACGAGACTATCAATTATGTTCAGTGTTTGGTCAGCCAGCTACATACAATACTGTCAATTATGTTCAGTGTTTGGTCAGACAGCTACGTACGAGACTAACCCTTCTGGTCCTAAGACAGAACCGATGCGTGTGAGACCAGCAAGTGCCAAAGACAGGAGAAAATTGAGGCTCGAAGGTCATTCTTCTGGTCAACAACATCTTGCATGTGGTCTGACACCATGCGTAGCTAGTGGTCCGATACCTATCCTCCAAGCTGTACAACACGCCAAGAAGATAGGAAGACCCTGCAAGAGAAAATCCCAGTCCATCCAGAAACGAGAAAGGACACCAAGAAAGAAGAAAAGTAGAAAAGCCACGAGAAAAATCGACACCTAAATGGAACTAAATGCCTTAATATTGACAAAGAAATGGGGCTAAACATGATTCAGAGGGGTTCTAAGAAAAAAAAAATTAAGAATAGAATATGTCAGTATATTTTTGTTGCACACTTTTCAATGGGTGTACTGCACTTTGCATTCTACCTTGTATATACTGTATATCCTGTATATATATATATTGTCTCCCTAGAAATACTGCAAGGTCTTTGAGATACTAACTATTCCTTGTAACTCCTTGGTCTCTGTGACCTTGGCGGTGACTGGAAGCCCATATATCCTTAACTACAAGAGATAGGTAGGGAAAAAAGTTAGTAGTTCTCAACCTCCGCCTCCCCTTACTCGTATACTTGCTTCCTTTTTATATCGTATTTTCCTTCTATCGTACTTCCCTTCTTTCTTGTTTCCCTTCTGTATCCTCGCTACTTCTTCCTCCTCCTTTATTGTATCCTCTTATTCCCGTTTATCCACCTCTTCGTCTCTTTCCTTGTTTCATCTTTTGCTACCGACACTCTTCTTTTCAATCTTCTCCTCCTCCCCCTCTCTCTCTCTCTCTCTCTCTCTCTCTCTCTCTCTTTTCCTCTTGTATATTGCTAACTACAAGAGATAGAGAGGGGGGGGGGGTAGCTCTCAGGAAAACACCCTTCTCCCTTTTCATTCTTCCCTTCTCTCTTGCTTTTCCTCCCCCCACCCCCTCCTCTTCCTCATTCTGCTCCTCCTCCTCCTCCTCCTTCTTTCTCCCTGTTCTTACTTATCTCTCTCCCCCTTTTCCTCCTCCTGCTACTCCTCTTCTTCCTCCTGCTCCTTCCCCTTCTCCTATTTTTCTGCTTCTTCATCTTCTGCTTTGTCTTCTTCCTCTTCTTCCTCCTCCTCCTCCCTCAGCATCCCTCTACGAAACCGGCGCCCAGCAGGCAAATATAAGCCAAAATGGTGGAATAATGAAATAAAAAACATCCTCTTAGTAAAAAAGCAGGCATACCAAAAATATAAGGCAACTCAGAATAATAGCGATAAATTAGAACACGATAGACTGCGTCGAACAACCAAAAATCTCATCAAAGGAAGTAAGAAGAATCTGGAACTTCATATTGCCAGCTCCAGCAAGTCCAATCCGAAAGAATTTTACAGCTATATAAGAAACAGAAAAACGGTAACTTCAACAATAGGCCCACTTGTTGCGGAAAATGGAGATCATACAGATAACAAAGTACAAATGGCGAATATCCTAAATAACTATTTTGCATCAGTTTTCACGTCGGAAGATACTACCGGTAACCGACCTACCCCTACGAATCAATCAAATGGCACTGAGCTCGAAAACTTTACGATTTATGAAGACGATATCCTGTTCGCAATCAACAATTTGAAAGTTAATAAAACCCCAGGCCCTGATAAAATATCCCCAAGGATCCTAAAAGAAGCAAAACACGAATTATTAAACCCACTCGCAAATCTGTTCAACAAATCATTGAATGTTGGGATAGTTCCAAACGAATGTAAACTAGCTAACGTGACACCCATATACAAAAAAGGAAATAAGTCCTCTCCCGGCAATTATCGACCAATTAGCTTAACATCGGTAACGGGCAAATTAATGGAAACCATTATAAGGGACAAAATAGTAAAACATTTGGAAGAAAATAATTTAATAAAAGATTCTCAGCACGGTTTTAGAAATAAACGTTCATGCTTAACAAACTTACTCGACTTCTTCAATGATGTTTACAAATCATATGATAAGGATAGAGCAGTTGATATAATATATCTCGATTTTCAGAAAGCTTTCGATACCGTACCCCACAAGAGACTAATTGACAAAATAAAAGCTCATGGCATAACAGGAAAAACTCTGAAATGGCTCGAAAATTGGCTCTCAGACCGTAAACAACGAGTTGTAATAAATGGTGAAGAAATCGGATTGGTGCAAAGTAAATAGTGGCGTTCCCCAGGGTTCGGTATTAGGTCCTATTCTTTTTATAATTTACATAAACGACTTAGACGAAGGAATAGAATGCAAAATTTCGAAATTTGCTGACGATACAAAAATTACTAATAAAGTAACCTCAACAGTACATTGGCAAAAACTACAAGGTGACCTAGACACTTTAGAAAACTGGGCAGAAAAATGGCAAATGAAATTCAACATAGAAAAATGCAAAGTATTACACATCGGTAGTAACAACGCTAAAAAAGATTACTCAATGAACAACATTCAACTATCAAATACAAATAATGAAAAGGATCTGGGAGTTATAATATCAAGTGACCTGAAGCCGAGTAAACAGTGTACAGAGGTAATAAAAACTGCTAATAAATTGGTGGGTTTCATCGGCAGAACATTCAAATTCAAATCAGAAAAAATCATACTTACTCTATTCAACTCATTGGTGCGTCCCCATCTCGAATACTGCGTGCAATTCTGGTCACCGTACTACCAAAAGGACATAAATAAACTTGAAAGGGTGCAACGCAGAGTCACTAAAATGATACCTAGATTGCGTAATAAACCGTACGAAGAGCGCTTAAAAGAACTAAATTTGTTTAGCTTAACAAAGCGCAGAATGAGAGGTGACCTAATAGAGGTGTTCAAAATCTTCAAGGGATTCAGCAACCTAAATGTAAGCGAATTATTTACGATCAATCAAGCAAACACGAGAAACAATGGTTATAAGATTATAGGCAAGCGTTTTCATTCTCACGAGGCGAAGCATTTCTTCTTCAACCGCGTTGTGAATAATTGGAACAGACTACCCTCGAACATTGTAAACTGTAATACTGTCGAAACATTTAAGAACCATCTGGATAAACACATGGCAAATAACCCCCGATTAACACAGTTTCTTTCAGAATAACGCGCAACGAAATGTCAACGCATACCGCAATGTATATTGATTTTCATACATCTGTTCCCTTTCAGAATTGTAGTAAATAGAGTTAGCTTAGATTACAAATCAACTTCTTTTTTCTCCCTGTCCTGTTCGAATTTCCGTGTCAGTTTTTCAATACTGCATGGTATTTTTCCTATCTGTTTCCATGCCAGCATTAGCTGGAGGGAGTGGTGGGTGGGGAGGAGCCTTCTTCTTTGCTATCCTTTTCTCTACCTCGTAGTCAGTAGATTAGTAGTTTTAGATATCCAAACTGCCCCGTAAGGACCAATAGGTCTGTTGCAGTTTGTTCTCCTTTGTATTCCTCCCCCATCAATATATTTGCCATCAATCATTCCTGTCACCATTATTATTGCTATTTTGTCTGTGATCCATTTGTATTCTTTCGTTTTCTTTCTTTTTGACAAGTTCCTCATTTAATTAATTGGGTTTAAAATTGCATCTTGTGTATGCCTTTAAGTTTATCTCTTCTCTTTTGTTCTACTTGTTGTTTTTCCTTATTACTGTTCTGTTTTCTTCTCCTTCTTCTTCCTTTAAGTTCTTGTTTCATATAACCTTTTAAACTGCCATTATCATTATAATTTCCTCTCCTTGTCCTACTTCTTGATATTCTTGTTGTTGTATCTTTCTTCTTCGTCTTCTTCTTCTTCTTGTTTTCCTCCTTCTTCTATAATTCTCTTCCTCATCTATCACCTTCCTCTCCTTGTCCTACTTCTTGGTTTGCTTGTTATTGTTCTTCTCTTCCCTTCTCTTTTTATTTGTTTGCTTCTTCTGATTCGTCTTTCTTCTTGGGTTTCCTGTTTTGCTTTGTCTTCTTCCTGTTTCTTCTTCTTTTGATTATACTTCTTGGTTTTCTTGTGGTGTTTTCTTTCTCCTCATCATTCTTCTTCTTCTAGTTCTTGTTCTTGTTCTTCTTGTTTTCCTCTTCCTTCGTCTATATCTCTTCTTCTTCTTTTTCTCATCTTCCTGTTCCTCCTCCTCCTCCTCCATCTCTTTCCTCTCCTACTTCCAACATCAGATGCGGGCGTGATAGAAAAATACAGGCGGTTGGTAAAAGTTGAATTGGATGGCGATTGAACCCGTATAGATAGTTGAGAGAGAGTGAATGTGTGTGTGTGTGAGAGAGAGAGAGAGAGAGAGAGAAAGAGAGAGAATGAGAATTTATATGTACAAAGAAAAACAAGCAACAACATATATATTGATCTTTTCGAGGCTGCTTGTAACTAAACTACCTAACCTATATGAAAAAAAGGTAACGGTAGCACAGTTAAGAGTTGTTATTTGTTTGTAGCCGCAATTAATAAGGGGTTAAAACCAGATATTTATCTAGTCGAAATTTGATCGTTTCAACAGGACTACACTTAATGACATTACTAGGTAGTCCATTCCATAGGTTTACTACTCGATTGAAAAATAAATGTTTCTGCCTCATGTGAGTTAAAAGGCTTTCCATGTATCGTGTGTGTGTGTGTGTGCGCGCGCGCGTGTGTGCGTGCGTGTGTGTGTGTGAGATAATAATAATAATCGGTTTATTTCAAGCCGGCAGCCAATGGGGCTGAAAATACACAAACTTAACCTAGATCTTATCCTAAGGGATCAATAGACTGATCCTGGCTGCTAACGAGAGCGCCTACATACTCCCGAAGGAGTAGGACGTGGGCAGGAGACTTTGTGGGCCCCCCGAGGCGGTCCGTCCAGACCTTGCCTTCACGGCCAGGGAAAGTTTTTGAGAGAATTTCCCCTGCCGGCGCGTGGGATTGAACCCCCGACACCAGAGCTAGCGCTCCCAATACAGAGTACTAAGCGCGCTCGGCCACCGTGACCGTGTGTGTGAATTTCCCAAGGAACCCAACTATGACTTCTCTTATGGATCATCTTTATTAGGTTCTTTAGTTGACACCTTCTGCAGTAGCCATGCTGATGGCCTGACATTGGCAGGAGCTAGACAAGGGAGGGACGAAAGGAGGCTACAGTACACCTCCAAAGTGTTATTGATATCATCTCTTAATCGGGATATTTATGGCAGGTAAAATTTGCAGCAGAAAACCCCCCGCCAGATATTAACTATTTAAAGAATAAGGGATCAACAAACTTGTATCTAAAAATAGTTGTCATAAAAGTCTCCATACGTCGTCAAAGTGTCCCCCGACTGGGTGTGAGCATGTGAAACACACTAGGACCTACTACCACACCTACTAAATATGTCCGCCTTGGATGTGATCGAACTCGGTCAAGCAGATTCACACTCGGCCAGCGAGGCTCTATAGCCTAAGCCACACGCACTCTGGCAGTATCTGAACAAATTCACCTGGCACTGTTGGACAATATACAACAAGGACTGATAGCTACTGCTGAGGCAAATTAACATTGAGGCGCCTTACAACACAGGAAAGATGAAGGTTTAACAATGTTACACTAGGGCACACCAAATGATCACATACAACGTTACTCTGCATATAAATATGTGGAATACTGTCAGTTGTAAGCTTAATATTCTTTAAGCTAAAGAAAAACAAGAATTTAAAAAATATGTTCATAGATCTGTCAGTTTGAAAAACGTAAATAATTATAAATACCGGTAGACGTTTTATACTTTGGAAAAGAATACAAGATATTTTGTAATAGTGATATCACTTCATGGTATTTTGTACGTTTTGGCTACCGAAAAATTATATGTAATATATAAATGAGCCGTATCATATCAGGAGAGCGTCGGCTGCTGATCAATTACCTTACCTTTTGATATCTTTTGATGTGTTCGCCACTCTTCTAGCGGCACCAAGGAGCGCGACGCCCCTCGTTATGGGTGGTGATTTGGTGCAGTAGACTGTTTGAAGCGACAGCTCGCTCCCTTGCGAGGATGGGCTCGTCTGGCACTTTTTGCAGTTCGACATCTAGGGCTCTCTTGAAGTTGTCTAACGAGATGTCCCTCATGTCTCTTACTCGCCGTGGGAGTTTGTTGAAGAGACGTGGGCCTCTGTGTGATAACCAGCCCTCTCGCAGAGAGCCCATAGCACCCCTGTTATTCATCCGGGGGATTTCGCATTCCCAGCCTCTCCTATCACTGAATTTCATGACTATCGGAGTATGTAGGTTTGGTACTAAACCCTCTGCGATTTTCCACGTGTATATTATTAGGTAACGTTCTCTTCTACGTTCCAGTGAGTACAGATTCAGTGCTCTTAAACGCTCCCAATAGTGTAGATGTTTTATCGAACTTATATGCGAAGTGAAATTTCTTTGTACACTCTCTACGTCATTTATTTCACCTGCTTTGTATGGGGATGTTAATACGCTACAGTATTCAAGCCGCGGTAGCACTACAGATTTGAAGAGCGTTATCATAGGCAATTCACCGCGTGTTTTAAAAGTACGCAGAATCCAACCCGTTAGACGTTTCGCAGCCGCCACTTTGACCTGGTTATGTACTTTGAAACCCATATTTTCAGACATTAATACCCCAAGGTCTTTCACACTGTCTTTCCGTTCTATTATGTGGTTAGATTCTGTTAAGTAATTTGTAATTTCTTTAACACCATTATTATCTCCGTATGGTCGGCGGATCGAGCCCGCACAGTCAAAATGTAGATGTCAAGCCCGGGTCACTTCACCCACAGTCTACAGATAGACTGTGACTTCACCTAGCGATTCGTGACAAACGCCTAATGTTCATGGCCACCCTTTCTCGGGAATTACGGTGTCTGGCAAAGAAATAATAAACAAACAATATATAGAGAGTGCCCTACACATGACCTAGCCTACCTACTACTACTACCATGTTATGTCTATATGTACTTTGTTACGAAATCAATTATATTATATTGATAATTACTACTACAACTACTACTAAGAGGGTGAGGCCCTAGACAGTCTCTTACCCACCAACCTATTGTGCGAATGCTATCTACTACTACTAATACTATTACTACTACTGAGAGAGAGAGTGAGAGTGAGAGAGAGAGAGAGCGAGAGCGAGAGCGAGAGCGAGAGCGAGAGCGAGAGCTAATGTCCTACCCCCGACCTAGTAAGCTCTCTCTCACAATGTTACCCTACTACCTACTACTACTATCCCCCCTTCCCCCACCACCACCCACCACGGACACTTCACACCCACATCGATCCCTGCCTTGCCTCTCCGCCCCCTATTCCCCCCTCCCCCACACTCTCTCTCGCTCTCGCTCTCTTTCGCTCTCTCTCTTAATGTGTGTATGTGTGTGCTAAACGTTCAATGGTCTGCCGGAAACGTAAATAATGAAAGGGTTTACTAGAACGTTTTATCCAGGCTCTTTCATCAATTAGGGTCTTTTAATTCTTAACTCTATTTGGAGGGAACTCTAACTCTATTTTTGAACTTTCCTTTTTTCGCTCTATTAGTTTAAAGATTTTTAGCATTTTCACTCCGGTCAGAAAGGAAATTAGAGACAAAGGCATAGCGAGAGGGATAGAAACCAA
>CM064505.1:34916322-35031322 GCA_032716605.1 Paralithodes platypus
AGTTCAGTGGGTCTTTGCTATTTTTCTTTTTCTTGGGAATAAGGATGATGGTTGCAGTCTTAAAGCAGACGGGGAAGTAGCCTGATGCCAGGATGGCGTTGTATAAGCAAGTGAGTGCATTAATAAATGTGTTTGGGAGGTGCTTTACAATGTGATGGTTTATTCCTGTGGCACCAGGCGCCTTCCTCCGTGTTTTAGAGAGAATGAGCTTAACTTCGTCAGGCACAATGGGAGCAGTGAGGTAGTTGTCGGGGTTAAGTGAGTCGTGTTGATGTGTGTGTCGTGAGAGATGTCTGCAATATTATTAACATGTTGTTCAATGTTTCGAATGTGTTGTTGGGCGAGTCTTTCAGGAGGGTGTGGGTGGTATACTTGGGCCCATGTGTCTTTGAAGATGTCTGTGATTTCCCTGGGATCGGTGATGGTGTTACCGTTTACAATGAGTGAAGATGTTGTAGGTTTATTGTGGCCTTTTAAACGGTTTATGTGTCTCCAAAATTCCCAGGGTTTAGTTTTCCTGTGTTGTTCAGCAGTGCGTATGAGGTGTGTCCAGTGGTTGTCATGGTCAGATTGCAGGCTGTCTAGGATATGATTTCTGAGGTGTGAGAGGTCATGTCGTACTCGGCCTAAGGTGTGGTTTTGTTTATTTTGTTCAAATCGACGACGATAGCACACAAGGAGTCTTTGTGAACGTATAGAAGGTCTGAATGTGTGTCTGACTTTGTAGGATGTTTTAGGTATGGTAGTGTTTGCAGCGTTGATGATTGTGTTGTGTAGGCCTAAGTGTTCTATTTGTTGATCTAGATTTGTGTAGTGGAGTCCCTCATAGTCAGTTGTGTAATCTTGTTGTGATAGGATGTGTTGAAATTCATCCGAGTTAGCCTGGGAGTAATTGTAATGTGATGTAGAAGGAACTAAAATGGGATTTGAAGATATTTGCATGAAAATGGGGATGTGATCAGATCCTGATAAAGGCCCAGGGGAAATTTGATGGTGAAAAAGGTTAAATGCTCGGTTAGAGAAGATGAGATCAGGTTTGCCAGACCCATTGTGTACGAAAACTGTGTCAAAATCTGGGCCAAGGAAATTTAGTCTTTTTATGTCGTGTAGTGCTAGAAGTTGTGTTCCGTGTGGGTTGTTGGTAGTGTGTTGAAAAGCATGATGTATAACATAACAGCTTATTTATACATATTAGCTAGATCACAGTAAGGTTTATTGGGTGTTGGCTAGCATATGATTGGCTAGTTGGCGACCAATGAGGCGCGCGCTTTTCTTGCCTCCTGGTTGGCTGGGAGGGTTCGTAGATGCTAGATGTTGTCGTAGGGGATCTGCTGGGCGAGGGGGGGGGGGGGGGCCCCTTGTGAGGGGCGGCGGGCCAGTTGTATCTCTGGTTTCTGGTCCAGTTTGAAGCGTAGGGTTGAGGGGCGGCGCGCGTTGGTTAAATGAAGTAGTGGGGGGGAAGAGGAGGGGAGGAGAGAGGGGGTAAGGGCAGAGTCGGGGTGGTAAGGGGAGTAATGTTAGGGGGTGTTTGAGAGTAACATTTAGCTGATGGGAGTATTTGGAGGTCGAGAGTTTGATTATTTATGGAAGGATTAAGAGTTTGAATATATAGGGCTTCAAGTATAGCAAGTCTTCTGGGTTCTGTCTCTTTATCAATTACGGAGGTGTTTTTATCTAGGTCAGAGCGAGTAAGGGCTTGGTGGTGGGGGGCTTTATAATGGTCTTTGATAGCTCCAGATTGGAGATGGAGGGTGAGACGGCGTGATAAACGATGTTGTGTCATACCAACGTAGGTTTGAGGTCCACAGTCCACATTATTGCAATTGTGTTGGTATATCACATGGTCGTCTATTTTCGGAGTCTTGGGAGAGATAGGTCTGTTACGGAGGATGAGGTTGGAGGTTTTGGAGGATTTGTAGTAGATGATAAGTTTTATTTTGTGGTCGGGGTTGGTGGGGAGGACGTTTTTGGTAATGATTTCTTTCATGATGGATTCGTCGGTATTGTGATCAGATGACATGTAGTTGCAGTATAAGATAGTGATGTCGTTGGTGGGGTTGGTAGTAGGGGGGGCTTGGTTGTACCATTTATCAAGGTGTTTTCTTATGGTGTTGGTGACATCTGTGTTAGAGTATCCGTTGTTAACGAGTACCTGGGTAAGGCGTTCTAGTTCCTTATGGGTGTCGCTTCACGCTGTGCAATGGGTGAGGGCTCTCCTGATGTAGGCTGCGATGGTGGACAGCAGGTATCGTTGGGGGCATTCACTCTCCCCGTTGAGGCATTGGCCATTGTTCGTGAGTTTGGTGTAGACGGTAGTTTTGAATTCTTGATTATTAAACGAAACAAGGAGGTCGAGGAAGGGAAGCTGTCCATTGGTGGCCTCTTCATAGGTGAAGTTGAGTCCTGAGGCGGCCATAAAGCGATGCTGGAGGTCCCTGAGTTCGTTGAGGTCCTTTACTAGTACGAATATGTCGTCCACATATCTGCAGTAGACCGAGGGGCGGTGGGCATCAAGGAGCTCCTCTTCTATAGTTCCCATGAAGAATCATCAATCCCAATCATATGCTAGCCAACACCCAATAAACCTTACTGTGATCTAACTAATATGTATAAATAAGCTGTTATGTTATATCCTATTCACTTACCTTCCATTCCCTGAAGATGATAGTTGTCTATCGAAACGCGTCGGATCATCATGAAATTTGCTCACCTTTTGCGCAATCTCCCAGAACACCTGAGAATTGCTGTTCGTTCTATTGAAAGTCTTAATAATAAAATAATTAATGCTGATACATGTATTTCCTTCAACCTCGCCTGCCTTAAAGAAAAAAAAAATATATATAATATATACCGGTATACTGTATATATATTGTATATATATGAGGTCCTTCCTAATTTGAACAAAATCACTTCGGTGTCTTCACTTTATGTATGTATGTGTGTGTGTTTGTATGCGTATGTCTGTTTGTGTGTGTGTGTGTGTGTGTGTGTGTGTGTGTGTGGCGGTATTGTGGGTGGTTATATACGTGAGAATATTATGGTACCGGTAATAGAATGTGATGGAACTTTCCCTGGTACGTACCTCTCTGTATCAGGAACCCATACACTGTGTTGATGTGTGTGTGTGTGATTGTTTTTGTGTGTGTGTGTGTCGGTGTGTGTGTGTGTTTCGGTGTGTGTGTGTGTGTGTCGGTGTGTGTGTGTGCGCGTGTGTGTGTGTGGACGAGCGGTTGTGTGTTTATTGGTACAAATCTCTGGATATTTGTAGGTTTACAGGTACATGAGGTTTGGGGCGACAGTTAATCGGTACACACCTCTTTAAAATACGTTGAAATGGAGTGTTTTCGGTTAGGTTAGGTAAGTTAGGTTAGGTTAGGTTTAAAAATCGAAAAATGTACTCGTAAGCATGCACCAAATTGATATGTACCGATAAGCGCCAACCACTCGGGTGTGTGTGTGTGTGTGTGTGTGTGCGTGCGTGTGCGTGTGAGAGAGAGAGAGTTGTATGGGTTGAAGTGAGGACAAATAGCATATGGGATGGAGCTTTCTCTGGTACATCTGTGTATTTCTCTACCATACACTGCTAGGCAACACGCGATGGACGGAGAGAGAGAGAGAGAGAGAGCGAGAGGAGCGAGGAGAGAGAGGAGAGAGAGAGAGAGGAGAAGGAGAGAGATGAGAGAGAGAGAGGAGAGAGAGAGAGGAGAGAGGGAGAGAGGAGAGAGAGAGAGAGAGAGAGAGAGAGAGAGAGAGAGAGAGAGAGAGAGAGAGAGAGAGAGAGAGAGAGAGAGAGAGAGAGAGAGAGAGAAGGGGGGGGGGGTGTCATACAATAGGATACAGAGTTGGTTCTAATTAGTATAGTGTATTTCTGGGAAACTTAGGAATGTTCGTATAAAACCTTATTATTTTGTATTAATTAATTAATATACTTTATTTTTTGTAATTTATATTTGTCTTTACCTTTCCGATAATTGATTTTAGTAGGTTAAAATATAGGAGTCTTTATATGCATTAAATTTGAAGGGAGAGGGCAGATTCCAAACCTTATGCTAATATTATCCCTTCAGTTAAACCAGACTCCAAATTTCGACCCAACTCATCGTAATTTTATTAACTTTTTATTAATTGAACAAATACACAAATTGGATGTTAAGATAGAATTATGGTGTATGTGTTAGAGAGAGAGTAGGGAAGGTAAATTATGGTGTATGTGTTAGAGAGAGTAGGGAAGGTAAATTATGGTGTATGTGTTAGAGATGAGGGAGGGAAGGTAATTGGTGTAGTGTTAGAGATAGGGAAGGTAATTTATGGTGTATGTGTTAGAGATAGTAGGGAAGGTAAATTATGGTGTATGTGTTAGAGATAGTAGGGAAGGTAAATTGTGGTGTATGTGTTAGAGATAGTAGGGAAGGTAAATTATGGTGTATGTGTTAGAGATAGTAGGGAAGGTAAATTAGGTATGTGTTAGAGATAGTAGGGAAGGTAAATTATGGGTGTATGTGTTAAGATAGTAGGGAAGGTAATTGTGGTGTATTAGAGATAGTAGGGAAGGTAAATTATGGTGTATGTGTTAGAGATAGTAGGGAAGGTAAATTTGGTGTATGTTAGAGATAGGGAAGGTAAATTATGGTGTATGTGTTAGAGATAGTAGGGAAGGTAAATTATGGTGTATGTGTTAGAGATAGTAGGGAAGGTAAAATTATGGTGTATGTGTTAGAGGGAGAGTAGGGAAGGTAAATTATGGTGTATGTGTTAGAGAGAGTAGGAAGGTAATTATGGTGTATGTGTAGAGATAGTAGGGAAGGTACATTATGGTGTATGTGTTAGAGATAGTAGGGAAGGTAAATTGTGGTGTATGTGTTAGAGATAGTAGGGAAGGTAAATTATGGTGTATGTGTTAGAGATAGTAGGGAAGGTAAATTGTGGTGTATGTGTTAGAGATAGTAGGGAAGGTAAATTATGGTGTATGTGTTAGAGATAGTAGGGAAGGTAATTGTGGTGTATGTGTTAGAGATAGTAGGGAAGGTAAATATGGTGTATGTGTTAGAGATAGTAGGGAAGGTAAATTGTGGTGTATGTGTTAGAGATAGTAGGGAAGGTAAATTGTGGTGTATGGTTTAGAGATAGTAGGGAAGGTAAATTATGGTGTATGTGTTAGAGATAGTAGGGAAGGTAAATTGTGGTGTATGTGTTAGAGATAGTAGGGAAGGTAAATTATGGTGTATGTGTTAGAGATAGTAGGGAAGGTAAATTATGGTGTATGTGTTAGAGATAGTAGGGAAGGTAAATTGTGGTGTGTATGTGTAGAGATAGTAGGGAAGGTAAATTATGGTCTATGTGTTAGAGATAGTAGGGAAGGTAAATTATGGTGTATGTGTTAGAGATAGTAGGGAAAGGTAAATTATGGTGTATGTGTTAGAGATAGTACGGTAGCTAAATTATGGTGTGTATGTGTTAGAGATAGTAGGGAAGGTAAATCTGTCGTGATGTTGTATGTGTTAGAGATAGTAGGAAGGTAAATTGTGGTGTATGTGTTAGAGATAGTAGGGAAGGTAAATTATGGTGTGTATGTGTTTAGAGATAGTAGGAAGGTAAATTGTGGTGTATGTGTTAGAGATAGTAGGGAAGGTAAATTATGGTGTATGTGTTAGAGATAGTAGGGAAGGTAATTGTGGTGTATGTGTTAGAGATAGTAGGGAAGGTAAATTGTATGGGTGTAGAGATAGTAGGGAAGGTAAATTATGGTGTATGTGTTAGAGATAGTAGGGACGGTAAATTGTGGTGTATGTGTAGAGAAGATAGTAGGAAGGGAAAGGTAAATTATGGTGTATGTGTTAGAGATAGTGGGAAGGTAAATATGGGTGTATGTGTTAGAGATAGTAGGGAAGGTAAATTGTGGGTGTATGTGTTAGAGATAGTAGGGAAGGTAAATTATGGTGTGTGTTAGAGCTAGTAGGGAAGGTAAAATTATGGTGTATGTGTTAGAGATAGTAGGGAAGGTTAAATTATGGTTGTATGTGTTAGTTAGAGATAGTAGGGAAGGTAAATTATGGTGTATGTGTTAGAGATAGGGAAGGTAAATTATGGTGTATGTGTTAGAGATAGTAGGGAAGGTAAATTGTGGTGTATGTGTTAGAGATAGTAGGGAAGGTAAATTATGGTGTATGTGTTAGAGATAGTAGGGAAGGTAAATTGTGGTGTATGTGTTAGAGATAGTAGGGAAGGTAAATTATGGTGTATGTGTTAGAGATAGTAGGGAAGGTAAATTGTGGTGTATGTGTTAGAGATAGTAGGGAAGGTAAATTATGGTGTATGTGTTAGAGATAGTAGGGAAGGTAAATTATGGTGTATGTGTTAGAGATAGTAGGGAAGGTAAATTGTGGTGTATGTGTTAGAGATAGTAGGAAGGAAGGTACATTATGGTGTATGTGTTAGATATAGTAGGGAAGGTAAATTATGGTGTATGTGTTAGAGATAGTAGGGAAGGTAAATGTGGTGTATGTGTTAGAGATAGTAGGGAAGGTAAATTATGGTGTATGTGTTAGAGATAGTAGGGAAGGTAAATTATGGTGTATGTGTTAGAGATAGTAGGGAAGGTAAATTATGGTGTATGTGTTAGAGATAGTAGGGAAGGTAAATTGTGGTGTATGTGTTAGAGATAGTAGGGAAGGTAAATTATGGTGTATGTGTTAGAGATAGTAGGGAAGGTAAATTATGGTGTATGTGTTAGAGATAGTAGGGAAGGTAAATTATGGTGTATGTGTTAGAGATAGTAGGGAAGGTAAATTGGATGTTAAGATAGAATGATGGTGTATGTGTTAGAGATAGTAGGGAAGGTAAATTTGATGTTAAGATAGAATGATGGTGTATGTGTTAGAGATAGTAGGGAAGGTAAATTGAGCTGTGAAGGGGATGTTTTTATTATATTTTCTGGACTTTCTTCTCCCTCCTGTTTAGTTAGCCCCATTAATTTATTTTGACATTTTTAGAGGTTCGCCCCATTAGTTTGACGTTTTTGAGACCTTTCGCCCCATGGCATTGTCAATATTTAGAACTTTCGTGCACTTTGCGTATTGATTTGTTTTCCTGGCGAGCGATAGCGAGCCTGTAATTTAGGAGGAACCGGTCCTAGGTCGGTATATTTTTCTACAGAAAAATGTACACATTTATCTTGAAAGGTAGTTTTTAGGGTATTTTTAAAAGTTTGACGAGGGTTGAGGGAGCATATTAAAAGCCTCCCTTTAATAACACTTTGGAGGTTCACAGGATAATGATGGTTGCAAGGGCCTCTTCTTTACGTAACACTTTCACTACTGTACTGTATATGGAACGTATTTTTACATACCGGTACTCATTTACGCACACACACACACACACATAATGCCAGTCACTCACTCTCTCACACACGCACTCACTCTCACGCACATACACACTCTCTCTCTCTTTCTCTCACACACACACACACACACACACACATTCACACACACGGTAAACAAACAGAAACAACCCCACAATCCCAGTACCCGGGGCTAATGAGAGTAACGAGGGTAATTATCTTAGTTAATGACACTGAGCGCTGGTACGATGGAGGATAATGATGATTGGAACAGATTTCAGTCATAGGGGGGAGGGGGGTTCACTGGTTCATTATATCGACACTTCGGTACAATTTAGCTCGGGTTTTGGTGGCTTTAGTTCTCGTTACGATACTTAGACCTTTCAGTACCGATGCCGGTATTTTAACTTTATTCTGGCTATTATTAGATGATTCTATTCAGTTTAAAAAGGGCCTCCAGCAATTAACCCTCTCACGACCATATGGCACAGAGGTTGCCAGATTAGCAATACAAATAGAGTTCTCTCACTCTTATAATTACCTCTCCAAAATTAGTTTTCTGCCCACAGCTAACTCAAAGACAACTGCAGAGGTTAAAGAAACTAAACTAAAGGTTTCTAAATACCCCTGATGGTAACAAAGGCTTTAAAGTATCCCTAATAGGCTCAAAATTGCGTCAAGAACGTGAGAGGGTTAATAGGCTTCGAACTATCTCACTTGGTCCATTTTACTACCACAGATCCTTCTTAAGGGGAGATCTCCACTTGAGGGATTTTTTCTTGACCCCTTTCTCCCTCATGTTTAGCCCCATTGCTTTTGATAATATAAAACGTTTGCCCCATTAGTTTAGCGATTTTAAGAACTCACCCTATATTAAGACCTTTCGTGCAATTCAGGTGTCGGTTTTATCCCGGCGAGCGATAGCGAGCCTGTAATATAAGAGGAACCGGCCTTCGGCCGGGACATTTTTCTACCGAAAAATGTACAAATTTATCTTGAAAGGGGTTCAAGGGGGTGTAATTTCAAGCTTGATGGAAGTCTAGGAAACACACTAAAAACCTCCACTTAAACTACACAACATCGTTTATATATAGCTAAGCTAACATTCAAAAGACGTCGCCAGTACAGAATTGGTTAATGACAAAAAATACGAAACTACTATCAGTCTTTGTCCAATTAATGCCTAATTTTCATAAGTAACAACGCATTTCGTTAAGGGGCGATTTCCACTTGAGGGATTTTTTTCTGGACCCCTTTCTCCCTCATGTTTAGCCCCATTGCTTCTGAGATTTTAAGACGTTCGCCCTAGTAGTTTGGACATTTTAAGACATTTTGCCCCATTTCTGTCAATTTTAAGACCTTTCGTGCCATTAAGGTGTCGATTTTTTTCCTGGCGAGCGATAGCGAGCCTGTAATTTAAGAGCAACCGGCCGGGACATTTTTCTACCGAAAAATTTACAAATTTATCTTGAAAGGGGGTCTAGGGGGTGTAATTTTAAGCTTGATGAAAACGTATGGAACAAACTAAATACCTCCCCTTAAGCCACTGTCACACGAACGATTTTTCCGGCAATTTTCCATGAGCAAGTATTTTCTGTCCGTATTTAGGGATATTTTTGCTTTGGAATCGGAAACTCGATCGAAGTTAGATTATGTCAGGTAGGCTAGTTAGATTTTTATGAAACCTATATTTTGAAGAACACAATTGCCCGTAAAAAAATTGCTCGAAAAACAACAGCTCGTGCGACTCCGGCTTTACAAAATGTTGGTAATAGCTGAGTTATGGAGATGGAGATATGATTGAATATAAATGTTGGTAATAGCTGAGTTATGGAGATGGAGATATGATTGAATATAAAAAAACACGTTTTTTTATTTAATTATAGCTACGTTTAAACGATTTTCTTAAGGGGAGATCTCCACTTGAGGGATTTTTTTCTTGACCCCTTTCTCCCTCGTGTTTAGCCCCATTGCTTTTGATATTATAAAACGTTCGCCCCATTAGCTTGGCGATTTTAAGAAGTTTCACCCCATTTATGTCACTTTTAATACCTTTCGTCCCATTTAGGTGTCGATTTTTTCCTGGCGAGCGATAGCGAGCCTGTAATTTAGGAGGAACCGGCCTTCGGCCGGGAAATTTTTCTACCGAAAAATGTACAAATTTATCTTGAAAGGGAGTCAAGGGGGTGTAATTTCAAGCTTGATGGAAGTCTAGGAAACACACTAAAAACCTCCCCTTAAGCTTAGGAACGATATACGGTAGCTAAAAGGATTAATGGAGATGATCTGCAGCTTTTGAAGGGGTATATACGTCCTTCCCAAGCTAAATATTATCCAATAGTTGCCAGAATATAATGAAAAGGACGTCACCGGTACTGAATAGGTTAAGGGGAGATTTCCACTTGAGGGATTTTTTTCTTTACCCCTTTCTCCCTCATATTTAGCCCCATTGCTTTTGAGATTTTAAGACGTTCGCCCCATTCGTTTGGCGATTTTAAGAGCTTTTACCCCGCTTATGTCACTTTTAAGAGCTTTCGTCCCATTTAGGTGTCGATTTTTTCCTGGCAAGCGATAGCGAGCCTGTAATTTAAGAGGAACCGGCCTTTGGCCGGGAAATTTTTCTACCGAAAAATGTACACATTTATCTTGAAAGGGGGTCATGGGGGTATAATTTCAAGCTTGATGGAAGTCTAGGAAACCCACTAAAAACCTCCCCTTAAGATAGGGCTACCAGATAGTTGGACGTAATATAACACTACAGGTATACGCTAGTTATTTATTATCACGGCAAACAACTAGGTCATTAAACCCCTGCTGTAACGGCCCACGTGTTTTTATGTATTTTATTATTGCTATTTTTTCGACGATTTTGTGCAGCTTAACAAAGGATCTGTTATAGTAAAAAGGGTTAAGATAGTTCGAAGCCTTTTTAAACTGCATAAAGTCGTCTAATAGTAGCCAGGGTAAAGTTAAAAAGACGTCACCGGTACAGCAAGGGACAGAAAGGGTTAAATGAATAATATGCACAGACTCATTTATGGTTCCCCTTTAAGGGGAGGTATTTAGTTTGTTCCCTACGTTTTCATCAAGCTTAAAATTACACCCCTTAGACCCCCTTTCAAGATAAATTTGTACATTTTTCGGTAGAAAAATGTCCCGGCCGGAGGCCGGGATTAAATTACAGGCTCGCTATCGCTCGCCAGGAAAAAATCGACACCTTAATGGCACGAAAGGTCTTAAAATTGACAGAAATGGGGCAAAATGTCTTAAAATTTCCAAACTACTAGGGCGAACGTCTTAAAATCTCAAAAACAATGGGGCTAAACATGAGGGAGAAAGGGGTCCAGAAAAAAAATCCCTCAAGTGGAAATCTCCCCTTTAACACACCGTAATTCATTAGTTAATTAATCATCCTCTCTACTCATATAATATATACCGGTGCGCCTAAGTTCTCACTGCAAGCTCATTATCATTGTTGAATGCTTTATAATATTAAGCGGGGTCACCGGCTTTTTTTTTATCTTTCTCTCCTTTTCTCTCTTTCTCTGGCTTGTATCCATTCGGCCCCATTCAGCTAACTGTTTTAAGACGTTTATCCCCATCCAGGTGTCGATTTCTTCCTGGCGAGCGATAGCGAGCCAGCATTGTATGGAGAAATCCGGCTTCGCCGGAGAAATTTTCTATCGAAAAATGTACAAATTTAGCTTGCTGTCAAAACAAAAATATATAAATGCTGGCTCGCTACCGCTCGCCAGGAAAATATTGACACCTGGATGGGGGTAAACATCTTAAAACAGTAGGCTGAATGGGGCCGAATGGATACAAGCCAAAGAGAGAGGTAGAGAAAGAGAAGAAAAGCGAGGTGGACTCCCTTAATTAATTGGTTTCGTAGGATGCTCGGTAAAAATAGCTTCTTAATTAGCACTACAAAGGAGGCTCAGTATAATATTATTTAATGTTGCCTCTTGTTTTTATTTAAGTTTTAATAAATTTGTTTTATGTGTACAGTAGGTGTATGTTTGAGCGTGTATGTGTTTGTCTGTTTGTGTGTGTGTGTGTGTGTGTGTGTGTGTGTTAAAGAGAGTGAGAGAGATGCAGAGAGAGAGAGAGGGAGGGGGGGGGAGAGAGAAAGAAAGAAAGAAAGAAAGAGAGTGAGAGAGAGAGAGAGAGAGAGAGAGAGAGAGAGAGAGAGAGAGAGAGAGAGAGAGAGAGAGAGAGAGAGAGAGAAAGGAAGAAAGAGAGAGAGCACTTCCCCTCTCTTTCCCTATCCTCTTTCTACCTAGCGAAGATGGTAGGAAGGGGAGAGAGTGATAACAGTAACATAGGCGGTATATATAGTAATAATACGGTAACTTCCTTCAATGACCTCATAAGCATAATTGGGCTCTCTCTGTATATACTGTAGCTGTCTATCTATCTATCTATCAATAAATATGTCTATCTATCAATCTGTTTTTCTGTCTATCTGTCTATATATATTTATATATCTACTGTATCTCTATCTGTCTGTCTATCTATCCATCCCTCAATATATCTGTTGTTCTATCTATCTGTCTTGCTATATGTCTGTCTGTCTGTGTCTCTGCCTGTCTGTCTATCTGTCTATCCATCCATCAATATATCTATTGTTCTATCTATCTGTCTTGCTAGCTATCTGTCTGTCTGTGTCTCTGCCTGTGTGTCTGTCTATCTATATAAATCTCTCTCTCTCACTCTCTCTCTCTCTCTCTCAATCTATCTACCAGTCAATCTGTCAGTCTGTCTGTCTATACAATTCTCACCAATTATTAAAATATTTATATTGAGTACACCTCAGAGATATCTTGTTCACTTATATAAATAACTATAATATATTGTTTGTGATTCACTTATTTTATATATACAGTATATGACCGCTCAGCCCTATTTTTTTAGAATATAATGAAAAGGACGTCACCGGTATTAAATGGGTTGAAAAGACCTCCATCAAGCTTAAACAAACAAACCCTAGACCCCCCTTCAAGACAAATTTTTATATTTTTCGGTAGAAAAATGTCCCGGCCGAAGGCCAATTCCCCTTAAAATTGCAGGCTCGCTATCGCTCGCCAGGAAAATATAGACACCTAAATGGCACGAAAGGTCTTAAAATTGACAACGAAATGGGGCGAAAGGTGTTAAAATCGCCAAACTAATGGGCCGAACGTGTTATAATCTCAAAACTAGTGGGGCTAAACATGAGGGAGAAGGGGGTCCAGAAAAGCGGTCTGTCTGCCTCCCCTTAACGTATAAATATCTATATATAGTCTGTTTATTTCCAGCTGATGGTAAAGTTGAATCCCTTAGCAAGTGATTGATCAATACTTGATGGACATATATGCGACTACTGGTGTCTCTGCATCATATAAATACCATTTGTTTTCACAATTCAAAGCATATTTCGCTACACAATATTCGTCAAAGCTTAGACATTAAGGTGAGGACAATGCAGTTTACCGTCATATATGCGACTACTGTGTCTCTGCATCATATAAATACCAATTTTGTTTTTTCACAATTCAAAGCATATTTCGCTACACAATATTCGTCAAAGCTTAGTCATTAACCCTCTCCGACCTATGACGCGATTTTGAGCCTATTGGGGATACTTTAAAGCCTTTGTTACCATCAGGGGTATTTAGAAACCTTTAGTTTAGTTACTTCAACCTCTGCAGTTGTCTTTGAGTTAGCTGTGGGCAGAAAACGAATTTTGGAGAGATAATTATAAGAGTGAAAGAACTCTATTTCTTATTGCTAATCTGGCAACCTCTGCGTCATAAATGCGTGAAAGGGTTAAGGTGAGGACAATGCAGTTTACCGTCAGCTTAAAATAATGTCGACGGTTTGTTAAAGTTTATGGCCGTTGGAAATGACGGTATTAGGTTAGCCACCCCCTAGATGTAAATACAGGGTGGTGCTAACAGTGGTGTTAAGGGGAGATATCCACTTGAGGGATTTTTTTTCTTGACCCCTTTCTCCCTCATGTTTAGCCCCATTGCTTTTGATATAAAATGTTTGCCCCATTAGTTTAGCGATTTTAAGAACTTTCACCCCATATTAAGACCTTTCGTGCCATTTAGGTGTCGATTTTATCCTGGCGAGCGATAGCGAGCCTGTAATTTAAGAGGAACCGGCCTTCGGCCGGGAAATTTTTCTACCGAAAAATGTACAAATTTATCTTGAAAGGGACTCAAGGGGGTGTAATTTTAAGGTTGATGGAGGTCTAGTGAACAAACTAAATACCTCCCCTTAAACCCTTCTGTACCGGCGACGTCTATTATATTTTATTATATCTATAGTTAAACGATTTTGTGCAATTTAAGAAGGAGATGTGGTATTAAAAATGGTTATTCAAGATTGTTCCACGCCTGTTAATTGGTGGAGACGCTTCTTAAACTGAATAAAATCGTCTATTATTAGCCAGCATACGATGAAAAGGACAACACTGGTACTAAACGGGTTAAACTATTATTATGGGGTTCAATGCTGTGGAAGGCGGTGTCACACGAACAGTTTTCCGTCAATTTTGTACGAGCAATTGTAGTCTAGAAGCTTGAAAATATAGGTTCCATAAGCGTTTGTTCACACCAAGGCCGGAACCAGACTTAAGGGGAGACTGGCCGTTTGTTTGGTCTATTACCGGTAATTAATTTATTCATATATTTTTTAATTTTCATCCCTAGACCTCCATCAAGCTTAGAAAAACACACCCTAGAGACACACCCTTCAAGATAAATTTGTAAATTTTTCGGTAGAAAATTTTCCCGGCCAAAGGCCGGTTCCTCTTAAAATTGCAGGCTCGCTATTGCTCTCCAGGAAAAAATTGACACCTAAATGGCACGAAAGGTCTTAAAATTAACAACGAAATGGAGCGAAAGGTGTTAAAATCGCCAAACTAATGGGCCGAACGTCTTATAATCTCAAAACTAGTGGGGCTAAACATTAGGGAGAAGGGGGTCCAGAAAAACGGTCCGCCTCCCCTTAATATGGCGCAAAATGTCTGTATTGAATTGAAACTTCCTTGAGTTGACAGAATTGTCCGTGTATTTTCATGATATGCACCACCATACAGTGATATGATCTTTGTAATAAAGGAACTGGTTTTATTATGTGTAATTTCTTCTCTTTTTTTTTTTTCCCCCTTTCCTTGGCTTGCTTTTTTGGAATAGATTGGACATCCAATCTATAAAATAGGCCAAGTAAAAGAAGAAAGACAAGAACAAACAAATAAACAAGGTAGTTTATTAAGGGGAGGTTTCTAGTTTGTTTCCTACTCCTCCAGCAATCTTAAAATTTCACCCCCTTGACCCCCTTTCAAGATAAATTTGTACATTTTTCGGTAGAAAAATGTCCCGGCCGAAGGCCAGTTCCTCTTAAATTACAGGCTCGCTATCGCTCGCCAGGAAAAACTCGACACCTAAATGGCACGAAAAGTCTTAAAATTTACAGAAATGGGGCGAAAGTTCTTAAAATCGCCAAACTAATGGGGCGAACGTCTTATAATATCAAAAACAATGGGGCTAACCATGAGGGAGAAAGGGGTCCAGAAAAAAATCCCTCAAGTGGAAATCTCCCCTTAACAGCAGCGTAACTAATTAGTGCATACACAGAAAATACCGAAACACTTACGGTATGTCATTGAAAATAAACACCATGTGAGGAAGAGCACTTTATTGACAACGTTTCGCATATTGACAACGTTTCGCATATAGCTTCATCAGGCCAACAATGATATGCGAAACGTTGTCAATAAAGTGCTCTTCCTCACATGGTGTTTATATGCGAAACGTTGTCAATAAAGTGCTCTTCCTCACGTGGTGTTTATATGCGAAACATTGTCAATAAAGTGCTCTTCCTCACATGGTGTTTATATGCGAAACGTTGTCAATAAAGTGCTCTTCCTCACGTGGTGTTTATATGTGAAACGTTGTCAATAAAGTGCTCTTCCTCACGTGGTGTTTATATGCGAAACGTTGTCAATAAAGTGCTCTTCCTCACGTGGTGTTTATATGCGAAACGTCAATAAAGTGCTCTTCCTCACATGGTGTTTATATGCGAAACGTTGTCAATAAAGTGCTCTTCCTCACGTGGTGTTTATATGCGAAACGTCAATAAAGTGATCTTCCTCACATGGTGTTTATATGCGAAACGTTGTCAATAAAGTGCTCTTCCTCACATGGTGTTTATATGTGAAACATCAATAAAGTGATCTTCCTCACATGGTGTTTATATGTGAAACGTCAATAAAGTGCTCTTCCTCACATGGTGTTTATATGTGAAACGTCAATAAAGTGCTCTTCCTCACGTGGTGTTTATATGTGAAACGTTGTCAATAAAGTGCTCTTCCTCACGTGGTGTTTATATTTGAAACATCAATAAAGTGATCTTCGTCACATGGTGTTTATATGTGAAACGTTGTCAATAAAGTGCTCTTCCTCACATGGTGTTTATATGTGAAACGTCAATAAAGTGATCTTCCTCACATGGTGTTTATATGTGAAACGTTGTCAATAAAGTGCTCTTCCTCACGTGGTGTTTATATGCGAAACGTTGTCAATAAAGTGCTCTTCCTCACATGGTGTTTATATGCGAAACGTTGTCAATAAAGTGCTCTTCCTCACGTGGTGTTTATATGTGAAACGTTGTCAATAAAGTGCTCTTCCTCACATGGTGTTTATATGTGAAACGTTGTCAATAAAGTGCTCTTCCTCACATGGTGTTTATATGCGAAACGTTGTCAATAAAGTGCTCTTCCTCACATGGTGTTTATATGTGAAACGTTGTCAATAAAGTGCTCTTCCTCACATGGTGTTCATAATTATGTGAAATGTCAATAAAGTGCTCTTCCTCACATGGTGTTTATTTTCATTCTGTCTACTTTTTAAAGTATATTTTTATCACTTTATGTCATTCAGTGAAATTCCACTTCAATACACACGTTCTGCGCCATATTATGTCTGATCGCCGCCTTGGTGTGAACATACTTTGAGGGAGGTGACCCGCTTTTTTTCCCTCCTTTTTCTCTATTTATCTGGCTTGTATTCATTCGGCCCCATTCAGCCTACTGTTTTAAGAAGTTTACCCCTATCCAGGTGTCAATATGTTCCTGGCGAGCGGTAGCGAGCCAGTATATATATATTTTTGTTTTGACAGCAAGGACATTTTGTACATTTTTCGATAGAAAAATGTCTTTGGCGAAGCCGGATTTCTCCATACAATGCTGGCTCGCTATCGCTCGCCAGGAAGAAATCGACACCTTGATGGGGATAAACGTCTTAAAACAGTTAAGCTGAATGGGGCCGAATGGATACAAGTCAGAAAAAAGGAGAGAAAGATAAAACAAAAAAAACGGTGACCCCCCCACCCCTTAATAATTCAACAAGCTAACATAATATGCACATTTGAGCGAGTTTCCGATGCCAATTACGAAAGAGCCTCATAATAATAGTACGAGAAAAAAACTGGCTCATCGAAAACCGTTCGTGTGACATTTAGGCATAAAGCAGGTTCTTTGGGTTAATAGGGGAGATTTCCACTTGAGGGATTTTTTTCTGGACCCCTTTCTCCCTCATGTCTAGCCCCATTGCTTTTGAGATTTTAAGACGTTTTCCCCATTAGTTTGGTGATTTTTAAGAATTTCCGCCCCATTCTGTCAATTTTAAGATCTTTCGTGCCATTAAGGTGTCGATTTTATCCTGGCGAGCGATAGCGAGCCTGTAATTTAAGAGTAATCGGCCTTCGGCCGGGACATTTATACAAATTTATTTTGAAGGGGGTCAAGGGGGTGAAATTTTAAGATTGCTGGAGGAGTAGGAAACAAACTAGAAACCTCCCCTTAATTGACGGGGTTGTGTATAGGTTAGTAGGTTGATATAGGGGCTAGGTTATCAAGTTGGTCTAGTTTGATGAGTTAGGGTTTAACTGGGGTCATGGTTGGAGGGGAAAAAAAACATGGAGTTTAGATACTAGAATGTGTTTGATATGGACAATTGATGATTAAGGGGAGGTTTTTATTCATTTGTATACTTGTTAATGTATGTATTAATTCTTATTTGTTTTCTAGTTTCGTCCCTAGACTTTCATCAAGCTTAGAAAAAAAAAAAAAAAAAAAAAAAAAAAAAAAATAATATATATATATATATATATATATATATATATATATATATATATATATATATATATCCAAGACCTCCCTTCGAGATAAATTGTTTGCATTTTTCGGTAGAAAAATGCCTCGGTCAAAGGCCGGTTCCTCTTCAATTACATGCTCTCTATCCTCGCCAGGAAGAATTGGACATCTAAATCGCACGAAAGATCTTAAAATCGCCAAACTAATGGGGCGAATATCTTAAAATCTCAAACTTAATGGGGCTAAGGATGAGTGAGAACGGGCTCCAGAAAACCCTCCTTTAATACCTAGGAATATAGACGGAATAAATGTGTATGATATGATAGAATAAAGATGGAGAGAGTAAGAGAGAAGTGTTGAAGTAAGAAGTGTTTTAGAGAGAGCACATCTATAGACCCTATACCCTGTTTCAAATAAGTAGACCAAAACTCTTGAACATAAGAAATAAGAAGTGTTGAACATAATAAGAAATAAGAAGTGAACATAAGAAATAAGAAGTGTTGAACATAAGAAATAAGAAGTGAAATAAGAAGTGAACATAAGAAATAAGAAGTGTTGAACATAAGATATAAGAAGTGAACATAAGAGATAAGAAGTGTTGAACATAAGAAATAAGAAGTTAAATAAGAAGTGAACGTAAGAAATAAGAAGTGTTGAACATAAGAAATAAGAAGTGAACATAAGAGATAAGAAGTGTTGAACATAAGAAATAAGAAGTGAACATAAGAAATAAGAAGTGTTGAACATAAGAAATAAGAAGTGAAATAAGAAGTGACCATAAGAAATAAGAAGTGAACATAAGAAATAAGAAGTGTTTTAGAGAGAGAGAGCACATAGACCCTATACCCTGTTTCAAATAAGTAGACCAAAACTCTTGAACATAAGAAATAAGAAGTGTTGAACATAATAAGAAATAAGAAGTGAACATAAGAAATAAGAAGTGAACATAAGAAATAAGAAGTGTTGTCCATAAGAAATAAGAAGTGAAATAAGAAGTGAACATAAGAAATAAGAAGTGTTGATCATAAGAAATAAGAAGTGAAATAAGAAGTGAACATAAGCAATAAGAAGTGTTGAACATAAGAAATAAGAAGTGAACATAAGAAATAAGAAGTGTTGAACATAAGAAATAAGAAGTGAAATAAGAAGTGAACATAAGAAATAAGAAGTGTTGAACATAAGAAATAAGAAGTGTTTTAGAGAGAGCACATAGACCCTATACCCTGTTTCAAATAGACCAAAACTCTTGAACATTAAGCTCCATAACTCACAAACGACTAGAGTAATCGAGCTATTATTTCTACCAATTGGGAAGGGCCTGTCAGCGAATAGGTAGGGAAATATACAGCCCATTTCCTCTAGCCCTTTCAGAGTTACAGAGGTTAGGGGTCACGATTTCTGGCCTACCTATTTGGAACAGTGTATAATATTTCTACCATTTGGGAAGGGTCAGCCAGGGAATTGGTGTGGAAACGTACAGCCCATTTGCTCTAGCCCTTTCAGAGTTACAGAGGTTAGGGGTCACGATATTTGGCCCACCTACTAGGAACAGAGTATAGTGATAATGCTGTAACACCCTTCAATGGCCTAGTAAAGCTAATTGGGTGGCGCCGTTCGTATGAGGTCGTAGAGTCATCAGTGTACAGTCGCGCTAATAAGTGATGTGTCGGCACCAAGTATGTTATAATCAATAATTGGTATCAGCAATATCTAAGCTTCATTTCTTCATATCGAGTGAAATACACTATATAAACCTGTTCCTACACTTACTCACCCTATTCAACATCTGACAGACATTAATACAGTACAGAGAAAGTCAAACGTATTGACAGCTGGGACATGACTTATTAGCGCGACTGTACAAAAAGGGCTGTGGCATTGGTATTTGGTTAGTTCGGAGTTGAAATTGGCCTGGGTTTTACTCTCTCTCTCTCTCTCTCGTTCTATGCAAACGCTCGCAGCATACGCAATAAATTTTCAGATTTAGAGGAGCTAGTGTTTACAGAAAATTATGATGTGATTGGCATAACAGAATCTTGGCTCAATACAGAAGATAGAGACTTTTTAGCAGAGTATTCACTTCCCGGCTATGTAATGTTTGAGAAAAGCCGAATAAATCGAAATGAAGGTGGCGTTTTACTTTATATCAAAGAAAGTCTTAACCCTACCCTCTTGTCAAAACCTCAAATTGTGAACGTCGACGCATCTTTTGTGCTAATAAAGAATAATAAAGGTACCAAAATAATACTTGCATTAATATACAGACCTCCAGCTCAATCAGTGCAAACTGACCGAGAAATTTACGAACAAATTGCAGATGTAAGTAACTCACAAGATACCGTAATTTTTGGTGACTTTAATTTACCTGTGACCAAGTGGGGCGATACTCTTACTTCACACTCCGGACATGACTTGTATACGAACTTGCAAGAGGGTTCGCTTAATCAATTTGTTGGAACGCCGACCCGTGGTAATAACGTTCTTGACATTGTACTTGCAACAAAAGAAGAATTAATAGAGAATTTGAATGTTGGTGATGAATTCAGTAACAGCGACCATCATACGATAACTTTCACTTTAAAGTTTACTAGTAACGAACCAAATAGTAGCATCGAAAAAGTCCCTAATTTCAAGAAAGCAAACTTCCATAAACTTAGAGCTATGTTTAAAGAAACTGACTGGAGGTTTTTAATTCACAATAACGACATAAATACATCTTGGAAGTTATTCGAAGCCACTTACCTAAAAGCAGTGCAAGACTGCATACCATCGAAAACTCGGCGTCCAGGTCATAATAATAAGCCCAAATGGTGGAATAAAGATATTTCAAACTGCCTGCTTGCTAAAAAATTTGCTAATGATAGATTAAAATCCTCACAAAATGACGAAGAACGGCTGAAATTTGTAGAGCTACGACGCAAAGCCAAAAAGTTAATTAAGCAAAGTAAAAAGACCTTAGAGTTACATATTGCGTATCAAAGTAAAACAAACCCGAAAGAATTCTATAGTTATATCAGAAAGAAAAAAGTAGTTACTTCAACTGTTGGACCGTTAGTCGATGAAAATGGAGAATACACCAAAGACGAAGAACAAATGAGTAATGCCCTCAATACCTTCTTTGCATCAGTTTTTACAACAGAAGACCTCAGTGATATCCCTACACCATCGCCGATTCAGATTGATAATTCAGATGTTTTAAGCAATATCACCGTTACAGAGAGAGAAGTATTGAATTGTTTAGATAAACTCAAGGTAAATAAAACGCCTGGACCTGATACAATCTCGCCTAGAGTTCTAAAGGAAGCTAAGGATGAGCTCTCTAAACCACTGACATTACTATTCAATAAATCCTTGCAGTCTGGAACTATGCCCGATCAGTGGAAGCTAGCCAACGTAACACCGATATTAAAAAAAGGCAGCAAATCCCTATCCAGTAACTATCGTCCAATTAGCTTAACCTCAGTTGTATGTAAAATGCTAGAAACGGTCATACGAGACAGACTCGTAAATCACTTAGAGGAAAATAACATACTTAAAGATACTCAACACGGCTTTCGTAAAAAACGTTCCTGTTTAACAAACCTCTTAGACTTCTTCCACGATATCCTCAACCTCTACGATGAGAGTAAAGCTGTAGATATTATATACCTTGATTTTCAAAAGGCCTTTGACAAAGTTCCCCACAAACGTTTACTGCTAAAACTAAAAGCGCATGGAATACAAGACGGTGTGTTGAAATGGATAGAAAATTGGCTCAGCGACAGAAAGCAAAGAGTAGTCATAAACGGTAAGGCATCAAAATGGACCAATGTAAGTAGCGGGGTACCCCAGGGATCGGTACTAGGACCAATTCTCTTTCTAATTTACATCAACGACATAGATGAGGGTCTCACCTGTACAATCTCAAAATTTGCTGACGATACAAAAATTGCAAATAGCGTACTCTCAAAAGAACAAGTTGACGATATGCAACACAATCTAGATAAATTGTCATGTTGGGCCCAAATTTGGCAAATGAGTTTCAATGCGGATAAATGTAAAGTACTACATATCGGATACCTAAATGAGAAAGCAAACTATTCGATGAATGGCACTCAGCTTAAGAATGTAAACAGAGAAACCGATCTGGGAGTAACAATATCGAGTAACCTAAAACCGAGTCAACAATGTTCAGAAGTTGTTAAGAAGGCAAACAAAATAATTGGCTTTATAGGCAGGTCATTTGAGCATAAATCCAAAGAAGTTATCCTAACCCTTTACAATTCCTTAGTCCGCCCTCTTCTGGAATACTGCGTTCAATCCTGGTGCCCTTATTACCAAAAAGATATAAACAAGCTAGAACGAGTTCAACGTAGGGTTACCAAAATGATACCTAGCCTAAAGAACAAACCATACGAAGAGCGTCTTAGAGAATTAAATCTATTTCCTTTAACCCAGCGCAGATTAAGAGGCGACTTAATTCAAGTGTTCAAAATCATCAAAGGCATCGACAATATGAACTGTAGTAAGTACTTCACTATCGACCAATCTAATTACACGCGGGGAAACGGTTGCAAAATTATTGGTAAATCTTTTAACTCGCACGAATCTAAGAATTTCTTCTTCAATCGAGTTGTCAACTTGTGGAATGGGCTTCCCCGAAACGTTATAGACTGCATCACCGTTGATTCATTTAAACTCCGCCTAGACAAATATCTCGCATCAAACCCGCGACTGACTGCGTTTGTAAATGAATAACTTGATTTTATCCCCCCCTCAGTTACTAACCCATCTGTCCCCTACTAACTTCCTAATCCTGCCACGGACATTAGTTCCAGGGCAGTAATTCCCTTTCCAATGTTCCCTTACCCACTCTAAACCACTGTTTGGACACTTGATCCTCAGTGTTTTGGAGGACAAGCAACCTAGAAGGGTCACTGGATCTGTTGTTGCTTGATTTCCTTTGTACTCCTTTGTACTTTGTACTCTCTCTCTCTCTCTCTCTCTCTCTCTCTCTCTCTCTCTCTCTCTCTCTCTCTCTCTCTCTCTCTCTCTCTCTCTCTCTCTCTCTCTCTCTCTCTCTCTCTCACTAAATTTATCTATATCTAGCCATCCATCTACCGTATCTGTCTATGTATCTGTCTACCTCTATTAATGACCTATATAGGGAAGTTGGTAAGAGGGGCAACAGACGATAACAGACAGTAACATGAGCATTGGGCAATATAATGATAGTGCTGAACCTGTATAATGATAAGGGTGTAAAGACCCCCCCCCCCCATGACCTGATCAGCCTAATTGGGGCCGCCGTTGGTAGGAGCTTGTACAGTCACTCATAAAAGTGCATGAACCTTACCTACATCTAAGTATGGAAGTAGGCTATATCTCTGGACGCGAATTTTGGCAATTATTGAAAAGCTTTAGTCGGTTTCATTTCAGCTGACGGTAAATTGAATGTCTTGCTATTTAATGGAAGAATATGAAACTACCATGTCTCTGCATCATATGAAACTACCATGTCTCTGCATCATATGAAACTACCATGTCTCTGCATCATATTCAGACCAAGTTTTTATAATTAGCGTCCCATTTCACTACAAAATCTTCAAAATTACTAAGAAATCTTGATGGGAACTTTGTAATTTACCGTCAGTTGAAAAGAAACAGGCTACAGTTCCATCCAAAATTCAATCCAACTATAGTCCGTTCATTCTAGGCTGGGTAGAAATCGTAACCTCTAACCTCTCTATCTCAAAAAACGGGCTAGAGCAAATGAGTTGTCAATGTCCACACATATTCCCTAGCCAAGCCGTCTTATGTGGTAGAAATATTAGCTCGATTACTCTAGTCCTATTTAAGGGGAGATCTCCACTTGAGGGATTTTTTTCTTGACCCCCTTCTCCCTCATGTTTAGCCCCATTGCTTTTGATATTATAAAACGTTTGCACCATTAGTTTAGCGATTTTAATAACTTTCACCCCATATTAAGACCTTTCGTGCAATTCAGGTGTCGATTTTATCCTGGCGAGCGATAGCGAGCCTGTAATTTAAGAGGAACCGGCCTTCGGCCGGGACATTTTTCTACCGAAAAATGTACAAATTTATCTTGAAAGGGACACTCAAGGGGGTGTAATTTTAAGCTTGATGGAGGTCTAGGGAACCAACTAAATACCTCCCCTTAAGTTACAGAGGTTAGAGGTTACGAATTCTGCCCAACCTAGAATGAACGGCCTATAATGCTATAATTCTGCCCAACCTAGAATGAACGGCCTATAATGCTATAATTCTGCCCAACCTAGAATGAACGGCCTATAATGCTATAATTCTGCCCAACCTAGAATGAACGGCCTATAATGCTATAATTCTGCCCAACCTAGAATGAACGGCCTATAATGCTATAATTCTGCCCAACCTAGAATGAACGGTCTATAATGCTATAATTCTGCCCAACCTAGAATGAACGGCCTATAATGCTATAATTCTGCCCAACCTAGAATGAACGGCCTATAATGCTATAATTCCATAAAGAAAATAAACCGAGTCCACGATTTTGTTTAAGTGACTGTACGAGCAAAATTGTACGAACAGTTTTGGGATGGATTGGGTAATGGCTATAACCCTTTCAATCAGAGGACGCTAAATTTATAGCCGCAGCTTAATTAAGGGGAGATGGGCCGTATTTCTGGTCCTCCTTCTTCCTCATGTTTAGCCCCATTAGTTTTGTTTTCAGATGATAAGACGTTCGGCCCATTAGTTTGGCAATTTTAAGACCTTTCACCCCATTTCTTTGTCAATATTAAGACTTTTCGTGTCATTTAGTTGTTGATTTTTCCTGGCGAGCGATAGCGAGCCTGTAATTTAACAGAAACCGGCCTTCGGCCGGGAAATTTTGCTATCGAAAAATGTACAAATTTATCTTGAAGGAGGGTCTTGGGCGGGTGTTTTTTTGTTAAGCTTGATGGAGGTCTAGGGAGGAAACTATTAAATCATAAAAATATATATAAATGTGCAAAAAAATACGCCCATATCCTCTCAACTGTATTTGGTGATATTTCAGAACTATTATGGTTGGATATTGACAACAAACTGAAGGTGGATTTACTCTTTCTATCAGAAGATGATTGAAGGGAGTGATATTTCTATCAGAAGATTATTGAAGGGAGTGATATTTCTGGACCCCCTTCTATCCCATGGTTAGGCTCATTAGTTTTGAGATTTTATGACGTTCCACCAATTACTTCGGCAATTTTAAAACCTTTCGCCCGATTTTTGTATACCGGTATATATTATAAGACAAAGAAATGGGGCGAAGCATCTTAAAATTGTCACACTCATGGGGGTAAACACGTTAAAATATCAAACCTACTCGGGCAGAAGGGGTAAACAAACACAAATTGGTGAGGTTGGTTGGATACATTGGAAGGTTTTAAAGATAGATGCTGGTTCTATGGAGGGGTTATAATCTTATGTTGAAGGTTTTTATATATAATGGGAGAGAGAGAGAGAGAGAGAGAGAGAGAGAGAGAGAGAGAGAGAGAGAGAGAGAGATAACATAAAAAGTTCAGTGATGTATAAGTATGAGATCTAAGGTCGGTGGAAGAGGCAGAGGGAGTGTGTGTGTGAGAGAGCGAGAGAGAGACACACACAAGCGGGTAGAGAGAGGAAAAGCCTAATTAGGAATAATTAATGGGGTGAGAATGAAGAGAGAGAGAGTAAAGAAGAGGGGGAATGAGTGTGTTAAGGGGAGGTTTTTAGTTTGTTTCCTACTCCTCCAGCAATCTTAAAATGTCACCCCCTTTCAAGATAAATTTGTAAATTTTTCGGTAGAAAAATGTCCCGGCCGAAGGCCGGTTACTCTTAAATTACAGGCTCGCTATCGCTCGCCAGGATAAAAATCGACGCCTAAATGGCACAAAAGGTCTTAAAATTGACAGAATGGGGTGGAAATTCTTAAAATCACCAAACTAATGGGGCAAACGTCTTAAAATCTCAAAAGCGATGGGGCTAGACATGAGGGAGAAAGGGGTCAAGAAAAAAGTCCTTCAAGTGGAAACGTCCCCTTAAGTAGTGGGGTCAATGTGTGTGTGTGTGTGTGAGATAGAGAGAGAGAGAGAGAAGAGAGAGTGTGTGTGTGAGAGATATACTGTAGAGTGTGTGTGAAAGAGGGAGAGAGAGTGAGAGAGCGGTGGGGTAAGAGAGAGCGAGAGAGCGGTGGGGTAAGAGAGAGAGAGAGCGGTGGGGTAAGAGAGAGAGAGAGCGGTGGGGTAAGAGAGAGAGAGAGAGCGGTGGGGTAAGAGAGAGAGAGAGCGAGAGAGCGGTGGGGTAAGAGAGAGAGCGAGAGAGCGAGAGAGCGGTGGGGTAAGAGAGAGAGAGAGAGCGGTGGGGTAAGAGAGAGAGCGAGAGAGCGGTGGGGTAAGAGAGAGAGAGAGAGCGAGAGAGCTAGAGAGCGGTGGGGTAAGATAGAGAGAGAGAGAGAGAGAGAGAGAGAGAGAGAGAGAGAGAGAGAGAGAGAGAGAGCGCGGTGGGGTAAAAGAGAGAGAGAGAGAGCGAGAGAGCGGTGGGGTAAGTAAAGGGTGGTGGGGGTCAGAAGGGAGATATCCGAAGATTTAGGCCTACACCGGGAAAGGTTCGAGATAAATGACGGAGTGTGTAATTTGGTGAGGGGAGGGTGAGTGTTTTTCTAAGTTTCCTCCCTAGTCCTCCATCAAGCTTTAAAAAACACCCCCAATAGCCCCATTCGAGATAAATTTGCGGCTTGCTTACACTCACCATGAAAATATCGACACCTAAATGGCGCGAAATGTCTTTAAACCGACAAAGAAATGGGGCGAAAGGTCGTTAATTAACCAAACTAATGGGGCGAACGTCTTCAAATATCAAAACTGATGGGGCTAATTATGAGGGAGAGAGGGGTCCAGAAAAAACACCCCACCCCCTTAAAGGAATATATTACGGCAAGTTTACACGAAAGCTATAAATATCCTAGTACACTTAATTCCTAAAACGTGATAAATCTGACGTAATAGCGTAAGATAATCTAAAAACAAATCCCTAAAAACTTGGGAAATCTGAGGTAACTGCGGTCTGCCAGTGTCACCATAATCCCAGTGTCAACATCCTGTTCTGGCGACACTTCCTCGTTAATGTCGGCTCGTATTCTGGACACACTCCCTGGGGCCGTCTCAGTTGTGTGACTCTGGTTTAGATAGGGGGGGGGGGGGTTGATGTGGTTTATTGGACGCGTTCTACATGGTCCTTTAACCCCTTCTATATCGGCGACGTCTTTATAACATTATTCTGGCTACTATTAGATGATTTTATTCAGTTTCAAAAAGGCCTCCAGGAATTAACAGGCTTCGAACTATCTCACTTAACCCTTTTTACTACCACAAATCCTTCTTAAACTGCATAAAATTATCTAAATATAGCTAACTTATAATTAATAAAACTTCGCTGGTACAGCAAGGGATAATTCAATTCAAGACTAGAGAAGAGTTATTCCATATATTATCATATATTTTGTACCTCATCTGGAAGCATGTGTTATACCGGTAATTCGTGGTCATCTATAAGATTAGTTAACCCGTACAATACTGGTGACGTCCTTTTCATTATATTTTGGCAACTATTAGACTATTGAATTCAGCTTAGGAAGGACCTCTAGCAATAATAAGGCTTCAGAATACCTCAACCAACACTTTTAACTATCACAGATCCTTCCCAAGCTGCATAATATCATCTAAATATAACGATTAAAATATAACACGTCGCTGGTACTCAAAGGGTTAAGATGCCTCGTTGGGCCAGTAAACCTGTTGCAGATTTCCGTTTGCTTACGTTATTATGTTTTTATGTGGTGAATCTACTTCACATTCTGTAAAATCCCAGCGATGGGGTTTATGCGGCTATTGACCTTCATTAGCCCTGACAATTACAACAACAAAATCAACAACAACAACTACGGATAAACATATTTTAAATGTGATGGTTACCGGTATAGCTTGTGGCAAGAGAGATCCTTGGTTAGTTTTGAGATGATGATTGGTGTAATGCTTGTAACTCGTCGCAGAAGAGATTCCACGTGACCTATAATGCTCTAGGCAGCTATGTAATATGGCAATGTATATTAATCTAACTCTATGCCAATCCGCACCAGCATATTGGGTCCCCTACCAATATTGTGTGAAGGAAAAATAAAATCATAAGACAGTGAGTGTAAAAGACAAATAGAGGGCAGAGGGAAAACAAGGCTATTGCACAATAAGAGGTGTAGTGTATGATGAAAAGAGGTTCGAGTAAGAGAGAAACTGAGGAGAAATTGTAAATTGAAGATAATATTACATATTTTGAGTTGTAAAGTTATTATATATCTCACATAGCCTACTTGATAATAATCATAGTAAATGTGAAATTTGTTAAGAAATGTCTATAACAATTATATTATAACATAGTAAGTGTGGATGATGTTAAGAAAATACTATAAAAAGAACGTTTGAGTTGTATGGCTATAAACATTTATCCATCATTTTAATCATAGCAAGTGTGGATGATGTTCAGAACAAAAATTGAAGTTAGAATTATAGGAGAAATCAGATATATACGAACATACTTCAATACAAAAGGCTATCAACCTATCTCTATTTAATCTAATAGAGGAATGTTCATCTTATCTGTGGGGAAATGATAAGACTAATTATTCAGCATCACATTTCCACAGATACAAATATTTGACGTTTGTTGTTACCATGAACCTGAAATATGAGTTTATAATGCCTATATTGATACATAAATAGAGTTATTGTCACTGCTGATTTTTATTTGTAAGTATTGTAGTAGGCTTATACCATAGTGTAAAATAAATATAATGTGGATAAACAGTATTAGCTCACGTGTATTTGTGAGATGTACTGTACTTGGTATTAGGTATATACTCAGTTGTATCGCCAACTCCATTACCAAAGTTTAGAGACAGGGAATGTGTATGTGTGTGTGTGTGTGTGTGTAATAATAATAATAATAATAATAAACGGTTTAGTAAAGAATGGCAGCCTCATGAGCTGAAAATACACATTTTACAATTTAGTGGATGAACATGAGATGTACAGATATGAGGATGGTAAGCTCAGTTTACAAACAAAATAAATAAATACAATAATGATGCATGTGCAGAATACAAATTATCATAAAATAACCATGAGAGTAAGTGATATACAGTACATATACACATTTATTTACTTACTCATATACAGAACATACGTATATACACGTACGTGCGCACATACATACATATACATACATAGGAACATAAGAACATGCAGTAAGTGTGCACATGTCCGTGTGTGTGTGTGTGTGTGTGTGTGTGTGTGTGTGTGTGTGTGTGTGTGTGTGTGTGTGTGTGTGTAATCGTTTGTTTAATTGGCTAACTATTTAAGTACAATTTATAAATAGAGAATGTGTTTACATTCGTATATGTGAGTCTACGAATGTGCGTGTGTATTTGTGTGTGTGTGTGTGTATGTGTGATTATGCATGTGTGCATTTATAGCGAACCTTTCACATTCCCTACCGTTTGGTTGTTCGTTCAACTGAAGGTCTTAGAGCCTCCTTCTCACGCTCATGTACACACACACACATTCACACACACACACAAAGAGAGAGGGAGAGAGAGAGAGAGAGAGAGAGAGAGAGAGAGAGAGAGAGAGAGAGAGAGAGAGCCACGCCCATTAAGTACACATGTAAACTTAATTACACAACTGCATCACCCACTCACGTCTGCTTGTGACTGTCAAGACAAATCGTGTGCACATAATTATGAAGTCATGAACGTACAGGTGCTCACACGTCTGGTTGCTACATGCATAATTATATTACTTTGTGTTTTTGTTTAGCAGGGCAGTACCCAGAGGAGGCTACATGAGCATATGTTAATGAGCTGATGGAACTCATATTTAATTTGCCTGGCTTCCCCCACTGTTTCTATGTGTGCCTCACTTACACAAAGAGTAATTCAGCTAACTCTCACAAATACCTCCTCCTATTAATTTAACTGCACTTAACAAGCACACCACACTTCTCTCCAACACACCTAAAGTACTAATAACATACCTTGATTTCAGCTCTCTATTACTCTTTAAACCTTTTGGGGGGACATTTGTTACAGACAGCTTTGCCTTTTGTCTTCTTCATGCACATAGGAAAACAAAAACAATTACATGGTCTTATACATTTTTGTGAGTGTCTGTAAATGAGATGGAAGGATGAAATTGAGATGTATATGAGTTTAAGTGGTGTGGGGTGGGAGAAGGGGCGCTGGCTGACGGAAGATAGAAGAGGATGGAGGCGATTCATTCTTGTCCACTCCCTCGGTGATCGATTCGCCTGGCAATAGATAGATAGATAGCCAATAAATAGAGTATATTAGTTTTGAGGTTTTAAGACATTCGTTCCGTTAGTTTGGCGACTTTGAGACCTTTCGCCTCACTTTGTTGTCAATATTAAGACCTTTCGTGCCCTTTAGGTGTTAATTTTTTCCTGGCGAGCGAAAGCGAGCCTCTAATTTTAGAAGGAACCGGCCTTAGGCCGGGAAATTTTTCTACCGAAAAAATTACAAATTTATCTTGAAAGGGGGTCTAGGGGATGTTTTTCTAATCTTGATGGAGGTCTAGCGAGGAAACTCAACATTATATTAATACATACATATATAGACCAAAACCCAAGCACTACCCCCTTAGAATACCAAAAATGAGATAGGCCTAGTGCACAAACTGAACAAAGAGTGAATATAATTTTTTTGTTCGTGTGTTTAAGGCTCGATTTTGCGCTTTCCTTTAGAGATAACCATAGTTGATATTATGGAGTTATAGAACGACCTTCGAACGTGACTGTGCACACTTATTGGAATGCACACACACACACACACACCGCAGATATATAAACACACACACACACACACACACACACACACAGATATATAAACACACATGACCACATACAGACACACATTTAACACAACACAACAACGCGTTAGGCCAACCGCAACACACACACACACACACACACACACACACACACACACACACACACACACACACACACACACACACACACACACACACACACACACACACACACACAGTCATACACACACACATATACACGCACTCAAAATACTCTCCTCTCTTTCTATATGTCTTACACACACACACACACACACGCACACTCACTCTCTCACACACACTATTAAAGTTCTGTTGTAATTAGCGTGTGTGGGAGAGACTGACATGTGTTGGGGAGGAGGAGGAGGAGGAGGAGGAGGAGGAGTACAAAGTACAAAGGAGTACAAAGGAAATCAAGCAACAACAGATCTAGTGACCCTTCTAGGTTGCTTGTCCTCCAAAACACTGAGGATCAAGTGTCCAAACAGTGGTTTAGAGTGGGTAAGGGAACATTGGAAAGGGAATTACTGCCCTGGAACTAATGTCCGTGGCAGGATTAGGAAGTTAGTAGAGGACAGATGGGTTAGTAACTGAGGGGGGGATAAAATAAAGTTATTCATTTACAAACGCAGTCAGTCGCGGGTTTGATGAGAGATATTTGTCTAGGCGGAGTTTAAATGAATCAACGGTGATGCAGTCTATAACGTTTCGGGGAAGCCCATTCCACAAGTTGACAACTCGATTGAAGAAGAAATTCTTAGATTCGTGCGAGTTAAAAGATTTACCAATAATTTTGCAACCGTTTCCCCGCGTGTAATTAGATTAGGAGGAGGAGGAGGAGGATATAGATATATCAGTAGTATTACAGGGTGTCACGAGGTCTGACATTCCCCTCTACCCATCACTTTCTCCCTGCCCCTCTTTCGGTATTTATTTATTTATCCATTTATCCAGGTTGTATGTATCTAGCTGTTCATCTATTTATCTGGCTATATATCCGCTGCTTATCTATGTACCTATCTATTCAACTATTTATTAGTCTATCTACCTAGGTTATATTAAAATTTGAAATATACACTATTTGAGAACTGCACACACACACACACACACACACACACACACACACACACACACACACACACACACACACACACACACACACAGACACACACACACAGCCCGTAGCCTAGTAGGTAGAGCTCTCGTCTCACACACGAGGGGTCGGGGGTTCAATCCCAGACCGGGCGGAGACAAATTGGGCTTGTCTCCTTTCATGTGTTAGCCTCAGTTCACCTAGCTGTAAATAGGTACCTGGAATAAGTGGACGACGTTGTGACGTCCCATCTGGGGGTTGGCAAAAATGGTACAAGGCGAGATGGGTATCATATGGTTCACCTAAGCTGATGGCTACCTAAGCCTTCGGGCGAGACGGTACCGTCTATAGTGAGAATGGTACCAAACAGATCCACCCTAAGCCTTCGTTTCCAATGTCGCCAATTGGCTAAACTACAGACTACACACACATCCACAGCCATTCCAACAGTACATAAAACAATTAACATGCATTTCACGCAATACATTCCCAGTTAAGGAGGCGCGATAATAATGAGCTTAGCTCGCATTGCGTGGATTCCCCTTGACGAACAAGTAACTGAGTAACACACACACACATACACACACACACACACACACACACACACACACACACAGACGAAGTGAAAGAACGAGAGCGAAGGTGAATTGCGATTTGGAAACTTATTAATTGAGAGCTAACATACAGTATTTGAAGAAGAGGTCGATTGGAGACACCGCAAGGAAGGTCAAGTTTATGGAGGCCTGTTCAATTTGTTCTTAACCCCTCATTCTTTCTCTCTTTCTTCTTCCCCTCTTCATTTCTTCATCTTCCGTCTATCTCCCTCTCCCCATTCCTCTCCATTTGTGCTACCTACCTCCCCCCCCCCTTCTGCTGCTCCTCTCTTCCCTCTCTAGTATCTCCTCTTTCTCCTTCTTCCTCTTTCTTTCCCTGTCGTCTGTCTTTTTCCCTCTCTCCCTATCTCCTCCCTTCCCTTCAGCCCTGTCTCCCCAGCCTCTCTCTTCTCTCTCCTCTTTATCATTCTTCCTCATTCTTTCCCTGTCTTCTGTCTTCTTCCCTCTCTCTCTCTCTCTATTCCCCTTCCTTCCCTCCGGCCTCTCTCCTTCCTCTCCTCTTTCTTCTTCTTTCTCCTTCTTCCTCATTCTTTCCCCGTCTTCTGTCTTCTTCCCTCTCTCTATCCCCTCCCTTCCCTCCGGCCTCTCTCCTTCCTCTCCTCTTTCTCCTTCCCCTTTCTTCCTTTCCCCTCCCTCTTCCCTCCCTTCTCCCCTCACTATTATCTCCTTTCCCATGCCCCACCTATCCTTCCTTCCCTCCATTTCTCTCCCTTCCCTCCTCCCCTCCTCCCCTCCCTTTCTCTCCCTTCCCTCTTTCTCTCCCTTCCCCCCCTCCCTCCCTCATACCCCATCTATTTCTCCACCTCCCTCCCCCTCCTGCCCAGCTAATAACGTAGGGTCGAGGGTCGGGGTAAATACAGTACACTAGACTCAAGTGTGGGCTATAAATTGGTAGGTAAAAATATGAATGCACGTAATAATATAAATATGAGTATGAATGAACACAATATTGTAAATAACAGTATAGATTCACATAATGATATAGATAAGAATGAGGGAATAAATACAGTAGATGAGATGTTTTCTAGATAAGAATAACAGTATGAATGAGCATAATATCAATATAGATAAGAATGGGGTATTTAATACAGCACATGATATTTTTTAGATAAGAGTAGCAGTATGAATGAACATAATGATATAGATACGTATGAGGAAATTAATGCAGTAGATTATATATTTTATAGTTATGAGTAAGAGTATGAACGAACGTAATAATATAGACAAGAATGGTGGAATTAATGCATCAGATAAGATATTTTATAGTTATGAATAAGAGTATGAACGAACGTAATAATATAGATAAGAATGGTGGAATTAATGCATCAGATGAGATATGTTCTAGATATAATTGCAATAAAATACCTTAGAAGCAATTAGAGAGTGACAGATAACACAACCACTGGGGGAGGGGTTAAGGGCAGATGGGCGTTTTTTGGCTTATTTGTTTACCTTTCATATTTTTATAGTTTCCTCCTTAGACCTCCATTAAGCTATCGATCGCCAGGAAAAAATGTACACCTAATAATTCCACGAAAAGTCTTAATATTGACAAAGAAATTGGGCGAAAGGTCTTAAGATCACCAAACTAATGGGCCTAACGTCTTAGAATCTGAAAACGACTGAGGCTAAACATGAAGAAGAAGAGGGTGCATGAAAACCAACCATTTCCCCATATATGCGAGATCGTTGGGCCGACTCTCTCTCTCTCTCTCTCTCTCTCTCTCTCTCTCTCTCTCTCTCTCTCTCTCTCTCTCTCTCTCTCTCTCTCTCTCGCTCTCTCATCTCCTCTCTCTCTCTCTCTCTCTCTCTCTCTCTCTCTCTCTCTCTCTCTCTCTCTCTCTCTCTCTCTCTCTCTCTCTCTCTCTCTCTCTCTCTCTCTCTCTCTCTCTCTCTCTCTCTCTGTTTACTAAACAATAACCTAGATCCAAAGTCTTTATAACCCTTTATGTACCGGCGACGTTTTTTTTGTTTATTCTAGCTATGTTTAGACGATTTTGTGCAGTTTAAGAAGGATCTGTGGTATGAAAAGGGTTAAGTGAGGTAGTTCGGAGCCATTGCTAGAGGCACTTTTTAAACTGAATAAAATCGTCCAATGGTAGCCAGAATAAAGTCAAAAGTATGTCATCGGTAGAGAAGAGGTTAACCCGTTCAGTACCAGTTCCGCCTCTTTCATTATATACATGGCTAATAATGGACGGTTTTATTCAGTTTAGGAAGGATCTCTAGCAATCTTAAGGCTTCGAACTATCTCAATCAACCCTTGTAACTAACCACAGATCCTTCCTAAGCTGCATAATATCGTCTAAATATAGTTAGCGTACACACACGTCGCTGGTACTCAAAGGGTTAACCCCTTCTATACCGTTGACGATATTTCCATTATATTCTGGTAAATATTTGACGATTTAATTCAGATAAGGGAGGACGTCTATCAATTACGAAGCTACAGACTATCTCAATGAAACCTTTTAGCTACAAATGCATCTTTTCTAAGCTTCATAAAAATCGTCTAAATATAGCTAGATTATTATTAAAAAGACGTCGCCGGTACAGAAGGGATTAATGAGTGGAATTCACAGCAAAGAGAGAGAGAGTGAGTGAGAGAGAGCAAGAGAGAGCCTACCTCATGCGAATTAAGAAATATGAGAGTAAAAAGGGATGAATTTATTCAAATTAAGCTTAAATGAAGACAGAGAGAGAGAGAGAGGGAGCGAGCTAGCGCCATGACTATACTGCTCTGATGGGAACCTTCGCAGTGGTTAGGTTTCCATTCTTACCACCTACTCTCTCTCTCTCTCTCTTCCTTCCTTCCTTCCTTCCTTCCTTCCTTCTACTCCCCTTCCTTACTTCCATTTTAGTTCCTCCTACCTTCATTCTGCCCTTTATCCTCCTTCCTTCCTTCATTCATTCATGCAAGTGTACTAAATACAATGTTCCTGTTGCTAGAGTTTAGCTATCAGAGGGCTGTCTGAATTTACTAATCAGTGTAACACTGTATTGTATCCAATTAGATTAAACAAACCTTTCCATTTCAATTTCTTTCTTTCCCCTTCCCCCACTTCCTTCTTCCTTCTAGGTTTTAAATGTATTGTAAGTAGAGTAATTCAAGAGGAGATTTAGTAGTATTTTGGACAATATGCAATGAGTGTAGTACAATTCAAAATTTATCTACCTGGAGTATATATATCCCCGAAATTAATTGCAAAGTTTTTGAGATACTAACTATTGCTTGCAAATCCTTCCTTCCTTCCCTCTATCCCTTCTTCCTTGATTCCTGTTCTCCCATATTCCTTCCTTCCCCCTCTCCATTTTATCTTCTTCCTCCCTTCATGTTCTCCCTTATTCCTTCCTTCCCCCTCTCCCTTTTCCCTTCTTCCTTCCGTCCTACCTTCATTCTTCCGTGGTATCCTTCCTTCCATCCGTCCCATTCTCTCGTGTTGTCTAAACTTGAGTTGCGTACCCGGTGATTAAGGTTTTGCAGGTGAATTTCAATGATAATACGTTCAATTGTCTGTAGCTAATGGTTCTCCTTTCTCTCTATTATTCTCCTTTATTGATTTACCTCCCTCCTTTGCTTCTCTACTCCATTTCCTTATCTACCTCCTTTCGTGTGTCCTACCTTCCTTCACACCCTTCTCAATATGGTCTTCCTTATCTCCTCCCTTTCTTGGCTTTCCTCTCCACTTCCTATCTACCTTATTTCCATTTGTATTCTTCCATTTATTTTCATGTCTATTTCATATCTCCTTTCTTGTTTCTCTACCCCTATTATTATTCCTTTATTCTTCTTATTCTCTTTATTCTCGTCTCTTCTTATCTCGTCTGTTGTTTCTCTATTCTTCTTCTTCTTCCTTTTTTTCTTGTCGTTCTTCCTATCTCCTCCCTTGTTTCTTTACCCCTATTATTGTTCCTCTATTCTTCTTCTTCCCTTTATACTCGACTTTTTTCCTTATCTCCTCACTTGCTTCTCTTTTGTATTTGTTTCCTCCATTTTCTTCTTCCATTCATCCTCGTCTTTCCTCCATATCTCCTCTCTTGCTTTTCTATCTGCTATTTTTGTCTTTCCTTTCTTCACAGTGGCTAGGTTTCACTCCCACCACCCTCTCTCAATACTTCCTTCCATCACTCCTTCTCTCCTTCCTTTCTTCCTCTTCTTCTTTTGCCACCTTCTCTCCCTGCTTCTCTTTTCCTTATGTCCTTAATTGTCTTCTCCTTCGCTTGTGTAACTCTTTTATTGTCTCTCTCCTTCTTTCCTTCCTTTCTTCTTCTTAATTTACCTCCTTCCTTGCTTCTCTCTTGTCATCTCTACCTCCTCTCCTTTTCTGCCTCCTTTCGTTTTCCCTACCTTCTTTTACATTGTCTTCTCGCGTTCTTGTTTTAGCTTTCTTCTCCACGCCCTTTCTTTTCTACCTCCTTCCTTCGTTCCTTCCATTCTTAATACCTCCCTCCTTCCTTCTCTTTCTTTCCTTTCTTTCTTTCTTCCTTTCTCTTTCTAATTTTCTCACTTAACCCTATTTCCTCCCGTCTCTCTGTTTCCTCCATCTCTCCATTCCCTTCCTTTCGTATATTCTCTCTCTCTCTCCTTTCTCCTATCTTCTTTCACACAGTTATCCTATTCTCCCTCTGTCTTCCCTCACCCCCTCCATTTGACACATTCAAAAGGAGTCTAGACTAACATTTCGAGGAGGTTGGAGTATTATAGGTAAACAACAAATATATACAGTATATATATACTGTACATATTTATAACAAAAAAAAAATAGGTTAAGCATCAGTACTGTACAATATTTTTCAACTTCCTTCTTTACTTTGAATTTCCCAGTAGACATTTTCTCCTTCTGCTGAGGGCCTTGTTTCCCCAACTAAATTTCATGCCGACCCAAGGTCGGAGGGAATGGTGGGTGGGGAGAGAGCCTTCTGCTTTGCTATCCTTACCTTCCACTTTGTAACAAATTCTATGTTAGCATTAAGTCCAGACTGCCTAGTAGGGACCGCAAGGTCTGTGCAGTCTGTGTATCTCTATGCAAATCTTCCTATCATCTTTTTATTTCTCTACCATTCTTTTATCATATCCTCCCTTCCTTCCTCTATTCCCCTCCCTCTTAACCCTTCCCTCCACTCTCCTCCCCCCCATTTCATTCTCCCCCCTCCCCCCTCTTGACACTCATTTCCTCCTGCTCCTTCGCCTCAGTATTCATTCACACACAAAACAAACAAAAAAGAGGGGGGGGGGGGGTCCAGAATGTTTACCGAGTCGAGGTGATGACATTGTTGGTGGTGGTGATGGTGGTGGTGATGATGGCGGTGGAGGTGATGAGGTTAATGGTGATGGTGGTGGTGATGAGGCTATAGTAAGTAGTAAGGAGGAGGATGTGACAGCCATTTTCCTTCGCTTTTCTGTCTCCTTTAACTCTCTTTATTGTCATGTACTTACTCTTTACTTCTTCTCCTCCTCTTCTTTCTCCTCTTCCTCCTCCTCTTTTTCCTTCTTATCTTCTTTCTCCTCTTCTTCCTCCTTATTTCCCTTCTCTTCCTCTTCTTCTTCTTCCTCCTCTTCGTCGTACTCCTTCTTCCTTATTTCCCTTCTCCCTCTTCTTCTTCCTCCTCCTCTTCGTCGTACTCTTCCTTCTTCCTCCTTATTTCCCTTCTCTTCTTCCTCTTCTTCTTCTTCCTCCTTCTTTTTCCTCCTCCTTCTCCTCTTCGTCCTACTCCTTCTTCTCGCTCCTCTTCTTCTTTCTCCTTTTGTTTTCTTCCTCTTCATCCTACACCTCATATTCTTCCTCCTCTTCTTTTTACCCCTCCTCTTCTTCTTTTTCCTCCTCTTCTTCTTCCTCTTTCCTTCTCGTGTTCCATTTACTAAAATATTATCACTAGAATATTTCCCCAGTCGAGGTGATGACATTGGTGGGGATAATGGTGATGAAGGTAATGGTGATGATGATGATGATGTTAATGGTGATGATGATGATGATGTTAATGGTTATAAATATGAATAAGGGTAATGGTGATGATGGAAGGAGAGTATAATATGGTAGCGGATAAAGTTAGGAGAATGAACGGAAATGAGATGAGAAGATTGGTGGGGGATGATGGTGATTAGGGTGATGGTGATGGTTATGGATAAGGGTAATGGTGATGATGGAAGGAGAATGTAATAATAATAACGGATAAAGTTAGGAGAATGAAGAGAATGAAATGAGAAGAAATCAGTTTATGAGAGACAGCCCACTTATTAATTTCCCCATCACTAACCATTCTCCAAGCTACTTACTACCTCCGCCACCGAAATTGGACGGAGGTTATTTTTTCGCCTCCATTTGTTTGTCTGTCTGCAAGCAAGATATCTCACAAAGTTATTACCCGATTTTCACGACATTTGGTAGGTAGATAGTATAATTATGCACCAAGTAGTGATTCAATTTAATAGGTAATCCGGAGATTTTTACGAAATTTGATACGTAAATAGGATATGCGCCAAGGAAGTGATTCAATTTAGGAGGCGATCCGGAAAATGTCCTGGAACCTGCAGATCTAGAAGAGTATTTAGGCCTATGAATTAACCACTTCTGTACCGGCGAAGTTCCTTTAATTTTACTCTAACTATATTTGACGATGTTGTGCAATTCAAGAAGGATCTGAGGTAGTAGAAATGGTTAAGTGAGATAGTTCGAAGCCTGTTAATTGCTGGAGGCCCTAAACTGAATAAAATCGTCTATCAGAAGCCAGGGTAAAGTTTAAAGGACGTCACCGGTACGGTACTGTAAGGGTTTATAGTAAATAACTAGCCAACGCAGACGGAGGTATGCGCTCTACAGACTGCCCCTCTATTTACTATTATGTGGACGGTGGTGGTGATGTTAATGATGTATGTTGGTGGACATACTTGTGGAAATGGTGATATTGAGGAAGTGGATATAACTATTGATGGTGGCTTAAATGGTGGTAATGATGATGGTGATGATAATATTGTTGATAGTGATTGTGGTTGTAGTGGTAGTGGTGATAATGATAATAGTGTTGTTGATAGTGATGGTAGTGGTGATGATAATTATGTTGATAGTGGTTGTGGTGGTGGTGGTAGTTGTGATGATAATAATAGTGTTGTTGATAGTGATGGTGATTGTGGTTGTAGTGGTAGTTGTGATGATAATGATGATAGTGTTGTTGATAGTGATTGTGGTAGTGGTGATGATATTGATAATAGTGTTGATAGTGATGGTGATTGTGATGGTGGTAGTAGTGATGACAATGATAATAGTGTTTGTGATTGTTGTGGTAGTGGTGATAATGATGATAATATTGTTGAGTGATACTATTAGTGATGACGATTGTGGGGTTAGTGGTAGTTATGAAAATAGTGTCGTTGAAGTTGATTGTGATCGTGGTAATTTTGTTAATAGTGGTGGTGGTGGTGTTAATAGTGGTGGTGGTGGTGTTAATAGTGGTGGTGGTGGTGTTGATAGTGGTGGTGGTTTGACGGTGGTGGTGGTATTATTTATAGTGGTGGTGATGGTGATGCTAGTGGTGGTGATAATGACAATGTTTGGTTATAAGGTATGGTGGTGTGGATGAGGCTTCTGTAGTGTCCTTACTCCCTCTACTGGTTGGGTTACATATATAGTGTCAAGTTACATATACACCACACCTACACACACGCGCACATAATAGAGTTACGCTACACACACAATATACAGTATATAGTTAGGCTGCACACACACACATACACACACACACTCTCTTTATGCACCTGCACAGCAGATATGCAAGCACATAAATGCATCCAAAATATATTATAATGATGTTCAATAACCGATAAAATACTTGATATAAATGGGGCCTCCGTACCCAAGGCCATTTGAGAGAGAGAGAGAGGGGGGGGGGGGGGTATATGCACCGGTAACTATAAACGCGCACGCACATGTACACAGTTCGGCTTAGCGTGTGAATGCGCGTTTGGGATATATTTTTGTATAGCTAGTTATATATATACAGTATATATATATATATATATATATATATATATATATATATATATATATATATATATATATAGAGAGAGAGAGAGAGAGAGATAATTTCACACTTTCTCCCACATTCACTCTCTCCCATACTCACTAACTCAAACTCACTCTCTCTCTAATAAACTATTTATACCAAGAACCAAGATTGACATGGAATCAAGAACCTAAAACCCCTTCTGTACCGGGGACGTTTTTCACATTTTATTTTAGCTATATTTAGACGATTTTATGTACCGGTAGTTGAAAAATGATCTGTGTTAGTAAAAAGGGATACGTAAGATATTATAAAGCCTGCATATTGCTAGAGGCCTTTTTTAAACTGTTAAACCGAATATAATCATATAATGATGGCCAGAATAACGTTAAAAGCATGGCACCGGCACAGAGAAGATTAAAGGTAAGGAGACCAGAAGGCTTAGTATGGAGTACGATCCCAGCAATTATCAAAGAAGCCCACACAATCAACTCCGTTAAAGTTAAACTGCACAGGCACATTTCAGAAAACCATAATTATATAGTTATGGTTTATATTGTAACTTGTATATTTTATGTTAGTATAAAATGGTTTTTTGCGCGATGAAAAATATCGCTCTAATCTAAGATATTACATTTTTTTTTTTTTTTTATTTACTTGACTCATCTCTATGTAAAGTTTGATGTGAAAATCTTCTTCCTAGATTATTTATTGAAGCGATGTATGAACAATTTCTCTCTCTCTCTCTCTCTCTCTCTCTCTCTCTCTCTCTCTATATATATATATATATATATATATATATATATATATATATATATACAGTATATATATATATTTTTTTTTATTTTTTTATTTTTTTTTTCTCAGCATGTTTTCGTTCAACACAGACGTACCTACATTTATATGATGTATGTCAACATAAGCTTCCCTTTTTCAAGTGAGAGAGAGAGAGAGAGAGAGAGAGTGAGAGAGAGAGAGAGAGAGAGAGAGAGAGAGAGGGGAGGGGATTAAAGAGGAACAGAGACGAGAAAGGAGGAGAGAACTGGAAATAAAAGAGAAATGCAAGTAAGAAGAGAAATTGGAGGAGCAGCAAGAAGAAGAAGAAGAAGAAGAAGAAGAAGAAGAAGGTTGATATGGAGGAAGAGGACAATTTGGAAGAGGAACACGTCAATAATTAAGGAGAAGAAGAATAAGAAGAAAAGGAAGAAGAATAATGACATCAAAAACAAAAGCAACCACAACAAGATGGAGAATGAGGAGAACATAATTATGAACACGGAAACTTGAGAAAAGGAGGAAGCTAGCGAGACAATGGAAAAGGAGGAAGCTAGCGAGACAATGGAAAAGTTATATTTGTAAGGAAAATGTTGACGAATGGTTAAGATTTACAAGCGATATACTGGTAAATACAACTCAGACAATATACAGTATACTTTATATTGTTATTGAAGCGTGAAATAACCCCTTCTGTACCGGCGACGTCCTTCTCACTATGTGTTGGCTACTATTAGAAGAATTTATTCAGCTTAAAAAGTGCATCTACCAATTAAACAGCTACTGACTATCTCAACTAATCCTCTAAGCTACCATATATTCTTCCTAAGCTACATAAAATCGTCTAAATGCAGCTGAAATATAATACAAAATACATCATCGGTACAGAAGGGATTAAACAAGCATGTGTGAGGTAAGCAGAACAAAGCGGAACTAATTGACCACTTGCGAGTTTCGTTCTATAAGGAAGTTGGAGCTGTATATATTGATATTCAGCAGAATTACCTGTTAAAAAGTGGTTGTGGTACATTTATGAATACATACAGCCCAATTCAACGTACTATTTAGGCATTAGAAACCTACATAATGATTGCATTTATATTTACCATCGATGTCTACAGCTCCAACTTCCTTATAGCATGAAACTCTTAAGTGGTCAATTGATATAAGATGGATTTTACAGAAGTTTTACCAATTATTATTTTAGAAGAAGGTAAAATTGAAATGCGTAACGAGAGAGAGAGAGAGAGAGAGAGAGAGAGAGAGAGAGAGAGAGAGAGAGAGAGAGAGGGGGGGGGAGATAGAGATATGAAGATATATAGGGAATTAAAAGTATATGGATAGGATTAACGAAATAAAAGATGTGTGAGATAGACGGTATATATGTGTGTGTTATTGGCGGTATATATATATATACAGTATATATATATATATATATATATATATATATATATATATATATATATATATATATATATATATATATATAGTATATTATATGTTTGTGGAGAAAGAGAGAGTTTTATGGGAATGTGAAAGAGGTATCGTCACGGTTGGAGAGAGAGAGAGAGAGTATGTGTGTGTATTGTGAAAGAGATATTGTGATGGCTGAATCTAATCACGCGATACTTTTGTTTGTATTCCTAAAGGCTATTTGTTCTGTATATATTTATGTATTGTATATATTTTATAGTTTCCTCGCTAGACCTCCATCATGCTTTAAAAAACAACCCCTGTACCCCTCCTTCAAGATACATTTGTTAATTTTTCGGTAGAAAAATGTCCCGGCGGAAGGACGATTCCTCCTAGAATTCCAATCTAGCTATCGCTCGCCAGGGCAAAATCGACACCTTAATGGCACGAAAGGTCTTTATATTGACAAAAAATTGGGTCGAAATTTCTTAAAATCGCCAAACTAATGGAACAAACGTCTTAAAATGTCAAAGCTTTTGGGACTAAACATGAATGAGAAAAAGCAACTACCTCCCCTTTAAACAATTCTTTCCCTTTGCAGTACAGTGAAAGGCCGACATAACTTAAAACACAATAAATAAAATAAAACCCATTTCACCATTATATAAAGAATAGCTATAGTCCGTGTACTCTCTGTAAACAACACTCATTATATAAAGAATAGCTATAGTCCGTGTACTCTCTGTAAACAACACTCATTCTCACAACCTTCGTTTAGTATCAGACGTTGCGAAGGGAAAGCATGGTTTAGAAATACCAATGACTGTATGTTTCTTATTATTCCGCTGTAAGTAATAAGATGTATATATAATTACATTTAAATATCGTGTGTATAAGTCGATAAGTAAACACCACTGAAGCGTTGCTGCTTGAGTCTCGTTTGGGGCAGACGACCAACAAAAATAATTAATCAATCAATCAATAAATAAATAAAAGTAATACACAAATACTTTACAGTACGGTATATACAGTACAGTATATTAAGTATACAATCATATATATATATATATAATATATATATATATATATATATATTATATATATATATATATATATATATATATATATATATATATATATATATATATATTAAAACTAATAATAATGATAATACCTACATCTACCCAGTTGTTTACACGGTCGACCACAGCATCCGGCAGGACAACTTACCTGTTTGTTCCCAAAGGGGGTACATAGACATTGTACAACAATGAAATACCAGATTATAACTCTTTAATGGAGATGTATACCAACAAAAGGTATTCTCGGGTATCACAATATTTTATTATATTCTTTGACTTTGCAAACATGAATGTAAAAAGTAAAGGAAAGTAGAAATGAAAGAAGTTATATACCAATTTACATAATGTAAGTAGGTATATGCTCCATGTGGCATTTCAATCATATATAAATGTAATTAAACAAATAGTGAGCATATCGGTACAGAGCAAACAATGTGAGAAAGGGGTAAAGTGAAAATAATAGTGGATATGATAGACCCCTGGTAAAGCGAGGAGATGACATAAACGATGAATATGAAAAATAGTTCACGTGTAAAAGTGTGAAAGGTCAGCCAGGCATATATTCTCACTTCCTCCCTTACTTCTTCCTTTGACTCATCCACCTCTTTATTCTCCATCGCTTGTTCCTTATTCTCTCCTCTTCATGTTTCTCCTTCTTCGTATATGTTTGGCATCTTCCATTCTTCTTTTTGTCATTTCCCATTCCTTCCTCTCAATTTCTTCTTCTTCCCCTCTCCCTTCATACATTATCTCCTTCATGTTCCTCCTTCTTCGTATATGTTTGGCATCTTCCATTCTTCTTTGTCATGTCCCATTCCTTCCTCTCCATTTCTTCTTCTTCTTCCCCTCTCCCTTCATACATTTTCTCCTCTCCATGTTTCTCTTTATATTCCTCCTTCTTCGTGTATTTATATTTTCAACATCTTCCATTCTTTTGCATATCCCTTTCCTGCCTCCCCATTTCTTCTTCCTCCCCTCTGCCTTCTTTTATTCTCTCCTCTCCATATTCCTCCTTCTTCGTTTTCTTTCTTTATTGACCTCTTCCATTCTTCTTTTTCATATCCCTTTCTTTCTCCCCATTTTTGCTTCCCATCTCCCTTCTTACATTCTCTCCTCCCCATGTTTCTCTTCATATTCCTCCTTCTTCGTTTTCTTTCTTTATTGACCTCTTATATTCTTCTTTTCATATCTCTTGACTTTCTCACCTTCTCTTTTTTTCCCTCTCCCTTCATACAGTCTCTCCTCCCCATGCATGTTCCTCTTCATGTTCTTCCTCCTTCGTTTATTTCTGACATTTCCCATTCTTCTTTTTTTCATATCCCTCTCCTTCCTTTCCATTTCTTCTTCTTCCCCTCTCCCTTTATACATTCTCTCCTCCTCATGTTCCTCGTCATATTCTTCCTTCTCCGTATTTTTATCTTTTTCGACATCTTCCATTCTTCTCTTTCATATCCCTTTCCTTTCCCTCCATTTCTTCTTCCTGGTCTTCCTCCTGCTCCTTCTCCAGTATAGAGACAGTGGAAGTAATGCATTGTCTGTTTATTATGGTAAGTCTAGAAATGGTGACCCCTAGCCTTTTGTAGCTCAGGGAGGGTTGGAGAAAACGGGCTGTATTTGTCCACACCTGTATGCTGTTTGACTCTTCCCGAATTTGAGGTTAAGCAGGAAGGAGTTGTCTGGTTCCCTTGCATGACAAAGACTAATGATCGCAAAACCCTTATGCAATGGTATGTTGGATCAAGCCCCGACCCTCTCCCTCCTACTACAGTTCCCTTCTTCACCCCCTACCGTACTACACCCTGACCCCCTCCTTCTTCTCCACAGTCGAGCTTTCATATTTCTGGGTTGTCTCTTCCTGTGTGTATGTTAATCTATCTATCTATTTATATAGCTCAGGCCCAATCCCCATTTTGGGGGTAGCCGACTCAAGACAGAGCAAGAACAGGGAAAACACAAAAGCAACATAAAACAACAAATAAACACAGATAAAAAGCACAAACTCACACACATCCAGGTCACCCAGGAGAAGACCCAGAGACCAGAGTCACCAAGGTCGCTCCAGCACTCCCCCGGCCTCCGACCACCCGGAGAGGTTCCGATCTCGGCAGGCAGACATGCAGCGGAGCCAAAGCCACAAGCCCTCCCACCACACTTCCAGGCGCACCCTTCATATTAATCGTCTCCCCGGGCCAGGCGCCTGATGGACTATTATCTAGTCCAACTTGCGCCCGACCCCTTACTCCAAATGACCACGTGTTCACTCAACTATTCACAAGCATTATGTTACAAGTATGTTAATAGTTATGCAATAATTATACATATTGGTATGTCTCATATCTATTATTTTACAGCCTCTTTAGGCATTCTCTCCACTTGCCATCTTCTTTAACCAAGCTACCCACAGACCAACCAAGGCTGACTATCCTATCTATTCATCAAACCTTCTCTCTCTCTCTCTCTCTCTATCTCTAACTATATATATATATATATATATATATATATATATATATATATATATATATATATATATATATATACATACATACATACAGAGCGGCCGCGAAACATTTCCCCATAGGGAATTCCTGTGTATTTGCAAGAGAGAACTGAAGAATCTATTTTTATTTATTTCACTCCAACACCAAACACCTACCAAAGAAATTAATGAAAGAAGGCATGTGATCCACTGGGATTCGAACCTGATTTACCACATACAGATGCAGATCAAATATATAGGAATACCCTATGGGCAATATTATGCAAATATACAGGAATTCCCTATGGGAAAATGTTTCGCGACCGCTCTGTATATATATATTAGCAGGGGTACCCGGCGTGGCCCGGGTTTAAATTCTACCATAATCACCATCACTACTACCACCACTACTACTACCATAATCACCATCATCAATCACTACTACCACAATCATCACAATACTACTACCGGTACTACCATAATCACTGGCCTCGACCTCCCAGTGCCTCATTAAACGGCGACCTCGATTTCGGCCGCTAAATGACCTCCGATTTTGGATCTGACCTCATCCGTACCCCCATTTTGGGGGGCTGCTAACAAATTTCGTTCCATACACCTTTTCGATCGGAGGCCTCCTTCTGCCCCAAACGGCCATTTTTTTCAAATGTTTTCATTTTTTTTTTCAATTTCGGCCTCGAAACGAGCTCCGATCGTGGCCTCGCCCCCTCTATGACCTGACCCAGGTCAATTGACACCCACATGCAAAGTTTCAGCTCCCCAGGTCCAAAACTGCGGCCGCCTATTAAGAACAGACACACACAGACAATCGAAAATATTATATAGATATACCGGTATATATATATATATATATATATATATATATATATATATATACAGTATATATATATATATATATATATATATATATATATATATAGATAGATAGATAGATAGATAGATAGATAGATAGATATATCTTTTAGCCAATATTCCACTTCCTATCTTCTTTTACTAACCTACCCACAGACCGACCAAGGCTACCTATGGTATCTTTATCCAAGCATCAAGGATCTTCGCTCCTCGGTCATGGTATTATTGGAAAAAATCGGTTGGCAGTGACCTTTAAACGTTCCGCTCACCTTTACGGGAGAGGTGAACACTATCGAGATGAGTCGTGTGATATATTTCTTTTCATTTGATGTTTTATTATTTTTAATGTATAAAGGCAATGGATTAACTGTGTAATTAAAAGCTTATTATTATTATGTTGTATATATTTTTGCCTGTGTTTTAAATATTCTCTTGCAAGTGATAAATGCACACACATACACACACACATAATATATAAATATATATATATATATGTATATGTGTGTGTGTGTGTGTGTGTGTGTATGTGTTAGCGAGAGAGAGAGAGAGAGAGAGTAACATGTACAAGAATGAATAGTTAAATAATATTCATAAAAATGAACTTGGTGTCTACAAGATGAACTGCTTAAGCTATATTAAATCCTATGAAAGTAGCCTGAGTCAGATTATATGAAGCCAAAGTCGGATTGTGGATTGAGAGTGTTGGAAGGTAATGACTGATGGACTAGAAATTCATTGAGGCTGAGGTGAATGATGTGTGCAATGAGAGGTTGAGTGGCAGGTGGGTCAATATATATACAGGCTGTGGGAAAAGCAGGTGAGTAAGCAGGTAGGCAGGTAAGCAGACTGGTAGGGTGGTTGGTAGGTAGGTAGGTAGGTAGGTAGGTAGGTAGGTAGGTAGGTAGGTAGGTAAACAGACATGAAGGTAGGTAGGTAGGTAGGTAAACAGACATGAAGGCAGGTAGTATTGCAGGTTGGTAGGTAAACAGGTTGGTTGGTTGGTAAGTAGGTAGGTAGTTAGGTAGTTAGACAGACATGAAGGCAGGTAGTATTGCAGGTTGGTAGGTAAACAGGCTGGCAGGTTGGCAGGCTGACAGTTGGGAATCAGGCAGCGAAGTATAGGCTACCGACAGATAGATATGTAGTCAGACAAATACACAGGTATTTAGGATGACAGACAGACAGGCTGGTACACATGTAGACCGACACACAGACAGCCTGATTGATAGACAGGTATGCGAACAGACAGCTAGGTAGACAGACATATAGGCAACAGACAGACAGACAAGCATACAGAAGATAGAGATGTGTGTGAAGTGAGAGGGAGGAAGGAGAGAAATATTGTGAATTACGAGGGTGGGGAGAAGACGCATAAGACAGAGAGCGTTGGGAGAGGTTAGGAGGAAGAAGAGAGGGGGAGATAATGTATTAAGTGGGAAGGAAGGAGTTAAGAGGAGGGAGGAAGAGGAGAAGAAGGAGCAGGATGGGAAGGTGAACAATAACAAAAAATAAGAGAACGGTGGAGAAGTTAACCCCTTCAGCATGGTGACGTAATTTTCAACATATTTTGGTTACCATTACACGATTTTCTTTTGTTTATAATCTACCTCTAGCACTCAAAGGGGGTAAATACAATCTCAATAAACCCTCTGAGTAACGTTGGTCCTTCTTAAACTGCATGGAAGGTGAAAATGGGGTCATTGTGCTGAAGGAGTTAGGAGGACGAAGAGTGATGAAAGAACGTGTGTGTATGGGAGGGAGAGAGAGAGAAGTAGGGTTTAGGAGGAGGAGGGAAGAGAGTCAGGAAGGAGGAGTAGAGGTGGGAAGAAGAACAGTTATATAAAGAGGGCGTTGAGAGGGACTAGGAGAATGGCGGGTGAAGGATGAAATGGTGTTTGTGGGAATGAGGCGGATAGAGGAAGGGTTTATGAGGACCGAGAGGAGGAGGAGGATTGGGGGTGGGGTGGAGGAAGGGAAAAAAGAAGATAAGGACGGTGCTGCGAGGGGCTAGGAGGGAGAAGAATTATGAAGGAAAGTGTGCATGTGGGAATGAGGGAGCTAGAAGATGGGTTTAGGATGAGGAGAAGTGGGTAGTCAGAAAAGAGGAGGAGGATAAGAGGGGGTGGTAACAGGAATAAAGAAAGTAGGGCGTGTTGAGTGGTTAAACACAAGAATAAGAGGGAGGGGATTAGACACCTGGAGAAAAAAAAAATAGATAAAAGAAAAGCAGAACAATCTATAATAAGTATAACCATTAGGACACGAAAAAATGAGCAAATAGTCAAGAGAATGATGAGGAACAGGGTCAAGTAAATAGGAGAATAAGGAGAGTTAAAAAGGAGGTGGAGGAAGAAGAGGAGAGTCAAGAAGAAGACAAATAATCTAGGAATCAAAAGGGAGAAGGTAGAGGTGAGTGAAGTGACCGGAAGCAGAGGTAAAGAGGCTGCAAGCTGGACGGTATATGGAAGACAAAAGGAGTATAGAACAAGAAGAAGATGGAGAAGAAGGATAAGACTGGAGAGGAAGAATAATAATAATATAGAGAAGAATGAGAATAATATAGAGAAGAAGAAGAAGAAAAATAATAAGAAGAAGAAGAATATGGAGAAGAAGAAGAATACAAATAATATGGAGAAGCAGAAGAAGAAGATGTAGGATGGTAAAGAATGAAAAATAAAAGCGAGACGGAAAAGGAGATGGAGAAATAAAAGAAGAAAAGGAGGATGACGATTAAAATGAGAATAAAAGCCAAGAAGAAGACGAAAAGGAATAAGAAAGAGGAGTAGAAAGGAGGAAGAAAAAGAGGAGTCGTCAATAATAAGAATAAGCGGCTAGGAGGAGGAGGAGAAGAAAGAGGAGGAGGAGGAAGCGAAGGTGGGTGGAGTGACCGGAAGTAGGCAGCACCAAGAGGCTTCCAGATGGACTGGTACATACGCTCAGAAAAGTTCGTGGGCCCTCTTAGGTGTTTTCCCTCTCGTCTTCTTTAATGCTTTTTATCCCCTTTTTCCTTCTTGTTTTTTTTTTCTTATTTTTCCCTAATGTGTCCTTCTTTTTCTTGCTTGTTTGTTTTTGTTGTCTTCTTCTTCTTATTCTTCTTCTTCTTCGTATGCTATTATATATGCGAATATGTAAATCCGGATATATTTATGCTTTTAATTGAACTTATATTTGAAGATTAACATGGGAAAACAGTGTCTGGCACAAGGAGATTACATGAGGGGAGGGATAGTCAGGTAGAACGTATTCTATGTGAGCGTGAAGCAAGACAAAGACTGGCAGGTACTTGCTAACCTGCCTACCACTGACCATAGTATTTCACGTATTAAAGCAAAAATAATAATAAGCTATAATAGTAGATATATATACAGTATAATTGCTATCTGTAGGCCTAACTCTCTTATTTATATATTAAGGCGCTGGAAGGTCGGAACACAGGATGTTCGATTCACTGTTTCGCCCTGAGACTCCCTCCTTTAGTATCCTTCCTCCAAGGTCTGACCGGTGCACATCAACCCTTCTCTTCCACACACCTCTCCCCTCTCTCCTCGTATGTTGGAGAGTGAGAGGGAGGGAGGGTGTGTGAGAGTGAGAGGAGGGAGACATTTAAAGATGAAGATACAGTATATGAATTATAAGTATGTATACCGTAAGTGAAAATTAATTACTTTCATGTTGGGGTTATAGGTATCTAGAACGATATTAGTTAATATCTACTGTATAGGTAAAGGAACAATTCATTGCGAGGTCGTATCCTTTGAGATCAGTGCCCCTTTCATTGTTCTTCCCTTGCTCACATACACATTATGCTATTCATAGTACAATTGGGTCTGAGTACATGAATATATTGATAGGCCTATCCAGTATTCGATAAATGGATAGTAATCGTAGTTAGGTACCGGTACTTAACCTTTAAGTGTCTTGGTGGTATAATGGTTAGAACGTGCAAGTTTTGTAAGTAGTGGCCTGGGCTCGGAATTCCCGAAGGATCATAATTATGCTTTCAATAATTTAATTTGTGGGTTATTGGTGTCAAGAACAATATTAATTAATGGATAAACATAGGTTGGTGGTAGATAGATAGATATACAGTACATATACTGTAGATAGGTATATGTATGGATAGATAGTATGAAAGAGTGTGTGTGTGTGTGTGTGTATGTATGGATGTGTGTATGTATGTATGGGTGTGCGTGTGTGGGAGAGAGTTTCACATACCGTACACACAAGCTTTATAGTAACACATAAGTATAAAAACTGAAAACTTCATGCAGGGTAAATCCGTTCGAGGAAGTTGCACAAGAAAAGATGACACTACCTCTGCTCCCTCCCCACCTTCCGGTCCCCCTCTAAAGAACTAAGAAAAACATCATGAAAGGCAGGGCAAGAAGTATCAAAAGAATATTATCATATTTATTATTACAAATAATATAGAAATTGGTAGTACTACAGTTACTACTGCTATTACTACTTACAGTATATTATAATAAATAATAATTAATAATGATGATAATACTAATAATTATGTATTATTATTATTACTATTATTATTATTATTATTATTATTATTATTATTATTATTATTTTGATACATGAAATCAATCAAGATATTTTGTATGACGAGACAACTACATACAGTAACTTGGCAGGGAAGATGCGAAAACATAAGATACTAATATATAATAATTTGGCTCTAGAAGAGCTGTTGTATAATAAGACCCAATAACAAGTTGTATAAACCACCTTGCTAGAATATAATACGGAGTAATTACCTGATTTAAGGGGGGGGGGGGGATGGGTGTATTTGTTTGCTTATATATTTATATATATATTATTTTTTTAGTTTCCTCCCTCGACCTCCATCAAGCTTAAAAACACCCATTTCAAGATAGATTTTTACATTTTTCGGTAGAAAAATGTCATGGCCGAAGGCCGATTCCTCTTAAAATTTCAGTCTCGCTATCGCTCGCCAGGAAAAAATCGACACCTAAATGGCACGAAAGGTCTTTAAATTGACAACGACATGGGGTAAAAGGTGTAAACATCGCCAAACTAATGGGACGAACGTCTAAAAATCTCAAAACTATTGAGTCTAAATACAAGGGAGAAGGTGGTCCAGAAAAAAACCCCATATCCCTTTAAGGAGAGCGAAAGATGACGTAATGTTGGGGACGAGGCAGTAAGAACACGAATCTCATCCAAGTGTTGCATTGCTATCATTTTTAGACAATGTGATGAGTTTTGTTATTTTCATTTTTTTTTTTTTTTTTTTTTTTTTAAATGGCAGTTTAACCCCTTCAATAGCATCATTGCCATTTTATTAAGGCAAACACTATACTCTGTTTCTTTTCAACTGACGGTAAATTGCAAAGTTCCCACCCAGATTTCTCAGTTATTATGTAGATTTCGTGGTGTAATATGGTGCTAATTGTATGAACTTGGTCTTCATATGATGCAGAGACATAGTAGTTTCATATGTGTCCATTAAGTATTGATAAATTAGCAACTAAGGGATTCAATTTATCGTCAGATGCAAAGAAACAGAGTATAGACGATTTCATTTATCAGAGGAATGACGTCGTTTACAAATAAATGGGCCTGTTTGTTCATAATAATGCTCTTCGACACTAACCTATTCTCATGTGTGATTGACGTTTCTATTTTGCAGGTATGAATACGGCAAGTGTACAACCCCCCGCGGATTGGTCAAAGTGCTGCCTAGGCCAAAAAGACACTACCACTACCGAGACACTTCACCTGAGATAGAGAGGTTAGGGGTTACGATATCCGGTCTATATATAATGAATGGGCCCTAGGTAGGCCTAGTTGACTATGATGTTCTCTCTCTCCTCTCTCCTCTCTCTCCTCTCTCCTCTCTCTCCTCTCTCCTCTCTCCTCTCTCTCATCTCTCTCTCTCTCTCTCTCTCTCATCTCTCTCATCTCTCTCTCTCTCTCTCTCTCTCTCTCTCTCTCTCTCTCTCTTATACCTTTATAAGGTGGAGGTTTGTTGAGTGTTGCCCTATTCCTAGCCGGCTTGTTGTTGTAACTGCAAGTATAGTGTAATAATGTTCCACTACTTCTCTTTACAATTAAGACCAATACCGTAGTATCAGATCAGATCAGATGAAGGTATTGAGGTAATAAGCCTTTACAACGGCACCTCGTATCTACATTCTACTTCTCCTTATTTTTCTGAAGAGTATAGAGAGGGGAGCTGTTGGAGAGAGAGGAAGCTGTTGGAGTGACTATGTTATGTGTTTTTAGTCTGTATGTTGATTGCCTAGAAATATAATAATAGGGTGGGCTGACCCTTTGTCAGAGTGAGGGTTGGTGTCCTCTACTTCCCATAGCCCCTTCTATCTTTTTCTCCTGCATCTCTAATTTTTTCAAATGGTGTAGGGATGCGGCGACCCCAACGCCCGCCACTTTCTGGTGCAGGTAGCCTCCTCTGTGGTGGAGGGGTGAAAAATTTCCACCACCGCTTTTCTCCGGCGAGACGTAGAAGTCGGCTAAAGGGGATCGGGGGCGGAGGGCCTGGTATCCTTCTCCCCTTAAATAAATCTACCAAAAAAACGAGACAGAGATAGGGGCGAGGGAACGCGTTCGTGGTCCCGGACCCTAAGAATAGGAGCTTTGAATGTGCGTGGATGTAGTACGAATGAGAAGCGAGAGGATATTGGAAGGTTATTTGAAAGAAGGATGTATGATGTCCTTGCACTGAATGAAACAAAGATGAAAGGAGAGGGAGAAGTGGATTTTGGAAACGTGATAGGTAAAAAGTCTGGAGTAGACGAGGGAGTCAGGGGGAAAGAAGGAGTGGCTATTATTGTGAAGGATGAGTTGAGAGAGTTTATAAAAGTGTGGAAAGAGGTGTCATCAAGGCTAATGTGGGTGAGAATGCGGTTTAAGGGTGAAAGGTGGGTTTTTGTAAGTGCGTATGGACCAGGAAGTGAAAGAGAGTTAGACGAGGTAGAGGGTTTCTGGGAGGATTTGAGAGATTGTCTACAAGGGTTTGATGAAAATGAAAATGTTATAGTTTTAGGGGACCTAAATGCTAGGGTAGGAAATGAGCCTGTTGAGGGAGTCATCGGTAGTTTTGGTGTGGATGGTGTAAACGAGAGTGGAGAAAGACTGAAAAAATGTATGTGAAGAGTGTAGATTGAGTGTAGGTAATACGTTCTTCAAAAAAAAGGCGTATACACAAGTACACCTGGCATAGACTTGTGAGGGGAGAGATTGTAGAGAGGGCATTGATGGATTATGTGCTGGTGACAAGGGAAAGATTGTGTAGACTGCTGGATGTGAATGTGATGAGAGGTGAAGCAGAGGGTATGTCAGATCATTACCTGGTGGAGGGAAAGCTAAGAGTTAAGAGTTACAGGAGAATAAGAGACAAGCGTGAAGTAAGAGAGGTAATAAAAGTTAGTGAGTTAGAGAAGAGTGAAAAAGAGAGGGAGTACAAGGAAAGACTAAATGAAAAGTGGATGGAAGTGAGAGAGATGGAAGAGAGAGAAGTAGAGGTTGAATGGCAACAGTTTAAGGAAGGAGTGAAAGCAAGTGCAGAGGTAGTATGCGGCAAAAGGAAAGTAGGAGGCAGAGGTATCAGGAAGGGAAGCGAGTGGTGAGAAAGGCAGTTGAGGAGAAGAGACAGTGTTTTGAGAGGGTTTTACAGGATGGTAGTGTTGAGGTATGGGAGAGGTACAAGGAGAAAAGGAGAGAGGCAAAACGGAAAATTAGAGAAGCGAAAAAAGATGTAAACGAAAGGTGGGGCCAAAGGCTGAGTGAGAATTTTGAAGAACGAAAGAAGATGTTCTGGAAGGAGGTAAATAAAGTAAGGAAAGGAGGACAAAAGAGGGAAGAGTCAGTGAAAGATGAAAATGGAGAATTACTAGTGGAACCAGTTGAAGTGAGGAAAAGATATGCCGAGTATTTTGAATCTTTGTTAAATACAAGAGATGGAAGAGAAGCAGTGATTGAAGCAGAGGTGGATGGAGATAGGTTACCCAGGCCACCCAGGTGGCAGGGAATAAATGAAAGGATTGAGGAAAATGTGGTGAAAGAAGCAGTGAAACAAATGAGAGCGGGAAAAGCAGAAGGTTTGGATGGTATTGCTGTGGAGTGTATAAAGAACGGTGGAGATGTGATAATAGATTGGTTGGTGAGACTTTTCAATGTGTGCTTTGCTGTGTCAATGATACCAATAGACTGGAAGAGTGCATGTATTGTGCTGTTGTACAAGGGGAAGGGAGATCGGCAGGAGTGTTCAAGTTATAGAGGTATTAGTTTATTGTCAGTGGTTGGAAAGCTGTATGGCAGGGTGTTGATAGAGAGGATAATAAAGTGTACGGAAGTTGAAATAGGAGAAGAACAGTGCGGTTTTAGGAGGGGAAGAGGGTGCGTGGATCAGATGTTTGCAGTAAGACAGTTATGCGAGAAGTATTTAGAGAAGCATAAGGAGATATTTTGGGCTTTTATGGACTTGGAAAAAGCGTATGATCGTGTGGACCGTGAAGCAATGTGGAAGGTGTTAAGGATTTATGAAATAGGAGGAAATTTGTTAGAAGCAGTTAAGAGTTTTTATGAAGGGAGCAGAGCATGTGTGAGAGTAGGAAATGGTGAGTTGAGTGAATGGTTTGAGGTAAAGGTAGGTTTGCGACAGGGTTGTGTAATGTCACCATGGCTGTTTAATATGTTTATGGATGGTGTGGTGAGGGAGGTGAAAAGGGAAACTATGGGAAGAGGATTGGGTTTAGTAGGAAAGAATGGTAGAGATTGGGAGTTGAATCAGTTGCTGTTCGCTGATGACACAGCATTGGTGGCGGATTCTGATGAGAAACTGCAGCGGGTAGTCAAAGAGTTTGGTGTGGTTTGTGGAAGGAGGAAACTGAAGGTGAACGTCAATAAAAGTAAAGTAATGGTGTGTAATAGGGGAGATCATAGGGTGAATCTAGATGTGAGGCTGGATGGGTAAATATTGGAACAAGTAGAGTGTTTTAAATATCTAGGAGGAACGATAAGCAGGAGTGGAGGTATGGAAGTGGAGGTAAAACAGAGAGTGTGTGAAGGAAGGAAGGTTTTCGGAGCAATGGGAAGTATGTGGAAGACGAGAAATCTCGGAGTGAAAGTAAAAAGTGCACTGTATCAAGGAATTGTTGTGCCAACAGTGATGTATGGGGCTGAGACATGGGCTCTGAAGAAAAAGGAGAAAAGAGGGCTGGATGTGATGGAGATGAGCTGCTTGAGGAGTATGTGTGGAGTTACTCGTAGAGACAGATTGAGGAATGAAGAGATACGTAGGAGAGTGGGGCAGCAGGAACATTTGTCAGCCAGAGTGGACAGAAGGGTGCTGAGCTGGTATGGTCATGTTGAACGAATGGGAGATGAAAGACTTACAAAGAGAATATGTGAGTCAGGTACAAGGGGAGATAGAAGGGCAGGAAGACCCCCATTGAGATGGAGAGACTGTGTAAGAAAGGCTTTGGATGATAGAGGAATGACTATAGATCAGGCAGGGGAAGTGGTGGTGGACAGGAGTGAATGGAGAATGCTTGTGAATAGTTGAGTGAACACGTGGTCCATCAGGCGCCTGGCCCGGGGAGACGATTAATATGAAGGGTGTGCCTGGAAGTGTGGTGGGAGGGCTTGTGGCTTTGGCTCCGCTGCATGTCTGCCTGCCGAGATCGGAACCTCTCCGGGTGGTCAGGGGCCGGGGGAGTGCTGGAGCGACCTTGGTAACCCTGGTCTCTGGGTCTTCTGGGTGACCTGGATGTGTGTGAGTTTGTGTTTTTTTTTATCTGTGTTTATTTTTTGTTTTATGTTGTTTTTGTGTTTTCCCTGTTCTTGCTCTGTCTTGAGTCGGCTACCCCAAAAATGGGGATTGGGCCTGAGCATATAGATAGATAGATAGATCTCTATCTATAGCTCTCACAGTCCTCCATATCAAGACTAAACAAATATTGACTAAGGTTTTAAATCGATCTCTTCCTCCCTACATTAACATAATTGTTGTAACGGCGAGGAACGGAGCTTTGAATGGGAAATGGCAGTACAATAATTGCGACATTAAATGCACGATATGCTACATTTCCAGTATGTTGCACTGTTCAGATACGAAGCCTTGCATACTTGATTTTTTTTTTTTTTTTTTTTTCTATATTCCAACTACTCCCTCTCGGGCATAGGCTGAGAGCCTGTACATTCCACCGCTCAACACGGTGAAGCCCGTGAGGTCTTGTTCCTGTCTGGGGAGTGAGACATGCGAAGCATCCATCATGGCTCGAAGCAGCTCCATCTCTGAAGCGGCTGGTTGCTTCGCTCAAGTGCTTCACCGTCTCACCCTCCAGACTCAGACCCTCACTCTCAAAACGCCACCTATTGAGCAGTGAACTCACTAGGCATTGTCCCCCTGTAACATAGTTTGAATATGGGATTATTCATACAGTGTTATTTAATCAGGGAACAATGAATGTATTTTTTTGGCATTTCGGTGGGCTTTGTGGTAATGCACTGATACTAGGTACAGCACAAATACAATCCCAATAATATCTTCCCATTGACATATCGGGATTTGAACCCGGGTCCATTGGATTACCAATCCAGTGGCATGACCACTCCACCACACCTCCACACTGATGACACTGACACGATCTTTAAAGCAATCTAGGGCTGATACGATAGGGGGGGGGGGGGATGATGATGATATAAATCGGTATATTGAGGTGAACATATGAGCGGTATCAATGGTGTTTAATATGGGTGTGTTGGTGATGGTGATGTGACAGTGGTATTGATGGTGAAGATGGGTGTGATAATGATGGTAGTGGTGGTGGTGTTGAAAAGATGAAGGCTGGGTGTGATGATGGTGGTAGTGATGATGATGATGGTGTTGGCGTTGACAAGATGAAGGATGGGATGATGGTGAAGATGGGTGTGTTGATAGTAGTGGTGGTGGTGTTGAAAAGAGGAAGGATGGGAACACGGGTGGAGATGCGTTGTGAGGATAATGATGGTAGAGGTATTGGTGAAGAAGACGAAGGATGTAAACAGTGGTGAAGATGGTGATGGTAACGGTGCGTCCTCGTTATCCTTCCCTGCCTTAGTTGATGATGGGGGTGGTGGTGTAGTGTTAGTGGTTTGGTGATGGTTATGGTGATGATGATAAGAAGAATGGTGTCAACGGAGGTGAAGATGAGTGTGGTGATGTTAAGGGGAGGTTTTTAGTATGTTTGTTAGACTTCCATCAAGCTTGAAATTACACCCCCTTGACCCCCTTTCAAGATAAATTTGTACATTTTTCGGTAGTAAAATGTCCCGGCCGAAGGCCGATTCCTCTTAAATTACAGGCTCGCTGTCGCTCGCCAGGAAAAATCGACACCTAAATGGCACCAAAGGTCTTAAAAGTGACATAAATGGGGCGAAAGTTCTTAAAATCGCCAAACTAATGAGGCGAACGTCTTAAGATATCAAAAGCAATGGGACTAAACCTGAGAGAGAAAGGGGTCCAGAAAAAAATATCTCAAGTGGAAATCTTCCCTTAACCCAATCACTGCGGGTGACGTTCTGGAATGTTTTGGCAAGTTACAGCAATTTCCAGGCTTTAAAAGCCTGTAAAAAACGTAAAAATCGAGTGTCAGTGGGCGGGAGCGTGAAGGGCCCACCTCCGACCCTCAGAGCACCGAGCGGCTCACTGAGATTGACTGTGTCTCGCGCGGGTCTCTCTCTGTGTCTCCCAGCAGTGTAGTCAAGCGAGCGAGTGTTACATAATAGCGGGTTCCCGCGTTTCACTGGCACCACTGCGGGTGAACCAGACCAAGGTACGTTCTGGTGTAATTTTGAAGCTATTCTCGCCTAGTTATCGGCAGAATACACTTAATTTAATGCAGATGCTTGATATATCATTCAGGAGTGCCTGAATATGCCCTAAATAGCCTAAAAATGGCCGCAGCCAAAGGGTTAACGGCGAGCCCTCGTTATTCTTCTTTACCTTAGTTGATGATGTAGTGATAGTGGTGATGGTGTAGTTATAGTGGTGATGGTGATGGTAGTGGCGGTTTTGTGTCCATAGCCAACCGGTTAGAATACACCATGGATTTCACAAGGATAACATTAATATTTATAGTGTATTTTTTTTTTTTTTTTTTTTTTTAACCGCATTTACAATGAGTGACTTATATCTTGAATCACACCAGATGCCACCCTCATTACTTTACCATAATATTAGGTACGATACAGTCAATTGGTGATTACACACATTTGAATCAGTATCAAGCCTAAACGAAACAATAAGGTGCTTCAGAATTTGTCTTTAAACTTCAAAGATTGGAATGTGTGTAACCTTATATAATGCTCAGGACTTTACATCTGGGGTGGCCATAGAGACTTAAGGGGAGGTTTTCCATCAAGCTTGAAATTACACCCCCTTGACCCCCTTTCAAGATAAATTTGTACATTTTTCGGTAGAAAAAATGTCCCGGCCGAAGGCCGATTCCTCTTAAATTACAGGCTCGCTTTCGCTCGCCAGGAAAAATTCGACACCTTAATGGCACGAAAGGTCTTAAAAGTGACATAAATGGGGCGAAAGTTCTTAAAATCGCCAAACTAAAATGGGGCAAACGTCTTAAAATCTCAAAAGCAATGGGGCTAAACATGAGAGAGAAAGGGGTATGGAAAATAATCCGTCAAGTGGAAACCTCCCCTTAAGGTAGTGTCACACGAAGGCTTTTTCCGTCAATGTTTACGGGCAATTATAGTCTAGCATCTTCAAAATGTAAGTGTTATCAGAAATGAGCCAGCAAACATAATCAACCACCAATCTAGTTTCCGATTCCAATGTGAAAGAGCCTACAAATATTACCAGAACAAAACTTGCTCATCGAAAATTGCCGGAAAAAGCACTTGTTTTACATTAGCATTACTATGTCATCCAAGATCGACAGGTATAAAGGGTAAGGATGTCGGACACATCGATGGCCATTTATACAGTTGGTCAAATATATATATATATATATATTTTTTTTTTTTTTTTTTTTTTTTTATTCAATGTGATTGAGGGAGGCAAAAGGCAGAACTGCCTATAGCGAGTGCCTCCCCCATAGTTGAAAGAGTGACAGGGCCAGAATCAAGGGACGTTCGAGCCAAAATGCCTGGACACACGGAGTTTGAAGCAATTTAAGTCATAGGAAGAGGGAAAGACTGATTCTGGGAGAATCACTCACTGATTTTATGTGTCGAAGGAAAACTAGACATTGAATACGACTGTAGGTTAGTTTATGCAGTAATTAATTTATATGATAAAGTAACGAGTTTATGGCAAATTATTCTTGAAATTCAGTCATACTATTTAACTTCCATACATAAAATTCAGTCATACTATTTAACTTCCATACATAAAATTCAGTCATACTATTTAACTTTCATACATAAAATTCAGTCATACTATTTAACTTCCATACATAAAATTCAGTCATACTATTTAACTTCCATACATAAAATTCAGTCATACTATTTAACTTCCATACATAAAATTCAGTCATACTATTTAACTTCCATACATAAAATTCAGTCATACTATTTAACTTCCATACATAAAATTCAGTCATACTATTTACCTTCCATACATAAAATTCAGTCATACTATTTAACTTCCATACATAAAATTCAGTCATACTATTTAACTTCCATACATAAAATTCAGTCATACTATTTAACTTCCATACATAAAATTCAGTCATACTATTTAACTTCCATACATAAAATTCAGTCATACTATTTAACTTCCATACATCAAATTCAGTCATACTATTTAACTTCCATGCATAAAATTCAGTCATACTATTTAACTTCCATACATAAAATTCAGTCATACTATTTAACTTCCATACATAAAATTCAGTCATACTATTTAACTTCCATACATAAAATTCAGTCATACTATTTAACTTCCATACATAAAATTCAGTCATACTATTTAATTTCCATACATAAAATTCAGTCATACTATTTAACTTCCATACATAAAATTCAGTCATACTATTTAACTTCCATACATAAAATTCAGTCATACTATTTAACTTCCATACATAAAATTCAGTCATACTATTTAACTTCCATACATAAAATTAAGTCATACTATTTAACTTCCATACATAAAATTCAGTCATACTATTTAACTTCCATACATAAAATTCAGTCATACTATTTAACTTCCATACATAAAATTTAGTCATACTATTTAACTTCCATGCATAAAATTCAGTCATACTATTTAACTTCCATACATAAAATTAAGTCATACTATTTAACTTCCATACATAAAATTCAGTCATACTATTTAACTTCCATACATAAAATTCAGTCATACTATTTAACTTCCATACATAAAATCACTGATAGGATAGATATTAACCCCTTCTGTACCGGCGACGTCTTTTATATATTATTCTAGCTATACTGTAGTTAGACGATTTTGTGAAGCTTGGGAATGATATGTGTTAGCTAAATGGATTTATTGAGATGTGTTGTAGCCTTTTAATTGATAGGCATCCTTCCTGTGCTGGGTAAAATCAGCAAATAGCATCCAGGATATGATGTAAATGTCGTAACCAGTACTGAGTGGGTTAATGGGGGATGGGCGTATTTATTACCTCACTAATATATAATATTATCATTTTGTTAGTTTCCTCCCTAGCCTCCATCAAGCTTAAAAAAACAACCCCAATACCCACCTTCAAGATAAATGTGTTCCGTTTTTTTTTTTTTTTTTTTTTTTTTTTTTTTTTTCCCGATATAAAAATGTCCCGGCCAAAGGCCGATTCCTCTTAAATTACAGGCTCGCTATCGCTCACCAGGAAAAAATTCACCTAAATTACACGAAAAGTATTGAAAAAGCAATGGGGCGATAGGTCTTAAAATTGCCAAACTAATGGGCTGAACGTCATAAAGTCTGAAAACTAATGGGGTTAAACATGAGGAAGAAGGGGGACCAGAAAAAGGGCCCCTCTCCCCTTAATGTGACCAACTATAGCAAATGATTCTTGAAAGTCAGACAATTTTACTTCCATACATAAAATTAGTGAGGGAATACGAATTAATGGGGCCAACTGTACCGCTGTGCCTAGTTTTTATATGTCGATGGTGTATGCTAACTAAAAACGCACACACACATTCACACTTTTTTATCATGTTCTCGTAGGTAAGTTTGCTCTGTCGCCTGCACACACACACACAAACAAACACACACAGCCTAGTAGGTAGAGCTCTCGTCTCACACACGAGGGGTCGGGGGTTCAATCCCCGGCCGGGCGGAGACAAATTGGGCTTGTCTCCTTTCATGTGTTAGCCTCAGTTCACCTAGCTGTAAATAGGTACCTGGAATAAGTGGACGACGTTGTGACGTCCCATCTGGGGTTGGCAAAAATGGTACAAGGCGAGATGGGTATCATATGGTTCATCTAGGCTACCTAAGCCTTCGGGCGAGACGGTACCGTCTATAGTGAGAATGGTACCATACAGATCCACCCTAAGCCTTCGTTTCCGATGTCGCCAATTGGCTAAAAATACAGACTACACACACATCCACAGCCATTCCAACGATACATATAACACCTACACATATAGGAGGCGGGAAATAACGAGCATGCTCACTCCCGCAATACAACTAGAGTAAGTACAACTAGAGTAAGTACACACACACACACACACACACACACACACACACACACACACACACACACACACACACTCGCCTGTACACACAAAGGATGGAGGTCACTCAAACAAGCAAATAACTCTATCTTTCTCTCCCTCTCTCTCTCTCTCTCGTGCGTAAATTGCGCTTGTGTATATTGATATGATTATTATTATTTTAGTGTTTTATTCTTTTTATTTCATAGGCCTATGTTATTTTGCTAAATCTTCAATGGGTTATTTCCACTCAGTGATTTTGATCAGTTATTTTGTCTTTATATTGTGAGCTCTTGTTTTTGGTTTCTTTGTTTTGTAATTTTTACTTTTTGATTATTTATTTTGGCCTACGATAACCATATGAGATGACGTATCTACAGTATACTGACCTCTTTTCTTTCTCTCACTCTCTTTCGTGTGTGTAGATAATAATAATGATTATGTGTGTGTGTGTGTGTGTGTGTGTGTGTGTGTGTGTTCATATGAGTTTATTCCTCTGTATTTGTCCCATGTGAAGCCTGTTACGTCACTTCCTGTTCAGTGCACACATAAAATTACATACATGTAGTACATACTCACGAGCACTCTTATATATTTATATGCAGACAAACATATACTCAAATACTCAAACAGGTGTAGCGGTGCATGCATATAATTTTATACAATATATACCGTATATATATATACTGTATATACAGTATAATATATATATATATATTGGGAAATCGCCCAAGAGCCTTAAAAAGCCTCGGAAGGAGCTAGTAGGAATACCGTACCCCTTCCGACCCTAATGAATTTGATGATCCCCAAACCACCTACAGCCGCCCTTGTTGATATAGGTGGCCAGGATTCATCCTTTGTCAAGTTCAGAGAATGGGCGGAGCTTTCCCCACCAACACGCTCCCCAATTGGCCGTGGCAAAGCAGTACAAGATACGACATCACGGCTGGATGGCTACAGGATTGGCCGAGACGAATCACTCGGCCAATCACCCCATTGGCTATACCCAACATCAAAGAAGACGAAAACACGGTCACAGGGCATTCTCCAAGATTCACAAATTCTCTTGGATCAAGGTCCAGGTCAGGTAAACCTGGAAGCCCTGTGATTGGCTGGTAGGAAAATCCACGATCCTCCAGCCAGCCTTATAAAGACCCCTCACCCACCCCTCAACACATAATCATCGTCGTCGTCGCTGTCCCCAAGGACTCGGTCTCCCTCCTCTCCCTGTAGCCCAAACTCTAACCTTCAGCAGTATCTACATCAGCTGGCCAGGACGGAAAGTTTAAAAGAGGACCTAATGAAATTGATAATTTATTGGACGAATGTTCTAGACCACCCTTGAGCCTCCCCCATCCACTGTTGCAGTTGCCCTTTATTGCAAACTGCCTGGAACTGCTGGAGCTGCAGATGCTAATACAACGCCTTACCCTTGGTGCCCCTGACTCATACTTCACGAAGTTAACCACGCACTGGGAAACAGAATTGGCCAGAGTCTTGAGAGAGGAGACCAGGTCTGCGACTAAGGTGCTCACCCCCTACTACTGAGGCTGCCCCTGCTGTTATGACCCCCTGAGTGTAACCCCTGCTGCGAGACTGTGACGAAGGCACAGCTGATGAAGAGGTGTTACACAGCCTAGACACCCTGGCCCAGGATGACCAGCCCCATCACCATTGCCAGTTAAACTAGACAACTACTGGGTTGTTAGACGGTCGATAGAGTACGGTACTTCTAGCAGTACTAATAGACAATTTTGGTAAGATTCATTGCTTTCCACCAGGGAGACAATTGCTCAAACCCATGTAAACTTGCATCATAATTAATCTCTATTTTAGATCTTATAAAAGTCATTAATTCAATCAGTAAACTGACTCCTTTTCCAACCAACAAAGTCTTGTTAAGCTAGAATCCAGAAACCTAGTTAGCTAGAGAACTTGCTTGCCACTGGGTGATGAGATTGATGAGCTAGTAGATAGGACATTTATTAGCTTTATCCCTGAGCTTAGCCCGGCCTAAATATCATTGAAATCAAGTTAGGATCCATCCAGCTCGGGCTGCAGATATTAGGAGAATCTTACATCAAGTGAGAGCCTTGAATTGTTGCATAAACTGTTCATGTTAGACCGCCCTACCCAGGTGCACAAGGCTAAGAGATAATTACGAACAGAGTTCCTTGGAACACAAAATGCTTAAACTTATTACATTGTAATTACGAGAGTACTTACAAGAGAGTAAATTACCGATTGGATAAGAGACACAATTTGTTACCACGAAAGGATCATTAACTGTTGCTAATTCTATCCTGGAGTTCGTTGTTGCTTACTGTAATGCCCTCGCAAAAATCCCGCCACCCAAATACTCTGCTACCCGAGTTGACGTTTGGGATAGTGTAAAATAGTCATGATGGTGAAGTCTAAGAAACCCATCACGTGATGATATCCACGAGACTATCAACCTGGTTCTTTCAAGGAGAACTAAGGTTACTATCCTATTAACGTCCGAGGTGGCAGAGTGGGTTAGCGCGCGGGTCTGGTTGACCTACTGGGGTGCCATGGTCACTAACCAGGGTTCGAATCCCCGCGCCGGCTGGAGATTTTAGGGAGGGTTAAATTCCCTTCGTTCACCCGACATTTCACTGGTGGCAGCCAGGGTGCGTGATCCGGTAGCTAAATAGAGCACTCATCACGAGAACCTGCGCCAGGCATCTCAAAGCCTGGACTTGAAAATGTTGGGGTGATATGGCTACGTTACCTGAAGACGTTTAAATTTCGGCTAGGGTCTAGCCTAGTCAAAGAAGGATGTTGTGTAATGCCCTCGCAAAAATCCCGCCGCCCAAATACTCTGCTACCTGAGTTGATGTTTGGGATAGTATAAAATAGTCATGATGGTGAAGTTTAAGAAACCCATCACGTGATGATATCCACGAGACTATCAACGTGGTTCTCTCAAGGAGAACTGAGGTTACTATCCTATTAACGTCCGAGGTGGCAGAGTGGATTAGCTCGCGGGTCTGGTTGACCTACTGGGGTGCTATGGTCACTAACCAGGGTTCGAATCCCCGCGCCGGCTGGAGATTTTAGGGAGGGTTAAATTCCCTTCGTTCACCCGACATTTCACTTACATCAAGAAATTAAATACTTGCTTATATCAGGAGATTAAATATTTGCTTATGTCGAGAGATTTAAATGCATGTTGTAATCAGATCTTAAATGCATACCTTAACATAAGGGTTAAGTTAATTATATTGCCTGTGACCTGAGGGCACAGTATTATGCAACCATACTTGAGGATGCCATATTGTATATTCTTATTGTGCATTTTCGTGTTTTATATCTAACCTGTCCCTGATCTTAACTCCAATAAACTTGTATATTCATGTTACCATATACTGTATATATATATATTATATATATTTGCTCTGTGTAAGATGGAGACAATCTGACTATATCGAGTGCTCCCTCCAACAAAAAAACAAAACATAATAATAATAATATATATATATATATATATATATATATATATATATATATATATATATATATATATATATATATATATATATATATATATATATATATATATAAAACACTAAAAATAGAGAAAAATAAGAACATTGTAAAGTGACAGTGAGCCAAATTCAAGGTACACACGGATGACAGTCTCTAGCCCACTCATAAATATTCGTGGACTTCACTTATTTCTAATTATGGAAGTATATATCTGCAAACATGTCTCACTCCCTAGACTGGAACAAGACCTCACGGGCTTCACTGTTCATTGTAAAGCGGTGAATGTTAAGGCTCTCAGCCTATGCCCGAGAGGAAGTAAGTTGGAATATAGAAAAAAAAAAAAAAAAAAAAAAAAAAAAAAACGAATTTATGATTTTCGCTTTCTATAAATCAACTACAAAACTATATATACTATTTATTTATATGCAAGTTCTTTCCCAACACCAATCCAGATAGTTGTAATTGCATAAAGAAAAAACATAGGGGGACCACGAATTCATATGAGTGGGCTAGATTCTATAACATACACTCGGATACCATAGTCCACTCATAATAATTCATGGATTTTACCTATTTCTAATTATGAAACTATGTCTGGAAACAAATTTATGAATATAATTTTCTATACATCAAGTAAACAAAAATATATTCTCTTTATTGAAAAGCAAGTTCCATCCAAAAATCAATCCAGATCGTTATAATAGCATAAAGAAAAACATAGTGTGTCCCAAAATTTGTTTGAATGGAACTATGACATCCAACTGTACGTTAGAGTCAAAATGCATGGACACACGAGTTTGAAACAGTTTAAGTCGCAGGGTGAGATAATGATCGATTGAAGGAGAGATTTTCAGAGTTTACTTGTTGAGTAGAAGAATGACCAAGAGAATCAGTTCACTTTTGGGTTAGAGAGTTGGACAGAATAGGGGAGGCAATGTATATACTGTATATTTGAAAACAAATGGGCCTGTGTGTGTGTGTTTATGTGTGTGTGTGGGGGAGAGAGAGAGAGAGAGAGAGAGAGTGAGTATATCTATGTCGTGTTCAGTCAAGCCTGCCCACAATCTGTTTGATGGTATTTTTCTTCATGATGTCAATCCGCCTGTCATTTTATGGCGACACACAAGTAAATAATGACAAAACTCAAATTTGTAGGTAACTTAACCCTTGCAATATACGATGGTGCTATTTTGTATTCTATTTTGTTATCATCAGACTATTTTATTCAGCTTAAGAAGAACTTTTGGGAGGTAAAGGATTGATCAAGATAGTTGTTAAGCCTTTGTTTCCTGGAAATCCTTCCCACATAAAGTTACCTAATGATAACCAAAATATAATGCAGAAAGATATCATAGGTATTATGTGGGTTAATAAGACTTATTTTACATTTTGATTGAGTCGCCTTTGGAAATATTTGTCAGTCAATGACCATTAGTTTGTTTATAAAATAATTCTGAAAATATCTTGGTCAGTTATTTTGTGTCAAATCTGTCACCGGTTTGTAATTTTGTAGTTTCAGTAATAACATGGATATTATCATTAAACTAAGATTTTTACGTAATTTGATATGTTTGTATTTACGTAAAGTCACCATATTAATTTGCCTATGAGTCCGTTAGTTATCTTGTAAAAAAGTAAGCGAGAGAGTGTATATATATATATGTGTGTGTGTGTGTTTATGTGTGAGAGTGTGTGTAATATACATCTCTTTGTTCATTTTTTGTTCACTATGTTAGTCCGCTTGTCATTTTGTGGCCTCATATACAAAGTCACTCACCAGTCGCTATTTTTGTATTATTAATAAAACAAATGTAAAATATTATCAAACTAAGAATTTGTATGCAATTCATTACGTTTTCTATTTCCTGTCTGTTTATTTACTGTACTCTCAATTTACAATTTAACAATAATTAAATATGAAATGTCTGTATTTGTTGGGGATACTATTAAAATTAATATGTTTGTAATCTTAGGGTAATCATTCGGTTAGACGTTAAATTATTATATTTATTTATATGATTTGTTTGTGTTTATTTATTTTTTTTTTTTACTCCCTAGACCTCCATTAAGCTTAAAAAAATACCCCAAAACCCTCCTTTGAGATACATTTACTCATTTATCGATAAAAAAAAATTACCAATAGCTGATTCCTCCTAAATAGCGGGTTCTCTATCCCTTGTCAGGTAAAGATCAGTAACTAAATGCCATGAAAGACCGTAAAATTGACAAAGAAATAGGGCGGTAGGTCTTAAAATAGCGAACGGCTTATGCTGGGATGATCACACATTCCCGTATATTGCTCCCGACAGCTCCCGTCAGGCGTAATCGCCAATTTTTTGTTCTGTCGGGCGTAGTCCGGCCGTGTACGCCCGTATCACCACGATTATTTCATTTTTCCGACAGACGTACCGTGACGGGGCCATTGTTACGTCAGTCGTAATGTAGTCGTAATGAACTACGTACGTGTTTGCGACTTGCGTAAGCATGTCCCCGTTAGTCCGCATGGGCTGCCCGATTTGCGGAAACACAGGCCACGCCCATGCCACGCCCCCACAAGACCTGCGTAGCTGAGGCCGTATGTCTTGGGACTTTTTAGGACTTACCTCGACCGTTTCCGGACAATCGTTGGCACAGCCCGTCTGTCCAAACACAGACAAAGACAGTCTTTGTCAACCACGTAGGTCTGGGTTGGAATCTGGGAACTACAAAAGGGCAGGAATGGCCACACCATTCCCATTCCCAGTCCTTCATCGGCACCATGAACAACATTGCGGAATTCATCCTGGAGGAGTTCAATTTTGTGAACTCCCTAATAAAACCGGAAAACAGGCATAACACGCGGCTAATGCAATGGATCCTTTCCTACATCGAAATCTTGGAACTACTTGCAATAGCAAACTTCATCTATCAAGAGGAACAAGAGAAGAAGGAAAGGAGCAAGAGGAGAGTGTGGGTGTGGCCATATCTGCAACGAAGGCTTGAACATGGCCATTATGAGAACCTGATGCAAGAGTTGGCCAGAGAATGTCCAGAACTATACGGGAACTTCACCCGGGTAGACAAAAAACTTTTTGATGAGATAGTGGAACGTGTCACCCCCCTCATTCAGAGGGACGGCAGGGCAGGTGAAGCGTGCAGAGGGTGGCAGGGTTGGCTGGAGGTGGTGGTGGTTGCTTCTTGCGGTGTGGTGAAAGGTGTGACGGCAATGCGTCCCGCCGGTCCTTATATACACCCCCGTACAACGTTGCCGCGTCTTCCCGCCAACCCGCAGTGCGGCGCTGTTGCCAGATGCGCCCGGACGAACGTAAACTTTCCTGTTTGACGGGAATTTGTTACGATTGACGGGAGCCGCTTACGTCTGACGGGGCTGCTCCCGTCAGACGGCCGTGATGGCCCGGACGGTCGTAAAATTTCCCGACTTTTGACATACGGGAGCGCGAGCCACGACCGTGATTTGAATTTCAAAGGATACGGCGCGGCCTAGCCCGCGCCCAGCACCTCCCCGACCCGCGTGGCTACTCCCGTCATGCGTACCAAACCCCCAGACTGTACACAATTTCACTTACGTTTTGCGTAATATGCCCTTACGTTTTACGTAATCGGTTGCCAACTACCAATAAACCTTCGTACGGGAGCATATATGGGAATGTGTGATCCCAGCATTAAAATCTTAAAACTAATTACGTTAAACATGAGGGAGATGGGGGTCCTGAAACCCCCCCCCCCCCCTCCCCTTACATTATGTATGTACACTTGGTCAAATAATTATCTGCACCCCTATCCTGATTTTTTTTTTTTTTTTTTTTTTGTTTTTTTTTTTTTCTATATTCCAACCTACTTCCTCTCCGGCATAGGCTGAGAGCCTTAACATTCACCGCTTTACAATGAACAGTGAAGCCCGTGAGGTCTTGTTCCAGTCTAGGGAGTGAGACATGTGAAGCACGTAGAGTACAACGAGCACCTGCCATCTTGCCTTCACATGAGGCACGGTGCTCACTCATGGCCCGAAACGACCCCATCTCTGAAGCCACCTCATTCCCGTGCTTCACTGTCTCACCCCCTACACTCGGACTCTCACACTTACACACACACAACGCCACCTGTTGAGCAGATAACTCACCAGGCATTGCACCCCTATAGCATATTTTGAATATGGGAATATTCATACAGTGCTATTTAATCAGGGAACAATGAGGGTATTTTATTGACGTTTCGGTGGGCTTATGGTAATGCACTGATACTAGGTACAGCACAAATTCCATCCCAATAATATCTTCCCATTGATACATCGGGATTTGAACCCGGGACCTTTGGATTACCAGGCCAGTGACAAGACCACTCCACCACACCTCGGAGGTGTGTACAGCTCGGTAGGGTGTACATACTGTATGTATTGCATCAATAAACGTGTTTGAACAATTACTGATCCGTTTGGTCAAGCATCCCCATTGTATATTACGTTCAAAAGTCGTGTTCTAACTTTCTCTCATGGTAATAAAAGCATGATTGTATACTATATTACCTGAGATAACCAAACAAAGCTTGAATATCAAAGGCTCTTTGTATGTGTGTTTTTGTGTATTTTTTTTTTACATAATTATATATATTTTATTGTTTATATATATATATATATACCGGTATATATATATATATATTTGTTTTTATACTGTATATTATTTTAATTTGATGAATTTATTGATATTGTTGTATTTGTTATTATGTGTTATAATTTTGCATTTGGAGTAGTAAATCAAAATCTTATTCCTAGATAGGTTATGGGCCCGATATGGTCATCGTGCACCCCCCCCCCCCCACCCCCACCCCCCCAGCGAAACTATGTTTGTTCTGAAGTCCCTGCACTTCCTGAACACGAATATGAATGTTAACATTGACAATTTTGGGATGCAATACCCGTTTCAACCATTTGAATAGGGCTGGCCTATAATTTCATTTTTGCGGTCAGCGAAAACTATGTCATCAGTACTATAAGTCCATATCGCATTAACAGTGTACATGAATATATTCATTACATATTTGTGCACCTTAATTAGGTACCGGTAATACATAATGGTACTTCTTGAAAACATTACTACTAGAAATTTGTTTTCGTAAACCATACACTAGATGCAATAAACCCGCATGCCAGTATATCAATATACTGTATACCGATATATATACTGCGTGATAAATTAAGATACTTCATAAATATCAAGGCGAATTCCCGAAAACATTATGATGCAAATGTTTGTGTTAAAAATATCGAGTTTTCATTATTTAAAAGATTACAAATATCCCATCAAAGTACGTGGGAATGTTGGTGAGGAACTCACATAGAGTTAATCCAGCTTTCTTTCAGTTTACGTCAGTCTAAAAGAAAGTTATTGTAAGCAATTAAAGTATCTTCCTTCTCTCCAATATCACGCCTCAGAATCATGACCCTTTACATATATACTGTAAATAAATGTATGAATAGATAAGTAAATATATATATATATATATATATATATATATATATATATATATATATATATATATATATAGAGAGAGAGAGAGAGAGAGAGAGAGGGAGAGATGATAAATAGATAGATAGATAGATAGATAGATAGATTTATTTATTTATTTATTTATACATTTTTTATAGTATACTAAATTCAGAATATATTATAATTTATATATTTTCTTGACCGTTCGTACTACGCCTGTGTTGAGTACCGGTATCGACTGTTCATGCTATACGGGCACTACCACACTCACACCCACACACGCACCCTAGCCGTAACATCGGGCGATGACCTTTATTATTTTAGTCCAATACCGGTAGTTTTATGTAGTAAAGGATAGGGTAAATATGATGTTGTTGTTGTTGTTGTTAGTGGTGGTTTGTGTGTATAAATAAATAAATATATATATACCGGTATATATATATATATATATATATATATATATATATATATATATATATATATATATATATATGTTTGTGCGGGTGTAGCATATGTGTTTGTATGAGAGTGTGTACGCGTGTGTGTGTGCGTGTATTGATTGACCATGTTATAGAGATATACACACGCACACACACTTTCCACAACAAGTGGCGACTGGGAGGCGGCAAGAACTAATAATAATATTGGTTATTTTTTTTTATTTTTTTTTTTATTATTTACACGCCATTCATGTAGTTCCTTTCACCATTCAGAGTGTTTTGGTGGATATTATTGTCTGTATTTATACATTACCATTATTTGATTTTCCTTTTGTATAGAATATAAACAGATGTGGTGGTATGTTATGTTTGTGTTTGTATAATAATAGTTTTTATTTTATGTGTATGAAGGAGACTAAAGGTAAACTGCCTGTAACAAGTGTCACCCTCAAAGTTGAAAGAGAGCCAAATTCAAGGTACGTTCGAGTCAAACATAGTCTGGACACATTGAGCTTGAAGCTGTTTAAGTCATATGATGAGGGAAAGACAGATTGAAGGAGAGAGTTCCAAAGCTTACTTGTTGAGTAGAAAAAAGACTAGGATAATCGGTTCTCTCTTTTTAGGGTAGAGAATAGGGGTGGGAATGTGTTGAAAGTCGGGTACATCCTATTCTCCGTAAGGGTGGAGGTATACACTGAGACGGTGTGTAAGTGTGAGATGTGTGTGTGTGTATTGGTGTGTGTGTTTGTGTATGTATGTTCGTCCTTGTGTATGTCTGTGCCATGTCTGTTTCTCTCTCGTGTTTGTCCGCCTGTTTCTCCTGTCAATATTTCTGCTCGACTTGTTTTGCCTGTAAACCTTTATTGTGTGTTTGAGTGCTTTGGCGGCCCCGTAGACTAGACCATTCGTACGCGGTAGTACACTCGGATACCATATAGTATCTAGCCCACTCAAAAGAATTCGTGGACTAGGGGACCTATGTTTTTTAATAGGCTATGCAATTATAACTACCCTGTACCTGGATTGATACTTCGATAAAACTTGCGTTTCAAGAAAACAAGTAACAATAGACCTGTTGATCCTTACGAGGCTTCTTGTAATTGTATTTACGTACATTTTTTTTTTGTTATATATATACGAATAATTGTGAGTCTGTACACTCCAACCGTATTATTATCGTCATGGCTACCTGCTCGCTTTAATCGTCAGAATGATTACTTCTTTAATGGTCAGAGTACCGAGGTAACGTAACTTTCTCTGGCTTCATAAATGGCAGATATAGATATCAGTACTCTCAGTAAAAGGCAAGGAATTTCTATGTATGTAGTACAAAGGAGTACAAAGGAAGTCAAGCAACAACAGGTCTAGTGACCCTTCTAGGCTGCTTGTCCTCCAAAACACTGAGGATCAAGTGTCCAAACAGTGGTTTAGAGTTGGTAAAGGAACATTGGAAAGGGAACTACTGCCCTGGAACTAATGTCCGTGGCAGGATTAGGAAGTTATAGGGGACAGATGGGTTAGTAACTGAGGGGGGGATAAAATAAAGTTATTCATTTACAAACTCAGTCGGTCGCGGGTTCGATGCGAGATATTTGTCTAGGCGAAGTTTAAATGAATCAACGGTGCTGCAGTCTATAACGTCTCGTCTCGGGGAAGCCCATTCCACAAGTTGACAACTCGATTGAAGAAGAAATTCTTAGATTCGTGTGAAAAAGATTTACCAATAATTTTGCAACCGTTTCCCCGCGTGAAATTAGATTGGTCGATAGTGAATTATTTACTAGTTCATATTGTCGATATGTACTCTATATATGGATATCTACAGACACTTGTGTGGTCTTGCTACTGGACTAAATATCTTAAGGTCTCGGGTTCAAATCCTGATCTGTCAATAAGATATTATTGAGATGGATTTGTTCTGTACAGTACCGGTACACTCGGCGACCACAAAAACGGACCCCCGTATTTTAGTGGAAAGAAAACGGAACGGCTCTTTGTACACGACGGCTCACAGGGTAACAAACGCACGAACACACTCACCCTGTGAAGCAGTCAGAGATTTGATTCACTGTATCATATGAAAACAAAACATCTTCACAGCGCATATTGATTTCATCCAGTGGTTGCGTGTTTGTGTGTTCTTGACTTCTTTTGTATGCTTATATGAAAAATTCTGCATTATCCACATACGCTATTACTAGCTTTGAAAGAGTAAAACTTAACAACATAAATACATAGCTATGCACAGCGCATACATAACGGATTCCATATATTAATGAAATGTCATAAAATAAGGTAAATTACTCGTTTATTCATTGACACACTTATTGCATAAAGTATATAAGCCTCTGCAACCAGGCTTTACCAATTTTGTAATTTACTAGACAGATATAGTTTAAGCCGAGAAGCTTATTAAGTATTGCATTAAAATGTCTCTGTAAACTTGGCTGTAATCAATACTTAGATTATGAATGTAATAGAAGTGATGCTAGTGGTAAATATGACAGTGGTTATGATAATGGCTGTGATAGTTGTAGTAATTAATGATAGTGTTAATGATGGTAATGGGAAACCTTATAGTGATTATAGAGACAGTGATAATGTTGATAGTGGTTGTAACAATAACGGTAGCTGATGATAGTGTTTGTGATGATAAAGTGATGATAGAGATAGTGGTGACAGTGGTAGTAAGCGTGATGGTCATGGGAGGGGTAATAGTGTTAGTGATGAATTTTGCAAGTCGTGAGAGTGTTAGTAATGATATTGAGACACTACTCAGTGTGATGATAGTGTTTGTGATGAGGATGAACAAATAATTATGATAATGAAAGTGATTTTAGTGTTAGTGATTATAGTGTTAGTGATGACAGGATTAATGACGATACTGCTATTTGCGAATATAGTAGTGATGGTAGAGGGAGTGATGATAATGATAGTGATAACAGTGGGTAATGATAGTGATGGCTGTGGTAATGGTATTTTGAATGTGGTATCTAACATAATTAGAAATATAGACACAATTGTATCATCACTTACAATCCACACTTTAAATGGTTACCAAACAGTTGAAAAATAAAAGCCGATCACGAAAAAAGAGCAAAGCTTCGAATCACTCACAGTCTGTGTGCGTTCGTCCGTCTGTTAAACTTCCGTGATAGTTTGTGTGAGTCGCCATCCAGAAAGGACCCAGTCTTAAAACCGGGGCCGGTAAGGGGGGGTCCGTTTTTGTGGTCGCCGAGTGTACTTAGTTTCAGTGCATCACCACAAAGCCCACCAACACGCCATAAAAATACCTTGTTGTTTCCAATAAATGTGCATTGTATGAATATTTCCATATTCAAGATATGCTATGGGGACAGTGCCTTGTGGGTAAACAGCTTAATAGGTGGCGTTTGATAGAGGGAGAGTTTTTTGTTTTTTGTTTTTTTCTATGTGATGAGGGAGACAAAAGGCAGAACTGCCTGTAGTGAGTGCCTCCCCCAGTGGTGAAAGAATGACTGGGCCAACATCAAGGGACGTTCGACCCAAAATGCCTGGACATAAGGAGTTTGAAGCAATTTAAGTCATAAGAAGAAGGAAAGACGATTCTGGGAGAGAGTTCCAGAGCTCAGCTGTTGAATAGAAGAAATACAGAATAACGTTTCACTCTTGGGTTGGAGAGTTGCACAGAGTAGGGGTGGGATTATGTTGCAAAACGGGTGTTACGTGCTCTACGAAGAGGGGGTGGTATACACTGAGAGAGCTCTGAAGAACACTGATTATTGTAATAGCAGTAGAATAGTGAGAGAGATGCAACATTGCGGCGAAGAGAGAGAGACTGCAGAGAATTGGTGAGTGGATGTGAGTTAATGAGACTTTCTTTTCTACTTTATCTAGAAGTGTTGTGTGAGAGGATCCTCCCCACATGTGTGAACAATACCGGTACTCAATGCATGGACTCGCTGTGCCCCTGTACAGAGCAAGAAGCTGTGCAGGGGTAAAGAACCCCTTGAGGCAGTTGAGCACACCCAGCTTCTGGGAGGCTGCCTTAGCAAGACTGGTAATATGGTCCTTCCAAGAGAGAGCCGAAGAAAAAGAGACACCGAGAATACTGAGAGAGGATGAAGGGTAGATTTTTGTATTGTTGAAGTATAAGGGATAGTTTTCTGAGAGCTCATGATGGGTAGATAGAGGGAAAAATTGGGTTTTGGAAGCATTAATGGCAACAATGTTTTCTTTGCCCCAATTTGGAGATAATAGTTAAATCAGAAGATAAGTGTTGTATGCCTTCATTACGAGTTTTGAAGCTCCTGCTGTGTATGTTGTTGAGGAAGTCTAGTTGAATAGTGTAATGTAGAGTCGTCAGCATATGAGTGAATGGGGCTGGAGGTGCAGTTGAGAAGGTCGTTAATGAATAAAGGGAAGAGAATGGGAGATAGGACAGAACCCTGAGGAACACCGGAGTTGATAGGTTGAGGAAGTGAACGGTGGCCGTCCACAACCGCAGCTATGGAACGGCTGGAAAGGAAATTAGAGACAAAGGCACAGATGGAGGGATAGAAACCATAGGAGGGTAGTTTGGAAATAAGGGATTTGTGCCAGACTCCCAGATTGTGAGATGAGACGGTGAGACAGTGGCGATGCAGCTTCGAAATGTCAGAGTTGCAACGGGCCATGAGAAAACAACCAGACGTCGTAGGTCTACGAAGTAAAACCACGAACGAGCCAGTTGCAACACTCTAACTTTCTCGATGTCTCACTCGTCATCTGGAATAAGACCTCCTGACTTCACCGTGTAGAGTGATTGAATCTACAGGGTCTTAGCCTATGTCCAGAGGGACTGTAGAGTTGGAACATACAAACAAAAACAATATATATATATATATATATATATATATTATATAACCAAGTAATATACTTCCTATGTTGGAGAACATATTTCAAGTTTATTGCATGCATGACTCGTCATAGGTTTAAGAGGAGGTTTTTAGTGCGTTTCCTAGACTTCCATCAAGCTTGAAATTACAGCCCATTGACCCCCTTTCAAGATAAATTTTTACATTTTTCTGTAGAAAAATTTCCCGGCCAAAGGCCGGTTCCTCTTAAATTACAGGCTCGCTATCGCTCGCCAGGAAAAATCGACACCTAAATGGCACGAAAGGTCTTAAAAGTGACATAAATGGGGCAAAAGTTCTTAAAATCGTCAAACTAATGGGGCAAACGTCTTAAAATCTCAAAAACAATGGGGATAAACATGAGAGAGAAGAAAGGTAGAAAAAATATCCCTCAAGTGGAAACCTCCCCTTAAATCACACACACACACACACACACACACACACACACACACGGAAGTACCGCCCCTTAGGTCCCCGTCATCGGATCTAAGTACCTCATAACCGTGTATTTCAGGTCTGATCGTTACCCCCCCCCCCTATCTCTCTCTCGTTCTCTCTCTACCTATCTATCGCACTCTCTCTCTCTCTCTCTCTCTCTCTCTCTCTCTCTCTCTCTCTCTCTCTCTCTCTCTCTCTCTCTCTCTCTCTCTCTCTCTCTCCCCCCCCCTCTCTCCCCCCCCCCCAGGTCATGTGTTATAAGAGATATAAAGGGGTGGTAAATCCCGTAAGGCTTGTCTCTTTATAGCCTATCCTGCCATGTAATAGGGATGGTCTGGGTGGCTGGTTAGGGTTGAGCTTTCAGTGAGCTTCCAGGGTAGAGCTAAACTGTCAACAAATATAGGGTTCAATTAGGTAGGAAAAGGATTCATAAAGTATCCATAGCCATCATAAGACTACCAGGTACTCTGACTCTCTCCTGTGATTTAGGAATGGTCTGGCTATCTTTCAGAGGCTAATCTTTCACTGACTCCTATAGCTACTGTATAGTTATTGATCTACTTCTCATCGCTCATTTCCTCAACCTATCAATTCCGGTGTTCCTGAGGGTTCTGTCCTGTCTCCATTTCTCTTTCTAATATTAATTAATAATCTACTCAACTGTACATCTACTCCTATCCACTCATTATGCTGATGACTCTACCTTACACTATTCAACTAGTTGTTCACATCAACCCAGCATGCAAGCACTTCAAAACAAATGTGACGAGGCCATAGAACGCCTATCTTCTGATCTATCAATAATTTTTGATTGGGGCAAAAAACAATATTTTTACTGTCAATTTCTCCAAGACCCAGTTTCTCCCACAATCTTCCACAAGACTATCAACTATTCTTCAACAATACACAACTCAACCCTTCATCTTCTCTCAATATTCTAGGTATTTCTTTTTCATTTGACATTTCTTGGAAAGATCTTATTACCACTCTTGCTAAAAGGCTTCCCAAAAGTTAGGTGAGCTCAACAGTCTCCGTGGGTTCTTCACCTCTGCACAGCTTCTTGCTCTGTATCGGGGCACAGTGAGCCCCTGTATTGAGTATTGTTCACATGTGTGGGGAGGCTCCACCCATGCCGCACTTCTTGTACGAGTAGAATCAAAAGCATTTCGCCTCATCCATTCACTTCCTCGTACTAGTTCCTTACAAACTCTTTCTACATGCCGCAATGTTTCATCTCTTTCACTCTTATATTGCTTTTACAACAATCAGTGTTCTTCAGAGCTCTCTCAGTGCATCTCCCTCCCTTGCGGCGAGTGCGAGGCACCCGCCTTTCAACACAGTCCCACTTCTATTCTGTCCAAATAGCATGTTTAACCCTTACAGGTACCTTATCTAAAAGGAGTAATTGAGATAGTCTGTAATCTTTTAACCGGTAGATATCTTTCCTAAGCTGAATAAAACCGTCTAATAGTTGCCAGAATATAATGAAAAGGACGTCACCGGTGTAGAATGGGTTAAAATACAGCATGGTCATTATTTACCGGTCCCTTCCCACACTTCTTTGAGTAGCAGTTTTCCATTGTGTATTGTCTCTTAGTTTTATTCAATATTTCTTTTTATCCGTTCTTTATTATATTTTTCTCTCTATCAATTCCTTCTTTTCATTCCTTCCTTCGTATTTTTCTTACTCATATTTTTGTATTGTATTTCTCCGTTCTGTAATACCTTTTCTTCTACATTTATTCCTTCTTTTCATTCCTTCATTCCCATCTTTCTTGCTCATATTTTTGTATTGTATCTAGGGTTTTATTCAATTTTCCCTTTCTCCGTTTTTTATTACCTTCCTACATCTTTTAATTCCTTCCTATTATTCTGTCCTTCCTATCTTCCTTCTTCATGTTTGTATTTTATCTAGGGTTTTATTCAATTACCCTTTCTCTGTTCTTTATTACATTCTTTCCATTAATTCCTTCTTTTCATTCCTTCCTTCCCTGCTTCCTTCCTCAGATGTTTGTATTGTATCTAGGGTACCCTCTTCTCTCCATTAATTCCTTCTTTTTATTACTTCCTTCCCATCTTCCTTCCTAATTTGTTTGTATTGTATCTAGTATTTTATTAATTTTTCCCTTTCTCCGTTCTTTATTACCTCTTCTCCATTAATTCCTTCTTTTCTTTCCTTCTTTCCTCATAGGTTTGTTTAGTATCTAGTGTTTTATTAAACTTTTCCTTTCTCCGTTGTATATTACCTTCTCTCATTTAATTCCTTCTTTTCATTCCTTCCTTCCCTTCTTCCTTCCTCATGTGTTTGTATTGTATCTAGGGTTTTATGCAATTTAATTTCCCCCTCTCCGGTTTTGATTACCTTATTCTCCATGTATTCGTTCTTTTAATTCTTTCCTTCTCATCTTTTCACTGCATTTCCATTTCTCGCGACAATGGTGTTAAAATAAACTACACTATCCTATAAATAATGTAGTGGTCTCTTCCCCTCACCTTGCGTAACAGTTTCTTCATTGTCCATTCTTTCTTGTATTATTAATTCTTCTTTCTCCATTCCTTGTTATCTCCTCTCCACCAGTTCCTTCTTTTAGTTACTGGTGGTTTCTCCTCCCACACCTTGAATAGCAGTTCTTCATTCGGCATTGTCTCTTTTGGTTTATTCATTATTCTTCTCTCCATTCTATATTGTCATGCTCCATCAATTCCTTCATTTTCTTCCTCTCTGTTCAACTTCCTTGCTCATCTATTTATTAATTTGTCTTTTCTCCATTTAGTATTATCATATTTTCTTTATTAATTCCTTCTTTTCATTCCTTCACTCCCATCTTCCTTGCTCACCCTCATTTCCATTTCTCTCGACAATACTGTGAATAAAATACGCCATGGGAATTATTTAGTGGTCTCTTCCCACACCTCGAATAACAGTTTCTTCTCTGTGCATTGTCTCTCTTCTTTATTTCAATCTTTCTTGTCTTCATTCTTTATTATTTTCTTCTATCAATTCTTTCTTTTCATTCATTCCTAATCTTATTTGCTCATCTTTTTAATGTTGTTTTCATTCTCTCGTCATCTTCCTTATTTAACTTTTCATCGTATTTCCATTTTTCGCGAGGCTGGGGTGTGAGTAAAATACACCATGGGAATAATTTAAGGGGAGGTTTTTAGTTTGGTCTCTAGATATCCATTAAGCTTAAGTACCCCCTTGAGCCCCTTTCAAGATAAATTTGTACATTTTTCGGTAGAAAAATGTCCCGGCTGAGAGCCGGTTCCTCTTAAATAACAGGCTCGCTATCGCTCGCCAGGATAAAATCGACACCTAAATGGCACGAAAAGTCTTAAAATTGACAGAAATGGGTCGAAAGTTCTTAAAATCGTCAAAATAATGGGGCGAACGTCTTAAAATTAGAAAATCAATGGGGCTAAACATGAGGGAGAAAGGGGTTGAGAAAATAATCCCTCAAGTGGAAACCTCCCCTTAACAGTCTTCTCACACTTTGGATAATAATATATCCATTGTTCATAGTCTTCCTGTATAACTCCTTGGGCTTCTGTATCATCTTCCTCTTTGAAACCAAAAATTTCTTCCTCCCTGCCTTTCCTCTTTTAATATCTCCGTCTATATAATTTTGTTCTCTTTATTTCCTCTCTCCTCGGCCTCTGTTTTTCTTAGTCTCTATCTTTCTCATTTCTTCCCTATCTTTCTATTTTCCTTTTCTCTGCTTCCTCCTACTTGACAACCTCATCTTTTCGGTCTTATCCTTGCTATCTCCCTCCTCCATCAACTCCTCCCTATATTCTTCTTCAACCTCCTCCTCGTCTCTTCTTCCTCCACCTCTTCCTTCTCTAGGTGGATTTCTACTATACGTTAGAAGCAGTCTTCACCCTCTTATGATATCCAAGCCAATCATTAACAATATTGACGCTAGTTATGTTCAAATAATTTGTCAAACACGTAAATTAACAATTGGCCTCATTTATCGACCTCCAGTACAATCATCCGATACAGACGAGAACTCAATCAAATAGCAGAAATTAGTTGTCAGCATTCTTCTTCAACCGTGTTGTGAACATTTGGAACAGCCTACCTTAGAACATTATGAACTGTGATACAGTTGAGACTTTCAAGAATCGTTTAAAAGTACTTGGCCACTAACCATCAATTAACACTATTTCAGAATAACTCGTAATGAAGAAGTATCACAGATCGCAATGTAAATATAATTTCTGCATACTTGTTTACCCATGGCCGAAACTATGGGTTTTCTTTCCAGGATGTTAGATGTAGAATTATCATAGATTACTGAATAATCTCCTTTCATCCTATCCTATCTGAATTTCCATGTCAGTTTTTCCATACTTCATGATGTATATTTTTCCGACTGTGTCCATGCCAGCGTAAGCAGGAGTGAGTGGTGGGTGGTGAGGAGCCTTCAGCTTTACTATCCTTTTCTCTACCTAGTAGTTAGTAAGCTTATCAGTGTAGCGTTCCAAATTGCCCCGTAAGGACCAATAGGTATGTTGCAATTTGTAAGTCCTTTGTATTCCTCTCTCCCACAGACTGTAGCTCATGTGGTTATTGTCCTTAATATCTCTTCTTGTCTCCTGACTCTTGTTTGTGTTAATTCTGTTTCCACTGTCGCCACATTAGCCTTCTATCTCATCTTATGTCTATGTCCTTTTCTTTACCTCCTCCTCTTCTTACTCTTTCTCCTCCTCCTCCTACCTCTTTTCCTCTTCCTCTTCCCTTTCCTTTTATTGTTCTTCTCTTCTTCCTCCTTCTACTCCTCCACAGACTGTATATCATGTGGTTCTTATCCTTAACCCTTTTGGTGTGGTGGCTTCTATAGGGAAGAATACACCCAGGCGGCTATTTTCCCATTCATTCCGCTCAATATACGTCACCCTTGCGCCATATCCGTAGCCCGGAGCGAATTGGAACAAACTTCAAAGAAAAGATTGTGTCAACATCTCCCTTTAACAGTCACCATACAGCCTCCCTACCTCCTCACACCACCCACGAAAATCTATCAATACTTTGCTTGTGAGCAAAAATATACAATTGTCTCCTTTGTTTCCCCTCGTAATAACTCGATGATATTTAGTTATTTTATCGTGTTTTGTGTTTACAAGACAGTATGAGTTGTTGAAATGAAGATGAAATGAACTTCATATTTGTACCTGGTATATTCTGTTGCTGTCACAATTACATGGAGAAGTGGCCCATTTCTTTTTTATTTTCAGCTTCTAAAACACCTCTTATTTGTACACACACCCTCCCTCAACCATTTTTTTTTTTTTTTTTTTTTTGTCTATGTGAATGAGGGAGACAAAAGGCATGACTGCTTGCAGCGAGTGCCTCCCCCAGATTTGAAAGAGTGACAGGGCCAAAATCAAGGGACGTTCGAGCTAAAATGCCTGGACACACAGAGTTTGAAGCCATTTAAGTCATAGGAAGAGGGAAAGACTGATTCTGGGAGAGAGTTCCAAAGCTCAGCAGTTTAATAGAAGAAAGTCTGAGAATAGCGTTTCACTCTTGGGTTGGAGAGTTGCACAGAGTAGGGGTGGGATTGTGTTGCAAGGCGGGTACTACGTACCCTACGTAGAGGAGGTGGTATACACTGGGAAAGCTCCGAGGAACACTGATTATTGTAGTAGCGATAGAATAGCAAGAGAGATGCAACATTGCATTGAGCACACTGATATAAGATGGGTGGCAAGCTTAGAACCATCTGGAAGCGTCTGGCAACAAGCACGACGGGTTGGTGCATCCAACTTATCCAGTGCTACTAAAACGTATATGTACGTCGGCCGCAGTATAGCCCATTTTACATAGGACGTAAATATGCGTTGGTTGCAGGGAAAGGGTTAATGTGTGTTCCTTCCGTTTCCACCTATAGCATATTATCCTTTTATCTCCTTCTCTGTCTATATCTTTCTCATGTCATCCTCCTTCTTTTATCTTCCCTTTTCCTTTAACCACATACTGTACTTATCTTCTCTTTATCTACCTACTCCTCCTCTATCCCACTGACTGCAGATTATGAGGTTATTGTCCTTAATGTCTCCTTCTGCCTATATTTTTCAACTTTTCCTCCTTTTCTTTTTCCCCTCCTCCTCCTTTCATTCCCCTTCTTCTCTTGCTATGCCTTCTTCACCTCTGCCTCCTCCCCCTAATTTTACTCTTGCCTTTCTTCTCTTACCCCCTCTTCCTCTTCCTCCTTTTCTTTCTCTTCCACCTCTCTCCCACTGACTGTAGATCATGAGGTTATTGGCCTTAATGTCTCTTATTGCCTCTTGACTCTTAGTGTGTTCCTTCTATTTCCACCTTCCTTAGATTATCCTTCTATCTATAGTCTTCTCTTTTCCTCCTTCTCTTCCTCCCCCTCCTCCACTTTCTTCTTACACGTAAAGGAGGAAGCAGAAGGAATCGAGTACGAGTCAGGACGCAAGAAGAGGCATTAATGAGGTTTATTTTCACATGATCTACGGTGAGAGGGAGAAGACATGGTGAGAGAGGAATAAGGAGTTGAAGAAACTAAAGACGAAGGAAGGAAGATAACAACAAAGGAGAGGAAGTATGTATATAATGTAAGGGATAGGAAAAATAAAGGGAAGGAAGGAAGGAAGGAAGATGCCAACGAAGGAGAAGAAGTATGTAGCTAATGAAAAGGAAAGGACAAATATAAGGAAGGAAGGAAGGAAGACAACAACGAAGGAAGGGAAGTATACAGACAACAGCACAGAGAGTAACGCAGGATGAGGAGGAGGTGTCGCCATTATCCCGTTGGTGGCTCTCGTTATAACCTCTCATACATGATGAAGGAAGGGAAGATTTAGATAAAGAGGGGGATAAAGAAACTAGATGACCAATGAGGGGAGGAAGGAGACAAGGGAAGAAGGAAGGATGGCTGCGATGGAAGGAGGGAAGAAAGGGAGGAAGGAAATAATGAAGGAAGTAGAGGTAAGAAGAGGGTAAGGAGGAAGAGGTCTCGCCATTATCAAGTTGGCATGAGTCTCTCGTTATAACCTCTGAGAAATGATGGAGGAAGGTAGGTAAAGGATATTAGATAAGCATTATAAAAGGTTCAAGATGTAAAGCCAACGAGAAAGTATAAAAGAGAAGGATTGGATATAAGGTAAGAAATTAAGAGAATGCTGGATGATAGTGAGGATATAGAAGATACAGAGATGAAAGGTGCGAGCGATGGCTGTTTAACGATGATATAGAGGAGGTAGAAGACGAGAATTAACTGTAGAACAAAATAAAAAGGTAGAACATGGGAGGGAAGGAATAAAAGACAGACACTAGGCTTGTATTCTTAAACATTACTTTCCTTTCGCAGCGCCTAATATCGAGGGAAAATTGTGGGAATGAGTGTTGTTTACAGGGATTACACGGATTAGCACTCTCATTTTCAAGGTAACATAATTTCCCAAGTCATTTCGTCCATTAACGGCTCTGCGAAGGGATAGACATTGTTAAGAATATATATATTTATACAAGGAAGGAAGAAACGAGGGAGAAGAGATAACACAAAAGGAAGGAGGGAAGGACGACTAGAGACAAGGCAGGAAGGGGGAGGTGTCGTCATTATCACTTCCATGATCACGTCGGTAATGGCTCTAATTATCACCTCTGACAGATCCGGAGGGTTGGGGGGGGGGGGGGGATGGTCAGATAATGAGGGGGTAAAGCATATATTAGACGGGGATAAAGAGAAAACAAAGGCAAGAAACTAACAAGGAAGGAAGGTAGGGGGGACAAGAGATGAGGAAGGAAGGAAGGAGTGTAGGAAGAAAAAATGAATTAGAGGTAAGAAAGGAACGGAGGAGATAAGGAAGGGAAGGATGGAGTGTAGGAAGTAAAGAAGGAGATAATAAAGGAGGAGGTGTCACCATTACCACGTTGGTATGGCTCTCGTTAAGGGGAGATATCCACTTGAGGGATTTTTTTCTTGACTCCTTTCTCCCTCATGTTGAGCCCCATTGCTTTTCTAATTTTAAGACGTTCGCCCCATTATTTTGACGATTTTAAGAACTTTCGACCCATTTCTGTCAATTTTAAGACCTTTCGTGCCATTTAGGTGTCGATTTTATCCTGGCGAGCGATAGCGAGCCTGTTATTTAAGAGGAACCGGCTTTCAGCCGGGACATTTTTCTACCGAAAAATGTACACATTTATCTTGAAAGGGGCTCAAGGGGGTGTAATTTCAAGCTTGATGGAAGTCTAGGGAACACACTAAAAACCTCCCCTTAAGGGGGGTGGGCGTATTGCTCATATATACAGTATATATATATATATATATATATATATATATATATATATATTTATATATATATATATATATATATGTATATAGAGTATATATATATATATATATATATATATACTGTATATACTATATACATTTTTTTTTCTTCCTAGACCTCCATCAAGCTTACAAAAAAAGACCCTCCTTCGAGATAAATTTTTAAATTTTTCGTTAGAAAAAAGTCCCGGCCGAAGGCTGGTTCCTCTTAATTTACAGGCTCGCTATCGCTCGCCAGGAAAACATCGACACCAAAATGACACGAAAGTCGTAATATTGACAACAAAATGGGGTGAAAAGTCTAAAATCGCCAAACTAATGGGCCGAACGTCTTAAAATCTCAAAACTAATTGGACCTCTGACAGATGATGAAGGAAGGAAGGAAGGTGGGGGGGGGGGGGTCAAATAATGAGGGGTTAAGAGAGATATTAGGCGAGCTATGGATGAACACGTTGACAGAAACTAAAGATACAAGAAAGAAAGGAAGGGGGAAGAAGCAAGAGAGAAGGAAGGAAGGAGGAGGTAGAATATGAATAGATAATGAAGGAAGAAAGTTCCTAAAAAAAAAAAAAAAAAATAAAAAAAAAGGGAAGTAAGTAAATACCAAAATAAAGACAGGAAATACGGGAAGAGATTGAGTAAATATAGATAATTAAGGGGAGGTTTTTAGTTTGGTCCGCAGCCCCAGCCACACCTACTGGGGTTGTCCACACCAGTGTGCAGATATTATCTGGAAAGAAGGTGCTACTTTGGTCAAAAGGGCGAATATAATGGGAATTCATGTAGATTTGCTCATCCCAAAATTTGCAACAACATAACCAGTCATGGAAAATGTAGATTTGGTGAAACCTGCAAATACCACCACCCATCCCTTTGCAAGTCATCACTTGAGAACCAGACCTGCTACAATATGAAATGCCCAGCTTTTCATATTAAAGGGACTTGGAGATAATATGCTAGACCTAACACGAATGGCAGCCCAAAAAACTCTCTAGCTATGCGAGGACGAGACAGAGGAAAAAGGCAAGGAGGGAAAGGGCAGATGAAGATGAAGAGACTGAGGGAGATGGAAGAGCACATAGAACACCTCGAGCACCTCCTGGCCTCCCAAGAGTGGCCAATACATCCCGAAGACTATTAGGTACACATAGTACTCCAAACAATCCCTCCCCAATCTTGTTTGCAAATATCCAAGGCCTAAAAAATAGAACCACGAACAAAGTACCATTTACTAGGGGCCTGCTAGAAGAAGGAAACGCTATATTTGCGGCTCTCACAGAAACTCACATTAAAGATCAGCAAGATAGTGAGGTATGGATTCCTGGTTACAACCTACATAGGGCGGACAGAACGCATAGATCACATGGAGGTGTAGCCTTGTACATACATGACTCACTGATATGTACTGAATTCCTAAATAACAGTAACGAAGTGGTGGAAATACTTGGAGTTAAAATAGAATCCCTAAATTTAGCAGTTATTGTTACATACAGGCCTCCAGACTCATCCCGAGAAGAATTCAAAACCCAGCTCAACAAAATAAAATCAGAAGTGGAAACCCTGGGGAACCGAACACCAAATATTATATGGCTAGGAGACTTTAACCTACCAAACATTAAATGGAGACAACTAGAAAACCAGTTAGTGGCAAATAACACCGGAGAAGCAAATACTAATACAGAGAGCTTTTTGAACTTTGTGATTTTTTTAGTCTTACCCAACATATTGCTGAACCCACACGGGAAAACAATATCTTAGACCTGGTCTTCACTAACAACGACTCTCTAGTACACAGCATTAACATATCGGACACAACATACTCAGATCATAAATTAATTGAGATCAAAACAACCTTAGAAAGTGTACAGACAACCTCGGAATCGAGAACAAAAACCGGCCTATTCAGTAATTTAACTTCAATAACAAAAACATTAGGTGGGAAGAGGTAAATCAAGAAATGGAGGAAATAGACTGGGAAGATTTAATGGATAACCTGACACCAGCAGAATGTCTAGTCTTAATAACAGAAACCATGACCCAAATCTGTAGCCACCATATACCTGCAAGACAAACAAAACGAAGAAGCAAACAAGATCGGGAAAGGAAGAGGCTGTACAGAAGAAGAAAATAACTCACACAAAGACGCACACATCAAAATCTACAGGATAGGCAAAAGGTCGAAATAGATAGAGAAATTGTGGAAATTGAACAAAGGCTAAGAATATCATATGAACTACAACATATGGAAGAGGAGAGGAAAGCTATTGCAGGTATAAAGGAAAATTCCAAATACTTCTTTTCATACGCCAAACAAAAGGCTAAAACAACATTAAACATCGGCCCACTGAGCAAAGGGGACGGCTCTTTCACAGGGGACAAAAAGGAAATGAGCGAACTCTTAAGCAGGCAGTATGAAATGGCATTCAGTGAGCCTGATGAAACAAAAGTCATCAGAGACCAAAATATATTTTTCATGGAAACCTCCCCCACGGAAACCCCTCAGATGCTGGATATTGATTTCGGTCCAAAAGACATAGAAGAGGCCAATTCCAACATGCCATCCCACTCGGCACCAGGCCCGGACTCATGGAATTCGATCCTAATGAAGAAATGTAAGGAAAACCTCTCAAAACCCCTGGCTATAATGTGGAGAAGGAGTCTAGACACTGGTGACATACCAGATAGCTTGAAAAACGCAATAATTGCCCCACTGCATAAAGGAGGGAGTAAAGCACTACCAAAAAACTACTGCCCAGTAGCTCTAACCTCTCACATCATTAAAGTTTTCGAGCGAGTCCTGCGAAGCAAAATTTCAACATTCATGGAGACAAATGAACTACACAACACCGGTCAACATGGGTTCAGAGCGGGAAGATCATGTCTCTCACAACTTTTGGAACACTATGACAAAATTCTTAAAGCGCTAGAAGAAAAGAAAAACGTGGATGTCATTTACACCGATTTTGCTAAGGCATTTGATAAATGTGACCATGGTATAATAGCCCACAAACTGAAAGCAAAAGGTATAACTGGGAAAATCGGACGGTGGATATACAATTTCCTCGTAAACCGAAAACAATCAGTAGCAGTAAACCAAGTCACATCTGAGCCTTCGGATGTCAAAAGCTCAGTGCCCCAAGGAACAGTGCTAGCGCCCCTTCTGTTCCTCATACTAATTTGCGACATAGATACCAACACCAGACACAGTACGGTGTCGTCATTTGCTGATGACACAAAATTAAGCAAGATAGTAAACACACAAGAGGACACGGGCCGACTGCAGGAAGACATGAATGTAGTGTTCCAGTGGACCAGGGAAAACAACATGCAATTCAATGAGGAAAAATTCCAATTAATACGGTACGGAGATAATAATGGTGTTAAAGAAATTACAAATTACTTAACAGAATCTAACCACATAATAGAACGGAAAGACAGTGTGAAAGACCTTGGGGTATTAATGTCTGAAAATATGGGTTTCAAAGTACATAACCAGGTCAAAGTGGCGGCTGCGAAACGTCTAACGGGTTGGGTTCTGCGTTTTAAAACACGCGGTGATTTGCCTATGATAACGCTCTTCAAATCTCTAGTGCTACCGCGGCTTGAATACTGTAGCGTATTAACATCCCCATACAAAGCAGGTGAAATAAATGACGTATAGAGTGTACAAAGAAATTTCACTTTGCATATAAGTTCGATAAAACATCTACACTATTGGGAGCGTTTAAGAGCACTGAATCTGTACTCACTGGAACGTAGAAGAGAACGTTACCTAATAATATACACGTGGAAAATCGCAGAGGGTTTAGTACCAAACCTACATACTCCGATAGTCATGAAATTCAGTGATAGGAGAGGCTGGGAATGCGAAATCCCCCGGATGAATAACAGGGGTGCTATGGGCTCTCTGCGAGAGGGCTGGTTATCACACAGAGGCCCACGTCTCTTCAACAAACTCCCACGGCGAGTAAGAGACATGAGGGACATCTCGTTAGACAACTTCAAGAGAGCCCTAGATGTCGAACTGCAAAAAGTGCCAGACGAGCCCATCCTCGCAAGGGAGCGAGCTGTCGCTTCAAACAGTCTACTGCACCAAATCACCACCCATAACGAGGGGCGTCGCGCTCCTTGGTGCCGCTAGAAGAGTGGCGAACACATCAAAAGGTATCAAAAGGTAAGATATCCTTCAAGCTTAAGATTACACCCCCTTGAGCCCCTTTCAAGATAAATTTGTACATTTTTCGGTAGAAAAATGTCCCGGCTGGAAGCCGGTTCCTCTTAAATTACAGGGTCGCTATCGCTCGCCAGGATAAAATCGACACCTAAAAGGCACGAAAGGGTTTAAAATTGACAGAAATGGGTTGAAAGTTCTTAAAATAATCAAAATAAAGGGGCAAACGTCTTAAAATTAGAAAAACAATGGGCTAAGCATGAGGGAGAAAGGAGTCAAGACAAAAATCCCTCAAGTGGACATCTCCCCTTAAGGAGGGAAAGGAGTCGAGAATGAAGAAAGGAAGGAAGGATGAGGTGTGGCCATTATCACGTTAATATGACTCCAGTTATAACCCGAAGGCAGGGAAGAATGATGGGGTGAAGGAGACACTAGGTCAGATAAGGATGGTGGACACGGAAGGAAGGAAGGAAGGAAGGAAGGATGAGGTGTGGCCATCATCACGTTAATATGACTCCAGTTATAACCCGAAGGCAGGGAAGAATGATGAGGTGAAGGAGACACTAGGTCAGATAAGGATGGTGGACACGGAAGGAAGGAAGGAAGGAAGGAAGGAAGGAAGGAAGGAAGGAAGGAAGGATGAGGTGTGGCCATCATCACGTTAATATGACTCCAGTTATAACCCGAAGGCAGGGAAGAATGATGGGGTGAAGGAGACACTAGGTCAGATAAGGATGGTGGACACGGAAGGAAGGAAGGAAGGAAGGAAGGAAGGAAGGAAGGAAGGAAGGAAGGAAGGAAGGAAGGAAGGATGAGGTGTGGCCATCATCACGTTAATATGACTCCAGTTATAACCCTAAGGCAGGGAAGAATGATGAGGTAAAGGAGACACTAGGTCAGATAAGGATGGTGGACACGGGAACCATAATATTAGAATAAATACAGAGTGATAATCTAGAGAGGAATCATAGTTAACCCCTGCTGTGCCGACGACGTCTTTTTATTTGTATACTAGCTATAATTAGGTGATTTTTAGCAGTTTAAGGGGAGATCTCCACTTGAGGGATTTTTTTCTTGACCCCTTTCTCCCTCATGTTTAGCCCCATTGCTTTTGATATTATAAAATGTTTGCCCCATTAGTTTAGCGATTTTAAGAACTTTCATCCCATAATTAAGACCTTTCGTGCCATTTAGGTCTCGATTTTATCCTGGCGAGCGATAGCGAGCCAGTAATTTAAGAGGAACCGGCCTTCGGCCGGTACATTTTTCTACCGAAAAATGTACAAATTTATCTTGAAAGGGACTCAAGGGGGTGTAATTTTAAGGTTGATGGAGGTCTAGGGAACAAACTAAAAACCTCCCCTTAAATGAGTAGGGTTAGGGGATGGAAGATAACGAAATAAAGGAGGAAACATAAGTAATCTAAGTCCTTTTTTTTTTTTTTAACATCGATCACCCACAAATTTAATTAATGAACGCAATTAACCTCTGCCTGTACCGGCGACGTCTGTTTCATTGTATTCTAGCTATATTTTAACGATTTTGTGCAGTTTAAGAAGGATTTGTGGTAGTGAAAAGGGTTAAGTGAGATCATTGGAAGCCTGTTCATGGTTGTAGGCCCTTTTTAAAGTGAATCCAATCGTTTAATAACAGCCAGAATAAGGTTAAAAATGACGGGGCTGATAATGAAAGGGGTTAATGAAAGACCCCTCCTCCAAGAGATATTAGTGACAATTATTATCACATGATCTACAGTGATAGGAAGAAGAAGAAGAAGAAGAAGAAGAAGAAGAAGAAGAAGAAGAAGAAGAAGAAGAAGAAACGAAGGGGAATAACAATAAAAGCCAAGCAAGGAAAGGAAAGGCGAAGGAGAGATGGAATAAAAGGTGGAAGAGAAAGAACCACCAAGGGAGGCAAGAAGAGATATCAATGACAATTATTTTCACATGATCTGCAGGAAGAAGAAGAAGAAGAAGAAGAAGAAGAAGAGTAGTAGTACCAACACAAGCCAAGAAAGTAAAATAAAAGGTGAAGGAGAGAGGACCTAGGAGATAATGGAATAAAGGAGGAAACAGAAGGAATCAAGTACGAGCCGGGACGTGATCTACAGTGAGAGGGCAAAGAGATGGTGAGAGAAGAAGAAGAAGAAGAAGAAGAAGAGACAAGAAGAAAACAAAGAGGACAAGGAAGAGGATGAAGAAAAGAGAAAGAGAGAGAGAGCAGAAGATTGGGAGGAGGCAGAAAATATAGAAAACATAAATAGAAAAGCAAAATGAAGAGGGGAGATAAAAGATAATGGAGTAAAAGAGAGGAGATAATAGATAATGGAGTAAAGGAGGACACAGAAGGAACCAACTACCAAGGGAGAGTCGAGACGCAAGAAGAGGCCTAATTAATGGCAATTATTTTCACACGGTCTAGAGCAAGAGGAGAAGGGGTGATGGTGGTGGTGGAAGAACATGAAGGAGGAGGAGGAGGATAAGAAGAAGAAGAAGAAGAAGAAGAAGAAGAAATGGGAAGAGAACGAGAACATAAAGAAATAAAACAACAAACTCCCACGGCGAGTAAGAGACATGAGGGACATCTCGTTAGACAACTTCAAGTGAGCCCTAGATGTCGAACTGCAAAAAGTGCCAGACGAGCCCATCCTCATAAGGGAGCGAGCTGTCGCTTCAAACAGTCTACTGCACCAAATCACCACCCATAACGAGGGACGTCGCGCTCCTTGGTGCCGCTAGAAGAGCGGCGAACACATCTAAAGGTATCTAAAGGTAAAGGGAAAATATATGAATTGAAAGTAAACGAACAGGAGGAAGAGAGAGAGAGAGAAGAGGAGATAGAAGGATAATATAGAAGGAAGGTGGAAACATAAGGAACACACCAAGAGTCAGGAGGCAAGAAGAGACATTAAGGGGAGGTTTTTAGTTTGTCCCTAGACCTCCAGAAAATAACACCCCCTAGACCCCCTTTTAAATTTGTACATTTTTCGCTAGAAAAATGTCCCGGCCGAAGGCCGATTCCTCCTAAACTACAGGATCGCTATCGCTCGCCAGGAAAAATAATCGACACCTAAATGGCACGAAAGGTCTTAAAATTGAGAGAAATGGGGCGAAAGTTCTTAAAATCGCCAAACTAATGCATTTAAAACACGCGGTGAATTACCTATGATAACGCTCTTCAAATATCTAGTGCTACCGCGGCTTGAATACTATAGCGTATTAACATTCCCATACAAAGCATGTGAAATAAATGACTTATAGAGTGTGCAAAGAAATTTCACTTCGCATATAAGTTCGGTAAAACAGCTACACTATTGGGAACGTTTAAGAGCACTGAAACTGTATTCACTGGAACGTAGAAGAGAACGTTACCTAATAATATACACGTGGAAAATCGCAGAGGGTTTAGTACCAAACCTACATACTCCGATAGTCATGAAATTCAGTAATAGGAGAGGCTGGGAATGCGATATCCCCCGGATGAATAACAGGGGTGCTATGGGCTCTCTGCGAGAGGGCTGGTTATCACACAGAGGCCCACGTCTCTTCAACAAACTCCCACGTCGAGTAAGAGACATAAGGGACGTCTCGTTAGACAAATTCAAGAGAGCCCTCGATGTCGAACTGCAAAAAGTGCCAGACGAGCCCATCTTCGCAAGGGAGCGAGCTGTCGCTTCAAACAGTCTACTGCACCAAATCACCACCCATAACGAGGGGCGTCGCGCTCCTCGGTGCCGCTAGAAGAGGGGCGAACACATCAAAAGTATAAATAATGGGCCGAACGTCTTAAAATCTCAAAAACAATGAGGCTAAAAAACATGAGGGAGAAAGGGGTCAAGAACAAAATCCCTCAAGTGGAAATCTCCCCTTAAGGATAATAACCACATGATCTACAGTCTGTGGGAGAGGTGGAGGAGGAGGAGGTGGTGGAGGAGGAAGAGGAGATGATGGAGGAGGAAGAGGAAGGGAAGATACGTACCTGGTTGAAGAGAAAAAGGACATAGAAGAAGGAAGAGTATTCATAAAGAGAGGAATAAAGGAAATGGGAGGTGAAAGAGAGAGAAGGATAATATAGAAGGAAGGTGGATACATTAGGAACATATATTTGTCCTATTGCTTCCATTTATTACGTATGCTTTCTCTCCTTGTGTTCTTCTTTCCTTCCTTCCTTCCTTATATTTGTCATATTTCTTCCATTATCTGTATATTTCCTCTCCGTTGTTTTCTTCCTTCCTTCCTTCCTTCCTTCCTTCCTTCCTTATATTTGTCCTATCGCTTCCATTATCTACATACTTCCCTTCCTTCGCTTTCTCCTTCTTTCCTGCCTTCCTTATATTTGTCCTTTCCCTTCCCATATCTACATACTTCCCCTCCTTCGTTGTTACCTTGCTTGCTTGCTTCCTTGCTTCCTTCCTTCTTTCCTTCCTTCATCCATTCATTCATTCCATCCATTATCTACATATTTCCCTTCCTTCGCTTTCTCCTTCTTTCCTTCCTTCCTTTCCTATATTTGTCCTTTCCCTTCCATTATCTGCATACTCCCCTTCCTTCACTATCATCTTCTTTCCCCTATCTCCATATTCCTTCTTTTTCGCATCTTCTTTCACCTTTCTTCCGATATCTTCATCATTTTTCTCCTTAGTTATTGGACTAGACTCTGTTCTTTTTTGGTATTTACTATCTTCGCCTTTTCTTTTCTTTCCTTCGTTATCGATTTATGCTACCTCCTAGTTCCTCTCCGTCATTACCCCTGTTTCTTCTTCCTACTCTTGTTTCTCCTGTATTCTTTACCCTCTCTCTCTCTCTCTCTCTCTCTCTCTCTCTCTCTCTCTCTCTCTCTCTCTCTCTCTCTCTCTCTCTCTCTCTCTCTCTCTCTCTCTCTCTCTCTCTCTCTCTCTCTCTCCTCTCTCTCTCTCTCTCTCTCTCTCTCTCTCTCTCTCTCTTTCTCTCTCTTTCTCTTTCTCTTTCTCTCTCTTCTGTTTCCGTTCTTTGTCTGAGTCTTATTACCTTTATCTCCTCATTATTCCCTTTCGTGTGTGTGTGCCGATTTACAGTAATGCACTATAGATACAAGATAAATATAATACTGAAATGCACTTATGTTATTATTATACACTGGCATATATATATAGTATATCTCACAAATACACATAAGCTTCTTAATGTGTTTGACTTTCAGCCGGGTTCGAACCACCAACAGTTAGGACGAGTGTTCATGCTTTAATTAACTCTACCACGGCGTGATAGAAAGTACTCAACCTTTTCCTATCTGTAATAAAGAGAAGGGAAAAGTATTCCCCCAAGTTACCGTCACCACGAAACGAAACGAAGCTGGGCCGAATCTAGCACAATCTTAAGGGGTGGTGGTGGCTTTTTCTGGCCTCCCTTCTCCCTCATGTTTATCTCCATTAATTCTGAAATTTTAAGACGTTTGCCCAATTGTATTTATATATGAATTTGTTTATTTTTTTGGGCCAATATGAAGACCTTTAGGTGTCGTTTTCTTCCTGGCGACCGATAGCGAGCCTATAATTGAATTTATCTCAAAGGGGGGGGGGGGTCTTGGGGGTATTTTTTTAAAGCTTCATAAAGGTCTAGGGAGCCAACTATATAAACAATGATACTAATGATATTGGAATAACACGGTGTCTCAAATTTGGTGCCGAAAATGTTATGCCTGACTATCGAGCACAACACATATGGTGCCGAAGAACCATTATTTCTCATTAAAGCTCTGAAAGGTTAGAATATTTGCAGTGAAACGTAATGGGACGCTGTTAGTGTTGGAATCCTCTTATATGTCAGGTATTGTGGGGGTCATAATTAGCGTGAGACAGATGTTTTATTCTGGCAAGTTGTTCAGGTGGAGGCTTCTGGAGGTTGGTTACAGGTTGGATTATCTTATTTGATTAGATTATACGCGTTCTCATCTTACTATATCACTTACTCTCACACTCACTAACTCTCACTCACTCACTCTCACTCTCTCTCTCTCTCTCTCTCTCTCTCTCTCTCTCTCTCTCTCTCTCTCTCTCTCTCTCTCTCTCTCTCTCTCTCTCTCTCTCTCTCTCTCTCTACACACACACACACACACACACACACACACACACACACACACACACACACACACACACACACACACACACACACACACACACACACACACACACACACACACACACACACACACACACACACACACACACACACACACTCTCTTTTCCACCATTGCCCATTAGCCTTATTAACCCAAGTGAGGACAAGAGGCGTGGTCAGTGTCTGATAAAATAAGATATAATACGTGGGTGTGTCTGGTTGGTGGCTGGTAGTGGTCGTGGTTGTAGGTGGTAGTTGTGGTAGGTGGGTGGTGGTAGGTGAGTTGTGGTAGTTGTAGTAGGTGGGTGGTGGTAGTTGTCGTACATGGATTGGTAGCACTGTACATAATGGATGAGCTGATGATGTAGCTGAGTGGTATTTATGATCAGTATTTTCCTCATGGGTAGTAGTTGTGTTAGATGAATGGTTGTAGTTAATTGTATACTTCATATTATTTGTGGTGGTAGTAAGCGATGGTAGCGTGGGTTTGCCTGGTAGATGGATGATATTATTAGTATATGGTGTGGTTGAGTGGTGGTTGTGGTGGATGGTGTGGTAGGTGGGTGGTATTGTTAGTGTATGGTGTGGTTAAGTGGTGGTAGGTGGGTGGTATGGTACTGTAGGTGATATTATTAGTATATGGTGTGGTTGAGTGGTGGTTGTGGTGGATGGTGTGGTTGTGGTTGAGTGGTGGATGGTATGGTATGTGGGTGGTATTATTAGTATATGGTGTGGTTGAGTAGTGGTTGTGGTAGATGGTGTGGTAGGTGGGTGGTATTGTTAGTATATGGTGTGCTTGAGTAGTGGTTGTGGTGGATGGTATGGTATGTGGGTGGTATTATTAGTATATGGTGTGGTTGAGTGGTGGTTGTGGTGGATGGTATGGTACTGTAGGTGGTATTATTAGTATATGGTGTGGTTGAGTGGTGGTTGTGGTGGATGGTGTGGTAGGTGGGTGGTATTGTTAGTGTATGGTGTGGTTGAGTGGTGGTTGTGGTGGATGGTGTGGTAGGTGGGTGGTATTGTTAGTATATGGTGTGGTTGAGTGGTGGTTGTGGTGGATGGTATGGTAGGTGGGTGGTATTATTAGTATATGGTGGGGTTGAGTGGTGGTTGTGGTGGATGGTATGGTAGGAGGGTGGTATTGTTAGTATATGGTGTGGTTGAGTGGTGGTTGTGGTGGATGGTGTGGTTGGTGGGTGGTATTGTTAGTGTATGGTGTGGTTGAGTGGTGGTTGTGGTGGATGGTGTGGTAGGTGGGTGGTATTATTAGTATATGGTATGGTTGAGTGGTGGTTGTGGTGGATGGTGTGGTAGGTGGGTGGTATTATTAGTGTATGGTGTGGTTAAGTGGTGGTAGGTGGGTGGTATGGTACTGTATGTGGTATTATTAGTATATGGTGTGGTTGAGTGGTGGTTGTGGTGGATAGTGTGGTAGGTGGGTGGTATTGTTAGTGTATGGTGTGGTTGAAGTGGTGGTTGTGGTGGATGGTGTGGTAGGTGGGTGGTATTGTTAGTGTATGGTGTGGTTGAGTGGTGGTAGGTGGGTGGTATTGTTAGTATATGTTGTGGTTGAGTGGTGGTTGTGGTAGGTGGGTGGTATTATTAGTATATGTTGTGGTTGAGTGGTGGTTGTGGTGGATGGTATGGTAGGTGGGTGGTATTGTTAGTATATGGTATGGTTGAGTGGTGGATGGTGTGGTAGGTGGGTGGTATTGTTAGTGTATGGTGTGGTAGGTGGGTGGTATTGTTAGTGTATGGCGTGGTTGAGTGGTGGTTGTGGTGGATGGTATGGTACTGTAGGTGGTATTATTAGTATACGGTGTGGTTGAGTGGTGGTTGTGGTAGGTGGGTGGTATTATTAGTATATGGTGTGGTTGAGTGGTGGTTGTGGTGGATGGCATGGTAGGTGGGTGGTATTGTTAGTATATGGTATGGTTGACTGGTGGATGGTGTGGTAGGTGGGTGGTATTGTTAGTGTATGGTGTGGTTGAGTGGTGGTTGTGGTGGATGGTATGGTATGTAGGTGGTATTATTAGTATATGGTGTGGTTGAGTGGTGGTTGTGGTGGATGGTGTGGTAGGTGGGTGGTATTGTTAGTGTATGGTGTGGTTGAGTGGTGGATGGTATGGTATGTGGGTGGTATTATTAGTATATGGTGTGGTTGAGTAGTGGTTGTGGTGGATGGTGTGGTAGGAGGGTGGCATTGTTAGTATATGGTGTGGTTGAGTGGTGGTTGTGGTGGATGGTATGGTATGTGGGTGGTATTATTAGTATATGGTGTGGTTGAGTGGTGGTTGTGGTGGATGGTATGGTACTGTAGGTGGTATTATTAGTATATGGTGTGGTTGAGTGGTGGTTGTGGTGGATGGTGTGGTAGGTGGGTGGTATTGTTAGTGTATGGTGTGGTTGAGTGGTGGTTGTGGTGGATGGTGTGGTAGGTGGGTGGTATTGTTAGTATATGGTGTGGTTGAGTGGTGGTTGTGGTGGATGGTATGGTAGGAGGGTGGTATTATTAGTATATGGTGTGGTTGAGTGGTGGTTGTGGTGGATGGTATGGTAGGTGGGTGGTATTGTTAGTATATGGTGTGGTTGAGTAGTGGTTGTGGTGGATGGTGTGGTAGGTGGGTGGTATTGTTAGTATATGGTGTGGTTGAGTGGTGGTTGTGGTGGATGGTGTGGTAGGTGGGTGGTATTGTTAGTGTATGGTGTGGTTGAGTGGTGGTTGTGGTGGATGGTGTGGTAGGTGGGTGGTATTATTAGTATATGGTGTGGTTGAGTGGTGGTTGTGGTGGATGGTGTGGTAGGTGGGTGGTATTGTTAGTGTATGGTGTGGTTGAGTGGTGGATGGTATGGTATGTGGGTGGTATTAGTATATGGTGTGGTTGAGTGGTGGTTGTGGTGGATGGTATGGTAGGTGGGTGGTATTATTAGTGTATGGTGTGGTTGAGTGGTGGTTGTGGTGGATGGTATGGTAGGTGGGTGGTATTGTTAGTGTATGGTGTGGTTGAGTGGTGGTTGTGGTGGATGGTATGGTACTGTAGGTGGTATTATTAGTATATGGTGTGGTTGAGTGGTGGTTGTGGTAGGTGGGTGGTATTATTAGTATATGGTGTGGTTGAGTGGTGGTTTTGGTGGATGGTATGGTATGTAGGTGGTATTATTAGTATATGGTGTTGTTGAGTGGTGGTTGTGGTGGATGGTGTGGTAGGTGGGTGGTATTGTTAGTGTATGGTGTGGTTGAGTGGTGGTTGTGGTGGATGGTGTGGTAGGTGGGTGGTATTATTAGTATATGGTGTGGTTGAGTGGTGGTTGTGGTGGATGGTGTGGTAGGTGGGTGGTATTGTTAGTGTATGGTGTGGTTGAGTGGTGGATGGTATGGTATGTGGGTGGTATTATTAGTATATGTTGTGGTGGTTGTGGTGGATGGTGTGGTAGGTGGGTGGTATTATTAGTATATGGTGTGGTTGAGTGGTGGTTGTGGTGGATGGTATGGTAGGTGGGTGGTATTGTTAGTATATGGTATGGTTGAGTGGTGGATGGTGTGGTAGGTGGGTGGTATTATTAGTATATGTTGTGGTTGAGTGGTGGTTGTGGTGGATGGTATGGTAGGTGGGTGGTATTAATAGTATATGGTGTGGTTGAGTGGTGGTTCTGGTGGATGGTGTGGTAGGTTGGTGGTATTATTAGTATATGGTGTGGTTGAGTGGTGGTTGTGGTGGATGGTATGGTAGGTGGGTGGTATTATTAGTATATGGTGTGGTTGAGTGGTGGTTGTGGTGGATGGTGTGGTAGGTGGGTGGTATTATTAGTATATGGTGTGGTTGAGTGGTGGTTGTGGTGGATGGTATGGTACCGTAGGTTGTGGTATTGTTAGTATATGGTATGGTTGAGTGGTGGATGGTGTGGTAGGTGGGTGGTATTGTTAGTGTATGGTGTGGTTGAGTGGTGGTTGTGGTGGATGGTATGGTATGTAGGTGGTATTATTAGTATATGGTGTGGTTGAGTGGTGGTTGTGGTGGATGGTGTGGTAGGGGGGTGGTATTGTTAGTGTATGGTGTGGTTGAGTGGTGGTTGTGGTGGATGGTGTGGTAGGTGGGTGGTAATATTAGTATATGGTGTGGTTGAGGGGTGGTTGTGGTGGATGGTGTGGTAGGTGGGTGGTATTGTTAGTGTATGGTGTGGTTGAGTGGTGGATGGTATGGTATGTGGGTGGTATTATTAGTATATGGTGTGGTTGAGTGGTGGTTGTGGTGGATGGTGTGGTAGGTGGGTGGTATTGTTAGTATATGGTGTGGTTGAGTGGTGGTTGTGGTGGATGGTATGGTACTGTAGGTGGTATTATTAGTATATGGTGTGGTTGAGTGGTGGTTGTGGTGGATGGTATGGTACTGTAGGTGGTATTATTAGTTATATGGTGTGGTTGAGTGGTGGTTGTGGTGGATGGTGTGGTAGGTGGGTGGTATTATTAGTGTATGGTGTGGTGGTTGTGGTGGATGGTGTGGTAGGTGGGTGGTATTGTTAGTGTATGGTGTGGTTGAGTGGTGGTTGTGGTGGATGGTGTGGTTGAGTGGTGGTTGTGGTGGATGGTGTGGTAGGTGGGTGGTATTGTTAGTGTATGGTGTGGTTGAGTGGTGGTTGTGGTGGATGGTATGGTATGTGGGTGGTATTATTAGTATATGGTGTGGTTGAGTGGTGGTTGTGGTGGATGGTATGGTACTGTAGGTGGTATTATTAGTTATATGGTGTGGTTGAGTGGTGGTTGTGGTGGATGGTGTGGTAGGTGGGTGGTATTGTTAGTATATGGTGTGGTTGAGTGGTGGATGGTGTGGTAGGTGGGTGGTATTATTAGTGTATGGTGTGGTTGAGTGGTGGTTGTGGTGGATGGTGTGGTAGGTGGGTGGTATTGTTAGTGTATGGTGTGGTTGAGTGGTGGTTGTGGTGGATGGTGTGGTTGAGTGGTGGTTGTGGTGGATGGTGTGGTAGGTGGGTGGTATTGTTAGTGTATGGTGTGGTTGAGTGGTGGTTGTGGTGGATGGTGTGGTAGGTTGGTGGTATTGTTAGTGTATGGTGTGGTTGAGTGGTGGTTATGGTGGATGGTATGGTACTGTAGGTGGTATTATTAGTATATGGTGTGGTTGAGTGGTGGTTGTGGTGGATGGTATGGTAGGTGGGTGGTATTGTTAGTGTATGGTGTGGTTGAGTGGTGGTTGTGGTGGATGGTGTGGTAGGTGGGTGGTATTGTTAGTGTATGGTGTGGTTGAGTGGTGGTTGTGGTGGATGGTGTGGTAGGTGGGTGGTATTATTAGTATATAGTGTGGTTGAGTGGTGGTTGTGGTGGATGGTGTGGTAGGTGGGTGGTATTGTTAGTGTATGGTGTGGTAGGCTGGTGGGTGGTGGTGTCACATATTATATTTTAAGATGTTGGTGGTAGTTATATAAATATATTAGTATGCGCATGATGTGTGTGTGTGTGTGTGTGTGTGTTTGTAAGGGAGTTAGTGATATGTGGTGATTAATTTACATGGTTATAGTAATGAATAAGGTTGGTTTGGAGGGGCACCTGGTATTGTACAAGCACCTGCAAATAATGGTAAACAATATATTTGATAATTCTGATGCAGTTATGTATATATATTACACGTTATACATAATATATAAGTAATGTAATTGCAGTGGAAATAATGAAATAATTATGTAATTATGAACCAACTGAACGCCCCTCTATGCCCTGAAGGTCATAATTATGGAAATACAAGCCTGCTCTATTTCAATGTGTCAAGCTTATCAAACAAGCTTAGGTCACGTAGCCTTAGGTCACATGGCCGGATGTAACCACCACACGGCAGTCACTGAGGGTTGAGGGATAGAGAAGTTTAAGGGGACCAACCCGCTTTTTTTTGGGGGGGTGGGGGGGGGGGGGATAGCCGTTCGATCCCATTCAGCTTACTGTTTTAAGACGTGTATCCTCAAGCTAGGTGTCGATTTACACCTGGCGAGCGATAGCGACCCAGCATATTTTGGATATTTTAAATATTTTGGATATCCGGCAAAGCCGGATTTCTCCATACAATGATGGCTCGCTGTCGCTCAGAGAGAGAGAGAGAGAGAGAGAGAGAGTTAAATTATATTAAATATAAAAGATAGATGGATAGAAAGGTTGAGATAGTGCACTAACATGTAAGCTGCATAATAGAATAAGGGTAACGGGAAAACATACGTGGAGAGAGATATAGAGTTACACAGAGTTGCACAGTTACTCAGACACACAAACTTTGCGGTCCCTACTAGATGGTTCGGCCTTAATACTACTAAACAGGGACAGTTTATAGTAGAAGAATAGGAGAGTAAATTAGAAGGCTCTCTCCCCACCCGCCGCCTCCTCCGGCTAAAACGCCGTACCAGAAATTGGATGCAGTGTAACCGTTTGGGTCAGGGAAGGCCCACAAGGAATTTTTTATAGAGAATAGAAAGGAACTAGTCTGAATGGGAATTTACACTTACATACCGGTACCTACTCATTCGTTCATATTCATCCAATCTCCATTAGATGATCGTCAGTGTGATGAGAGAGAGAGAGAGAGAGAGAGAGAGAGAGAGAGAGAGAGAGAGAGAGAGAGAGAGAGAGAGAGAGAGAGAGGAATATATATGTATATATATATACCGGTATATATATATTTATATAAAGGGGGTTCTTTACCCCTGCACACCTCCTTGCTCTATACAGGGGCACATTGTGTCCATGTGAGTATTGTTCACATGCGTGGGGAGGATCCTTTCACACAGCACTTCTAGACAAATTAGAATAGAAAGCCTTTCGTCTCATTAACTGTTTTCCTGACAAGCGCTAGCGAGCCTTGGTCGAGATATTTTTCTACCGAAAAATGTAACCTTGATGGAGGTTTAGGGAGGAAACAAAATATATGAAGAAAACAAAATATATAAATGAGCAAATAAATACGGCCATCCCCCTTTAATGAGTGTATATGAGCAAAAGTTAATATTAGATGGGTGCGTGACCTAGTGAGTGCGTGAGTGGTATACCAGTGATGACCATGATGAATAATATAACTAGAGTGTGTGTGTGTGTAGCGTGTGTGTGTGTGTGTGTGTGTGGTGTGTGTGTGTGTGTGTGTGTGTGTGTGTGTGTGTGTGTGTGTGTGTGTGTGTGTGTGTGTGTCTGTGTGTGTGTGTGTGTGTGTCAGCAGAGTGGATCAATGAACCGAACTCAGCGAAAGGTCACACACACACATATACACATACACACACACACACACACACACACACACACACACACACACACACACACACACAGTCTCTCTCTCTCTCTCTCTCTGTGAGGGGGCCCATTCTTTCACTCGCATCCCTAGTTGAATGGGGAGATGATTAGATGGATAGACTTGTTTGATAGATAAATAGATATGCTGATAGAATGAATACTATAATAGTTTGATACATGCTAATATATAGTGTATAGTAAGATAGGATAAATAGATATATACCTGTAATTATAGGTACGTAATAACGAGATAAGCAGATCAATTGAACATTCTGAAATATTGGTAGATTGATATTATTTTGGTAGTTGGTGTTTTTATTTACTCGACTGAAGGGCTTGTGTAGGGCGATTAACAGTATGTGTTTGATATATAATATACCCTATATATATATATATATATATATATATATATATATATATATATATATATATATATCAGAGAGAGAGAGAGAGAGAGAGAGAGAGAGAGAGAGAGAGAGAGAGAGAGAGAGAGAGAGAGAGAGAGAGAGATTTTTCTTGTCCCATTCACCCTCTCCCCTGTCATGTTACAAATCTGTTGAACACACTACTCACACCTATCCTGGTGATGAAAAAGTGCGTAGGTTCGAATCCTCGGAGGGGTTGGTTAGGAGATTATGAGGCATGTATTTTGTGCGTAGAAATTATATTTAGCTTAATCATTCCAAGTTAAAAATTGACCTTTCATAATGATTTTGTGCCATAATTGTGTTTTTTTTTGAAAATATAACTAGCCTACTTTTTTATATTTTGATAGCATAGCCTAATTATTTTACCGTGAAAGTATTCATGCCTTGATTAATGTGTCTTGAATACAGAGTATGTTCACAAACACATGCAATTACGCACATACTGTGTATGCACATACATAATCACTCAACATATATTTAAGCGCGTACAATCGTAACACTTTTTTATGTTGATCATGTAGGGGAATAGTTAAGATACAGTGGCGAAGGATTCTGAAAACTGATTGAGTCATAAATAATAATTTATTGGGATTCACTAGTCATTATTCATTCCAACGAACACACACACACACACACACACACACACACACACACACACACACACACACACACACACAGACAGACAGACAGACAGACAGACAGACAGACAGACAGACAGACAGACAGACAGACAGACAGACAGACAGACAGACAGACAGACAGACACACACACACACCAATAATACCCTGGACAGCCTTGACGTATGGTGAGATTCATTGATTAACTTCACTGTTTTGGGGCAGCTGACAGAAAGTTATAAATGGATTTTAAAGTAAGCTCGTGTGGGTGTGTTTAAGGGGAGATGGTTGGTTTTTCTGGCTCCCCCTTCTTCCTCATGTTTAGCCCCATTAGCTCTCAGATTTTAAGACGTTCTGCCCATTAGTTTGGCGATTTTAAGACCTTTCGCCCCATTTCATTGTCAAGCGGCTCGCTTGGTGTAGTGACTAGCGTCTCGGACTTCCACTCAGAAGGCCCGGGTTCGCGCCCACGCTCGGCGCATTAAAGATTTTTCACAAGCACTGAGTCGTTACCATCCCTCATGAGCAAAGGGATGGGGTAGTAGTACAGGACCCCAATGGAAATACGCCTAATCGGCCTTATTGAGCTATCCTTAGCTAGCTTAGCATGCGCTAGCTTTAAGAACTATTATTATTATTATTATTATTAATATCAAGAATATTTCGTGTCTTTTATGTGTAGATTTTTTCCTGGCGAGCGAATGCGAGCCTGTAATGTAAGAGGAGTCGGCCTTTGGCCGGGACATTTTTATATCGAAAAATTTACAAATTTATCTTGAAGGAAGGTCGGGGGGGGGGGGGGGGGGGAGGTTGAGTTTGATGGAGGTTTAGGGAGCCTCGAGAAAACTAAAAGAATATTAATAAGATACGTAAATGGTCAAATAAATACGCCCATCCCTCCTTAATGTCTACAGTATGAATAATGTATGTGAATATGTGTTTGTGTTTATTTTTATATATGATATATTGTGTGTGTTCCTTATATGTTATGTGTGTATGTGGTTTATGTTTGTGGGTTTGTGTATGAAGGAGGGTAGTTTATCATGTGAATGTTTGTTCAGAATGTGTGGAACCTATGCGGAGGTTTAGTGTGTGTCTATGTCTGGGTGAATGTGTGTGTGTGTGTGGGTGTGTATGTGATTAGATAAAAGCAGTACAACAGAACCCAAGTAATTTAACTTTTACCCCGTAGGCTTACATTGCCTTAGGGTTAAAGCCGCGCTGTGTCAAAAGTTCGTCATGTATCCTGTAACATATTGCTGTAGTTACCCATAAATAATCCTACGTTTTCTTCTATTGCAAAGTTTCCGTTTTCTGTCTTTACTATTTACAAGAAGTTGAGGAATAACTCAAGAAGATTCCAAACATTATTATTAGACTATTTTTATGTGTTGTTTCTTGTCATGTGGTAATTACGATATTGTTAATATAGCGAAGATTAAAATGTGTATATCGTGCGTAACAGTGCTGGTAGAGACATCAAGCAAATGAACTGAAAGTAATTTGTATATGATAACTTTTCTTCCATTACTTGAGGGCTCTGCAGAGGGTCGTTGTTAGGAAGCATGATGTATGGAGTTTTGGGAAAATAATTTGAATTCTTAGAGTTAGTGACTTACATACTGTTGAAGTCAAATAGTGTTAAGTTTTATATTTCATCAGTTCGAGTTATAGGCTACCTTACTGCTTTTATATGAGCTCCATGAAGGGGAGGTTTTTGTTTTTCTGGACCTCTTCTCCCTCATGTTTAGCCCCATTAGTTTGGAGATTTGAAGACGTTTGCCTCATTGCTTTGACGATTTAAGACATTTCGCCCCAAATGTTTGTCTATATTAAGACCTTTCGTGCCATTTAGGTGTCGATTTACTCCTGGCTAGTGATAGCGAACTTGTAATTTAAGAGGAACCGGCCGGTTTATTTTGGGGTGGGTAGGGGGGGGGGGGGGGTGAGGGGTGCGAAAAATATACAAATTTATCTCGAAGTGGGTCTTGGGGGTGTTTTATATATATATATATATACCGGTATATATATATATATATATATATATATACTGTATATATGCGAATATTCTTCCACACTAAAGGTGTGTAGAAAAGGGTAGGTTCACTGCACAAAGTTTAAAACATGTTAGTGCTAAAATTAAATTGCATCTAAAATATATTGCATGCACAAAATAAGGGTTTAAAAAATATGTCCGAGTATCTTATTAGAAGGCTCGGACTGTTGTGTACATATTAAAATAATGTTTATGTAAAAGTGTTAAAATGCATTTCTCTACTTTCGTAGATCTTCAGTTATTATACAAATTTGCAAGAGTGGCTGGCTCCAGAGTCAGGTATTTGTGCTGTACTCTTCTTTGGATTTCCAAGCACTGGAAATCCAAAGAAGAGTACAGAACAAATACCTGACTCTGGAGCCAGCCACTCTTGCAAATTTGTATAATAACTGAAGATCTACGAAAGTAGAGAAATGCATTTTAACACTTTTACATAAACATTATTTTAATATGTACACAACAGTCCGAGTCTTCTAATAAGATACTCGGACATACTTTTTAAACCCTTACCGTATTTTGTGCATGCAATATATTTTAGATGCAATTTAATTTTAGCACTAACATTTTTTAAACTTTGTGCAGTGAACCTACCCTTTTCTACACACCTTTAGTGTGGAAGCATATTCGCATATATTTTTACCACAAGAATCAATATTTTTAATGTTTTTTTTATATATATATATACAGTATATATATTTTTTTTTTTTCTTGAGAGGTCTAGCGAACAAAAAATGAATATATCAACAAATACAAAAATATATATACAATATATAAATAAAGTTAATATATTCTTTCAATGTTGTTATTTTCTTGGTTGCAGGGTGTGGACGGCCATGTCGTCCCACTCTCCTGACGACACTGAGGACTTCCCCGGCAGACTGCTTCACCAGGTAATGTAAACAGAATATACTATAGTCTATTCGCTGTAAGTAGGCGAGAAATCATGACCTCTATCCTCTGTAACTCAAAAAGGGCTAGAGCAAATTGGCTGTAAATTTCCACATATATTCTTTGACTGACTCTTCCCAAATGGCAGAAATATTAGCTCGATTATTCTAGTCGTTTTTTAGTTACAGAGGTTAGAGGTCTTGATTTCTCGCCTACTTACAGCGAATAGACTATATAGACTGTTAACCCTTTTACTACGATACAACTATTATAACATTAAGGAAAGCCATCTAATGGTAGCCAGAATATAGTTAACCCATTGAGGATCATGACGCGTTTTGACAGTTTACTTTGAATACCATTTGACGAGTTTATCGAGCTTAACTCTTTCACGCACATATGACGCAGAGGTTGCCAGATTAGCAATAAGAAATAGAGTTCTCTCACTCTTATAATTACCTCTCCAAAATTAGTTTTCTGCCCACAGCTAACTCAAAGACAACTGCAGAGGTTGAAGTAACTAAACTAAAGGTTTCTAAATACCCCTGATGGTAACAAAGGCTTTAAAGTATCCCTAATAGGCTCAAACTCGCGTCATAAGTGTGAAAGGGTTAAGAAGGATCTGTGGGCATCAAAAGGGTAAATACTATCTCAATTACCCCTCCTAATCTGAATGAAGTCGTCGAATAACAGCCCGAATAAACTGTCAAAATGCGTCATAATCCTCAAGGGGTTAAATAATGTAGCTATCGTCTCATTGGAGGAGTTATTCGAGGTACTGTTAAATGCTTTCACTTAAGAGGTAATGGAGGAAGTTGGTAAGGGCTTCAATTCACTCAGTAGTGTGTGTGTACGTGCAGATTATTCCCGCTTGAATCATGCAGTGCAGGCAATCGGTGTAAAGTGCATAAGCTCATGTCGTGATCTTGCAGTCATGAGGGAAGCAATCTAGGTGTACGTTTAAACTGGAGTTCTGTGTTCTATATACAAGTGGAGAGAGAGAGAGAGAGAGTGTGTGTGTGTGTGTGTGTGTGTGTGTGTGTATGTGTGTGTGTGTGTGTGTGTGTGTGTGTGTGTGTGTGTGTGTGTGTGTGTGTGTGTGTGATCTGAGAGGCATGGGAAATTTGTAACTGTGTTCTCCATCCAAATTAAGTGATGTGTGTTTGTTTGGAGATTGTGGGAGGTGGGGGGGGGTCAGTAGTAATTGATAAAATAAGCGTTGAGTGTGTTTACGTTTGCTTGCTATGTGTTTCAGTTTCCAAACACAAAAAGTAAATGTGTGTGTGTGTGTTTGTTATAGTTAATTTCGATGATAACAAATACTTCACAATTGATCACTCAAATTACAATAGAGGAAATGGTTGTAAGATAATTGGAAAGTCTTTTCACTCGTATGAGGCGAAGCATTTCTTCTTTAATCGAGTGGTAAATTTATGGAATGGACTACCTAGTAGTGTCATTGTGTGTAGTGCTTTTCAAACTTTCTAAAATCGTCTTGATAATTATCTGGCTCTTAACCCCCGAGTAACTGCGTTTACAAACGAATAACACCACTTTATACTGTGTTATCCTTTCCTATTTTCACATAGGATATGTAGTTTACTTACAAACAGCCTCGTAAGGTTAATTAGATCTGTTGTTGCTTGTTTAACTGTGTACCTTTGTACTCCTTTGTACATGCAGTTTGATATATTGTTTTCATAATTGTTTATGGATATCCTGTATTGATTACATCATAAAAATGTATTATCAGATTAAGATAAAGTTTGGTAAATAGCTTTATTCCGTACACACCTCCAGACTTAGAGGATTATTTGTTTCAACGTCCTGTAGGATTACTGACGCATTGCAATAAAAAAGAAGCTTGCAGTTTATGTATAATAGATAGCTTTCTTAGGTAATTGTAATTATGAGATTGTTTAGAGTACTCTATTCATTTGATTAATGATGGCATTATTATAAACTGATTATTAAGTTTATGATCATATATGTTTCATAGTGTAATATATAATGTTATAGGATTGCTTGCGGGCAGGAAGACTATTTTATGTCAATCATCGGTTTTTTTCGGCATAATATGTTAAGATAATCGTCCTTAATTGGCTTGTACAATATTCTAATTTACTCGTATTCTTCAGTTGTAGACCACATACCGGTACTGAATATTATATACTTAATTTAAAGTATATCTCACAAATACACGTGAACTACTAAATGTTTTTATACTCACAGTAGTGGATTAAAGCATGGACACTCGTCCTGAGTGTTGGTGGTTCGAGTCCGGTTGAGAGTATAAACACATACTTAGTTTTGTAATATTTAATATACTTGTGTACTATGAAGCCGGAGGGAAATATTGAGCACCGTAGTTGATTAAGAACCTGACCATGATATTATACACTGTAGAATATTAAGGGTATGGAAATGGTAATTAAAGTGTCTATAATAATAACCATAACCATTTAAAGGTATATTCGTAATAATAAACCGGTTTAATGCAATGCAAGTGAGGTAAATCAGTAGCAGTATATCCAATGATTTTATATATATACTACCGGTACTTCCATACCCTTGACGTTTTACAGTGTAGAATCAAGGTATATCAATTCATTCACTAAGGTTTCTGCTGCACCAATTTGTTTACCTTTTATTTTTGTAACCACGATGCTTTAAAGCTGATGAGGTTGGTAGACTTGTTGACGGAGCAGAAATATTTATGTGCATTTCTTGGCAACCTTTACTCCGGAAGACAGCTCACGAGACATTGAAGAGTCACACACTATAGGCTGTTCACGTTATTTAGGCCACACATATAAACTCTAACCCTCTGTAACTCAGGATGGGCTGGAGCAAATGGGCCTTAATTTTCCTCACCTATTTCAACCCTTTCCAATTGGTAGAAATAACAGCTCAATTACTAAAGTCCTTTTCGAGTTACGAGAGGCTGGGGTCGGGATGTCTGGCCTACATATAATGAACAAGGTATAGTCTATAATTCGTATGGCTGAATAATTTAGGAAGACTACTTGTCGATGGGCCAGATCCCCAAATCACACGAATCGGTCCCATTGAAGGATGCCTATAGTCTATTCGCTGTAAGTAGGCGAGAAATCATGACCTCTAACCTATGTAACTCACAAACGACTAACTAGGGTAATCGAGCTAATATTTCTACCAGTTGGGAAGAGTCAGTCAATGAATAAATGTGGAAATGTACAGCCAATTTGCTCTAGCCCCTTTTGAGTTACAGAGGATAGAGGTCATGATTTCACGCCTACTTACAGGGAATAGACTATAGCTATCAGTCAAATCAGGGTGCCAAGCGAAAGCCGAGTCCATTAGTCTTTATTTTTGTCTATGTAAAGATGAAATGGTGGTTTGTAGGTCACATTATGTCTTTTGAAGTGTTAAATTTGCCATGACAATGTTATTTCATTACATTTGTCTTGTGTTCCTTCTCCTAATCATTCCATTCTTAAAACGAAATTGCCCCAGTAGGACACCCTTAGGTAAATATCCAATAATCGGCTATTATTGTATATGGGAACTCCACAGGAATCTCACCGGTTCAGAAACCTCACCGCAAGGTAGCTGGGATTGAAACCACACTACCAGAGCCAAGCGACTAGAATACAATGACTCAGTGCGCTCGGCCACTGTAACCTTACGCTAATTCAAATGCATGTATCCATCCAAACAACTTGCTAGGATCACTTGCAAATCGCCCGCAGAGGCCATAGTTGAAAAAAAGGTCTACGGGTATGTCGCTGAAGATTTCACTGTCCATCATTGATTTATGACTTTTTTCGAAAATTCTTCTTGGCACTGGGATAGTCACTTGGTTGTGAACCCTCTGGCACTTAGGGTGTTAAGTTATTGTTATCTGTGTGATGTCTTCTATTCTATATACTATATTTATGTGAATTGAACTTAGTTGACTTTCATTATGTTGTATAAAATCTAACAATTATATAATAATAGGGTTTAAATAATTCGACAGTTCATCATAGACTTTTTAATAAACAACCTTCTCTATCAGGTATATATCAGGTGTATTGAGTATTGTTCACATGTGTGGGGAGGTTCCTCTCACACTGCTCTCCTAGACAAAGTTGAAAGGAAGGCCTTTCGTATCATTAACTCCCGTCCACTCACCAACTCTCTGCAATCTCTCTCTCTCCGCCGCAATGTTGCATCTCTCTCGCTATTCTATCGCTACTATAATAATCAGTGTTCCTCAGAGCTATCCCAGTGCATACCACCTCCTTTACGTAGGGCACGTGGTACCCGTCTTGCAACTCAATCCCACCCCTACTCTGTGCAACTCTCCAACCCAAGAGTGAAACGTTACTCTCAAACTTTCTTCTACTCAACAGCTGAGCTCTGGAACTCTCTCCCAGAATCAGTCTTTCAATCTTACTATGACTTAAATTGTTTCAAACTCCGTGTGTCCAGGCATTTTGGCTCGAACGTCCCTTGATTTTGGCCCTGTCACTCTTTCAACTATGGGGGAGGCACTCGCTATAGGCAGTTATGCCTTTTGCCTCCCTCAATCACATAGAAAAAAAAATAAAAACATATCGGCGTTATATTAGTACTTCTCGTTCCGGTCCAAGATATGTTCAAATATGAGAAGGGTTTTGAACATTACAACCCATAGTGTATAACCCGTTCTTTGGAATTATAAATTCCCACAACAACTTATCAATTTGAATGCTAATCACTGATTGACTTATTACGGCTTTGAATTTCAAGTCATACTACTTTTCAAACAAAAGGAAAATGAAACCTGAGTAACCAGTAACTTGTTACTCTTAAATTAATATATATGATCGCGCTAACGATTGCATGCTAAAGTCTGTGGTATATATTTCCATGATAATCAATTTCCTTATAACATATTGGTTTCCAAATGTTCGGCCTCTCGCTTTTAACCTGACTGACTATTAGCTAACCTCACCTATCACAAGTATTAGCTAAACTCACCTATCACAAGTATTAGCTAACCTCACCTATCACAAGTATTCCTAGGCTTGGATAAGATATAGGCGTTACCTTTTAGTCTTCTGATATTTTTGTAATTGACAATTCTAATTTAAATCTAGAAACTAATCAGATAACTGTCCCACATTCATTCCAACATGTAACAACAGTCTTAGGTCTTTACATACAACATTTGTCTATGAATGATATGTTCTATGAATAATTATTATTCTAACTTGCTATTAGCGTTTCGCTTTCCTACCAAGGAAGAACTATTTCTTTAACTCAGATTTACTTTCATTACCAGTACATCAATTGTTGTCTGTAATCTTTATTTTATTACTTCACTTAATATAGGTGACCTAAATTTTTAAGTTGGCAGAGCCAGGTCTGTCAATCTTTCTGTCTTTTTATTAAGTTTCTGCAGGGATAATAGGTCCCAGAAATAAAATATTACTGGCAGTCTATCCGACTTCTTATAATCTTGGAATAGGTCAATAAACTCTGCTCGGGTCTTCTTCTTGTGGTGTCCATGTCTCTTGCCCCTGCCACTCTCTCGATATGTGATGCAAGTAGGCGATGTGGGAACAAGCTCCCGGGTATTTCATGTGTATTTGTGTAAATGGAGACTGCTCGATATGGACTCTGGATGCTTGATATTGCTGCTGCAGGTCACACAATCTGTCTCTCTGGTCTGCTACTATTCCCAAGGTATGTGGTGGGAATATGCTGGAAGGTTCTATGAGTGCCAAGGGAAGTGTCTGACCCGGTCAGTGTCTCAGTCACGCCAGCTCACATGCTGATTGGCTGAGCCGCCTGGCTCGGGTGGCAGGTGCCCGGGAGGCTCCTTCGATAATCTATATTCTCCTCTTCTGCTTTCCTTTCCTTGTAATAATATACCGGCAACGAGTTTCCTCCATTAGTGTGTGCCTTATGGTAGTATGAGGTTTGCACCTGAGGAATAATGTTCTTGCCGGAATATATGAGGTGAGAAAACGATGAAACTGATTGATGTGCCGCCGACCAATCAGCGTGCGGGAAAAGTGTTTGATCAGGCCCATGCATCACCTGTTCCTTGTCCCAAAACGCTGGCCGCTGATCAGTTGCTTGTTTGGCACCACATCTCTGCTCGCTTAGGTCATGTTTCTGATGAATTACCGGTATGTAATTTATTTATTATACTCCCATCACCAAACACCTCCCAATAAAATTAATGAAAGCATGTGATCCTCCTGGGATTCGAACCTGGGTTACTACGTACAAATCTTAAACACTCTAACCATTACACCATCAAGACAGTTAAAGCTTAAGTACACAACTACGATTTTATATCCATTTATCGAATACTGGATATCCATCTAATCATGTACTCAGACCCAACTGCACCTGGATGCTGTAATCACGTCAGATTCCGGTCGTTGATTGGCTGACGGTTTTAGTACCACAGTTTTAATTGCGGGTACTTAATTTTTGAAACATATCAATCATGTTTATGAATATCGTATAATATAGTGAAGATAAGTTAGGAAGAACAATATGGTTATTCATCATATATTAAATATTCTTACTGAAAGAAGTGGAATATAGGTAAAGCTACTTAAGGGGAGATGGGCCGGTTTTCTGGACAACTTTCTCCCACATGTTTAGGCCCATTATTTTTTTGATGTTAAGATGTTTGCCCCATTAGTTAGTCTATTTTAAGACCTTTCGCCCCATTTCTTTGTCAATATTTAGACCTTTCGTGCTATTTAGGTGTCGAATTTTTCCCTGGCGAACGATAGTGAGCCTGTAAACATTTTTCTACCGAAAAATGTACAAATTAATCTAGAAGGGGGATCTAATGGATGTTTTTTTTTTTTATTTAAAGGAGGTCTAGGGAGGAAACTAGAAAAATAATGAATACATGCAAAAATCGCCCCAAAAGTGAACCATCTTCCCTAAATTGTGTTTGTGGAATTGACTTCATAAATATCTACAATAATTCAGTAACATTATAAGGCTCGTGAATAAGTACGATATTAAATAGAATGTAAGTTTCCTTGCATCATATGTATTTTTAAAAAGTTAATCATATAATTTGTATTCAGATGCCTGCCTCTCATGACTTGCTTGGATAAGTAATTGTTATAATTTCAGTAACACACACGCACGAATGGATACACACATGATCACATGCTCTATCTCTCTCTCTCTCTGTCTATATAAATATATATATATATATATATATATATATATATATATATATACCGGTATATATATATATATATATATATATATATATATATATATATATATATATATATATATATATATATATATATATATATATATATATTAATGCTTTATATCTGTCTCTGTCACACACATAACACCTTTCTTTCTCCACCCCTAACACACACACACACACACACACACACACACACACACACACACACACACACACACACACACACACACACACACACACACTATCACACACACACACACACACACACACACACACACACACACACACACACACACACACACACACACGCACGCACGCACGCGCGCGCGCGCAGGCCAAGATTGCTCCCGAAACTGTTGAAATGAGAGGGCAAAATTTGCCTTATTGTTCTGCCACACTGGAAATACTGTATATTACCATCTTTAGATGAATGTGCATGTAGGTGTGTGTTTGTGTGTGTTAGAGAGAGAGAGAGAGAGAGAGAGAGAGAGAGAGAGAGAGAGAGAGAGAGAGAGAGAGAGAGAGAGATATGGGTGGAGCAGGGAGGAGAGAGAAAATGAGCTGGAAGTGCTTGTGTGTGAGTGTGTGTATATTTATGTGTTTGTGTGTGTGTGTGTGTGTGTGTGATACTACTGCTAATAATAATAGCAATTATCATCATAATTATAAAAACATATGTATTCCTTGATAATGATTGTTGAGTGCTAAGTAGTGTTAATTACAGTATATGAATACATTTAAAATTTTAATTATATCTGTTGAAAAACAAAGGGGAATGTAAAATGAATATGCTGTGGAAAGATACTCAT
>CM064505.1:35036322-35183963 GCA_032716605.1 Paralithodes platypus
TTTTTTTAGTTTTAGTTCCTCCCTAGACGTCCATCAAGCTAAAAAAAAAAAAAAAAAAAAAAAAAAAACCACACACACTAGACCTCTTTTCAAGAAAAATTTGTACATTTTTCGGTAGAAAAATTTCCCGGCCGAAGGCCGATTCCTCCTAGAATTACAGGCTCGCTATCACTCGCCAGGAGAATAGCGACACCTAAATGGCACGAAAGGTCTTTATATTAACAAATAAATGGGGGGAAAGGTCTTGAAATCGCCAAACTAATGGAACGAACGTCTTAAAATCTAATGGGACTAAACATGAAGGAAGAAAAGGCAACGATCCCCCCTTTAGACACAAAGATGAAGTATATACTGGGGTTCAGTAGTTACAGTTCACCTTTTTTTTTTATCATTAGGAGGTGTTCAAGTATTTCTGACCATTACTGTACGATCGGGAGTATTAAGGGGAGATCTCCACTTGAGGGATTTTTTTCTTGACCCCTTTCTCCCTCATGTTTAGCCCCATTGCTTTTGATATTATAAAACATTTGCCCCATTAGTTTAGCGATTTTAAGAACTTTCACCCCATATTAAGACCTTTCGTGCAATTCAGGTGTCAATTTTATCCTGGCGAGCGATAGCGAGCCTGTAATTTAAGAGGAACCGGCCTTCGGCCGGGACATTTTTCTACCGAAAAATGTACAAATTTATCTTGAAAGGGACTCAAGGGGGTGTAATTTTAAGCTTGATGAAGGTCTAGGAAACAAACTAGAAACCTCCCCTTAAGTGTTGTCATAGATTCCAGTGGTTTTCGCTCAACAAGTGTTAATTGGTATATTTCTAGTTACTGGGAAAAGTGCTTATCCCTCAGAGTATTAGTCTGGTGTATTTTATGATATAGGTAGCGCCAACGAACTTGACAATAATTGTTGACCCCTTAACTTCTCAAATCTCAAAAGGGCCTAAAGCAAACTGGCTCTAAATATCCACACCTATTTTCTTGGTGGGCTCTTCCCAAATGATAAAAATGTCAGCCCGATTGCTTTCATTCATTTTGAGTTATAAGAAGTTAAGGGGTCATTTGACAAGCGATATTATTTACAAAAAGAGTGTACAGTTAACCCCCTCTTTACTGGCGACGTCTCTTTCATTCTATTCTAGCTATATTTAGACGAGTGTGTGCAGTTTACTTAAGAAGGATCTATGGTAGTAAAAGGGTTAAGGGAGATAGTTCGAAGCCTGTTACTTGATTAATCTCTTATTAACCTGAATAAAATCGTCTAAATGTAGCTGAAATCAAATAAAAAGACGTCACTGGTATATAATCAGTTAAAGTAGGAAAAATGAAGACATATATGGCGCATATTACAGGGGGAGTTAACCCTTTCTGTATCAGCGACGTTTGTTATGTTTTATTCTAGCTATATTTAGACGATTTTATAAAGCTTAGAAAGGATATGTGGTAGTAAAAAGGGTCGAGTGAGATAGTTCGGAACCTATTAATTGCTGGAGGCCATTTTTAAACTTAATATAGTTGTTTAATAGTGGCTAGAATAAAGTTAAACAGTTGTAGCCGGTACAGAAGGGGTTAATTAGAAAATATTTGGCGCCCATCTCAAGGGAAGACTGACACTTTTTAGGCCTTTCGCATTTTCCAGGAAAAAGTGAATGACAGCGTACAATTTCTAATTCATTAACGCGTGAAGAAAAATGCATAGCGTCTGCTTCATGAGAGTGAATAAAATGAATAGCGAAGTTTCAAATCGAGTATAACTGGAAAATTATATATTATAAATTATATATTATATATTTTTCAAAGCAGATCAGTGTATTTAATTTAATTTAACACATTTCAAAGGAGAGTCAATGAATGAATATCAAATTGAAGAGATAAAATATATACGATATCAGATATGGAAATCATCATTAATATATTTTATGGGTGAATGAAAAAGAAATATTAGTGGTCAGTGGCAGATAGGAATTATGATTACTGGGAATTATGAGAGTTGCGCGGGTGGTGTTATTGTGATAGGGTAAATATGCGTAATGGTAATATTCCTGTTCAATAGCTGCTGTTAAGGGGAGATGGTTCGTTTTTCTGATCCCTCTTCTTCCTCATGTTTAGCCATATTAGTTTTCAGATTTTAGGACGTTCGGCCCATGACATTACATACAAGTAATATGATACATAAGATAATATTCCTTAGTAAAGATACATACAAACATACATAAAAATACATAACAAGCATACATTAAAATACTATTCATCAGCAAAATTACTTTAGCCACAATGACGGCATGGTGGGACAGTGTTATGACAGGATTTTATTGAACTATTCTCCAACTTCCGAAAGGCAATTCCGTCTGAGCCATTACATTTAATGGACGTTAACCCCTTCAGCACGATAACGGCTTTATATCTTTGAGTCTGGCTAAACTTAGACGATTTTATGCAGTTTAAGAAAGACCTATTTTGACCAAAGGATTTATTGAGATTATATTTACCCCTTTGAGTCTAGAAGTTAATCATAAGCTAAAGTGGAAATCGTCTATTGGTAACCAGAATAGGATGAATAATATTTCGTCATCGGTGTTATACCTATGAATGAATGAATGTACACACCTGAACACATCTTACATAATAAGAGTTTTTATTATTATTATTATTTATTTATTTATTATTATTATTTGTTTTTTTATGTGTGTTGTTAGTTATACTTCCCTACATTAACCCTATCTGATGCAAATGAGGTATATTTCACTCCATTAGTTGGGAGTTTTTGAGACATTGCACATCATTACTTTGGAGATTATAGGACACTACCTTTTTATTTTTTTATTTTTTTTGGGGGGGGGGGCGGCACTTTAGTCTGGGTGGCGTGTTTATTTTTTTCTTTATTTTGTTTTAGTTTTAAGAGGGTCTAGAGGGTGTTGTTTTGTAGTTTAAAAAGGGTATGGGGAAGCTTTTTTCAATTAAGTTTAAGGGGCTAACTAGAAATACATTACTCGAAAATAACAAAATCAATCAAAGCCAACAATAATAATTACCGGTATACCAAATATCATAATATCCCCCAAGATATACTATACAGTAAATACTGTATACCTGTAATTACAATACTGGAATCAGGACACGACTTTTGAATGTGCCTTTAGTGTTTACGTTACTGTAGTGAGGTCATGCATACGATTATTTGGGTTATGCGAAGTTAGGGCAAACTTTGTGAATGTTGATATTGGTTTATAGCCCTTTCTGTACCAGCGACGTCTGTTCTATTTTATTCTAGCTATATTTAGACGATTTTATGCAGCTTAGAAAGGATTTGTGGTAGTTTAAAGGTTGATTCAGATAGTTCGAAGCTTTACAATTGCTCGTGATCCATCCTAAAATGAATAAAATCGATTAGTAGTAGCCAGAAAAAATGAAAAGAATGTCGACGGTACAGAAGGGGTTAGTCTGTTTGTTTCTAGCTGAAGGTACCGGTATGTTGCCAAGAATATACACACCATTGGAGGAGGAGCACTTTAATGACAACGTTTCACAGATAGCTTCTTCAGGTCACTAACAGACGCTAGGTCCTTGGACGCCTTAACCCGGAGAGCGCGAGACTGGCCTGTGACAAACGTAGTTCTATGCGAATTCATTCACTAAGATTCTGACAGAATTTGTTATATCTACTGTACCATATATAGCATTAATTATTTTCCATGTGCTCTTATTTTACTTAAATGATGAACATATGAACCTTGAAAAGCGATAAAAGTAGTGGGAATAGCAATTGGTGGGTAAAAAACGTATAATTTTGCCGCCCGGTCGTATACTGAGCCGGGAGGGAGAGAGAAACATACTGTATCCTCCCTTCGCAACGTCTCGCAACACACTGAGCACCACGGAAGAGATCTCAGTGCTGCATAAGATCTCTAAGTGACGCTGGTGTGTACGAAACCGCGATAATTAAGGAAGGGGGAAGGGAGGGTTTCAGACACATGAGGATGAGTGGTAAGAAGTACTAAAGGGGAATTATTCCACCTAATGATATATTCCTTTGTTTTGAGAGCCCCTGGGGTGTTTTGGAAGGGTTTTTTCATGGTTTTGCTTCCATGAGGCCTATCGCATTCGCTATACACATACTTCCTTGAGGCTTATCACACTTCTTGGGTTAAGTAACAGTCATGACAGGTGACTCGGCTGTTACGTAGATTTTGTAGTGAAATATGTTCTTATTTATGAACACATGGTATTAAAAAGAAGCAGAGACATAACAATTCATATATTTTAATTAAGTATCGAACATCAGCTGCTAAGGGATTCTATTTGTCTCTATAGTTTAGGTTATTTGTAATTATTTATGGTGTCACAGGTTATTTAGTTTACCCTAGGCCAAGTTAGTTTAGCATGGCCATTTTCAAAACGTCATGTTCCCATTGAAGTCTCTCTCTCTCTCTCTCTCTCTCTCTCTCTCTCTCTCTCTCTCTCTCTCTCTCTCTCTCTCTCTCTCTCTCTCTCTCTCTCTCTCTGTCTCTCTCCTCTCTCTCTCTCTCTCTCTCTCTCTGCCTCCCTCCTCTCTCTCTCTCTCTCTCTCTCTCTCTCTCTCTCTCTCTCTCTCTCTCCCCCCCCCCCCCCCCCCCCCCCCCCCCTTGGGCATATATAATACAAAAAAAGGAACATTCATCCTATGCAGTTCTACCAATCGAAAACACATAATTTAACCTTTCACATCCGCTTCTTCGTTTTCTATCCATTTGAACCGTATAACAAAAAGTGTAATTCGGTCACCACTGGATAAAAAAGGATAAAGTCATAGTCCCGGCCCGTGTTTACTTTAAGGGGGCCCACCTCGCTTTGTTTTTCTTGCTCTCCCTCTCTCTTTAGCTTGTATCCATTCGGCCCTATTCAGCCAACTGTTTTCAGACGTTTACCCCCATCCAGGTGTCAATATTTTCATGGCGAGCGGTAGCGAGCCAGCATATATATATTTTTGTTTTGACAGCAAGCTAAATTTGTAAATTTTTCGATAGAAAAATTTCTCCGGCGAAGCCGGATTTCACCATACAATGCTGGCTCGCTATCGCTCGCCAGGAAGAAATCGACACCTGGATGGGGATAAACGTCTTAAAACAGTTGGCTGAATGGGGACGAATGGAAAGGGAAAGGGAGAAAAGGAGAGAAAGATAGAAAAAAAGCCGGTAACCCGCCTTAATGCACTGAACACCTGCATGCGTCTGCTCCCACCACAAGTGTACGGGAGCGGTGAGTAATATGACCCCCCTCCCCCCCACACACACACACACCTGCCCGGAGATAGGACGACAAGTGTATGCTACATATATGTGTATGTACGCTGTAGTAAATAGAGGTTGGCTAAAGGGGAGAGGTTTTTAGTTTGTTCCCAAGACTTCCATCAAGCTTGAAATTACACCCCCTAGACCCCCTTTAGGTTTTAAGTTTGTTCCCTAGACCTCCGTCAAACTTAAAATTACACCCCTTTAAGGCCCCTTTCAAGATAAATGTGTACATTTTTTGGTGGAAAAATGTTGCAGCCGAAGGCCGATTCCTCTTAAATTACAGGCTCGCTGTCGCTCGCCGGGAAAAAATCGACACCCAAATGGCAGGAAAGTTCTTAAATTTGACGGAAATGGGGCGAATGTCTTACAATGTCAAAAACAGTGGGGATAAACATGAGGGAGAAAGGGGTCCTGAAAAAATCCCTCAAGTGGAAATCTCCCCTTAATGGAGACTAGTTTGGCAATTAATTTTGGTAAAACAATCATTAACACCTATGGCGGCCCCGCGCGTGTGTGTGTATTTTCATTGACACTCATTCAGAAATCTGTGTGGACGATAGGAACTGTAAGGATCCATTTATATTATCGATTAAATTCTATACAATAACTCTACTGTATTTTCTAATTTTTTCACCCACACACACACACACATAATTATATAAATATATATATATATATATATATATATATATATATATATATATATATATATATATATATATATATATATATATATTCCTGTATATATATATATACTGTACATATATATATATATATATATATATATATATATATATATATATATATATATATATATATATATATATATAATATATATAATATATATATATTATGTATGTACCGGTATATATATATATATATATATATATATATATATATATATATATATATATATACGGTATATATATATTTATATAATATAATGGTGTCATAATGATCAATTGGCCCATCACCGTCTGCTAAAGTTTACGTTTCGTTCAAATGAGCACAAGTGTTCAATCCTTGCTGCTCTGACTTGGCGGTGGTGGTGGTGGAGGAGGTGCAGTGTTCGTGTGTTCTTCTCCGAGGAAAGGGCACCATTCTCTGTGTAAAAGATATAGGGTATGGAAAAGATATATGCGATCATTGGGCAAATGAGGGTGATTTACCTCTTTAACTGGTATAACATGGGTTTATTACCACCAATATACCTTTAACCCACTCTGTACCAGAGATGTCTTGTTAATTATACTCCAGCTGTAATTAGACGATTTTGTGTTGTATAAGAAGGAGCTGTGGTAGTAAAAATCGTGAAGTCTGATACTTTGAAGCCTGTTTATTGCTGGGGGCCTTTTTTAGACTGAATAAAATCGTCTATAGTAGCCAGAGTAAAGTTAAAAGGACGGCACTGGTACTGAATGGGTTAACCCCTTCTGTACCGGCTACGTCTTATATATTTTATTCGAGTTATATTTAGACGATTTTGTGCAGTTTAAGAAGGATCTGTGGTAACAAAAAAGGTTAGGTGAGATAGTAAGAAGCCTGTTAATTTCTGGAGGCCTTTTTTGAGCTAAATAAAATCGTCTAATAATAGCCAGAATCAAGTTAAACGACGTCGCCGGTACGGAAGGGGTTAGCAGGATAGATTATTATGGACACTCTATATACCCTTTTCATACCCATATTATCTTAACCCATACAGTACCGGTGACGTCCTTTTCATTATATTGTGGCAACTATTAGACGATTTTATTCAGATTAGGAAGAACCTCTAGCAATAGTAAGGCTTCAAACTATCTAAACCAATCCTATTAACTACCACAGATCCTTTCTAAGCTGCATAATATCGTGTAAATATACCTTGAACAATTGATAACACACGTCGCTGGTACTCAAAGGGTTAATGTGTGCACGAGAGGTTTGGTTGGTAAAAGTGGTGTTCTCAGAAGACTGTGTGCTGTTCTGGAAGGCTAGACCGATGCATGAGGTAAGACTGGTAAAATAATATAAAAGATAAAATTATAATTTTGTGAATCTCTCTCTCTCTCTCTCTCTCTCTCTCTCTCTCTAATTAGTGTAAGTGTAATGCACTACACACACTCTCTCTCTTTCCACTTCGAGTATCTCCCCGGAATGAACTGCAAGGTCTATGAGATACTAACTATTCCTTGTAATTAACTGTGTATGTATGTGTGTGTGTGTGTGTGTGTGTGTGTGTGTGTGTGTGTGTGTGTGTGTGTGTGTGTGTGATTGAGTGTGTATATATGTGTGTAAGTGGATGTTTGTACGTGTTTTAATAATGTGTGTGTATGTATGGGTGTGTTAGGTACCGTGTATGTATGTGTGTGTGTGTGTGTGTATACAGTTTTGTACACGTGTATTTATATGTATTTCCGCATTGGTGTTTCCGCTTGTATGTGTGCGTGCGTGCGTGCGTGCCTGTATAATAGAACTACCGGTACCGTAGCTGTGCGATAGATAGACGGAAGTGGGATGAGGGTGTTGGTGTTGCTGTGCTGGTCATTGTTAACCCCTTCTGTACCGGTGCCGTCATTTTTCAGCTATCTTTATGCGATTTTGTGCTGCTTAAGAAGGGTCTGTTGTAGTAAAAAGGGTTAAGTGAGATAGTTCGAAGCTTATTATTTGCTTGAGGCCCTTTCTAAACTGAATACAATCGTATAATAGTAGCCTGAATAAGGTTTAAAGGACGGCACCGGTAATGAAAGGGTTAAGGGGAGGTATTCAGTTTGTTCCCTAGACCTCCATCAAGCTTAAAATTACACCCCCTTGAGTCCCTTTCAAGATAAATTTTTACATTTTTCGGTAGAAAAATTTCCCGGCCAAAGGCCGGTTCCTCTTAAATTACAGGCTCGCTATCGCTCGCCAGGATAAAATTGACACCTGAATGGCACGAAAGGTCTTAATATGGGGTGAAAGTTCTTAAAATCGCTAAACTAATGGGGCAAACGTTTTATAATATCAAAAGGAATGGGGCTAAACATGAGGGAGAAAGGGGTCAAGAAAAAAATCCCTCAAGTGGAGATCTCCCCTTAAGTAGGTGTGACGAGGTACAGGTAGTCAAACATCACCCTACTTCCGATGGATTCTGCGCATATTTATATTTTTGTAGGTTGAAATTGGAATGTATAGTTGATGCATAAATTTATATACTGGTATCGTTTTTGCTATTTAGTGTATACTAAATTCCATACATTAATTACAACTATACTGATGATTGTTGTTATGAAAGCGATCTGATTTTAATAGACCATATTGTGATGAAAGTGATCTGACATTAAGAGTGAACTCATTGTATTGAAAGTGATCTGATATTAAAACTGAACTGATTGTATTGAAAGTTATCTGCTATTGAGGGTGAACGGATTGTAGTAATGTATTGAAGGTAATCTGCTATTGAGAGTTAACTGATTGTATTGAAGGTGATCTGATATTGAGAGTGAAGTGATTGTATTGAAGGTGATCTGATATTAAGAGTGAACTGATTGTATTGAAGGTGATTGTTATGGAGGGTGAACTGGTTGTATTGAAGGTGATCTGCTATGAAGAGTGAACTGATTGTATTGAAGGTGATCTGCAATAGAGAGTGAACTGATTGTGTTATAGGTGATCTGATATTGAGAGTCAACTGATTGTATTGAAGATGATCTGCTATGGAGAGTGAACTGATTGTGTTATAGGTGATATGATATTGAGAGTCAACTGATTGTATTGAAGATGATCTGCTATGGAGAGTGAACTGATTGTGTTATAGGTGATCTGATATTGAGAGTCAACTGATTGTGTTATAGGTGATCTGATATTGAGAGCCAACTGATTGTATTGAAGGTGATCTGATATTGAGAGTCAACTGATTGTGTTATAGGTGATCTGATATTGAGAGTCAACTGATTGTATTGAAGGTGATCTGATATTGAGAGTCAACTGATTGTATTGAAGGTGATCTGCTATTGAGAGTGAACTGGTTGTATTGAAGGTGATCTGCTACCGGTACTGAGAGTGAACTGGTTGTATTGAAGGTGATCTGATATGGAGAGTGAACTGGTTGTACTAAAGGTGATCTGCTATGGAGAGTCAACTGATTGTATTGAAGGTGATCTATGGAGAGTGAAGTGATTGTACTGAAGGTGATCTGATATTGAGAGTGAAGTGATTGTATTGAAGGTGATCTGATATTGAGAGTCAACTGATTGTATTGAAGGTGATCTATGGAGAGTGAAGTGATTGTACTGAAGGTGATCTGATATTGAGAGTGAAGTGATTGTATTGAAGGTGATCTGATATGGAGAGTCAACTGATTGTATTGAAGGTGATCTGATACGGAGAGTGAACTGATTGTACTGAAGGTGATCTGATATTGAGAGCTAAAAATACCTGATGAACTAATGATGACTGGTGATACTGTAATGATAGTCCAGTAAATCTAGCAATCATTTAACTGGACCTAGAACAAATTGCAATAGAAGGTTTTTTGGCTTTAACTTGTTTATTAGGTCCCTCTGATGAACATATAAAAAGTCTCCAACTTTTGGACACTGGGAAAGTGGTTAATTTGCATAAATTCAAGATGGCCGCCGTCCAAAGCTTCAATTTACAGATAACTTTTTTCTGGTTGCTCCTAGACCCTATAAATGTATTACAAACAACGTTTTTTGGCTTTAACTTGTTTATTAGGTCCCTCTGATGAACATATAAAAAGTCTCCAACTTTTGGACACCTGGAAAGTGGTTAATTTACAGCCGAAAAACCTTACAGACAGGCTGAACTGTCTCTTTCACAAGGGGTGACACAGGCACTTTGTGCTTGTATGGGTTTTTTGACCTGTTGTCCCTCTTTTTTATAAAAAAAAACAAAAAAAACATGACGTAGTATGACGTCATTCAGAGCCAATTATGTAATTCATGATAGGAGTTCGTATTCACTTGGATCATCGGTGCTTGCATCAAAGTTGCTATTTTGACAGAGTCCTTTTACATTGACCACATGCACTGGAACATTCAAGCTCATTCCGTTTGCAACTACAGCGTTGAGTGTCACAGTTGCCCTTACACTGACATCTGACCAATTTCAGTAGTGAATCAGGAGCCACTGGCGAATCCATCGTCTTCGGTTCAAGCTGTCCCTTCCGCAGACACCAGCCCCATTTCTCGGGGTCCACACAGTTCCCCATCCATTCCTGGACCTGACAATAAACTCGGAACGAGTGGTATTTGGCTGCATCGGTTGTTGGGGGAAGGCTGTGAACTTCAACGGTAGTTGAACTTTTTGCCACCTTGTTGCAAAACTTTGTCTTTCGCAGTCCGTCAAGGGTGTCATTTCCTTTTCCCCCGTACAAATAAACCAAGGCCTTTTCACCAGCTGATGATATCGCGTCTTTACTTCCACTTTGGCAACAGAATGCTTCTATACATTTCAAGAAACCGTTGTCTTCCTTCACTTTCCTCAAGGCAGCCCCTTTACCAATACCATACAGTCGTGAGGTTGTGTCACATCCACAGAGTGCATGGACAACTGGCAGGACACGACAGATGCTTTCACCGAGAGCTTCTGCTACTGAGTTAATATGCCAACATTTCCCACCTTCCTTGCTCGACTTGAAGTACAAATCATTCATCCCTCGTTCTGCATAATGACACAACAGCACCAACAAGTCTGTGTCCTCACCTATCACATATGTCACGGTTTCCCTTGCATGCTCAATTCCCTTCTTCGCAATCATGACATCTGCATCTGCTGGCGCATTGACACAGTCAATTCCATTTGCCTTGAATGTTTCACACAATAAGTCAATGAAGTTTTGCTTATTGTCCGAGTTTGACAAGAAGTTTTCCTTTTTTGACCGAAGGGGCATGGTTGGAGTGAACATCACCTTTTGACCAAAGACTCCTTTTGATCGTCGATTGTGTGTCATGTCCTTGGTAGTAGGTCCTGATTTATAACCGTCGAATACAACCACCGGGTTGAGAAAGTTTTTGGAAACATGCTTCATGTACATGCTTGCAATGTCCTCAAATGTGTCACCCTTCTTCCATGGAATCCTTTGCAATAAGGAACCACCATCCAGAACATGGGTCACAGTCCTTTCTTCCTCAAATGATTCCAATGACGACTTGGGAACAACAGCAGCTATCTCATCTCCTAGCTGTGGTTTATTGGCTTCCCTGAGCCTCCCCCACTTATCGAACAGAGCAGTAGGGTAGCTAGACAACTCATACGCAAAGACCTCTTCAACACCTAAGTCCCTGTTATTAGCAAAGATGAGGAGCCTCTGGAAAAGGAGCTGTGGGTCGATTGGTACTTTTTCAGCACTGATTGTAACCTTTGCACCCAACGACTCAACTTGATCTTTCTTCCTAAATGAAAAGTCAAAAGCATTGCTACCTTCCATCTTCTGCACAATGTTCATACCAACCTCATACAGTAAATGAGGATTGGCCGAGGCTGGTCCTGTCACACCGTTGGCAATATTCCTGAGTTCATTTGATTCTTGAAATGGATCATAATCCTTGAAGAATGCGAGAACCTTCTCTGTGTCCTTCCTATCTCGTTCACGCCTTGCTTCAGTCATTTCTTTGTGCTGCTCAGAGGTGTGGAAATGCTTCCCTGTCAGTTCTTGCATAACTTCACTCACCTCAGCGCAGGCTGGCATAGCAAGTAACCAGCGCAGGCGTTGCGTTTCCTCCATGCCCCTACCACGTGTCAATCCACCATTCGTTTTCAAAGAGCGCATCAAAACCTGCTCTATAACCAAGTCGCTTGGCAGTCCTGCCCACAGCCGATCACTTCGGCGGATCACAAATAGACCGGAGTTCAATTGACAGAACATGTCTGGGTTGAGCTGCTCAAGTTCAATCATGTCTTGAATGTACACATGGGCTGACTTGGCATAATTGTTATGACCACACGCTGCAAAGTACGGCAACATCTCCTGGAGTGTTCCGAGGTACAGTAGGAAATCGCCCATTCTCAGTGCCCTCAGGAAGCGACGCAGCAGGTCAATCATGTCCATGTATTGAATCCATAGCTTTCCCATCTTATGCTCTGCTAAGGAGCTCTTCTCAGCTTTAAGTTTTTCAGAAATTCTGTTGAAAACGTCTTTACTGCAGACTTCATCCGGTGAAACGTCTTCACGCAACAGCTTATCCAAAAGATCTGCAGCCTCCTGGAAAGTCCTTGCATGCGTCACTTTCCTCATCTACCATTGAGAGGTTGACACCGTATGCCCTGCCTAACACAATCGAACTCAAGGCTGTGTCAACCAAGAAGTGGCCTCTGATTGCTCGTGCATAGGCTTTCCCACTCAGCATTTGGGTCACAGCATTTTCAGCGTATATAAGTTCCAAAACCTCCTTAAGCCCAGATGCTTCCATAACATGGCCCATGCATCCCAAAAAGCTCATCACAGAGTGAAAGCCACCAAGGTTCAAAACAATGGGTTTCAGTTCGCTTCCTTCCTTCTCATGAACAATGATCGTCTTCGCTTTCCAATAAAGCGGTTGGTCGAATGTCAGCATTGGCGTCGTTCCCTGGCGATGGCTTTCCGCAGCAACGAAGTGAAGTGTTGAGTAAATACAACTCATGTCCGTAGGGTCCATGTCAATCATGGGCAAGAAATGGACAGATGATTTCCCTGGGTGTGGTCCATGGCACACACTCTGCATTAAGCCGGACCAGCCTGGGTCGTTTTGGTCGAAGCAACCATGACGTTTTCCACAGTATGTCCAGATTTTCAAGCTTGTCAGATGCTGAAATGGGGTCAAGCTTTCTAAATTCGAGAGGCCCACCCTTCTTGCGAACACTGCGGTAGTATTTGATTTCAATTTGAGCTGCCGTGAAGTTGTTTTCAGGTGACTGCAATCTTGGTATTGATGTTGTGTCTCTTACTTCAGGGGTGACAGCAACAATTATACCCATACCATGGTATGTTCCTCGCCCATCAAGCGTACGCAAGTTGTGATCAACATTGTCTGCAACGAACTGTCCAAACCTGCCTGCAGTGGATATGTTGGTGCCCCTGAAATTGGCAGCACACTTCAAAAACCTCAAAACTTCTGCGTAAGGCAGACAGAAGCCGTGGCTGTGTAAACTGTCCACAAGAAAGCGGGAACCAAAGTGCTGGTGCATTTGAACCGCCAATCCATACTGAATGGGTGCTACAATGGCCCTTGGTCTGGTAAGTTGCACGATACTTTGTCCAATTGATGCAACTTCAAGATCACATGACTTGCCACTGAACGTCTCTTGCAGCAATATACGAAGGGACTGCGGAACGTACGCCACATTCTTTTCCAGCGACCGGAGTTCAGAAGGATCTGGATAGAAATCTCTACAAGTATCAATGTTCTTTATATCTGCTTTGATCAACCGTGCCGCAGCCCTGACTATCTTTCTTTGTTCTGCTTCCTCATCATCAGTCTGTGGTGAGTCTTTGAATTGTTGCAAAATCTTTGCAGCACTTTCTTTGACAGTTACAACATCGCTGCGTCCATGCACGTTACTAATAACCAGTTGATCCCCAAAATATGAAATAAGTTTCTGTTTCATGTATTTTACACTATACGCTTCAACATCAGGGCACAACTGGGACATTCTATCAACGAGATCAACCACTGTAGTCTGTTCATCATCATTGCCACTGACTAGGTCCTCGATTGCGAGTAGAAATGCTTCCTCTCGTGAGGCATCTACTTTGCGACCCTTGCGAGGAGGTTCACTGTCTGCGGAATCACGATATTTGGAGGGATCTGCCTATGTGTCTGGAAATTTGAGCTGCACTGCTTGTGATATATTGCGTCAGCTGCTGGAAGATCGCGTGCAAAGGTAATTCGGCCTCTAACAGTGTCAGCACACTCATCAGCCCTGGCATCACATGCAGAAAGTATTGTCCTTTGAAAGTTGAAGGTGCGTACTGGATACACTTCTTCTGAATCATGCTTTGTGTCCAAATAGATTTTTGTACCACAAAAAAAGCAGTTCTCTGTAAAACAAAAGTCTGGTGTCTGAGAACGAAGAGCAGGTTTTTCAGGACGTTTCTTCTGCTTCCCAGGAATTCTATTTGGCTTCGTATTGACATGCTTCTTTCGGCAATCAATGTGCACCGTTTGGCCCTCGGACACGGTAATTGATGGCGTTCCACGTTCAGTACTGGCCTTGTTGATAGTATCTGCTCCCTTCGCCCTCAGCTTGACTGTTTCTCCTTCGTCTAACGTGTTTGAGCAAATGCCGCAGGGATTATGCACCACCTCTTTTTCCATGGCTTCGGTAGATGTCGCACCAATCTGTTGAAACAAGAAACAAGATGATGGGATTAGTATAGGCCTAGGCAAAATGTAATAGACAATAATGTGCAGTAGAGGTAGGGCTTGACCTAGAACAAATTGCAATAGAAGGTTTTTTGGCTGTAAGGTTTTTTGGCTGTAAATTAACCACTTTCCAGGTGTCCAAAAGTTGGAGACTTTTTATATGTTCATCAGAGGGACCTAATAAACAAGTTAAAGCCAAAAAACGTTGTTTGTAATACATTTATAGGGTCTAGGAGCAACCAGAAAAAAGTTATCTGTCAATTGAAGCTTTGGACGGCGGCCATCTTGAATTTATGCAAATTAACCACTTTCCCGGTGTCCAAAAGTTGGAGACTTTTTATATGTTCATCAGAGGGACCTAATAAACAAGTTAAAGACAAAAAACCTTCTATTGCAATTTGTTCTAAGTCCAGCCCTACTTTGACTGGTCTATGAGTGGAGCATATCGAATAGGATGGTTGTGATGACGATGGTGATATGGGTGGTGATTTTGATTATACTCATTGAGGTATGAATTATGTCTATATATTCTCACAGTAATATGCGGTATGTGACGTCTATATTATAATTGGAAGAAGGAAATACAATGTCAATTAAAACATTCTGTATTGACCTAATGGCGCCTTTGATTTATGTGAAGCTTATAGCATTACATTTTAAGGTGGTAGTGCTTGCTTTTGATGTATGTATTTATTTATTTATGTATTTTGAGTTTCCTCGTTATACCTGCATGAAACTTAAAAATACACCATCTAGACCCCTTTTCAAGACAAATGTGTACATTTTTCGGTAGAAAAATGTCTCGGCCGAAGGCCGGTTCCTTTTAAATTACAGGCCCGCTATCACTCGCCAGGAAAAAACTCGACAGCTAAATGGCAAGAAATGTCTTATATTGACAAAGAAATGGAGCGAAAGGTCTCAAAATCGCCAAACTCATGGAATTAACGACTTCAAATTTCAAAACTAATATGCTAAACGTGAGCGAGAAGGGTGTCCAGAAAAAGCGACCACCTTCCCCTTAAACTGTTTTGGATCAAATGGAGGTGAACAGTTACTCTGAGAAGGTTGTTCTGACGAGGCGTTGAGGAATGAAGAAAATATGAAATGTAGAGATGGCAGCAGGCCTTCTTCAGATGGAGTTAGTCTTCCCCCCCCCCCCCCCCTCTCTCTCTCTCTCTCTCTCTCTCTCTCTCTCTCTCTCTCTCTCTCTCTCTCTCTCTCTCTCTCTCTCTCTCTCTCTCTCTCTCTCTCTCTCTCTCTCTCTCTCTCTCTCTCTCTCTCTCTCTCTCTCTCTCACCACTTTGATATATTTTTGATGTTATTCTAACTACCACTAGACGATTTTACTAAGATTATAAAAAACGTTTCTCGGTCAAGGGGACTAAGATATCCTCAAGTAACTCTTTTTCAGACGGATGATATTTTTTTTATAGTTTTCTGACTAACATTAAGAATTTATTGTAAAGTCAGAAAGGCCTCTACGTATTCAAAATGTTAACCCAAGAAGTGCGATAGGCTTTCAGGATGTGTCTGCTAGGTGAATGTGATAGTCCTTCTGGAAGACAGCCTATGAAAAAAAAAAAAAAAAAAAAAAAAACTCAGTGTTGGTGAAATAGAAGCAATATGTGATTAAGTGATATGCCTGTTTACAACCAACTACTGCCTTTAACTAACATGTATCTTACTCCTCCCCCCCCCCCTCCCCCCCTTTTCCCTCCACTTCACCCCTCCTCAATTACCCTAAGTTTTCCTTCTATATTTCCCACTATTTTTTCTCCCGCCTGTAATATGTCGAGTCAGTACTCTCCCTCCCTCCTTAAAGTCTTTCAGAATCTAGGGTTTACAATTAGTTCACAAACGCGGCCTTTTTATTAATATAAATGGTGTATTCCTCGGGTTAATCAGCCAAAATCGAATAGTAAGATATAATCTGACTTAGGGGAGATGTGGTGGAGTGGTCATGCCACTGGATTAGTAATCCAATGGACCCGGGTTCAAATCCCGATATGTCAATGGGAAGATATTATTGGGATTGAATTTGTGCTGTACCTAGTATCAGTGCATTACCACAAAGCTCACCGAAATGCCAAAAAAATACCCTCATTGTTCCCTAATTAAATAACATTGTATGAATATTCCCATATTCAAAATATGTTACAGGGGGACAATGCCTAGTGAGTTCACTGCTCAATAGGTGGCGTTCTGAGAGTGAGGGTCTGAGTCTGCAGGGTGAGACGGTGAAGCACTTGAGCGAAGCAACCAGCCGCTTCAGAGATGGAGCTGCTTCGAGCCATGATGGATGCTTCGCATGTCTCACTCCCCAGACTGGAACAAGACCTCACGGGCTTCACCGTGTTGAGCGGTGGAATGTACAGGCTCTCAGCCTATGCCCGAGAGGGTACTAGTAGTTGGAATATAGAAAAAATAAAATAAAAAAATAAATAAAACAATTTGATAATGATGCATGGTTCTGTGTGGTGATGACTGGTGTTGTTTATGGCTAGTAGTAGTAGTAACCCCATAAAGGTGTGGGTGTTTTGGTGTTGAGCGAGGGAGGCAGGTGGGTTATGGTGCTGGTCGCATTGTTTATGATGGTGTATTGGCTGGGAAATCACAAACTATCGTGTACAAAATGAGTGTCAGACTTAGATCAATTCATTGTCGTGTACTTTACTCTGGCGAGATTTTGATATGTCCCCATATTAATTACTCAGGTATTACAACGTGCTTATTGCCAAGTATATTATTTATCTTGAAAACTTGGCATTAATGATGCAGAGCCATGGCAGTTTCTTATATTTCTGTTAGTTATCGAAGCATCAGCTGGTAATGAAGTAAACGTTTCATCAGGTTTAAATATTATACTGAGTATAAAATCATAACCCCAAACTCTCGTAATGGTACCGGTAACTCATAAGGGAACATATTTTGGGAAGTGTCACCCATTAAATCTATCTATCTATCTATTGCCTGACGCCGTGATCCCCGAAGGGGTGGCCACGAACGAACCGCCCCCATGCACCTCTGTCCCCAGTCAGTCGACGCCTCTCCCCCCAACCAGCACCGCCTTCGTTCATGTAGTTCCTCACTCCATCCTTCCACCTCATATTCGGTCTACCTCTCCCCCTCTGTCCCTCCACCTCGCTCTCGTACACCCTCTTAGTCATTCTCTCGCTTTCCATACGTTCCACATGGCCGAACCATCTCAAATTGTTCCTTTTCACACTTTCCAGCACATCTACTTCCACACCACACCTCCTTCTTACTTCCTCATTAGTCTGTCTATCCCTCCATGTAACTCCGCATGCACTCCTTAAGTAATTCATTTCCACTGCTCTCACTCTTGGTCTGAGTCTCTCAACCAACGTCCATGCTTCGCTTCCGTAAGTCAGTGTCGGGATTACCACACTGTCATGCAAGGACTTCTTCACTTCCATACTGACCACCCTATTTCTTGTTACTGCTTTTAGCGTTCCTACAACCCTCTTCCCCTGTTGTACCCTCTCCCGCACCTCTTCATCCATAGTCCCATCTTTACTCAACACACTGCCCAGATACTTAAAAGAGTTGACGATCTCCATAGCCTGACCGTTCAGCTTCACCTCACACTCTGTGACTTCACCCCTTTCGAATACCATAACCTTGCTCTTCCCCGTATTTACCTTCAAATTCCGTTTTTCGCACACTGTTCCAAACTCATTTACCAGACCCTGCAACTCCCATTCATTATCACTCATCAGAACTGTATCATCCGCAAACAGCAGTATAGGTAGCTTCCACTCAATTCCCTCCCTTTTCAGCGATACACCAACATCCACTGCTCTTGATAGTATTTCTTTCATGACTCCATCCATATATACAGTAAACAACCACGGGGACATCACACACCCCTGTTTCAAACCAACATTAACAAAGAACTCGCTCTGCTCACTCTCCACACGTACTGCCGCCTTTGCACCCTCATACATGCTCTTCACTGCTTTCAGCAACTTGCCCTCTACTCCGTATATTCTAAGTACTTTCCACAAACCTTCTCTATCCACTCTGTCATAGGCCTTCTCCAAGTCCATAAAGAACCTTTTGTTTCTTCTCCAGATACTTCTCCACAACACAATTCAGGGTAAAAATCTGATCTACACATCCTCTTCCCTTCCTAAAACCTCCCTGCTCGTCGCCTATCCATTTCTCCGTTCTCACTCTCACTCTCTCAATCACTACCCTACTGTATACCTTCCCTACTACGCTTAGAAGACATATTCCTCGGTGGTTACCACACACTCCTCTTTCCCCTTTGCCCTTATATAGGGGGACTATTATGCCAGTCTTCCAGTCATCGGGTGCACTCCCCTTCTCCCATGCTAGTTTGCACATTTTCCATACCCATTCTATCACTATCTCACCACCATACCTCAACATTACCCCACACACTCCATCTGTTCCTGGTGCTTTCCCCAACTTCACTTTTTTCATGGCTTCCCACACTTCTGACCTCCTGATCCCCACCTCCTCCTCCACTACTTCTCTTCTTCTCCCTCCCATACCATATCCAGCTATGTTTGCTGGCTCTTCATTCCTTACATTTAGCAACTCACTGAAGTACTCCCTCCATCTTTCGACTCTCTCTTGCTTCTCGGCTAGCATTCTCCCATTCTTATCTTTCACACCCTTACTGTTTCCCTTGCTACCTTCCCTAACTTTCTTGACTTCTTTCCAGAACAGTTTCTTACTCTCCCTCCATTTTACACTCAGATTCCTTCCAAATTCCTCATCTACTCTTCTCTTACTTTCCTTCACTACTCTCTTCACCACCCTCTTACTCTCCACGTACCTCTCTCGGAATCTTCATTCCCTCTACTACCCAACCACTCTCTATATGCTTTCTTCTTTTCTTCCACAGCAATTCTTACCTCTTCTGTCCACCATGCTGTACCTTTCACTCCCCTCCCTCTTCTACCCATTAAATAAGTTTAGTAATAATACAGCCCGTTTACTCCACGTCTCCCCAAGTCACAAGATGCTAGAGGTCACACTGTCTAGAGTCGTCCTAATGAATAGTGTATAATCTGACATGACCTTCCTGTTGTGAACTCACCTGCTGGTTCGAATCCTTGGAGTACCACATGTATTCATAAGTTTCATTGATTTCATTAATTATGTTTATTTGTAAGTCAATTGTTGGGTTGGTGATAATATGAAATAGCTTAAGGGGAGGTTTTTAGTGTGTTTCCTAGACTTCCATCAAGCTTGAAATTACACCCCCATGACCCCCTTTCAAGATAAATTTATACATTTTTCGGTAGAAAAATTTCCCGGCCGAAGGCCGGTTCCTCTTAAATTACAGGCTCGCTATCGCTCGCCAGGAAAAAATCGACACATAAATGGGACGAAAGGTCGTATAAGTGACATAAATGGGGTGAAAGTTCTTAAAATTGCCAAACTAATGGGGCGAACGTCTTAAAATCTCAAAAGCAATGGGGCTAAACATGAGGGAGAAAGGGGTAAAAAAAACATCCCTCAAATGGAAATCTCCCCTTAACCTCATAACAAGACGATGGCACCTCTCGTAGTTTATTCTGGAAATGTTACGCTGCTTACGAAGAAACTGCGGACGTTGTAGGTTTACTGGAGATCATTTTTACCCCTTTGATGAAGAGCTGAGTAAATTCGTTTATAATTAGTCATAATAATATTTGGATGACGCCATTGTATACTAATGGTGTTCATGCAGTATCTTTTACTATGATATTGGCCCTTATGCCTAAAATAGGGCTAGAACAAACTTGTTATGAATTTCCCTACGTATTTCCTAGTTAGTTCTTCCTAAATGGCAGAAATGTTGCTCTTTTTTTATTAACTTTGGAAGGCCTGTTAGTCTTAGAGGGTTAACTTAGACTTTATTAAATATTTGCTGGCTGGAGGTCCTTCCTAAGCCGAGTAAAATCATCTGGCAGTAAAATAAATAAAGTTAATAAATTGTGGTCTGATTGAAGGGGTTAAATAAAAAAAAGACTACCCCCAACCCTATATAGTCTATTTACTATAAGTAGGCGAAACATCTTGACCACGTTACGTACTAACCTCTATAACTCAAAAACCACTAGAGTAATCAAACTAATATTCTCACCATTTGGGAAGAGTCAGCCGGGGAATAGGGGTGGCAATGTACAGCCCATTTACTCTAGCCCTTTTTTGAGTTACAGAGGTCAGGGAGTCACGATTTCTGGCCAATGTTTTAATGAATGGCCTATAGTACTAAAGATAAATTCTACCTCACTCGCCCTACACTATATTGATCTCTTATTGCTAAACACCTGGGGGGGGGTTATAGTATTAATTCTGTAGTCACTTTAAGGGGGAGGTAGTTGCTTTTTATCCTTCATGTTAGCTTTGAGATTTTATGACGTTCGTTCCATTAGTTTGGCGATTTTGTGACCTTTCGCCCCATTTCTTTGTCACTATATAGACTTTTAGTGCCATTTAGGTGTCAATATTTTCCTGGCGAGCGAGAGAGAGCCTGTAATTATAGGAGGAATCGGCCTTTGGCCGGGACATTTTTCTACCAAAAAATTTACAAATTGCTCTTGGGGAGTGTTATTTTAAGCTTCATAGTCTAACGAGGTTAGCCCACTATAAAATAAATAATAGATATAGTCAGGTGGCTTAGCGATTTTATCATTACACGGCGGATAAAAGCACCAAATTTGGTATGAGGCTTCGTTAGGGTCTATTAATGAATTTTAGAAGGGCTGCCCTCAGGAAATTTAAGAAATATATATAAAAACCCTATATTGAAGGTGGAAAAAGAGCATTTTTCTCCAACCATAAAAACCGTAATTAGACGATATTGGTTGAAGATATATTAAATTTGATACCACACTTATGAAAGGAAATTAAATGTTGCATCTTTTTTTATTCTATACACTTTTTGTATTTGATTCACCGTTTACGAGATATTGATTTTGTTTTAGTTTTTGAGCTAAATGTTTTGAATTGTAATAAAACGATATTGGTTAAAGATACATTAAAATTGAGACCACACTTAAGAAAGGAAATTAAATTTTGCATGTTTCATTCGTACCACTTTTTTTATCTGATTCACTGTTTAGAAGATATTGAGGGTTTTTCCAATTTGTTATTATTTTTTTTTTTTTTTTTTTTTAATTTTTAAGAATAATATCATGGATAGGAAATTGTATTCTATACTCTAATATTTTATTATTATTGAAAACATCCATGAAAAAAATATTTTCATAACAAATGTACAAGACTATAAACTTGTATATGCCCGTAAGTAACTACAATCATTGTAGCGACAGAACTTAATTTTAATTTTATTGCAAATTATGTTGTTTATGAAAATTTATTGAAATCAATTCAGTATCTCCCACAGCAACTGTTAGGCAAATGCCTGCCCTATGTCACGCAGGGCCTTCATCCTCTCCCCTTTATGCTGCCGTCCTATTTATTGAATACATTTGCACTTACAAAGTGGTGAACAATCTACTTTGCTTTAACACACTTGCAGACGGAGCAGTCCCCTTTGCAGGAGCATTTGATCAGCTCCCTGCACGATCTGGAAACTTCTGGAATTGTCATCCAAACAGGTACCCATGACCCAGATACCTTGGTCCAGCCAAAATCCTGTGTCCGAGAAGGAACCAAAAGCTGTGTTTGTGTGCTGGTTGTCCAGATTCCTGCTTGATACACTGCGCGGCGGACATGCTGCAGGAGCGCATCACTGGTGGGTGGCAGTCTATCCATTGCTCGATTCTTTTGACAAAAGAGCTCCCTTCTTGTTTCGTTAACTGAGCTCAAAGGGCTGGTTCTGTCATACAGTATGATAGTCAATCTCTCGAGCTTCTTGAAATGTTCGTCTTCGACATCCAGCAACTGGAAGGGATGACCAGCGAGATACACAAATGTCTCTGTCACGTCTTCATAAACCTGCCAAGCCTGCCAAACCGACTTCTTACCCTTGCCGTTGAAGGCAGAGGTTGTGTCGCAACCTGAAAATGGGTGGAACACAGGTAATGCTCGTGATTTGGGCTCCCGGAGGCGTGCACAAATAGAGTTTATGTGGTAAAACCTATAATTTTTGCCCATACCAAAGGCTACCCATATGTTGGCCAAAGGACGAGTTGCAATCAGGTCTTGAAATGTCCCTGCAAGGATGACTACAACGTCTGTGTCTACAGTACGCACTTGAATAGTCTTTGTTCCATGCTCCAATGCATGCACTACATGGACCACAATTCTGGTGTCCGCCTCCTCATGATTGCAGTTTTGCATGGGGGTGCTGGCATCGATAGACACCACAGTTTTCCCTGATGTGACATATACAGGGAAAACTGTGGTGTCTATCGGTGCCAGCACCCCCATGCAAAACTGCAATCATGAGGAGGCGAACACCAGAATTGTGGTCCATGTAGTGCATGCATTGGAGCATGGAACAAAGACTATTCAAGTGCATACTGTAGACACAGACGTTGTAGTCATCCTTGCAGGGACATTTCATGACCTGATTGCGACTCGTCCTTTGGCCAACATATGGGTAGCCTTAGGTATGGGCAAAAATTATAGGTTTTACCACATAAACTCTATTTGTGCACGCCTCCGGGAACCCAAATCACGAGCATTACCTGTGTTCCACGCATTTTCAGGTTGCGACACAACCTCTGCCTTTAACGGCAAGGGTAAGAAGTCGGTTTGGCAGGTTTATGAAGACGTGACAGAGACATTTGTGTATCTCGCTGGTCATCCCTTCCAGTTGCTGGATGTCGAAGACGAACATTTCAAGAAGCTCGAGAGATTGACTATCATACTGTATGACAGAACCAGCCCTTTGAGCTCAGTTAACGAAACAAGAAGGGAGCTCTTTTGTCAAAAGAATCGAGCAATGGATAGACTGCCACCCACCAGTGATGCGCTCCTGCAGCATGTCCGCCGCGCAGTGTATCAAGCAGGAATCTGGACAACCAGCACACAAACACAGCTTTTGGTTCCTTCTCGGACACAGGATTTTGGCTGGACCAAGGTATCTGGGTCATGGGTACCTGTTTGGATGACAATTCCAGAAGTTTCCAGATCGTGCAGGGAGCTGATCAAATGCTCCTGCAAAGGGGACTGCTCCATCTGCAAGTGTGTTAAAGCAAAAGTAGATTGTTCACCACTTTGTAAGTGCAAATGTATTCAATAAATAGGACGGCAGCATAAAGGGGAGAGGATGAAGGCCCTGCGTGACATAGGGCAGGCATTTGCCTAACAGTTGCTGTGGGAGATACTGAATTGATTTCAATACATTTTCATAAACAACATAATTTGCAATAAAATTAAAATTAAGTTATGTCGCTACAATGATTGTAGTTACTTACGGGTATATAAAAGTTTATAGTCATGTACATTTGTTATGAATTCTTAAAAATTTAAATAAAAAAATAAATAATAATAATAACAAATTGGAAAAACCCTCAATATCTTCTAAACAGTGAATCAGATCAAAAAAGTGGTACGAATGAAAAAGATGCAAAATGTAATTTCCTTTCTTAAATGTGGTCTCAATTTTAATGTATCTTTAACCAATATCGTTTTATTACAATTCCAAAAAATTAGCTCAAAAACTAAAAAACAATCAATATCTCGTAAACGGTGAATCAAATACAAAAAGTGTATAGAATAAAAAAGATGCAACATTGAATTTCCTTTCATAAGTGTGGTATCAAATTTAATGTACCTTCAACCAATATCGTCTAATTACGGTTTTTATGATTTGATAAAAATGCTCTTTTTCCACCTTCAATATAGGGTTTATATATATATTTTTTTAAATTTCCTGAGGGCAGCCCTTCTAAAATTCATTAATAGACCCTAACGAAGCCTCATACCAAATTTGGTGCTTTTTTTCCGCCGTGTAACGATAATGGCAAAATTTGACGCTAAGCCACCTGACTAAAAATGAATTGCCCAATAAATAACCACTACCCCTTTAAAACATGATCATACTCGAGACAAATTCCATACGCAGATAACCAAATAATACCTGGCTCTGAATTTAGCTTGGAAACGATCACCCAACTATATTATCGTTGCCTTTACCGAACCAGATACAGTATTTCGGGTGAACCAACATTGTTATTGAAGTGAGAGAGAGAGAGAGAGTAGGGGGTTACATTGCCATCTACAGGGAGAGTTATGGTGGCTTTCTTACACCACCCTCCATATTGCTTACCTTGTGTTTTGAGCCATTGTGTATTTTAAGGGGGGTACGGCTTTTATTTTGGTCTATTTTGTATTTACTTATTTATTTTTCTTAGTTTCCTCGCTAGGCCTCCATCAAGCTTTAAAAAACACCCCCAAGACCCCCCTTCAAGATAAACCGACTGAAGGCCGGTTTATCTTGAAATTACAGACTCGCTATCGCTCGCCAGAAATAAAATCGACACCTAAATTGTACGAGAGGTCTTAATATTGACAAATTAATGGGGTGAACGGTCTTAAAATAGCCAAACTAATGGGCCTAACGTCTTAAAATATGAAATATTGGGGCTAAACATGAGGGAGAAGGGGATCCAGAAAAACCCCATCCCCCCTTAAGCTATGGACGGATGTTAACCCTCGCAGTAAATTGTCGTTATTTTAATATTCTTGCTAAAAATGAGACGCTTTTTACTCTGATTTGGAAAGCCCTCTACGAATTGGAAGGGCCAAATATATATCAATTAACCCTTTGACTCACATTTCTTTATTAACCCTTTATGTACCTGCGACGTCTTGTTAATTTTATCGTTGCTACATTTAGACGATTTTATATAGCTTCGGAACGATATATGGTTGCTAAAAGGAATAATTAAGATAGTTTGTTGCCGTTTGGAAGAGTAGACGTCCTTCCTAAGCTGAATAAAATCGTCGAATAGTTGCCTGAATATGATGATTTTTTTCTTCACTGGTATGGGTTAAAGGGAGATGGGCGTATGTATTTGCTTATTGTTTCATCTTTTTATTGTGTTTTAGTATCCTCCCTAGGCTTTCATCAACCTGTAAAAAGCAACCTCTAGACCCCTTTCAAGATAAATTTGTACATTTTTCGGTAAAAAAACAAATCCCACCCAAAGGCCGGTTACTCTTAAAATTACAGGCTCGTTATCGCTTGCCAGGAAAAAAATCGACACCTAAATGGCACACAAGGTCTAAATATTGACCAAAAAATGGGGTGAAAGGTCTTAACCCGTACAGCCCCAGCGACGCGTCTGACGCGTCGGCGATGTATGTAACGCACAGCCCCAGAGACGCGCCTGACGCGTCGCCCTAATTGCGCCGACCGTAACCTCAGGTGTAGCCACTCAAGAGGGCTCAGATTTGTATGGGAACTGTGTATGTATCCCACGCAACCGTGCCGATGGTTGAAAACTCTCAAAGTCCACGTGCGTGCGCGCGAGCGTGCAATAACCTGTTTTTTTGGGATAATTGCCTTCAATTTTTTACTCTTGTAAAATCCGTTTTTGGGGGCTCTGTAGGACCATTTTTTAAGCTTTTTGAGCGGTTTTTCGTGGTTTTTCCTTCATTCCTAACCCATTCGCTATTGTTTCTGGAATAAAACAATTTTTTGAAAACCGCCCGGGTTCTGGTGCGCAAACATTACAAAACTAGCCGGGGCTCCACGGGTTAAAATCGCCAAACTAATAGGGCAAACGTCTTATAATCTCAAAACCAATGGGGCTAAACACGAGGGAGAAGGGGCCCAGAATAACCGGCCTATCCCCCCTTAACCCTTAAAGAGCGGCGCTCGACTTAAGTCGTGCACCAATTTGCAGCAAGTTAGGAGCATTAATTAAGGCTTTTAACCCTTGTCGAGTGGGGTGTTTTGGGCTCATTTGGGCATATTCAGGCCCTCCTGAATGATCAATCAAGTATCTGCATGAAAAGAAATGTATTCAGCAAAAAACTAGGCACTAAAAGCTTCAAAATGAGACCAGAACGAGCTACGTAGCACTCGTAGGTTCTCTTGCAGTGGTGCCACGAACATGGGAGTTTAGCGTATAGCGGTATATTTTTCCCAGCTATGCTCACAACTGGCTACACTGCCGGCCTCTCGAGAACACAGGGAACATGAGTTAATGGGCGGCGGTAAGCCCTGGGAGTCGGCTGTCTGGCCCGCTGCCCTCCCGGCCATTTGCACTCGATTTTAACTCTTTAAAAGCCTTAATAATGCTCCTAACTTGCTGCAAATTGGTGCACGACTTAAGTCGAGCGCCGCCAATAAGGGGTTAAAGGGTTAAAATAGAGTGCAAATGGCCGGGAGCGCAGCAGGCCACACGTCCGACACCCAGGGCTTACCGCCACCCACTGACTCACGCTCCCTCTGTTCTCGAGAGGACGGAAGTGTTACCATTAGTAAGCGTAGTGGGAAAAAATATGCCGCTATACGCTAAACTCCCATGTTGGTGGCACCACTGCATGAGAACCACGAGTGCTACGTAGCTCGTTCTGGTCTCATTTTGAAGCTTTTAGCGCCTAGTTTTTTGCTGAATACATTTCTTTTCATGCAGATACTTGATTGATCATTCAAGAGGGCCTGAATATGCCCAAAATAGCCCAAAACACCCCGCTCGACAAGGGTTAAGATGACATCGTGTAATAATAGCCAAAATATTGTGAAAGAATGCCTACTGAAAAGCTTAAAGGGAGATCATTTCCACATGATGGATTTTTTTCTGGACCCCCTACTCCCTCATGTTTAGCCCCATTGCTTTTGAGATTTTCAGATGTTCGCCTCATTAGTTTGGCGATTTTAAGAACTTTCGCCCCATTTCTGTCAATTTTAAGACCTTTCGTGCCATTTAGGTGTCGATTTTATCCTGGCAAGCGATAGTGAGCCTGTAATTTAAGAGGAATCGGCCTTGGACCGGGACATTTTTCTTGAAAGGGGGTGTAATTATTAGCTTGATAGAGGTGTAGGGAGCAAACTAAACACCTCCCCTTAATCTGTTCGGTATGCTAGTGCTTTTTCTGGCTTTCATTCATGGGTTTTGTCTGTAGGGTAAATCGATCTGAGGTAATGAGTTACTAGGAGATCTCAGTAAACCCCTCTCAGTGTACTTTAACGCGTTATTATATTTTGTTTTGGCTATTATTAGATTTTATTAAAGTTTAGAGAGGAGATGTGGGACTCAAAGGGTTAATTTATATTTAATTTGCCCCATTTTATTGCTAGAGGTCCTTCATAACCAGAGTGAAACCGTCTAAAATAGCCAGAATGATACAAGAATTTACGTCACCTGTTCAGAAATGTTTAGTGTTCTAAAGAAAGACGACTCTCAAAATATATAATTGCCAATAATAGGAAGCGATCGTGGCGTTCAAGACGTAACAACCCAATGGGGGGGGGGAGTTACGTGTTCATATGTAATTATTATTACGTGAATTAGGCATGGTAATAACACACCTTTATGTTCCCTTCAGTGGCACCCCTGTAGCATAGAAATAATATAATACACACATATATTCCACATAGGCCATTTCCAACATGCCATCCCACTCGGCACCAGGCCCGGACTCTTGGAACTCGATCCTAATAAAAAAATTTAAGGAAAACCTCTCAAAACCCCTGGCTATAATGTGGAGAAGGAGTCTAGACACTGGTGACATACCAGATAGCTTGAAAAACGCAATAATTGCCCCACTGCATAAAGGAGGGAGTAAAGCACTACCAAAAAACTACCGCCCGGTAGCTCTAACCTCTCACATCATTAAAGTTTTCGAGCGAGTCCTGCGAAGCAAAATTTCAACATTCATGGAGACAAATGAACTACACAACACCGGTCAACATGGGTTCAGAGCGGGAAGATCATGTCTCTCACAACTTTTGGAACACTATGACAAAATTCTTAAAGCGCTAGAAGAAAAGAAAAACGTGGATGTCATTTACACCGATTTTGCTAAGGCATTTGATAAATGTGACCATGGTATAATAGCCCACAAACTGAAAGCAAAAGGTATAACTGGGAAAATCGGACGGTGGATATACAATTTCCTCGTAAACCGAAAACAATCGGTAGCAGTAAACCAAGTCACTTCTGAGCCTTCGGATGTCAAAAGCTCAGTGCCCCAAGGAACAGTGCTAGCGCCCCTTCTGTTCCTCATACTAATTTGCGACATAGATACCAACACCAGACACAGTACGGTGTCGTCTTTTGCTGATGACACAAAATTAAGCAAGATAGTAAACACACAAGAGGACACGGGCCGACTGCAGGAAGACATGAATGTAGTGTTCCAGTGGACCAGGGAAAACAACATGCAATTCAATGAGGAAAAATTCCAATTAATACGGTACGGAGATAATAATGGTGTTAAAGAAATTACAAATTACTTAACAGAATCTAACCACATAATAGAACGGAAAGACAGTGTGAAAGACCTTGGGGTATTAATGTCTGAAAATATGGGTTTCAAAGTACATAACCAGGTCAAAGTGGCGGCTGCGAAACGTCTAACGGGTTGGATTCTGCGTACTTTTAAAACACGCGGTGAATTGCCTATGATAATGCTCTTCAAATCTCTAGTGCTACCGCGGCTTGAATACTGTAGCGTATTATCATCCCCATACAAAGCAGGTGAAATAAATGACGTAGAGAGTGTACAAAGAAATTTCACTTCGCATATAAGTTCGATAAAACATCTACACTATTGGGAGCGTTTAAGAGCACTGAATCTGTACTCACTGGAACGTAGAAGAGAACGTTACCTAATAATATACACGTGGAAAATCGCAGAGGGTTTAGTACCAAACCTACATACTCCGATAGTCATGAAATTCAGTGATAGGAGAGGCTGGGAATGCGAAATCCCCCGGATGAATAACAGGGGTGCTATGGGCTCTCTGCGAGAGGGCTGGTTATCACACAGAGGCCCACGTCTCTTCAACAAACTCCCACGGCGAGTAAGAGACATGAGGGACATCTCGTTAGACAACTTCAAGAGAGCCCAAGATGTCGAACTGCAAAAAGTGCCAGACGAGCCCATCCTCGCAAGGGAGCGAGCTGTCGCTTCAAACAGTCTACTGCACCAAATCACCACCCATAACGAGGGGCGTCGCGCTCCTTGGTGCCGCTAGAGGAGCGGCGAACACATCCAAAGGTATATAATATAATACACAGTCACACATATATAAATAAGTAGGTACATTAATTGCCGGTAATGAAAATAATACTATAATAAGACATACATGGATTTAGGCGAGATTTGTAACTGACTTAATCTGGACCCTGTATACTTGTACTTGCTTTACTTTAATTATTACCCCCCTCCCCCTCCCCCTCCTTCTCTTCGCCTCGCATCACTCTCGCCGGATTTTTTTTATCGCTTTCAACAAACTTCATAATCGTTATGGTAATTACTGGATAAATGCCTGCATGACAGAAATACCGTATATACTTTACAAAACAATTTTACCTTGGGTGCGTTATGTGTCTTATCTTAGTTGAGCCTATCTACCCTCAGAACTCTCAGTCTCCACCAGCTGCGTTTGTCTATCTAAGTTGATCGTATCTACCCTCAGTGTCCACCAGCATACAATAACCTTCAATTGAATGACATTATGGCCCGTATTCCTAGACTAACCCCATCATTGTTGGTGGTAAGTGCTATAGATTTTGTGTACTCCTAGCCAGTCAATATGATATGTTAGTTGTTGTATTTGTATTGAGAATAACTGGGACACTTTTACAGTACTCCCATTGCTATTACAACAAGTAGCACACCAGATGGACTGTATAATATTACGGCAACACTCTAGTAATTACCAATAAGAGTGATGGTGTTTATCTAGGAATGTGGAATATGTGTATCACCAATGACTGAGAACAACTGTTTCTCTTTTCTCTAGCACCAAATTTGATATAATATAACTTGGAGGTAGCTAGAATATTTTTAGGCGCATGGAGGCTGAGTAGAGTCGACGGATGACGGGTAAGCGGTAATATTTAGTATACACTGTAATATAGTATTTCACACACACACACACACACACACACACACATACATATATATTCACTCACCTACCCCCACACACTCTCTCACACACAATTTCTCTCTCTCTCTCTCTCTCTCTCTCTCTCTCTCTCTCTCTCTCTCTCTCTCTCTCTCTCTCTCTCTCTCTCTCTCTCTCTCTCTCTCTCTCTCTCTCTCTCTCTCTCTCTCGCTCTCTCTCTCTCTCTCACACACACTTCACTCACCTACCCTTACACACTCTCTCACACACACACACACACACACACACACACACACACACACACACACACACACACACACACACACTTTCCCTCCTGCTGGCGTTCCTTGGTCTTTTCCTTCCTCCTAAAGTGGGGTATCCAATCTACCAAAGGCCTGCCCACCTGACGCAAACTACCTCCCTCCCCCCTCTTAACCCTTCCTTCTTTCCTTCTTCATATCTCTCCTTTCTTTCCTTCCTACTTTATCGTTGTTCCTCCACTTCCCTCCCTTAAACTTTCCTCTCTCTCCCTCCAACCTCCTGCTGAGTTCCTTCCTCCTAAAGTGGAGTATCCAATCCACCGAAGACCTGCCCCCCCCTGACAGAAACTACCACCTTCCTTCTTCCCCTCCATTCCTCCTTTCCCCATATCTCTCCCCCCATCCCTCCTTTCCTCATCTCTCTCCCTCCTTTCTTCATCTCTCTCCCTCCTTTCCTCATCTCTCTCCCTCCTTTCCTCATCTCTCTCCCTCCTTTCTTCATCTCTCTCCCTCCTTTCCTCATCTCTCTCCCTCCTTTCCTCATCTCTTTCCCTCCTTTCCTCATCTCTGTCCCTCCTTTCCTCATCTCTCTCCCTCCTTTCCTCATCTCTTTCCCTCCTTTCCTCATCTCTCTCCCTCCTTTCCTCATCTCTCTCCCTCCTTTCCTTATCTCTCTCCCTCCTTTCCTCATCTCTCTCCCTCCTTTCCTCATCTCTCCCTCCTTTCCTCATCTCTCTCCCTTCTTTCCTCATCTCTCTCCCTCCTTTCCTCATCTCTCTCCCTCCTTTCCTCATCTCTCTCCCTCCTTTCCTCATCTCTCTCCCTCCTTTCCTCATCTCTCTCCCTTCTTTCCTCATCTCTCTCCCTCCTTTCCTCATCTCTCTCCCTCCTTTCCTTATCTCTCTCCCTCCTTTCCTCATCTCTCTCCCTCCTTTCCTCATCTCTCTCCCCCCTTTCCTCATCTCTTTCCCTCCTTTCCTCATCTCTCTCCCTCCTTTCCTCATCTCTTTCCCTCCTTTCCTCATCTCTCTCCCTCCTTTCCTCATCTCTTTCCCTCCTTTCCTCATCTCTCTCCCTCCTTTCCTCATCTCTCTCCCTCCTTTCCTCATCTCTCTCCCTCCTTTCCTCATCTCTTTCCCTCCATCTCACCTCTCTCTCTCCATCCCTTCTGTCTTCCTTCACTCCCTTATTTTTGTTCCTTCATCTTTACGGTCCTCGTTCTTCCTTCCCCCCTCATAATATCTCCCACTCCCTCACACTCTCCTTCACCTTCCTTCTTCTGTGCCTTCCTTGTAAAGCGGGGTATCCAATCTACCAAAGGCTTGCCTCCCCTGACACACATGATCTCCCTCCTCTCTCTTGACTTAACATCCTTCTTTCCTTCACTCATCTTTAGTCTGTGCTCCCTCCCTCCTCTCCTTCTCTCTCACTTTCTCCCCCATGCAGTCTTACTTCTCCCTCTCTCCCTCATTTCTGTTCCTTCCTCATTTTTCCTTCCTTTTCTACCTCCCTCATATTCTCCCTCATCTGTGTTCCTCCCTCACCTTCCTTCGCCTGTGCCTCCCTCATCAACTGGAGTATCCAATCTACCGGCCTGCCCTCCTGACGCAAACTATCCGGCCCCTCTCTTCTTCCTTCCTTCCTCTCTCTAACTTTTTCCTTCCATCTGTTCTTTCCTTTCTTTCTTTCTTTCTTTCTTTCTCTTTTGTTCTTTCTTTCTTTCTTTCTTTTTCTCTCTGGTTCCTTCCTTCCATTCGTTTTTTTGGTATTTATTTCCTTATTACCTTCCTACCTTCCTTCCTTCCTTCCTTCCTTCCTTCCTTCCTTCCTTTCTCTGTCCTGTTCTTTCCTTCTCCTGTTTCCCCGCTTTCCTTCAGACTCTGAATCGTCTCTTCGAGTTCTCCTTCGCTCTTTCCATCCTTCCTTCTTTCCTTCCTTCACTTGTCCTTCTTCCTACCTTTATAAAACTGCCTCCTCTTAATTATTCTTTTCTCTTTCTCCCTGGTTCATTCATGCTCTAGCTCGAGCGATGTCCACACTCTCTACAATATCGCTCTAGAATAGCTTAACCCTTTGAGTACCAGAGACGTGTGTTATCTTGTATTGTAGCTATATTTAGACAATATTATGCAGTTTAGGGAAGATCGGCGGTAGTTACAGGGGTTGGTTGAGGTAGTTTGAAGCCTTATTATTGCTAAAAGTCCTTCCAAATCCTATATTCCTCTGTTTTGGTTATCTTTGTAATTCGATTCTCAGTGTATATATTCATCTGTTTTGGTTCTCTTTGTAATTCGATTCTCAGTGTATATATTCCTGTGTTTTGGTTCTCTTTGTAATTCGATTCTCAGTGTATATATTCCTCTGTTTTGGTTCTCTTTGTAATTCGATTCTCAGTGTATATATTCATCTGTTTTGGTTTTTGGTAAAATCTGATGCCCGTGTTTGTCTCTCTTTTTTGTTTTTGTTTTTTAATGTCTTTCACTTGTTTTATTAACTTCTGGTTAATAACTATAGGCGATTTTATTTCAGCTGACGGTAAATTGAATCCCTTAGCAGCTTTTCACTCATATGGCTCTTAACTCCATCCTTCCATCTCATTCTCGGTCTGCATCCCCCACTCTGCCCTTTCACCTCACTCTCACACACTCTTTAAGCCATTCTGTCACTCCATTCACTCCATATTTAAGTTTCCATACCATAAATATACCCCCTCTGTACCGGCGACGTCTTTTCAATTTTATTCTAGCAACATTTGGACAATTTTGTGCAGCTTAAGGAGGATCTGTCGTAGTTAAAAGGGTTAAGTGAGATAGTTCGAAACCTGTTAATTGCTGGAGGCCTTTGTAACCTAAATAATATCGTCTAATAGTAATCAGAACATAATGAAAAGGACGTCACCGGAACTGAATGGGTTAAACTGTTGAACCAAATTAGCCACGGAGCCTAAAAACAGACTCCAACTGCTGCCAGACAGAAGTTGCTTACATATAATTGCCGGGATGTTGGGATTCGATTCGTGTAACCCCCCCTTTAACACTATCTGGTGCGACGTCTTGGGGTTATTGCGATATTTTGTTTAATAAATATTGAGGGTTTTAATTGATCCACCCATTATCAACCTATGCATTTATAGTTTGCCACCTAGACTTAAAAGAAACCCTCCCCAGATCTATTTCAAACTAAAAAAACAACGCCCCAACCCCTTTCATGATAAATATGTACACTTTTCGTTAGAAAAATGCCCCGGCCAAAGGCTGATTTCTCCAGAATTGGAACAGATCGATACCTGAATGAGATGACATGTCTTACAATTACCAAAATACTGATGTGAAACGTCTTGCAATTTCCAAGATAATGAAGATAAATAAATATATAAAACAAAGCCCTCAGACCCCTCTCAAGCTAAATATGTTGCCAGGAAGAAGTTGCTTACAAAAAAAATGCCTGGATGTTGTGATTGTGTAGCCCCCCTTTAAGTTCCCGGGCCATTTATTCACATTATGTTTGGGCTTAAGAAGAGGCCGGGGGGTATTAAGGCCAAAGTTTGGATATGTGAAGGATAAAGAGTATGTGAGCGAGAGAGAGAGAGAGAGAGAGAGCGAGAGCGTGTGTGTAAGAGTGAGTTATAAGCAGTAACAATCGTGAATTACATGGATAAGTTATTTTTTTCCTATGTGTATGAAACAGACAAATGGCAGGCTGCCCCCAAAGCCAAATGAGTGACAGAGAGCCAAATTAAAGGGACGTTGTGGTCAAAATCCCTGGACATATGAAGTTTAAAGCAGTCTAAGTCATAGGATGAAGGACAGATTCATTGAGGGAGAAAGTTCCAGAGTTAACTTTTTGAGTGCAATAAAGACTGAGAAAATGTGCTAATTCTTGAGTTGGATAGGTGGACAAAATAGGAGTGGGACTGTGGTGAAAGGCGGGTGCCTCGCACTAGCCGCAAGGGAGGTGTGCACTGAGAGAGCTCTGAAGAACACTGATTGTTGTAATAGCGATAGCAGAGTTAAAGAGGTGCAACATTGCGATGTGTAGAAAAAGATTGTAGGGAACTAGTAAGAGGAAGTGAGTTGATTGTAGGGAACTAGTAAGAGGAAGTGAGTTGATTGTAGGGAACTAGTAAGAGGAAGTGAGTTGATTGTAGGGAACTAGTAAGAGGAAATGGGTTGATTGTAGGGAACTAGTAAGAGGAAGTGAGTTGATTGTAGGGAACTAGTAAGAGGAAGTGAGTTGATTGTAGGGGACTAGTAAGAGGAAGGGAGTTGAATGTAGGGAACTAGTAAGAGGAAGGGTGATTGTAGGGAACTAGTAGAGGAAGTGAGTTGATTGTAGGGAACTAGTAAGAGGAAGTGAGTGATTGTAGGGAAACGAGTAAGAGGAAGTGAGTTGATTGTAGGGAACTAGTAAGAGGAAGTGAGTTGATTGTAGGGAACTAGTAAGAGGAAGTGAGTTGATTGTAGGGAACTAGTAAGAGGAAGTGAGTTGATTGTAGGGAACTAGTAAGAGGAGTGGGTTGATTGTAGGGAACTAGTAAGAGGAAGTGAGTTGATTGTAGGGAACTAGTAAGAGGAAGTGAGTTGATTGTAGGGAACTAGTAAGAGGAAGTGAGTTGATTGGGAATAGTAAGAGGAAGTGAGTATGGGAACTAGTAAGAGGAAGGGAGTTGATTGTAGGGAACTAGTAAGAGGAAGTGAGTTATTGTAGGGAACTAGTAAGAGGAAGTGGGTTGATTGTAGGGAACTAGTAAGAGGAAGTGAGTTGATTGTAGGGAACTAGTAAGAGGAAGTGAGTTGATTGTAGGGAACTAGTAAGAGGAAGTGAGTTGATTGTAGGGAACTAGTAAGAGGAAGTGAGTTGATTGTAGGGAACTAGTAAGAGGAAGTGAGTTGATTGTAGGGAACTAGTAAGAGGAAGTGAGTTGATTGTAGGGAACTAGTAAGAGGAAGTGAGTTGATTGTAGGGAACTAGTAAGAGGAAGTGGGTTGATTGTAGGGAACTAGTAAGAGGAAGTGAGTTGATTGTAGGGAACTAGTAAGAGGAAGTGAGTTGATTGTAGGGAACTAGTAAGAGGAAGTGAGTTGATTGTAGGGAACTAGTAAGAGGAAGTGAGTTGATTGTAGGGAACTAGTAAGAGGAAGTGAGTTAATTGTAGGGAACTAGTAAGAGGAAGTGGGTTGATTGTAGGGAACTAGTAAGAGGAAGTGGGTTGATTGTAGGGAACTAGTAAGAGGAAGTGGGTTGATTGTAGGGAACTAGTAAGAGGAAGTGAGTTGATTGTAGGGAACTAGTAAGAGGAAGTGAGTTGATTGTAGGGAACTAGTAAGAGGAAGTGAGTTGATTGTAGGGAACTAGTAAGAGGAAGTGAGTTAATTGTAGGGAACTAGTAAGAGGAAGTGGGTTGATTGTAGGGAACTAGTAAGAGGAAGTGAGTTGATTGTAGGGAACTAGTAAGAGGAAGTGAGTTGATTGTAGGGAACTAGTAAGAGGAAGTGAGTTGATTGTAGGGAACTAGTAAGAGGAAGTGAGTTGATTGTAGGGAACTAGTAAGAGGAAGTGAGTTGATTGTAGGGAACTAGTAAGAGGAAGTGAGTTGATTGTAGGGAACTAGTAAGAGGAAGTGAGTGATTGTAGGGAACTAGTAAGAGGAAGTGGGTTGATTGTAGGGAACTAGTAAGAGGAAGTGAGTTGATTGTAGGGAACTAGTAAGAGGAAGTGAGTTGATTGTAGGGAACTAGTAAGAGGAAGTGAGTTGATTGTAGGGAACTAGTAAGAGGAAGTGAGTTGATTGTAGGGAACTAGTAAGAGGAAGTGGGTTGATTGTAGGGAACTAGTAAGAGGAAGTGGGTTGATTGTAGGGAACTAGTAAGAGGAAGTGAGTTGATTGTAGGGAACTAGTAAGAGGAAGTGAGTTGATTGTAGGGAACTAGTAAGAGGAAGTGGGTTGATTGTAGGGAACTAGTAAGAGGAAGTGGGTTGATTGTAGGGAACTAGTAAGAGGAAGTGGGTTGATTGTAGGGAACTAGTAAGAGGAAGTGAGTTGATTGTAGGGAACTAGTAAGAGGAAGTGAGTTGATTGTAGGGAACTAGTAAGAGGAAGTGAGTTGATTGTAGGGAACTAGTAAGAGGAAGTGGGTTGATTGTAGGGAACTAGTAAGAGGAAGTGGGTTGATTGTAGGGAACTAGTAAGAGGAAGTGAGTTGATTGTAGGGAACTAGTAAGAGGAAGTGAGTTGATTGTAGGGAACTAGTAAGAGGAAGTGAGTTGATTGTAGGGAACTAGTAAGAGGAAGTGAGTTGATTGTAGGGAACTAGTAAGAGGAAGTGAGTTGATTGTAGGGAACTAGTAAGAGGAAGTGGGTTGATTGTAGGGAACTAGTAAGAGGAAGTGAGTTGAGATGAAATGCTTTTAACTATATTCTTTCGAGAAGTGCGGTATGGTTGGAGCCAAGGTTAAGACAAGGTTAAGACAAGGTTAAGAGAGTTGTATCTCTTAACCTTGGTTGGAGCCTCCCCACACTTGTAAACAATACTCAATACGCACTGTGCCCCTATACAGAACAAGAAGCTGTGCGGGGGTGAGGAATACACGGATTTGGTAGAGCACACCAAACGTCTGGGAAGTTGTTTTTAGCAAGGGTGGTCATATGATACACTCTTATGATCATATACTGTATGTGTTAAACTTCCCACAGCTTGAGTTTCCACTAATGGGCGCTTGTTTTAGACGCATCATGTTATAATTATATTTATGTCAACCCGATTTACTATATTGTATATTCCGTATATAACGATATATATATATATATATATATATATATATATATATATATATATATATATATATATATATATATGTGTGTATATATATGTATATATATATATATATATATATATATATAGAGAGAGAGAGAGAGAGACTGGGTAATGGAAGGAGAGACATACGGGTCACACGTAAATGTCCTACTGAAAGAGAGATCAAGAAGTGCAGGCTGGAAAATGAGAGAGAGAGAGAGAGAGAGAGAGAGAGAGAGAGAGAGAGAGAGAGAGAGAGAGAGAGAGAGAATAAATATTTAGGTACCGTAATGTACACTCGGAGACCATAGTTTCTAACCCACACCTAAATGTTCGTGGCCTTCACCTATTTCTAACTGTGGAAGTATATCTCTGGAAACGAATTTATGAATATAATTTTCTATAAATCGATTACAAAACTATATATACTATTTATTGGAAAGCAAGTTCTACCCATAAATCAGTCGAGATAGTTATAATTGCATAAAGAAAAACACGTTCCGCGGGTTCCACGAATTCTTACGAAGGGGCTAGAGACTATATGGCATCCGAGCGTACAACTGGATAATAAAAGCTGAGGCATAAGAGGTCAAACGATAATAACTTACTGAAATAGAGATCAACTGACAGTAATCAGTGCCGTGTAGAAAACGGGAAGAGAACTTTACCCTTGAGGACGCATTTTTAGGCTATTCTGGTTATCATTGGACGGCGTTATGCAACTTCGGAAGGATCTCTGGGAATTAATATGGGTTAAAACTCTCAAATAGCTCCATAGCTCCCACAAGCTCTTCCTAACCTATTAAAATCGTCTAATGGTAGCCAGAATATACTGTTAAAACGCTTCATAATTCTTATGGGGTTAAGAAGAATCGAAAAATGTTAGGGTGACAGAGAAATACTACCAAGAAGTATATTAACCCCTTCAGCACGATGACGTAATTATCATCATATTCTGGTTACCATTAGATGATATTCTCTAACTCAAAATATTGCATACATACCTTTAGGATGATTTTTGTGACTATTTGTTTTCAAAGTACTACAATAGTGCTGTTATATTCCAATCTACATACATTACGGAAAAATGATCCCCAAATTCACACACACATATATATATATATATACACACACAGTATATATACACTAGATATATATACATACATACATACAGAGAGAGAGAGAGAGAAAGAGAGAGAGAGAGAGAGAGAGAGAGAGAGAGAGAGAGAGAGAGAGATAGCATGAAAGGGAATCGAACAATTATGCAAATATTATGAAGCACATAAATATTATGCACAAAATAAAGGCCTCAAGAATTTTCAGAGGACTGGGAAGAATTGAAGATAGCAAGGTGAAAGAGGAAGTGGCACCTCATGTATTAACCCTTTCAGTACCGGTGGCGTTCTTTTTCGTCATATTCTAGCAACTATTAAACGATTATATTCAGCTTACAAAGGATCTGTGGTAGTTAAAAGACTTAATTGATATAGTTTGTAGCTTTGTAATGGTTAAAGGTCCTTCCTAAACTTAATAAAATCCTCTAATAGTTGCCAGAATATAATGAAAAGGATGCCACTAGTATTTGGCTAGAACAAGCAGGAAAGCAGGCCAGCAGCGAGGTGTTTGATATTCCTCTGATCTTTCCGAACAAGTACTCGGACGGCAGGTTGTCAGTGTACTTTTGTGTCTCTAGTACTCTCCCGTGATTGGCTGAGAGGTATGCAGGTGTTGCCCGATCATTTAACTCGGTTTTTATGCACTCCGGAGTCTTGTATGCTCGTTTCTAATTGGTGGAAACTCTTGATACTACAACAACAACAACAATATTAATAATAATAATAATAATAATAATAATAATAATAATAATAATAATAGTAATAATAATAATAATAATAATAATAGAAAAAAAGGCACCGGCAACAATGGTTCTGGCGAGGTTAATAAGACTTTTAAGCCATACCAGGCATATCTGATAGCTGAGAAAAGACTGGAATGGCGGACAGGAATTCGGGGAGGGAATGGAAAGAGGGTCGGTGTGAGTGGGAGAAAGATAGATAGATAGATACCGTAGATAAAGATAGATAGATAGACAGATAGATATGCAGATGGTTAGATAGGTGTACATATAGAGAGTAATAGTGAGAATAGTGAACAGATTTGTGAGTGTAATAAGAAAATGCTAACATTGGTAATGGCAGTAATAGTATTTGAAGAAAGGGTACAATGGTCGGGCGAGGTATATAGGACTTTTAGGCCACACCGGGGATATCTGATTGCAGAGAAAATACTGGAATGGCAGCTAGGAATTCGGAGAGGGAATGGAAAGAGGACCTGTGTGTGTGTGTGTATGATAGTAATGATAATAATACATACAATGCATACATACATACTTACAAGTTTAAAGACTGTTTCATCCACAGAAAGTGTGGTTACAGTCTCACGTCCTAAGTGGTGGCATTCCAGGCGACCCTGTCATGGGTTGCCTTTGTTGTCAAGTTCTTTGTTTTGAAGTCGGACCGGAGTACCTGATCCGACATCTTTCTAGGTCTACCCCTCATCGCAGCTCCCCCACGTTAACAATCCGGCATTTCTTGATCCAGTTTTGATTATCCATTAACTCCATGTGTCCAAACCAACCAAGTCGGCTCGTGCACATTACTTGACTGATACTCCTAATGCCCAGACGCCATCTTAATTCCTCACTCGATACCCTGTTGCTGAGGTTAACCCCACATATCCATCTCACCATTCTCTTCTCATTCCGTTCCATTCTATTGATATTCTCTGCTTTAACCGGCCACATCTCTAAGGCATAGGTTATCGCACTCCTAAGACACGAGGTATATACCTTCCCTTTAAGATGAAGTGGGAGTCCTCTCATGGTCAAGAGTGGCAACAGCTCTCTAAACTTTCCTCAGCCACGTCTTACTCTAGCAATGGAGCCAGATTCAGAGCCACCTTCGGCGGATACCATATCGCCCAAGTAGCAGAATGTATTCACACACTCCAGCGCTACACTGCCGAAATCAACACTAGCTGGCGGGTCATTCAACACAAGTTCTCCCTTGCACACTGCACATTCAAAGTCTAGGATTCTCGTCAAAGACCCTCTTGCTCCACCACATCTCTTGTGTACCCAGTCACTACAGACACCACCCTCTTCCCATAAACTGCACATAGCAAGTCGCCACTTCTTTCCATAGTTCCTTGCTCTACTCCACTGATCATGACCTTTATTTTATCTATATTAGTCCCTTGTTTGCCATACCCTCCCTCCATCTATCGAACTTACCTCCGCTTCGTACTTCTTATCTGCGATAAAAACTAGATCACCTGCATATAACCACTCCAATGGGAGTCCTGTTCTTAAGTCCCTTAACAGAGCCTCCAGGACCAAAACAAACATACTTTCGTATTCTGGGGATTCGAACCCTGGTGTTCTCTTACTTGGGCGGTTTACGCATGCCACCTTAGTGTGTGTGCGTGTGTGTGTGTGTGTGTGTGTGTGTGTGTGTGTGTGTGTGTGTGTGTGTGTGTAATATTGAAGGTGTACACATAGGCTATAAAAGTAGTTTTAGTAGGGCAGATAAGCATAAAATTGTGCATTTAATGACTAAAGCATGAAATTTCTACCACAGTTAGTACATACCATAAGGTTCATTTTCAGATGTGGAAGCAACTTGGGTATGACCTCTGATGACCTTGAGAGGTCAGTGACCTCAAAACACCAAAATAAGCAATATCTCGGGATCCAGGCATCCTACTCATAATTTTTGTGTCTAAACATACATTTTCAGGGACAAGAAACTCAATGGAACAACTTGCAAGTTCACTGGAACAAAATTCAATGCAATACTGTGGTTTTCACCTTGAATTTTACTACTGACGACATTGTTTTCTTATAATTTTGTTGCACTACACACCCTACTAGCCTGCTGGCTTCAATGTCTAACAGTCTCCTGAACAGGCGCACAGTGCAGTGCACTTAAGTGCTGCCTTTGTGCACCTGCACTGACCAGTACATTCCTTCTTGCAGCCACAATGGATTAGTTCATGGCACAACTATGATGCTTCAGGCAAAGTACTCCAGAGAGGTTGCCACTCATCTTTGTTCTTTGTCCAGCCCCAGTCTGATGGGTCAAACACTAAAGGTTCCAGGACTAGTGCCTGGTTCCAGCAGTGGGCCTGGTAGCTGGCACGCTTGATGTGCTGAAGGAGTGCTGCTTGTGTAGGTGAAATGTTTTCCAGAGCCCACGACTTCTGTGTGAAGAGCTGCTTTCTGGCCTCATTCACTTCCATGCTGTCACTGGTTCGGTCATACATCAGCACCACAAATCTCTCCAGCAGGGACATTGATTGCTCACTGACCTGCCTGGGCATTTGCATGAGTTCACTGAAGGCATCAGTCACATCTGGGTAGACCTTCCATGTTTCCCAAGCTGTCTTCTTCCCTCTGCCGGCAAATGCTGACACGGTACCGGTATCACATCCAGTGATGGCATGAAAGACAGGAAGAGTACAACACTGTCTTGGATTCATGGTGGCAACCAGTTCATGAACAGCGATGTACCGGAAGCTTGAGCCAGTGCCAAGACAGATCCAGAGCTCATCAGGTTGGATCTTGCAGAAGGAGGCCACAGCGATCACCACCACGTCAGTATCCACAGTGCGTATGGCCACTTGCTTGCAGCCTTTCTGAACAGCATTTGCAACATGAAGGAGTAGATGCGTATCAGCTTCCTCCTGTGAACATGGGGCAAGGTGGGTCAGGTCTGACTCAGGAGGTGAGCAGAGGACGTCATGCCCATGTGTTGCGTACAGTTCCTTACCATCTGCTAGGGGAGAGTGAACAGCTGCCTGAGACAGGAGACCAAAAAGCTCGGTTTTGTTTTCATCCACTCGAAGAAAGTCCTTCCAATTCTTTGGCATCACAGTAGAAGCAGCTACTCTTCTCCTTGTTCCTGTTCCTCTCTTCTGTCTGATTGTAGCTTTCAGACTGTCTGGTAGGTACACATCCCAGACAAGGTCAACACGGTTGGTTTTCTGGAGCTGAGCAGAGATGTATGATCCAAACACTGTGTCTGCATATTCCTGGAAGGTCTTGGAAGTTGCAGGATTCAGCTTGTGGACCACAGCTGCCCCATCAAGGATTATGGCGTCAACCATGGGCGCATTTATCTCCTGGTTCACACCTGATTCCAGGCAGTGTAGCAGATCTGCTTTGGCCCCATGTCGCAGTCTGCCTCCTGCTGAAAGTGATGGTGGAGCTGCCTGGTTCTCGTGAGAGAAGAACTGATCGAGATCCCCATCGCGGGTTTGGCAGGAGATGTATAGCCTCGCAAAGAGACCACAGTTATTCTTCAGTGCAGCGAGCTTTGCCTTCTGCTTTGACTGGGTCTTGATTGGTGGCCGGCTAAACAGAGGCAGCTTGTTCTTGGGAAGTATTTCTGTGACAGGCTTTGTGCAGAGTTCAAGTCTTTCTTCCACAAACTTGGTGTACTGCTGCTCACCAATGGACTCTATCTTTCTCACTGTCTCTGCCACTGCAACATCCATGACATCCCTGGTGTCAATGACAAGCAGGTGTGGACTGGTTTCCAGGAATGGATTCCCCATCTCTTTTAGTACAGCATAAAGTGCCTTGACCTCCTTCAGGAAGGCTGATTGCACTGCAGAGTGCTGGTCATGGTGAGGGTGTATGTCTGGATCAGTGACCTGTGGTCCCTCAAACTCTGTGATGATCCTAGCAATTTCAGGCCCTGCCACCATCCAGCGTCTCAGTGCTTTAGGATTGTCCGTTAGCCCGATTGCACCACCAGATCCTTTGACCAGGGCATTGTTTTGTTCATGACACTGGTCGATTGCTATAGCAGAGAACTTGTTGCTGGTCTTGTGCACCACAAAGTTCCCGGACTTGAACTCTGCCAGGACATCTGGATGCTTCTCAGCGAGGCTCACCATGTCACGGATGTGCACAGAAAGCCACCTGGAGTAGTGGGTGTGATCCAGGGCAAACATCCACGGCATGAGCTGTGTCAGGGATTCCACATACAGCCGGAAGTTCCCCTCACGAAGTGATCTGAGGTACTGCAGCAAGAGCAGCTCTAAGGACAGGGTCTTGAGCCAGTAGCTGAAGTGCACAGTAACCTCAGCCCGCTTTGCACACCACTCCTTAAAAGGCTGGATGGAGTCATCAGCACTGGTTGCGCAATCATCCTGGTATGCTTGCTGCAGCAGTATGTACAGGCTTGCAGCCGTTACTTGGTGAGCGTGACGGGTCTTGGTGACATGGCTCGCTTGCAGGAAAGACGCGGCCGTTCCAGAACTTGCAATACCAGCCTGGACTAGTGCATTCATCCAGCCACTACCATCCAGCCAGCGTCCCAACATCTGGAAGAATACAAGTAGATTAATGACATGCAGCCTATTTTGTCTCATCTACAATCTACATCTATTTTGTGTCAACTACAATGCAATGGGTGCAATAATCCTTTTGTTTAAACAGACTTTTGTTTAAGTTAACAACTGCAGGAAATGTACAAAACATTGAGTGCAACAAGCAATTAAAGCTTATGGATCGTACTCTAACAAAATAAACCAAAATAAAACCATGCACACACAACAATAATCCTTTACTTTTTGTGGTTTACCTTCAGCACACCCATCTCGATGTGTAGGCCACCAAACATGATAACATAGTGCTCCTCCCCATGAGTGGCTGGCCAGGTCCACTGGATTTCTTTTGCAATGGCATACAGCGGTTGGTCAGCTGCAAGGACAGGTTCCTGACCAGGGTTGAGATGCTGAACTGCTGCCTTGACGACATCCATGGCGTGACGGATCATTGCCACTGAGTGGGAACTGTCGATGAACAGAGGCAGCAGTGCATTGGTTGCTGGGATGGGTGGAATGACTGCTTGTTTGGCATCAGCATGGTATGCAGACCAGGAGATCCACCCGTCCACAGCGTCCTTCTCAAAGGCAGTCTTCACAGTGTTGAGCCACCCATATTCTTCATCAGCAGCCTCTGCAGCAGCCAGAATGTTGTCGGGTCTCACTGGACCTTGCACAGCAGGTGCAGTGAAGTTCTTCGTTTTCAGAGTGGCTGGTGGCACATTGGTGTAAGATGATGGCAGAGGTGCGAGTGACTTGGGTGATGATGCGTCCTGGTTGATCACTGGGACTCCACGATCCAGACCAGAGTGTGTGTGTGATAGATGTTGAATGAGTGAAATGCCAGTGCCATGGAAGGACTCCTTTGATGTAGCAGAACTTGGGTTGTGATCAATGTTGTCCACTGCTGCTGTAGTGAACAACCCATGGCGCATTTTTGAAGGACACACAGCCTTTTCAATCTCAAACTGTCGGCAGACGCCATTGCTAATGTCGGTTGCGAGTTGCAGCATCCTGTCGTAAGAGACACACAGTCCGAGGTTGTGCAGTGTGTCAACTAATCCTCTGCTCCTGGTAACAGCGTGGATCTTCAGAGACAAATACAGTGGGAGTGGAGTTTCTTGGCTGCGTTGTGGCGAACTGAAGTTGGTGAACACCAACAGCTGGGAGATTGCAACTCCTGCAGTTGTAGTCGTTGTCTGTTCAAGCTGGGTCTTGTGCTTTATGTTTGATCCATCCAGTATCTATTGACTAGGGCTAAGAGGGATAGTGGTACAGCATCTTTCTGGCAGTTCGCCGGGAATGACCCATCAAAGGAGAACAGAGGGGCGGCGTCAAACATCCCTGCGCTGCCCTCACTAAATGCATAGCATCACTGTTGTGATCACAGGCCTTTCTGAGGGCTGGTCCAGTGTCCTCCTGGAATGCTAGAAGCATGTCTCTCTTCCCTGGGTATATTCCCCTAGATCAGGAAATTCGAAGAGTAGCCTTTCTTTCAGCCTTGTTGTGAATTCGGTTTTCTACAGTGACACCCAATTGTTCCAGTCTAATCTTGTAGAGCTGAGCTAGGTCCACCACTTTAAAGACTGGAGCAATCTCCTCATCAGTAAATGGAGGAAATAGACTGGGAAGATTTAATGGATAACCTGACACCAGCAGAATGTCTAGTCTTAATAACAGAAACCATGACCCAAATCTGTAGCCACCATATACCTGCAAGACAAACAAAACGAAGAAGCAAACAAGATCGGGAAAGGAGGAGGCTGTACAGAAGAAGAAAATTACTCACACAAAGACGCACACATCAAAATCTACAGGATAGGCAAAAGGTCGAAATAGATAGAGAAATTGTGGAAATTGAACAAAGGCTAAGAATATCATATGAACTACAACATATGGAAGAGGAGAGGAAAGCTATTGCAAGTATAAAGGAAAATTCCAAATACTTCTTTTCATACGCCAAACAAAAGGCTAAAACAACATCAAACATCGGCCCACTGAGCAAAGGGGACGGCTCTTTCACAGGGGACAAAAAGGAAATGAGCGAACTCTTAAGCAGGCAGTATGAAATGGCATTCAGTGAGCCTGATGAAACAAAAGTCATCAGAGACCAAAATATATTTTTCATGGAAACCTCCCCCACGGAAACCCCTCAGATGCTGGATATTGATTTCGGTCCAAAAGACATAGAAGAGGCCATTTCCAACATGCCATCCCACTCGGCACCAGGCCCGGACTCATGGAATTCGATCCTAATGAAAAAATGTAAGGAAAACCTCTCAAAACCCCTGGCTATAATGTGGAGAAGGAGTCTAGACACTGGTGACATACCAGATAGCTTGAAAAATGCAATAATTGCCCCACTGCATAAAGGAGGGAGTAAAGCACTACCAAAAAACTACCGCCCGGTAGCTCTAACCTCTCACATCATTAAAGTTTTCGAGCGAGTCCTGCGAAGCAAAATTTCAACATTCATGGAGGCAAATGAATTACACAACACCGGTCAACATGGGTTTAGAGCGGGAAGATCATGTCTCTCACAACTTTTGGAACACTATGACAAGATTCTTAAAGCGCTAGAAGAAAAGAAAAACGTGGATGTCATTTACACCGATTTTGCTAAGGCATTTGATAAATGTGACCAGGGTATAATAGCCCACAAACTGAAAGCAAAAGGTATAACTGGGAAAATCGGACGGTGGATATACAATTTCCTCGTAAACCGAAAACAATCGGTAGCAGTAAACCAAGTCACTTCTGAGCCTTCGGATGTCAAAAGCTCAGTGCCCCAAGGAACAGTGCTAGCACCCCTTCTGTTCCTCATACTAATTTGCGACATAGATACCAACACCAGACACAGTACGGTGTCGTCTTTTGCTGATGACACAAAATTAAGTAAGATAGTAAACACACAAGAGGACACGGGCCGACTGCAGGAAGACATGAATGTAGTGTTCCAGTGGACCAGGGAAAACAACATGCAATTCAATGAGGAAAAATTCCAATTAATACGGTACGGAGATAATAATGGTGTTAAAGAAATTACAAATTACTTAACAGAATCTAACCACATAATAGAACGGAAAGACAGTGTGAAAGACCTTGGGGTATTAATGTCTGAAAATATGGGTTTCAAAGTACATAACCAGGTCAAAGTGGCGGCTGCGAAACGTCTAACGGGTTGGATTCTGCGTACTTTTAAAACACGCGATGAATTGCCTATGATAACGCTCTTCAAATCTCTAGTGCTACCGCGGCTTGAATACTGTAGCGTATTAACATCCCCATACAAAGCAGGTGAAATAAATGACGTAGAGAGTGTACAAAGAAATTTCACTTCGCATATAAGTTCGATAAAACATCTACACTATTGGGAGCGTTTAAGAGCACTGAATCTGTACTCACTGGAACGTAGAAGAGAACGTTACCTAATAATATACACATGGAAAATCGCAGAGGGTTTAGTACCAAACCTACATACTCCGATAGTCATGAAATTCAGTGATAGGAGAGGCTGGGAATGCGAAATCCCCCGGATGAATAACAGGGGTGCTATGGGCTCTCTGCGAGAGGGCTGGTTATCACACAGAGGCCCACGTCTCTTCAACAAACTCCCACGGCGAGTAAGAGACATGATGGACATCTCGTTAGACAACTTCAAGAGAGCCCTAGATGTCGAACTGCAAAAAGTGCCAGACGAGCCCATCCTCGCAAGGGAGCGAGCTGTCGCTTCAAACAGTCTACTGCACCAAATCACCACCCATAACGAGGGGCGCCGCGCTCCTTGGTGCCGCTAGAGGAGCGGCGAACACATCCAAAGGTATCCAAAGGTAAGGTAAGTACGTGTGTCCTCCATATATGCCACCAGCTCAGCAAAGGCTATTCCGTGGAGAAGACACTCCTCTTTGTCATCCTTCGTGGATGTGGCTTGCCTGGCTCTGTTATACAGTGCTCTCAGGCAGTTGCGGTGGTACTTGGCCTCAATGGCAATCATGTCTCCAGCAGCAAGTTTAGCTAGTAGGGCAGTGTCCTCAAGTTCAAGGGCACATCTCCGAACTTCTTTGTCCAAGTTGTAGGTACCTGCTTCATGTAATCCTGCAGAACCTGCGAACTCATTGCAAAAGATACATGTAGGTGCAGTTGACTGCGATTGCTTATGAGCAGATCGAGTATGGACATTAGAAGGACTGGTTAGGTGTTCCATTTCTGCTTCTCTTTGGCTTTGCCGGTCAAACATGTTTTTGCTGAACTTCACCCGACAACCCTTGTGCCACTGAGCACTGTGGGCCCTGAGTGTGGTTTCCATGCCATCTCCATCATCCAGCCTCTCAAGCATGAGGTCCATTGGCATGTGCTGAAGGCTCTGGAACCTGAGAATGTCCTCTACTACGGATGCATACCCACTGCCAATAAGTTTCTTGGTTGACCTTAGTGGACACGACAGTGTATCACCTGTGTCGGCTTGGCAAAAGATACAAAGTTTCCAGTTTGTTACTGGATCTGACTTCAGATGCTTGGGTGTAGAACTACTAGGCTGGGTTGGATCTACGAGGATGTGTCGCTTTGCCATCTCAGACACTACAACAAAGGTACAACAGCAGAAGAGTGGCTAGTCCTGTTAGTCTATTTGAGTTTCCACCACCAGGGCACATGCAGAGCTCTACTTGTTCAAGCTGGTCAGAGATGAGAAGCAGTGGGCTTGTGTCATGGTAGACTCCTGAAAATGCACAAAAGATATTTTTGTCAAAAACTTTAAATATCACTAAAACTTATATCTTATATTCTAAAATTGGGAAAAATCAATAAAATATATTTATGTTATATCTATTTTGTGTGTTTGTTTTCTATGTTAAAGGTACATTGGTATGTTTAACATTATAAGCTTGCTGATCCATGCTGGCCACCATAGCATTGCATTTTATTTTGTTCCAGTGAACTTGCAAGTTGTTCCATTGAGTTTCTTGTCCCTGAAAATGTATGTTTAGACACAAAAATTATGAGTAGGATGCCTGGATCCCGAGATATTGCTTATTTTGGTGTTTTGAGGGCACTGACCTCTCAAGGTCATCAGAGGTCATACCCAAGTTGCTTCCACATCTGAAAATGAACCTTATGGTATGTACTAACTGTGGTAGAAATTTCATGCTTTAGTCGTAAAATGCAAAATTCTTCTCATATCAGAGCTTATCTGCTCTACTATATATAATTAAGAACTGTATTAAGAAAAATAAAACTTAAAAGAATGCTGGTGGGATGAAATTATAGACACGTAAGTTAAATTAAAGATATATTAACCCGGCAACGGCGAGGGAGGGGTATTCAACTAGCTGCCCATGGGCGAGCATATTGGCTCCATTCAGGCCTATAATCGTCATTTTACGATAAATATCGTTATTACTTATTCATATGAGCCTATTTTACCTTCACTATGAAGATAGTAACCTGTAACAACAATAAAACAAGTGAAAATATAATTTTTCTGGTCAAAATCGCGAATATAGATGGACCAGCCCATTCATGAATTATGGAGAAAATTGAGGCAACCCCTCCCTCCACGAGGCCTCAAGCCACACTAAACCTACTCATTCACACACTCGGTTGTATAACACACTCGCTAGGCACGTAAGCACATCCTCCACACATTTTGCTAATGTTAGCACAAAAATATACCAACGAATTAGGGAATAACAGGGAAAATAGGTGATAATTGAAAGGGGAGGGGAAAAGGGGGAGGGGATGTGGAGGAGTGATATGAGGTATAGGGAAAAAAAAAAAAAAAAAATTGTTTAGTGCTACTGGGGCTGTTTAAATATTTTTTTTAGGCCTCCCTCTTAACCTGTGGAGCCCCGGCTAGTTTTGTAATATTTGTTCACCAGAACCCGGCCGGTTTTCAAAAAATGGTTTTATTCCAGAAACAATAGCGAATGGGTTAGGAATGAAGAAAAACCACAAAAAACCGCTCAAAAAGCTTAAAGAATGGTCCTACAGAGCCCCCGAAAATGTATTTTACAAGAGTAAAAAATTGAAGGCAATTACCCCAAAAAAACAGGTTATTGCGCGCTCACGCGCACGCACGTGGACTTTGAGAGTTTTCAACCATCGGCACGGTTGCGTGGGATACGTACACAGTTCCCATACACATCTGAGCCCTCTCGAGTGGCTACACCTGAGGTTACGGTCGGAGCAATTAGGGTGACTCGTCAGACGCGTCGCTGGGGCTGTACGGGTTAAGAGCTTTGCCGCCGTCGCCCAGTAAAACCTCTTACGAGCTTTGCTGCCGTTTACGGGTTAAGAGTAGGTAGTGGCATACAATACAGTATTAGTAAGACAAAACCGCTACAATGACTGTAATACAAAGCTTGAGTTTAAGGACAAGAATTGAAAAAGGGGAAGGTACGCACAGCTTCTTGCTCTGTAGGCCCTACAGGGGCACAGTGCGTCCTTGTATTGAGTATTGTTCACATGTGTGGGGAGGATCCTCTCACACTGCACTCCTAGACAAAGTGAAAAGGAAAGCCTTTCGTATCATTAACTCCCGCCCACTCACCAACTCTCTGCAATCTCTCTCTATTCGCTGCAATGTTGCATCTTTCTCGCTATTCTATCGCTTATAATAATCAATGTTCCACAGAGCTTTCCCAGTGTATACCACCTCCTCTACGTAGGATACGTAGTACCCGTCTTGCAACACAATCCCACCCCTACTCTGTGCAACTCTCCAACCCAAGAGTGAAATGGTATTCTCAGACTTTCTTCTATTCAACTGCTGAGCTCTGGAACTCTCTCCCAGAATCAGTCTTTCTCTCTTCCTATGACTTAAATTGCTTCAAAGTCTGTGTGTCCAGGCATTTTGGCTCGAACGTCCCTTGATTTTGGCCCTGTCACTCTTTCAACTCAGGGGGAGGCACTCGATGCAGGCAGTTCTGCCTTTTTTCTCCCTCACTCACATAGAAAAAAAACACGAAAGAGAAACAAAAAGAAACTTAAATGAGGTGAAAGCCAGGAGGATAGATTGGATGGTTGTGGTGGAGAGAGTGTTACAAGGAGGTACAAGGAATAGTTGGGATCTCAAAGACCTTGCAGTCCATTAAAGGGAATTACTCGAAGTGGAAAGGGAGAGTTTGTAGTGAATTATACTCATTGTCGAGTTTGCAAAATACTGTCTACTCTCTTCTTGAACTGCTCTACTATAAAACTATATACAACTTCTGAGGGAAGTTTGTTCCAGGTAAAACATATCTTATATGGGGAAAGTTTCCACAAATACTAGTGCTGAACTGTTTAATTCTAACTTCCAGCCATGGTTGAGAGTTGTATTCATATTGAGGCTAAACATTTTGCTATAATCCACATTGTCAAACCCATTAAGTACCGGTATTATAAAAACTTCAATGAGTTAACCTCGTAGTGTGCTTGTTGCCAACAAAAAGAGATCAAGAGCTCTAAACCGGTCTTAAAAGCCCAGTCTTCTAATTGGTGGAATAAAATGTGTAACTCTAGCTTGTATTCTTTCCAGTCGCTCGATATCTTTCCCGAGTGATGGAGAACAAAATGGAACAGCATATTCTAGGAGAGGCCGTATCAGAGCATTGTAGAATGTGAGGACTATTTCCTTATTTCTATAGCCTACTTATATTGCCTCTCAATATAGACCCCATAATATGTGAGCATTCTTCTCTACGTCAGTGCTCTGCTTGGAAAACTTTAGGTCACTGCAAATCAGAGCACCCAAATCCTTTTCCAAGTCAGCCACTTCCATGGTCTTTCCCAAAAGCAAGTAGCCTGACTTGGGGTTTGCTTGGCCGATATGCATCACCTTGCATGAACAGAACTTAATAATTATTGAACTAAAGAAAGGTTTAAGGAGATGAAAAGTGAAAACAAATTGGAAGGTTCTCAGGGGACAAAACTGAAATGAGGAGAGAGAGAGAGAGCGAGAGTGAGAGAGAGATTGGATGCTTCTTCAGTTTGACCGGAAGAAGGTAGAAAGCGAAACATTGTGATACTGTAATAAAGGCCATACCTCAAATTGTGTATTTCCGTTCAGTCCTTACGGCGGCGTTACAGGTCTCAATTGTCAGGGTTTTATTTAATCTGAGATTAGATCGTATGACCTCTGTGAACCTTCCACCACGTTCACCGGCTTTGCATATCTTCACGCAATTATTCTGATCACCTACTGTATATTACACCAATCGGTGTTCTTCAGAGCTCTCTCAGTGCATACCCCCTCCCTTGCGGCGAGTACGAGGCACCCACCTTTCAACACAGTTCCACTCATATTCTGTCCAGTTCTCCAACCTAATAATTGGCAAATTTTCTCAGTCTTTCTTCTACTCAACAAGTGAACTCTGGAACTCTCTCCCTCAATCAATCTTTTCCTCATCCTATGACTTGGCCTGCTTTATACTTCGTGTGTCCAGGCATGTTAACTACAACGTCCCTTGAATTTGGCTCTGTCACTTTTTTGGCTTTGAGGAGACACTCGTTACAGGCATCCTGCCTTTTGTCTGTTTCGTACACATAGAAAAAAACCCCAAACCATCCAAGCCTGTATGTACAGTTTGCCGCATATATTCCATTTCTCATCCATCCCAGCAAATCGTAACTTGGCAGAGCCGCACCCACTTCCCCAACCCCCCTCCCTTACTCCACCTCCTATCAATAGGTGGAAAGTAGGAGGTGGAGCGAGGTAGGGTGGTTGGGGAAGGGGGTGCAGCGCTTCCTAATCGCGACCCCAACGGAATAGAATATGTGCGGCAAATTGTACGTCTCTCTTTGTAGTCCGGGAGCCATAGCCTGATTTATTGATGAACCTTGTTTTGTCGGATAAAGTTTTTTTTTTTGCCGTTTCTTGTAGCTTGGGGGTACCTCTTCAAAATACAGGAGGGTGCCCAGTGGGCACCCTAGGGCATTTTGAGATATTAACCCCTTCATGCCCAAAACTTAGGATCTTGAGCATCCTACCCTGAAACATGCACAGAACATCGTGCATGGCAAACCATGTTCTTTACAGCTGCACTTCTTGGAAGCACAAGGGGTCTCACTCTTGCAGCCACACCGGATCATCTTCAGGATGTAGTCTGGGACAAGTGTCCCAGGCCGTGGTGGTCAAGTGGTGAGCACGCTCGCGTGTGAATCTGAAAGATCCGGGATCGAATCCCTGCCACGGCGGACATTTAGTGGGTGCGGTAGTACGTCCTAGCATGTTTCACATGCTTGCACCCAGTCAGGGGACATCCTGATGACGTATACAGACAAAACACACATAACAAAGCCACTCCAACACCTTCCTCTCTCTCCAACACCCCTTCTCCCCTCTCAACACTCTTCTCTGAGCTATTGCCGATAAAAATGGCATGTTCAGTCCTGTAAAGAATCGTAAGATTCAGAGTCGTAAAGATTCCAGGACGAACAAACACCTCCTTGTCCTCCAAGCCCCCCCCCCCCCCCTCTCTCTCTCTCTCTCTCTCTCTCTTCTCAAATGTGGTGAAAATTCGAACCTGAGCAGTGTTGAATCAAGTTGATAGGTAAAATATGAAAATTATAATAGATACTATATATACTGTAGGTAGCCTGGAAAGTTCGTTATTTTCCTAGAGTGCCGTATATTCCGTTAAACAGTCGACCAAAAACGGGAAAAGTGGTTAGGGCAGTGAGAATTCTGTTTCATAAGATAATTATTGAAAGTGTTACTTAAAGTTACTTAAAGTTTAAACATGGGTAAACGAGTGGCACCCCCCCCACACACTCCCACAAACCGCGTAACAAACACCTCCTTGTCCTCCAAGCCCCCCCCCCCTCTCTCTCTCTCTCCCCCCCATGTAAGGGTGGGTGGGAAAAAAAAAAAAAAAGGTTTACCAGAGACAACTGTACGAGTTGTAAGATGAATATACACATCCATGAAGGCACCGCATGTCGGATATGCAAGCAACCATATCACTGGATTTGCATAGGATTGACACCAATAAATGAGGCGTACAATACAAGAGGGAAGAACCTCCATTTCTGCGATAGTTGTTTCGATATCACATGGCAAGTCATACAGACTGTAGAAAATACAGAAGTACAAGATAGATGGAAATATAGCCAAGACATAGCTACCTTTCACAGAAAATGGGGAACTATTGGGGCCTCAGGGCCCATACAAATATCACAACCCACACACACACACCTTCCCATAATAATGCCTGCATTGCCTCCTGCACATCAACACACATCGCCTGCCGAACAACAACCTTTCGCACCCTACATATACACAAACCCTGTCGCACATCTCCCCACACCTCCCCAGACCCAGAAAACACCCACATTAATCCCATCTATGGCCATTGACCACCCTACTGCTGTTGATCAAATGAAATTGCAGGATGAACGTAGGATGCAACAAGCCCCCATATCAGGCTCCCCTTCCACATCGTCTACCCCCTCACCACTGCCACCTGCCCACCTACAACCGACCCGTAACTCCACCCCCCTGCAGGCCTCACCCACCCATACACCAAGCCACTATCACAACAACCACACTTAGCTCACCACATAACCCCTTGCAGCCCCAGCCACACCTACTGGGGTTGTCTACACCAGTGTGCAGATATTATCTGGAAAGAAGGTGCTACTTTGGTCAAAAGGGTGAATATAATGGGAATTCATGTAGATTTGCTCATCCCAAAATTTGCAACAACATAACCAGTCATGGAAAATGTAGATTTGGTAAAACCTGCAAATATCACCACCCATCCCTTTGCAAGACATCACTTGAGAACAAGACCTGCTACAATATGAAATGCCCAGCTTTTCATATTAAAGGGACTTGGAGATATGCTAGACCTAACACGAATGGTAGCCCAAAAAACTCTCTAGCTATGCGAGGACGAGACAGAGGAAAAAGGCAAGGAGGGAAAGGGCAGATGAAGATGAAGAGACTGAGGGAGATGGAAGAGCACATAGAACACCTCGAGCACCTCCTGGCCTCCCAAGAGTGGCCAATACATCCCGAAGACTATTAGGTACACATAGTACTCCAAACAATCCCTCCCCAATCTTGTTTGCAAATATCCAAGGCCTAAAAAATAGAACCACGAACAAAGTACCATTTATTAGGGGCCTGCTAGAAGAAGGAAACGCTATATTTGCGGCTCTCACAGAAACTCACATTAAAGATCAGGAAGATAGAGGTATGGATTCCTGGTTACAACCTACATAGGGCGGACAGAACGCATAGATCACATGGAGGTGTAGCCTTGTACATACATGACTCATTGATATGTACTGAATTCCTAAATAACAGTAATGAAGTGGTGGAAATACTTGGAGTTAAAATAGAATCCCTAAATTTAGCAGTTATTGTTACATACAGGCCTCCAGACTCATCCCGAGAAGAATTCAAAACCCAGCTCAACAAAATAAAATCAGAAGTGGAAACCCTGGGGAACCCAACACCAAATATTATATGGCTAGGAGACTTTAACCTACCAAACATTAAATGGAGACAACTAGAAAACCAGTTAGTGGCAAATAACACCGGAGAAGCAAATACTAATACGAGAGAGCTTTTTGAACTTTGTGATTTTTTTAGTCTTACCCAACATATTGCTGAACCCACACGGGAAAACAATATCTTAGACCTGGTCTTCACTAACAACGACTCTCTAGTACACAGCATTAACATATCGGACACAACATACTCAGATCATAAATTAATTGAGATCAAAACAACCTTAGAAAGTGTACAGACAACCTCAGAATCGAGAACAAAAAACCGGCCCCTTCAGTAAATTTAACTTCAATAACAAAAACATTAGGTGGGAAGAGGTAAATCAAGAAATGGAGGAAATAGACTGGGAAGATTTAATGGATAACCTGACACCAGCAGAATGTCTAGTCTTAATAACAGAAACCATGACCCAAATCTGTAGCCACCATATACCTGCAAGACAAACAAAACGAAGAAGCAAACAAGATCGGGAAAGGAGGAGGCTGTACAGAAGAAGAAAATTACTCACACAAAGATGCACACATCAAAATCTACAGGATAGGCAAAAGGTCGAAATAGATAGAGAAATTGTGGAAATTGAACAAAGGCTAAGAATATCATATGAACTACAACATATGGAAGAGGAGAGGAAAGCTATTGCAGGTATAAAGGAAAATTCCAAATACTTCTTTTCATACGCCAAACAAAAGGCTAAAACAACATCAAACATCGGCCCACTGAGCAAAGGGGACGGCTCTTTCACAGGGGACAAAAAGGAAATGAGCGAACTCTTGAGCAGGCAGTATGAAATGGCATTCAGTGAGCCTGATGAAACAAAAGTCATCAGAGACCAAAATATATTTTTCATGGAAACCTCCCCCACGGAAACCCCTCAGATGCTGGATATTGATTTCGGTCCAAAAGACATAGAAGAGGCCATTTCCAACATGCCATTCCACTCGGCACCAGGTCCGGACTCATGGAATTCGATCCTAATGAAAAAATGTAAGGAAAACCTCTCAAAACCCCTGGCTATAATGTGGAGAAGGAGTCTAGACACTGGTGACATACCAGATAGCTTGAAAAACGCAATAATTGCCCCACTGCATAAAGGAGGGAGTAAAGCACTACCAAAAAACTACCGCCCGGTAGCTCTAACCTCTCACATCATTAAAGTTTTCGAGCGAGTCCTGCGAAGCAAAATTTCAACATTCATGGAGACAAATGAACTACACAACACCGGTCAATATGGGTTCAGAGCGGGAAGATCATGTCTCTCACAACTTTTGGAACACTATGACAAAATTCTTAAAGCGCTAGAAGAAAAGAAAAACGTGGATGTCATTTACACCGATTTTGCTAAGGCATTTGATAAATGTGACCATGGTATAATAGCCCACAAACTGAAAGCAAAAGGTATAACTGGGAAAATCGGACGGTGGATATACAATTTCCTCGTAAACCGAAAACAATCGGTAGCAGTAAACCAAGTCACTTCTGAGCCTTCGGATGTCAAAAGCTCAGTGCCCCAAGGAACAGTGCTAGCGCCCCTTCTGTTCCTCATACTAATTTGCGACATAGATACCAACACCAGACACAGTACGGTGTCGTCTTTTGCTGATGACACAAAATTAAGCAAGATAGTAAACACACAAGAGGACACGGGCCGACTGCAGGAAGACATGAATGTAGTGTTCCAGTGGACCAGGGAAAACAACATGCAATTCAATGAGGAAAAATTCCAATTAATACGGTACGGAGATAATAATGGTGTTAAAGAAATTACAAATTACTTAACAGAATCTAACCACATAATAGAACGGAAAGACAGTGTGAAAGACCTTGGGGTATTAATGTCTGAAAATATGGGTTTCAAAATACATAACCAGGTCAAAGTGGCGGCTGCGAAACGTCTAACGGGTTGGATTCTGCGTACTTTTAAAACACACGGAGAATTGCCTATGATAACGCTCTTCAAATCTCTAGTGCTACCGCGGCTTGAATACTGTAGCGTATTAACATCCCCATACAAAGCATGTGAAATAAATGACTTAGAGAGTGTACAAAGAAATTTCACTTCGCATATAAGTTCGATAAAACATCTACACTATTGGGAGCGTTTAAGAGCACTGAATCTGTACTCACTGGAACGTAGAAGAGAACGTTACCTAATAATATACACATGGAAAATCGCAGAGGGTTTAGTACCAAACCTACATACTCCGATAGTCATGAAATTCAGTGATAGGAGAGGCTGGGAATGCGAAATCCCCCGGATGAATAACAGGGGTGCTATGGGCTCTCTGCGAGAGGGCTGGTTATCACAGAGAGGCCCACGTCTCTTCAACAAACTCCCACGGCGAGTAAGAGACATGAGGGACATCTCGTTAGACAACTTCAAGAGAGCCCTAGATGTCGAACTGCAAAAAGTGCCAGACGAGCCCATCCTCGCAAGGGAGCGAGCTGTCGCTTCAAACAGTCTACTGCACCAAATCACCACCCATAACGGGCGTCGCGCTCCTTGGTGCCGCTAGAGGAGCGGCGAACACATCCAAAGGTATCCAAAGGTAAAGGTAAGGAAGCAAAATCTCAACATTCATGGAGGCAAATGAACTACACAACACCGGTCAACATGGATTCAGAGCGGGAAGATTATGTCTCTCACAACTTTTGGAACACTATGACAAAATTCTTAAAGCGCTAAAAGAAAAGAAAAACGTGGATGTCATTTACACCAATTTTGCTAAGGCATTTGATAAATGTGACCATGGTATAATAACCCACAAACTAAAAGCAAAAGGTATAACGGGGAAAATCGGAAGGTGGATATACAATTTCCTCGTAAACCGAAAACAATCAGTAGCAGTAAACCAAGTCACATCTGAGCCTTCGGATGTCAAAAGCTCAGTGCCTCAAGGAACAGTGCTAGCGCCCCTTCTGTTCCTCATACTAATTTGCGACCTAGATACCAAAGATACCAACACTAGACACAGTACGGTGTCGTCTTTTGCTGATGACACAAAATTAAGCAAGATAGTAAACACACAAGAGGACATGGGCCGACTGCAGGAAGACATGAATGTAGTGTTCCAGTGGACCAGGGAAAACAACATGCAATTCAATGAAGAAAAATTCCAATTAATACAGTACGGAGATAATAATGGCGTTAAAGAAATTACAAATTACTTAACAGAATCTAACCACATAATAGAACGGAAAGACAGTGTGAAAGACCTTGGGGTATTAATGTCTGAAAATATGGGTTTCAAAGTACATAACCAGGTCAAAATTGCGGCTGCGATACGTCTAACGGGTTGGATTCTGCGTACATTTAAAACACGCGGTGAATTACCCATGATAACGCTCTTCAGATTTCTAGTGCTACCGCGGCTTGAATACTGTAGCGTATTAACATCCCCATACAAAGCATGTGAAATAAATGACTTAGAGAGTGTACAAAGAAATTTCACTTCGCATAAAATTTCGATAAAACATCTACACTATTGGGAGCGTTTAAGAGCACTACATCTGTACTTGCTGGAACGTAGAAGAGAATGTTACCTAATAATATACACATGGAAAATCGCAGAGGGTTTAGTACCAAACCTACATACTCCGATAGTCATGAAATTCAGTGATAGGAGAGGCTGGGAATGCGAAATCCCCCGGATGAATAACAGGGGTGCTATGGGCTCTCTGCGAGAGGGCTGGTTATCACACAGAGGCCCACGTCTCTTCAACCTACTCCCACGGCGAGTAAGAGACATGATGGACGTCTCGTTAGACAACTTCAAGAGAGCCCTCGATGTCGAACTGCAAAAAGTGCCAGACGAGCCCATCCTCGCGAGGGAGCGAGCTGTCGCTTCAAACAGTCTACTGCACCAAAATCACCACCCATAACGAGGGGCGCCGCGCTCCTTGGTGCCGCTAGAAGAGTGGCGAACACATCAAAAGTATCAAGTATAATAAGTAAGTATTCATGAACACTTAGCATTAATACGAAGCAGAGACAGAGTACTTTCATAAATTTCCGTTAGGTATATAGATATCTGCACCCAAGGGATTTAAGTTACCGTCAGTTGGACACAAATCTACTATATTTCAACCCCTTGAAGCTCTGACGCGTTTTAGCAGTTTATTTTGGCTACCATTAGACGATTTTATGCAGCTTAGGAAGGATCTGTGGGTATTAAAAGGGTAAAGGCTATCTCAATCAACCCTCTGACTTCCATAATTATACCCTTCCTAATCTGAATAAAATCGTCTAATAATTACCAGAAAACAGAACAGAAATGCGTATTGGAGCTTGAAAGGGTTAATATGCAGTCATTGAGTCTTCTGATTAGTCAACTGATTATATAAAACTACAATTGTAATTCAAACATGCTTGTTATTTTTTCCATATATAAGGTCACGGAGAGGATTATTACTTATTTAGGCGACTGTACATGCTGCACTATCGTGTTCTGTCTTATTGGATCTCATCATATATAGTTACATACAGTATAATACCGCTCCGATGTCCTATATTTATATTTACATTTATATGGACATGTCACAGATATGAGTTCGGCTGGGTTGACTATTATCGGGTTTGCCATATGTACGATTAGTCAGATCTGGGTTTCATTAACAACTCGAGGACGGGAGAGTCGATTCTGATATAAAGGAAAGTCACGCATTTGGCTATTTAAGGGGTGATGGGCGTAATTATTGATTTGCTTATTTATATACATATTTTTTGTTAATAATATTTGTTTTAGTTTCCTCTCTAGACCCCCATTAAACGTTAAAAAAAAAATCTTCAAGATCCCCCTTCGAGTTAAGTTTGTAAATTTTTCGGTAGAAAAATTCCCCCCTCCAAAATTACAGGCTCGCTGTCGCTCGCCTGGAATATAATTGACACCTGAAAGGCACGAACGGTCTTAATATTGACAGAAAAATGGGGTGAAAGGTCTTAAGATCGACAAAATATTGAAGCGAGCGTCTCAAAATCTCAAAACTAATGGAGAAGAAGGGGTGGGGGTGCAGAAAAAGCAACCTTCCCCCCCTTAAGTGATCAAAGTTATTGTTTGTCTCACCGTTCCTATATTCATGTCAGGTCATGTTATGTGGTTATCTCTTGCAACTTATGGATCGGGTATGGTAGCTTCTGAGTTTATCCCTTTATGTATCAGCGACGTCTGTTTTATATTATTCTAGCTATATATGGACGAGTTTAGCAGCTTAGGAAGGATATGTGGTATTTAAAAGGGTTGATTGAGATAGTTAGAAGCCTTAATATTCCTAGAGATCCTCCTAAATTGAATAAAATTGATAAGTATTAGCCAGAATAAAATTAAAAAGACGTCACCTGTACAGAAGGGGATAAATTTGATCTATTATTGGGAGTATGCGGGCAGATATACAGTATGTTTATCGATAGATTTATTGTATATAATCTGGTCTGTTTCTTATTTAAAGTTTCATAAGAACTAGCTCACTCAAAGCAACCTCCTCCAATACCAATTCACTATACAGTAGTCTCGAAAAAATGCCTGAAAAAAACTATTGCCAAGATTGAATGCAGAAAAGTATGGTAGCTCCACTTTTCTGTTCTATTGTCAGAAAATAAATGCAGAAAGATTGTCTCTTGTGCTTCTCAGGTTTAGGAGCCTTAGTTTTATTGTTGGTAAAGGAGGAAGATTGTGCAGAGAATGGTTGGTGGAATACTGCCAGTGTCGCCTTCAAGTGTGCAGTAAATGTACAAAGAAATGTAGTTGATTTGTTGATTTTGTTTTATATATTATTATTATTATTATTATTATTAGTAGTAGTAGTAGTATTATTGTTATTATTTGTATTATTAGGGGTTCGTCCCCTACGGGGAACCCCTATTGTAATCATTAAACCCGGTTTTTCATCCAAATTCTTCTTAGGCGCCGGTTTCGATGCAATAACTCCAGAACCGCTTTTTGGATCGGGTCAAACTTTCACAAGAGGTGCGATTTTGTATTGGGCAACTTTTGATATGCTAAACATCCGGCATGGCAGCCCAACAGGTCCGTGGCAGCCAATTTCCCGAAAAACTTGACGCCTAAATACCGTCTCTCCCACTCATAGGAAACGACTGGGCTTTGGCATACGGACTCCCCTACTAATGCTCCGCAAATGTTATAGAGAAGGTTTTGCTTTTGCACGTGGGTTTTTTTCCGGCAATCTTGAAAAAAACTTGAATTACACTTAAAATTCCACATCTTGAAAACTACACCGATGATCAAAGCCATGCTTGCGTAGTTGGGTGAGGCTCGCGATTCCGAACGTTTTGATAACAAAAGAATATAAATGGGTGGAATAGTTTGGCCGCAGCATTGAAAACTGTCTATTCTTAAATTACTTTAAAACCGCATTCGCTACCCACACAAAGTTTACCGTCTACAGTCTATAGGCTTCCACGCATCCCCCAGTTTTGCTTAATAACATTATCTCTTTATTATTCAGATCTATTATTTGTTTTGTATTTAACTCTCTCAAAACAGTTAGAGTCCCTACGAATTCCAGCAATTATTTAGCCAACCTACCTATACATACCTACCCTACCAAATAATAATGATAATTCAAATTTATTTTTGGTCAATGACAGAGTATTAGCTAAGGTTTTTAACAATTCCTCCCTTTGCCAAATGCTTTGTTTAATAACAATGATATGGACCTTTAAAGTTTTGGCAATTGCCTGTGTGACTTACCCTGCCCTTCCTTCCTACCTCCCTCCTCCCTCATATCTAGCAAATGTATCAACAACCACTCTAGTGAACTTTCGGTATTTAGTTTATTCAGCTTAATACTATTTATCCACATAAAATAGAAACCTATCACGATTTTTGTCTAATACAACCATAGACAGTGCTATTACATATTATTTGAACATGATGTCGAATTTAGCAGTTGCTGTTTACCTTGAACAGTAATGACAGAACCGAAAGCTTCTCTTGCCGTGTAGTACTCAAAGAAAGCAGGGGTACTTAAGCCAGCCCATACCGAACTGTTACCAAGTCAGAGATTCAGAGGTAACTTTCACAATGCATTATAACCCTAGACAGACACCAATATACCACTAAATCATACAAATATCACTACAAAAAAGATAGGAAAATATTATATTAATGTCCTAGGTATTTGAAATTATGCAAATGAGTAAAATATATTATGATATAATGATAATGGCATTGATTAGTATCTGGCAACAGTGTTGCACTATAATTTTCTGAACGTATGCGAACTTCGGAGTATTTATCCCATTAACCCGGGAACTGCCGGAAGACTCTTAAGAGTCCCCCCGGCGGACTGCGGGAAGACTCTTAAGAGTCAGGGGGGAACAAACAAAATTAAAACACCGAAATTTTTTTTTTTTTTTTTTTGCCCCTGGGCCATGCCAAATATAACTCCTCCACCTCCCCTCCTTCCCCAGTTTCCTCCCCTCCTTCAGTTATCACCTATTTTCCGTGTTATTCCCTTTTCCTGTGGTCTATTTTCGTGCTAACATTAGCGAGTTGGTAGCAGGGCGTTGTCATTACTGTTAGCAAGCGAGTGCAAGAGAGAGAGAGAGAGAGAGAGTATCGATCGACAGTCTCTCTCCAGAGGTGGAGGAAAGTGATGGGCTGGGAGGTTGCCTCAGCCATACATTGTGTAACTCCCGGCCTGTATCGCCGATTTTGACCATCCAAACGCTGTTTCCACTTGTTTTATTGTTGTAACAGGTTAATACCTTTATAATCAACCTATAATAGGCGCATATGGATAAGTATTAATGCTATTTATGGTAAAAAAATATTTTAGTGATGGGAACAGCTCAAATACGTCGGCACAGGAGTGTGGTGTCTCATACCCCCCATGCGCACTTCAGAGGTTAATATACACATCTATCACTATTTAAATTTAATACAACCATACACAGTGCTATTACATATTATTTGAACATAATATAGGATGGTCTTTCCTTTAAACCATTTTCTATATCTATTCACGAAAAATATAGGCCTAGCCTAGGCAGCGCTACCGGTAGGTACGAATTTAGCAGTTCGAATTTTGATTGAGAGTGGGATTAGGCCTAGGCCTAGCCTAGGGCTTAACATGGGATACTGTTTGGGGGTTGGGAATAGGCTCAGGCTGCTTTAGGCCTAATTAGGTAAAAATAGTCAAATCGAGACAATTGCACAGCCAACATTTAGCCAACAATAGCCTATTTATAGGCTACCTTTCATTACTGCAGTTAAGCACAAACTTATTTTACAATGGAAAATAATGCATGAGGAGGGCTGGGTAGGCCCATTAGTATTTTGTGAAATAACTTAAATTAGGTTAGGCTATAGTATACTTCATTAGGTTATTAGGCCTATGAGAAAACAGGCCTAGGCCTAGCTTAATTTTATTTCACTGCTCAACATATTTTTGTTTGTTTTTGTTGTTGAGCTTTGCATATATTCAGGTAAGCTTGGGTTTTAGTAAAATTTCATTAGGCTAGGCTACATATTTTTACTTCTATTGGAAAGCACAGGCCTACACAATAGTACACATGTTAAAGAATTTAGCCTAGCCTACCACAATTTAGCCTAGACTGAAAGAACAAACAAAAATAGGCTAGGCTAATTGCAGCTAAATAATTTAGCCTAGCCTCCACAATTTAGCCTAGACTGAAAAAACAAACAAAAATAGGCTAGGCCTAATTGCAGTTTTGGTAAGAGTTGTAGTTGTGGGCATACCAAAAGCTTTGTTTATAATGCCTAGTCGCACGCTCGCAGTTAGGCCTATATTCGTTTCTAATTTAACTGCTGGGGTAAAGTAGGGTGTCATACCGAAGCAATTTTGTGTGGAGACTCGAATGAATAAGAGAAGGAATAGGCTACAAGAAAATTAACTTGGAATAGCATTGTTTTGGCCACTTTATCACTTCCAAAGACATAATTTAAACTATAAACCATAATTTTATCTTTACATAGGCCTATACAATAATAGGCTAAAGACAAAAAATATTGGACTCGGCTCTCGTTTGACACCCTGGGGTAAAGCCACCCTCAATCCGGCGGCCGGTAACAAAACAATTTACCCAACGCCTGGCCGTGGGATACAATAATGGGTTGAGGGGGCTTTATCCCCCTATGACTTATTGTCATGATATATATCACCAGCAGGGGCAAATAACCACAGTCAAATTAGACGCGAATGTAACTGCGAGCGTGCGACTACGTAAATAAAGGGGACGATAGACCCACTAACACAACTCTTAACGCATTTTTTCCTAATGTATCGGATTTTTTTATATTTATGACCTTAACAGTTGAAAGATGACAATTTTATGGTTTATTTTATACAAAAACATTTGCTTTGCAACTTAGATACTCATATTTATGCTTATAATTGCAGTACGAGTGGGGTTTTTCTTTTTATATGCAGGCCTAGGCTAAACAAATGTTAGTTTTTGTTTTATAGGCTAAACTAGGCTGAATTTGTGCTAATAAATATTAATTGGAGGGAGCAAATCTTCCAAGGAATAGCCTAGATGTGGAAATTTACAGCCAATTTGCTCTAGCCCTTTTTGAGATACAGAGGTTAGAGATCGTTGGATACAATAATATGTTGAGAGGGTCAATCACCCCCCATGACATATTGTCACCATCATATATATTGCCAGCAGGAGGCAAATAGCCTAGGCCTAGCCTAACTAAAACAAAAATCGCCGTCAAAATAGACGCGAACTTATATTAACTACGGCGATCGACCATTGCCCGCACCGGCCGTCCCCCGGTTATTGTTGAGGTCCTGAGGAACCGTATGACTTCTTTTTTTTTTTTTTTTAAGAGACAATGAACGGAGGAAGGAAAAACACAGATAAAACAAAAAGGTCCATGTGCCTAAAGGCATCCTCCATTCATAAAATGTTTGTAACAACTGGATTTAAACATTTGTTGATTGTAAGTTTGTGGAAAGCAATTCGAGGGAAGTGAATTCCAAAGAGTAGTAGCTCTGGGGATAAATGAATTCTGATAAGCAGAAGTTCTGCATTGTGGAGGAGAAAGTGTAAATTCATGGGCGCTCTCAGCTGCCCTAGTTCTACGGGGAAAGATGTGGAGAGGCGCACAATTGAAGCAAGTTCCTCGGAACAATTGCTGTGAAAATATCTGTAGAATAATGCAAGGAATGCAACGTTTCTTCGTATGGCTAATGTAGGAAGGTCCTGTGATTGCAGGGTTATTGATTAATCTAATAGCTTTATTTTGAATTTTGTCCAACTGCCTCAATGCAACCACTCCACTTCCACCCCACAGAGGTGAACAGTAATCCATCTGAGAGCGCACATGACTTTTATATATTACGGCCAACATCTCGTCAGTGAAGAATTCTCGAACTCTGTACAGGAGTCCCAGTTTTTAGAGGCATCTTAGCAATGTTCTTATAATGTGTCCAGCTCAAGTTAGTAGTTAATGTTACACCGAGAATGTCAATACTAGGGGAAGTGGGAATATTTACATCATTACAAAATATATGGGAGTCAGTGAGATTCTGTCGGTTAGAAAATTGAATGTACTTGGTTTTCTGTGCATTAAAGGAAACTAGATTCTCTTGTCCCCATTCATTAATTCTAGAAAGGTCCTGGTTCAGAGAAATTGCAGTGTTTATTTTTTAATTTATAAGATCGGGTTGGGTGAAAGAATTGGTAAATGTGAAGGAACTGTGGAGTGTTGAGTCATCTGCGTAGGAATGTATTGGATTATGAGTGGTAGATATGAGATCATTTTGACGAGCTCTTCCCTCCGCAGTCTCCGCATCCCATGTATCGTCGTACGGTACCTCTTCCCCTCCACATCCTACATCTGGTCGTCCTACATATGCCTTCTAAGCCTCGCCTCGTCCCATCACTGAGCATGTGGATGGGCGTCCCTTTCTGGCTTCAAAGATGGATTCCTTCCGACAGCTCCTACTGGATTGTCTGGGGTTGGTTGATAAGGGCACCTCGCTTCAAGACATTGCTCTGGCCCTAGTGCCGCGGTTTGTAGGTCTCTGGTTCGCCACCTGATGACCTGCTATTGGGTTGTTGCCATTACAGTGTTACGGTTCTACGAATGACCTAGAGTGAAAGTGACGCGGTGGTGAATTTTAACCTTAACTATAAACTAATTTAATTGTGACATAGGATCTCCGCGACTACGGTAGGGCCGGAGGGCGAGTATTCGCCTGAGGTTGCCCTTAACCCCCAAGACAAGACAAGACAAAATTCTAGTGCTGGTTTTACTCAGATTTTGTGAGTTTTAATTTAGCCTAGCCTAGGCCTAAGAGTTCAGAAGATTTGCAAAATGCACCCCATACTAGCCTACCCATAGCCTAATAGGCCTAGTGATTCTTTTTTGGCAGACCACCCACAAATTTTCATATAGCCTAGTCCTAGGCTAGCCTAAGTTCTGGAATGCATGTTGGAATAGCCTTCCTATAAACTGTAGGCTAGGCTACTTCCTTTTAATTTAAGTTTGATTCTTTCGAAAAATCTATTAGGCCTAGACCAGGGCAGGAAAGTAACATTTAAAATGACGTGTAAAAAGTCGCCCATAAACAGCGGGCCGCTATGTTATTGTAATTTGGGAGCTTATTTCGTCTGTTGATTGACTTTGTCCTTAATTGGGGATCCTATGAATTAGCACAGATGATGATGACTTACCATACATCATAATACGTGATGGGCCGACGTGGGGGGGCAGAGCCGCAGAGACCCCCTCAACATATTTTGTGTCCCACAGTAACTTTTAATGGGATTGATGTAGTTACCGGGTGTACGGTCGTCATTTTTACATAGGGCGATCGCCGCGGTTAACTTCGCGTCTATTTTGACGGCGATTTTTTTCGGCATATTTCATTTTATTCACTTCCTTTTATATTTAGGCTATAATCTAGCTTTGGCACGACAATAACCCTAACCTAGTCTTTCTTAAAGATTCTTCTAATCTTCCAGTAGCCTATAGCCTAATTTAGGTCATTTTTAAAGGCACACACTTAAATGGTTGGTATTTTAAACGACACTACTGCAGCATTATGAGAAACAATTTATTAGAGATAATAGGCAACAATAGATTCGCCATATTTTTCTCCATAGGCTATAGTCCGCATGGAGGATTTTCGTTATCGACAAATTGAAAACATTCCCACTTCACCGACAAAATAGACATATACACCAAAAATCGGGGTGTGGGGACGGCAGCCCCCACCCATAATAGCCTACTATAATAGGTTAGGTAAGGTTGTTAGGTTAGGCTAGGCTAATGTCCTTTTAAAGGGGTATAGGCCTAGTAAACACTAGGATAGCCTATAACTGGTCAAGGGTAAGTCCTGCTGTAGTCAACTTGAATGCTACCTTAAATTGTAATATTAGACTAGGCCTAGCCTATAGATAAAATAGCCTAGCCTACTTATTTATTGTAGCCTATAATATAGGCCTAGCCGGGTAGAATGTAGAGTTCGGGCGTACCGCCACCATTGTTTACACTGCGCAGAGCGGCGACGGAAGCTTGCCATCATGTTCCCGTCCATTTTGAATGCCGTTGGATACGATAATATCTTGAGGGGGGCAAACACCCCCCATGACATATTGTCATCATCATATAATTTGCCAGCAGGGGGCAAATAGGCCTAACCAAAAAAAAATTGTCGTCAAAAACTCAAAATAAACGCGAACTTACAGTAACTGCGGCGATCGACCATGTAAACATGACGGCGGCGGCGGCGGTGGACGCTTGCGATCATGTTCCCGTCTATTTTGACTGCCATTGGATACAATAATATGTTGATGGGAGGGGTTTGCGGCAATTAATTTGGTTGTTTGCCCCCTACTGGCAATATATATGATGATGACAGCACGTCATGGGAGCAAAGCCCCCCCTCAACATATTATTGTATCCAATGGCATTCAAAATAGACGGGAACATTATCGCAAGTGTCCGACGCCGACACCGCCGCTGTCATGTTTACATATGTCGATCACCGTGGTTAAAGGCTGGTTCACACATAGCCGAGTCGGTGCGCGAGTCCAACACGAGTCACACTCAACGATTATCGCCGTCGCTGGAGGCTGAGTCGGCCGCGAGTAGCAATTGCTCCCGAGTCAAGGAGAGTGTAACACGAGTTAACTCGTGTCAATACGAGTCAACGCGTGTTCATGCAAGAGTCTGTACGAGTAACTGAGAGTCAAAACGAGTGTAACACCAACCCAACACGAGTGTCAAAAATTTGAAAAATAATGGCCACATTCCAGGGCACGTAAACAAAGAGTATGGACGAGTCTAACACGAGTCAACGCGATTGTTACACGGATCAACACGATTGTTATACGGATCAACACGAAAGACAACGCATTGACTCTCGTTGGATCTCTGTTGCACACGTGTTGACTCGTGTTACATCCGTGTAAACTTGTGTAAACTCTCATTGATTCGTCCTACATTTTTGAAATAACGGTATTTCAAATGACACTTGCTTTTTCGTGTTACACTCGTGTTTTTTTCTCATTCGATCATGTTTACTTGTGTTTTCACTCTTGTTTGAATCGTGTAAACTCTGGCATCATGGGGGCACCAAATTTTGGCACTCACATTCGTGCTTTCTACTCTTGTTGATACGTGTTGCATGTGTGTTACATACGTGTTGTTGCGTGTAGACACGTGTTGCTTCGTCAACGTCGAAATGATGACGAAAAGCGACGAATCACCAAAAAGTGTTACACGAGTCAACACGAGTTAACACGAATAACGAAGAGTTATTCAGAGTCAAACACGAGTTAACACGTATGTACACGAGTCTACACATATTTAGGCTACACTCGTGGGTACTCGCCACGGGGCCCAAAAATGTCATGCATGCATGACATTTTTGGACCCCGTGGCGAGTACCCACGAGTGTGTCGAGTAAACAAAGAGTATACACGAGCGTAGCACGAGTCTAGACGAGTGTTGAGGAGTATCGACGAGTCATTGCTGAATAGAAAAATGTCATCACTCGTGTTGGACTCGCGCACCGACTCGGCTATGTATGAACCAGCCTTTAGTTCGCGTCTATTTTGAAGGCGTTTTTTTTCGGTTATTTGCCTCCTGCTGGCAATATATATGATGATGACAATATGTCATGGGGGGGGGGTGACCCCCCTCAACCTATTATTGTATCGAAAAGCAGTCAAATAGACAGGAACATGATGGCCAGCGTCCGCCACCGCTCCGTGTAGTGTAAACAAGGCTGGCGGTACACCCGAACTCTACATTCTACCCCACTAATTTTCCAACTAGCATAACCGATGATTATCAATGATCAATCCTAGTCAGAAACGTCCATGCTTCCCTCCCATAAGTCAATGTCGGGATTACCACACTGTCATGCAAAGACTTCTTTACTTCCATGCTGACCACCCTATTTCTTCTCACTGCTTTCAGAGTTCCTACAACGCTCTTCCCCTGTTACACTTTCTCCCACACTTCTTCATCCATAGGCCTACTCACATCTTTACTCAACACACTGCCCAAATACTTAAATGAGCTGACATTCTTCATAGCCGTTCAACCTCACTTCACACTCTATGGTTGCACCCCTTTCAAAGACCATAATATTGCTCTTCCTAGCATTTACCTCCAGATTCCGTTTTTCACACACTGTTCCAAACATATTTACCTGACCCTGCAACTCCCATTCACTATCGCTCATCAGAACTGTGTTGTCAGCAACAGTAGTACCGGTACTGTACTGTTGAGGCAACTTCCACTCGTTTCCTTCCCTTATCAGCGGTACACCAACATCCGCTGCTCTTCCTTGTATTTCTTTCATGACTCCATCCATATACTGTACCGGTATATATTGAACAACCATGGGGACATCACACACCCTTGCTTTAACCCAACATTCAGATTAAAGAACTCGCTCTGTTAATTATCCACACATACTGACACCTTTGCACCCTCATACATGCTCTTCATTGCTTTCAGCAACTTGCCATCTACTCCGTATATTCTCAGTACCGGTACTTTCCACATACCTTCTCTATCAATTCTGTCATAGGCGTTCTCCAACTGCATGGAACGCCGCCATTATGACAAGAGACTGAAACTGCACTTATGTGTGGAACACTCAGTCTTAAAATTTTATGTATGTATGTATGTATGTATAAATGCAGCATACAACTTTTGTCGCTTCTCCAGATATTTCTCCACAACACATTTCCGGGCAAAAATCTGAGCTACACATCCTCTTCCCTTCCTAAGATGACTACAGTATTCTAACCGTTTCCCCAGCAATACTGACTGAAAATGCCCAATTATATTGCATGTCCTTTTCAGATTTATCTAAAATATGTAAAATTACACAAAATACCACTACAGTAGCACTGAAATCAATACAACTCACTAACAGGATAAATAAATGGAAGAAATACTCTAAAAGATTAATATGTTAACCCTTTACCCAGCAATACTGACTGAAAATGCCTAAATAGATTGCATGTGCTCTTCAGATTTATACATACATACGTACATAACATTTTAAGACTGAGTGCTCCACACAGATGTGCAGTTTCAGTCTCTTTTCCTAATGGCGGCGTTCCAGGCAACCCTGTTAACCCGGCCAGACCCAGCGACGCGTCTGACGAGTCACCTACGTATGTTTTTTTTTTTTTTTTTTTTTTAAAGAGACAATGAACGGAGGAAGGAAAAACACAGATAAAACAAAAAGGTCCATGTGCCTAAAGGCATCTTCCATTCATAAAAATTTTGTAACAACTGGATTTGTAGATTGTAAGTTTGTGGAAAGCAATTCGAGGGAAGTGAATTCCAAAGAGTAGTAGCTCTGGGGATAAATGAATTCTGATAAGCAGAAGTTCTGCATTGTGGAGGAGAAAGTGTAAATTCATGGGCGCTCTCAGTGCCCATAGTTCTACGGGGAAAGATGTGGAGAGGCGGCACAATTGAAGCAAGTTCCTCGGAACAATTGCTGTGAAAATATCTGTAGAATAATGCAAGGGATGCAACGTTTCTTCGTATGGATAATGTAGGAAGGTCCTGTGTGATTGCAGGGTTATTGATTAATCTAATAGCTTTATTTTGAATTTTGTCCAACTGCCTCAATGCAACCACTCCACTTCCACCCCACAGAGGTGAACAGTAATCCATCTGAGAACGCACATGACTTTATATATATCACGGCCAACTGCTCGTCAGTGAAGAATTCTCGAACTCTGTACAGGAGTCCCAGTTTTTTAGAGGCATTCTTAGCAATGCTTCTAACATAATGTGTCCAGCTCAAGTTAGTAGTTAATGTTACACCGAGAATGTCAATACTAGGGGAAGTGGGAATATTTACATCATTAAAAAATATATGGGAGTCCGTGAGATTCTGTCGGTTAGAAATGAATGTACTTGGTTTTCTGTGCATTAAAGGAAACTAGATTCTTTTGTCCCCATCCATTAATTCTAGAAAGGTCCTGGTTCAGAGAAATTGCAGTGTTTATTTTTGAATTTATAAGATCGGGTTGGGTGAAAGAATTGGTAAATGTGAACTGTGGAGTGTTGAGTCATCTGCGTAGGAATGTATTGGATTATGAGTGGTAGATATGAGATCATTGATATGAATGAGGAACAGAATTGGGGCCAAAACTGATCCCTGGGGAACACCAGCATTTATTGAGTGAAATTGAGAATAAAGGCCATCTACCATTACACATATTTTTCTATTATGAAGATAAGAAGAAATTAGTGGAACTAATGATGCAAGGCCGTAGTGTGACATCTTCGACAATAAGGATTGATGCCAGACTCTATCAAATGCCTTTGATATATCCAGTGCTATTGTATGTGTTTCACCATGTTGGTCTGTAGCTTGGTTGATTTGATGCGTAAGAAGGCAAAGCATGTCTGCAGTTGATCGACATCGTCTAAAACCATATTGCCTATCACTGATTAATTTATTCTCAAGATGCTTAATTATGTGATTATTTAATATAATTCAAGATTTTACCAAGAGTGGAAGTTATAGCTATTGGTCTGTAGTTTGATGGATCTGAAGAGGCACCTTTTGGAACTGGATGGATGTTTGCTTCTTTCCAGGGTACTGGGAAGCATGAGGTATGAGTACACAGACGGAAATTTTTGCCAATACAGGAGCGAGCACCAAGCAATTCTTAAGTACTATTGGAGGAATTTCATCTGGACCAGGAGCCTTATCTACTGAGAGATTCTGCAAAATAGTTTTGACATATCTGGTGTGGATCTTCAGTGAGTACAGGGACATCTTGATTTATTTCATCTAAGGTTGAGTTGGTGGAGAAAATATCCGCAAGAAGGTTAGCTTTACCTCGTGGGTCACTTACAAGATTGCCAGTCGGAGATTTTAATGGTGGAATGGATGAAGCAGTAGTGAAGTTGGATTTAAATGAGTTAAGAGTAGACCAAAATATTTTGTTATCATTTGGATTATTTAGAAGTTTATTTGCCTGCTTGTGGAGAAAGTTTGATTTAGTTAGGTTTAATACAGTTTTGGCATGATTTCTGATGTTTCTAAAGTAATTAAAGGCTTCATGTGTTTTTGATCTTGTGTATGCATTGTAGGCTATTGCTTTTTGTTCAGTTACTCTAGCACAATTATGGTCAAACCATTTAGGTGAATTAGATCTTTTACTGTACTTTTGATGAGGAATAAAAGTTTCCATTCCAATTTTTACAAAATCTTGTATGTGGCTCAAGGTGGAGTGTGCATCATTAGAAAGAAAGAGGTCCAGGGAATATCAATAAAGAAACCTTGAAGACCCTCCCAGTCTGCCCTATCGTAATGCCATTTAGTCACCAAAACAGGTTCAGAGTGGGAAGGTGTGGTAGGTGATACAGGTGGCCTGTATCAGACAGTGATCAGAAGATCCAAGCGGGAACCTCACTGTAACATCATAATTTTCTGAATTGTTTGTTAAAAATAAGTCCAGTAGGTGGGAATTATGATTAGGATTATCTGGTACACGGGTGGGTTGGTTGACTAGTTGAGTGAGATTAAATGAGTCTGCAAATAGCTCACATTCAAGACCAGCATCATCAGTCCTGGCTGAATGAGTGAGCCATTCAACATTATGGACATTAAAATCACCCAACACAGTGATTTCAGAAGAAGCATTTAAGTTGAGGACACTGGGTTGTGATAATCAAAAAGACTTTGCTCTGGAGGAGTATTTGGGGAACGGTAGATGCAACATATGTATTTAAATTTACCAGCAGAAATTAATTTTTATATAGAATAATCAAAATAGGGACAATTGAAACTAGTAACCTCCTCCAGGGCAATTTCAGATTTTGCGAAGCAACATACACCTCCTTTAGGTCTGAAATTTTAGAGCAGTTGATAACCTGGAAAATGAAATCTAGACGTGTCAGATGTGGATGTTACTTGAGTCTCTGTCAAAAAAAGGAGAGTAGGGGATTCTGCTTGAAGAAATTGGTGTACAGAATTGATATTAGAGTGAAGTCCCCTTATATTGCTAAAGAAAAAGCTGCACCGACGAGCAGCTTTTGTTGCAATGCTCTTGACACAGTCGCATGATGACGACCGGGAGGGCCCTGTGTCAATGACCCAACCCTGCCGGGGGTGGATATCCGAGGGACCACCAGGTTTGCTCTTAACAATTGTACTGCCATATTTATTGGGTAAGGTGTATGGTGTTACATGTATGATATGTAGTGGGAAGAGTAGTGTTTTATGGATAGAGGATAGCAATGTAGGGCAATGTCGTGAAGTTCGATGTGTATGTTATATAAAGAGGGTTTTCCTGATACCCCTGATGTGTGAGGCAGAAAGATATGTATCCAGCTACCAAGGCCTGGGAGAGAAAATGGAATTCAGGCTATTCCCTGAGTCTCCCGAAACCTTGGCGGTAGTACTTCCCTGGGCGGGGCTGCCTACCCCTACTACCTATGTAACGCCAAAGCCCAGCGACTCGCCTGATGAGTCACCCTTTTAGCTCAGTCGTAAGGCTCAGAGTGGCTCTACCTAGAGGGCTCAGATTTGTATGGGAACTGTTTAAGTATCCCACGCACCCATGCCGATGGTTGAAAACTCTCAAAGTCCAACCGCGTGCGCGTGAGCGCGCAAAAACATGTTTTTTTGGGGAATTGCCTTCAATTTTGTACTCTTGTAAAATCCGTTTTCGGGGGCTCTGTAGGACCATTTGTTGAGCTTTTTTATCGGTTTTTCGTGGTTTTTCCTTCATTCCTAACCCATTCGCTATTGTTTCTGGAAAAGAAAAAAAAAATCAAAACCGGCCGGGTTCTGGTGGTACATTTATTAATAACTAGCCGGGGCTCGACGGGTTAACGGATGCTTTACTTGTCAAGTTTTTGGATTTGAGATCGGCACGTATAGTCCGATCCCAGGTCTTACTCGGTCCACCCCTTGGTGCAGCTCCCTCCACAATCGCAGACCTGCATCTTTTCACCCAATTTTGTTCATCCATTCTCTCCACATGTCCATACCATCCCAGTTTACTTGTACGCATCTCCTCGCTAATACTCTTTATACCTAAACGTCTCTTCAGCTCATCATTTGTTATTCTGTTGACATCCTTTATCTGAAATATGTAAAATTACACCAATTACCAACTACATTACCAAAAAAATGTATAAAGTACACTAACAGGATAAAGAAAATGTAAGAAATAGCCCTAAAGATGAATTTATCTATCTATCTATTGACGGACGCCTTGATCCCCGAAGGATTGGCCACGAACGAAACACCCCTATGCACCTCTGTCCCCAATCAGTCGACACCCCTCCTCCCATCCAGCACCGCTTTCACGCATATACCGAACTCCATCCTTCCACCTCTCTCTCGGTTTATTTCTCCCTCTGTCCTTCCACCTCACTCGTACACTCTCTTAGTCATTCTCTCGCTTCCCATACGTTCCACATGGCCGAACCATCTCAAGGTGTTCTTTTTCGCACTTTCCAGTACATTCATACCACACCTCTCTCGTACTTCCTCATTCGTCTGTCTATCCCTCCATATAACTCTACACACACTTCTCAAGTAACTCATTTCCATCCCTTTCACTCTTGGTTTGAATCTCTCCAACAACGTCTATGCTTCGCTTCCGTAAGTCAGTGTCGGGATTACCACACTGTCATGCAAGGACTTCTTCAGTTCCATGCTGACCACCCTATTTCATGTTACTGCTTTCAGCATTCCTACAACCCTCTTCCCCTGTTGCACCCTCTCCCACACTTCTTCATCCATACTCCCATCTTTACTCTGTACACTGCCAAGATACTTAAATGAGCTGACAATCTCCATAGCTTGACCGTTCAACTTCACCTCACACTCTGTGGCTTCACCCCTTTCGAAGACCATAACCTTGCTCTTCCCCGCATTTACCTTCAGATTCCATTTTTCGCACACTGTTCCAAACATATTTACCAGACCCTGCAACTCCCATTCATATCGTCAGCAAACAGCAGTACACAAACATCCACTGCTCTTCCTTGTATTTCTTTTATGACTCCATCCATATACTGTATATATAGAACAACCATCGGGACATCACACACCCTTGCTTTACCAAACATTCAGATCAAAGAACTCCCTCTGTTCATTCTTCACATGTACTGATACAAAGGAGTACAAAGGAGTAGAAAGGAAATCAAGCAACAACAGGTATAGTGACCCTTCTAGGGTGCTTGTCCTCCAAAACACTGAGGATCAAGTGTCCAAACAGTGGTTTAGAGTGGGTAAGGGAACATTGGAAAGGGAACTACTGCCCTGGAACTAATGTCCGTGGCAGGATTAGGAAGTTAGTAGGGGACAGATGTGTTAGTAACTGAGGGGGGGATAAAATAAAGTTATTCATTTACAAACGCAGTCAGTCGCGGGTTTGATGCGAGATATTTGTCTAAGCGGAGTTTAAATGAAACAACGGTGCTGCAGTCTATAACGTCTCGGGGAAGCCCATTCCACAAGTTAACAACTCAATTGACGAAGAAATTCTTAGATTCGTGCGAGTTAAAAGATTTACCAATAATTTTGCAACCGTTTCTCCGCGTGTAATTAGATTGGTCGATAGTGAAGTACTTACTACAGTTCATATTGTCAATGCCTTTGATGATTTTGAACACTTGAATTAAGTCACCTCTTAATCTGCGCTGGGTTAAAGGAAATAGATTTAATTCTCTAAGACGCTCTTCGTATGGTTTGTTCTTTAGGCTAGGTATCATTTTGGTAACTCTACGTTGAACTCGTTCTAACCTTTGCCTTTGCACTCTCATACATACTCTTCACTGCTTTCAGCAACTTGCCATCTACTCGATATATTCTCAGTACTTTCCACATACCTTCTCTATCAACTCTTGTCATTCCACTCGTTGCCTTCCCTTATTAGTGGTACACCAACATGCACTGCTCATCCTTGCATTTCTTTTATGACTCCATCCATATACAATACAGTATATATTGAACAACCACGGGGACATCACACACCCTTTCTTTAACCCAAAATTCAGATCAAAGAACTCGCTCTGTTCATTCTCAACACATACTGACACCTTTGCACCCTCATACATGCTTTTCACTGCTTTCAGCAACTTGCTATCTGCTCCGTATATTCCAAGTACTTTCTACATACCGGTACCTTCTCTATCAACTCTGTCATAGGCCTTCTCCAAGTCCATGAAGGCAGCATACAACTTTTGTCCCTTCTCAAGATATTTCTCCACAACATATTTCAGGGCAAAGATCTGAGCTACACATCCTCTTCCCTTCCTATGATGAATACTGTATGTTAACCGTTTCCCCAGCAATACTGACTGAAAATGCCCAAATATATTGCATGTGCCTTTCTGATTTATCTAAAATATGTAAAATTATACCAAATACAAACTACATTAGCACAAAACTCAATCAATCACAGAAACAGGATAACAACATAGAATAAATACCCCAAAAGATGAATACGTTAACCCTTTCCCCAGCAATACTTACTGAACATGCACAAATAAATTGCATGTGCTCTTCAGATTTAGCTGAAATATGTAAAATTACACCAAATACTAACTACATTAGCACAAAAATCAATCAAGCACTTTAACAGGATAAATAAAATGGAATAAATAGCCCAAAAATGTATTTATCTATAGCCTACCGGTATATATTGCCGGACACCTTGATCCCCGAAGGGGTGACCATGAACGAAACGCCTGCGTATTTCAAGCTCGCTTGAGTTATCACTCGATCGTCTTTTAGAGCTTTTTGGCCCGGGGTAATTACCACACCATCGCGTCATAAGGAGTTTGAGGGGGTTAAATTGTTAGATACATAGAGGAAGAGGAATGCCAAGTAAAGCTAAAAAAAATATATAAGATATTTTTAACATGAGGTTGCTTATAATAATGTGTACCTCTGCAGTTTCTCCATGGCTAATGAAAAAGGTCACATTTCTAAGAAGCCCCAACCAAAGAGGCCAAGCTTCTGTTCCAAATGCTGTTTCCACTTGTTTTATTGTTGTAACAGGTTAATACCTTTATAATCAACCTATAATAGGCGCATATGGATAAGTATTAATGCTAGTTATGGTAAAATAACGATGTTAGTGATGGGAACAGCTCAAATACGTCAGCACAGGAGTGTGGTGTCTCATACCCCCCATGCGCACTTCAGAGGTTAACCCGGGAACTGCCGGAAGACTCTTAAGAGTTCCCCCGGCGGACTGCGGGAAGACTTAAGAGTCAGGGGGGAAAAAAATCAATTTAAAACACCAATTTTTTTTTTTTTTTTTTTTTTTTTTTTTTTATTCATTTATTTATTTTTTTTTTTGCCCCTGGGCCATGCAAAATATCACTCCTCTACCTCCCTTCCTTCCCCACTTTCCTCCCCTCCTTCAGTAATCACCTATTTTCCCTGTTATTCCCTTATTCTGTGGTCTATTTTCGTGCTAACATTAGCGAGTTGCAAGCAGGGCATTGTCATCACTGTTAGCAAGCGAGTGCAAGAGAGAGAGAGAGAGAGAGAGAGAGTATCGATCGACAGTGTCTCTCCAGAGGTGGAGGAAAGTGGCGGGAAAGGAGGTTGCCTCAGCCATACATTATGTAACTCCCGGCCTGTATCGCCGATTTTGACCATCCAAACGCTGTTTCCACTTGTTTTATTGTTGTAACAGGTTAATACCTTTATAATCAACCTATAATAGGTGCATATGGAGAAGTATTAATGCTATTTATGGTAAAATAAATATATTAGTGATGGAAACAGCTCAAATACATGCGCACAGGCAGAGGTATCTCATACCCCCCATGCGCACTTCAGAGGTTAAGTGCTACTGCTACATCACCTGCATCTTTGATTTGGTCAATAGTAAGATTGTTGTCACCAATTGCTTTAAAAAGGGTTCAGTGAGATAGTTCGAAGCCTGGTACTTGCTAGAGGCCCTTTTTAGCAAATAAAATTGTCTAATAGTAGCTAGAATGAATTTAAAAGGACAGGGTGGTACAGAAGGGGTTAAAGGTCTATTAATTAACCACTTCTATCACAGGATAGAGGTAAATACCATCTTCTTTCTTCTTTTCAACAGCTGAGCTCTGGAACTCTCTCCCAGAATCAGTCTTTCCCCCTTCCACTAAAATTGCTTCAAACTCCGTGTGTCCAGGCATTTTGGCTCGAACGTCCCTTGATTTTGGCCCTGTCACTCAATCAACTCGGGGGAGGCACTCACCACTGGCAGTTCTGCCTGTTGTCTTCTTCACTTTCATAGAAAACAAATATATATACCCAATGTTTTTATATGCCTGTTGGATTCCATTGATTTATAGAGTGTATGGTTGTCAGATGTAAATCCTAGCTCTGTAAAATAGTATAATGTAAATTCTTGTTAATGCAGTTCTTTTAACTTTATTCTAGCTACTATTAGACGATTTTACGAAGCTTATAATGGTCTCCAGTAATTAACAGGCTTCAAACTTTCTCACTTAAGCCTATTTACTACAGCAGATCCTTCTTAAACTATACAAAAACGTGTAAATATAGCTAGAATAAAATATAAAAGACGTTGCCATTACAGAATTAGGGTTAATGCAATATATGCCATATTATTATGAAACTAGCATCCTTTAAAAAAAAACCATATTAAGCAAAATAAAAAAACATGCATAGAACAAATAGTTATTAGCATTAATTAAAATAAGAATACACGTAGAATATGTGATATTTGATAATTAATAACCTTCAAAAACAAAAGTAAAACAAATGACGAAAAAAAAGAAAAATCACTACATATCTAGAATAAAAGCTTTTGTACAAAATATTTAATCAGTTTCCACGGGCTCCCTTTCCATCTGCGTTCTCAGTATGCCACCATTTTGCTGCGTTGATAGTGTATCGCCGACTTTGTTGCTGTCTCCAGCGGCGAACCTGTGTGGGTGTCATTCCCTCCGGTCGTTCAGTTGTGTCGGGGTATAGCATCATATATTGATTTACTATGTCCTGACTGATGGAGTCTTTTGCCCTTTGAAGTCGTTTTTTATTTTCACAGTATCGTACCTGACTGATAGAAGCTCCATCAGCCGACTGACAGCAGACCAGGAGGCCCCCTTCAACCTGGCCACCCCCTTCATCCTGGCCACCCCCTTCATCCTGGCCACCCCCTTCAACCTGGCCACCCCCTTCAACCTGGCCACCCCCTTCATCCTGGCTACCCCCTTCGATCTGGCCACCCCCTTCAACCTGGCCACTTCCTTCAACCTGGCCACCCCCTTCATCCTGCTCACGCCACCATTTTGCTGCGTTGATAGTGTATCGCCGACTTCGTTGTTGTCTCCAGCGGCGAACCTGTGTGGGTGTCATTCCCTCCGGTCGTTTTGTTGTGTCGGGGTATAGCATCATATATTGATATACTATGTCCTGACTGATGGAGTCTTTTGCCCTTTGAAGTCGTTTTTTATTTTCACAGTACCGTACCTGACTGATAGAAGCTCCATCAGCCGACTGACAGCAGACCAGGAGGCCCCCTTCTACCTGGCCACCCCCTTCATCCTGGCCACCCCCTTCATCCTGGCCACCCCCTTCATCCTGGCCACCCCCTTCATCCTGGCCACCCCCTCAACCTGGCTACCCCCATCCTGGCTACCCCGTGGCCACTTCCTTCAACCTGGCCACCCCCTTCATCCTGCTCACGCCACCATTTTGCTGCGTTGATAGTGTATCGCCGACTTTGTTGCTGTTTCCAGCGGCGAACCTGTGTGGGTGTCATTCCCTCCGGTCGTTTTGTTGTGTCGGGGTATAGCATCATATATTGATATACTATGTCCTGACTGATGGAGTCTTTTGCCCTTTGAAGTCGTTTTTTATTTTCACAGTACCGTACCTGACTGATAGAAGGTCCACCAGCCACATCCGCCCCCTCAGGAATACCCACTCCCTCAGGAACATCCACCCCCTCAGGAACATCCACCCCCTCAGGAACATCCTCCCCCTCAGGAACATCCACCCCCTCAGGAACATCCACCCCCTCAGGAACATCCACCCCCTCAGGAACATCCACCCCTCAGGAACATCCACCCCCTCAGGAACATCCTCCCCCTCAGGAACATCCACCCCCTCAGGAACATCCCACCCCTCAGGAACATCCTCCCCCTCAGGAACATCCACCCCCTCAGGAACATCCACCCCCTCAGGAACATCCACCCCCTCAGGAACATCCACCCCCTCAGGAACATCCACCCCCCCAGGAACATCCTCCCCCTCACCCACATCCCCCCCCTCTCGAACATCCCCCCCTCAGGAACATCCACCCCCTCAGGAACATCCACCCCCCCAGGAACATCCACCTCAGGAACATCCACCCCCTCAGGAACATCCACTCCCTCAGGAACATCCACCCCCTCCGGAACATCCCCTCAGGAACATCCATCAGGAACATCCACCCCCTCAGCGGGGTGGTGATAATTCACATCAACAATGAATTTGTGAACGGTCCGGCGCCCCAACTTCCACTTACACTGTACAAGGTGTGTACCAAGTGGGAGACGCAGGAGCAACTCTGAGTCGAATTGATACCTCAAATATTTTTGTTTTTCCTTAGTTAATGTTTCCCAAACCCAGTTATGCTCATTTAAAGTGATTGTTTTCTGAGTTATGAATTTTCTCCGTCTAAATAGTTTTTTAACAGTATTTTGTACCTTAATTTTTAACTCTGTGGGATACTTCACAGATGTACATTTTGGTGGGTTGTAGCTTAATCCATACACCACCAATGAAGTTAGGCAAGAGTTCTTGTTTACGATGAACTCCATTTATCGATATGAATTGATTACTTTATAGTAGGCTAATTCTACAACACAGATGTATCGCCGCAACAAGTTTTAATGACTTATAAGTAAATAATATATTATGATTTAAGTAGTGTAGCCTACTGTATGTAGGCAAATTACTAAACAGAAGTAGGCCTACGTGTAGATAAGTAAAGATTTTGCGCACGATTTACAAAACACGTCTCACTAGTACGAGTTAATTCAAAGAACTGTGGCTGGAGTCAGTCACCGCAGATGTATAACCTACCATTCAAAATGTATACATATGTTGAAATAGTGTTTTTATTATATATATCATATTTACTTAATTAAATGTACAAAATAAATTATAATATATATTTTTACGAAAAGTATATTCACGAAATCATCATAATATATTCTGGCAAAGCCTATATATTGTATTTACTAGCGAGGAATTATATAGTCTGGGTAGCGTATCTCTATCATCGATTAGGCTATGTTTAATTACTTCCAATTATTTAGGAAAATTGTATCTGTTAAGTATTTCTACAGTAATATTACTCACATGCTAGTACTTCCCAATCAATATATTTGTCAATAGCGAAGTTTTAAAAGTTGTATATCATCAACAATATTATATATTTAAGTCAGTCTTAAGTAATAAACTATCGTTTTCTCTAAAGCTCTTATATTCATAGAATACGGAAATAACTGGGTAACTAAATTATATATATATTATCTCGGCAATATGTCGCTCCCCATAGTTTTAGGTTTTAGCGTAAACTTGAGGAACAGCAGAGGGCTGCAAACGGGCAACATAATATGCGGGGGTTGTGCGGGGAGTTATGGGACTAATTGGAAGGATGAGGATGAGGATAAGGAAAATTTATTTTGGAAATATGTACAATAACAAAAAACGAACAACAACCAGTGTAAGTGAAATATGCATAGACGCTGATAAAAGTATTAAAACTTTAAATGATAAAAACAAGGCAAAGGTATCAATATAATACCTTAGTTCAGTAGGCTATTTACCTGGGAACTAGAAGGGGAAGTACCGATACCAAACAATGAAAATAGGGATGGCCCGGCCAATATTATCGCAAATGGAATTCACATGTGAGGAAATAAGGCATATTATTGATAAGCTACAAAGGGACAACTCACCTGGTCCAGAGGGATTTCACCCACAAATGATAAAGGAAATTAAAGAAGTAATTGCATATCCACTAAGCATAGGCCTGTGACTTTTGAGTGTTAAGTGAGATAGTTCGAAGACTGTTAATTGCTGGAGGCTCGTTTTAAACTGAATAACATCCATCTAACAGTAGCCAGAATATAATTTAAATTATGTCGCCGGTACAGAAGGGGTTAATACAGGTATAGCATAACTTTAAATATATCTGTAACCACAAGACGTGTTGGCAAATGTATAGGAAAATTTAAAAAAAATTAATTAGAGTTTGCTAATGCATTATATTTTGCTTGGCATAATATAGCCTAACTAATGTATAGTGTGCGATAACAACATGGCGTAATTTTCGGTGACCGGTCAACTCAACCAGTAGACCATTTCAACCAGTATCTCTCAACCAGTACCAAATCAACCAATACGGTTAGGTTAGGTTAGTACTATATTTTGGCACTGGTTTGGTTGGTCTGGGTTGATTTGGCACTGGTTGAGAGCTACTGGTTGAAATGGTCTACTGGTTGAGATGACATGGAACCGTAATTTTCATCATATTCTGTTTACCATTAGACGATCTTCTTAATTTGTAATCTACCTATACGACTCAAATGGGTTAAAACGACCTCAATAGTATTGAGATCGTAAATAAAATAAATAAATAAATAAAGTAGACGTGCCGTTTTGCCCAAAATCAAAACGGCATACCCAACTCTGCGATGGGTCAGCATCATCACTACTGGTCACTATCACCATTACTATCATCACTACTACTACTATCACCATCATCACTACTACTCTCATCATCACTACTACTCTCATCATCACTACTACTGTCATCATCACTACAACTTTAGCATATTAGTTTTGAGATTTTAAGACGTTCTTTCCATTAATTTGTCGATTTTAAGATCTTTCGCCCCATTTTGTTGTCAATATTAAGACCTTTCGTGCCATTTAAGTGTCGTTTTATTCCTGGCGAGCGATAGCGAGCCTATAATTTTAAGTAATATCGGCCTTTGGCCGGAACATTCTTTTACCGAAAAATTTACAAATTAATCTTGAAGGGGGGGTCTAGGGGGTGTATTTCGAAGCTTGTTTGAGGTCTAGCGAGGAAACTAAAAAATAAGGGAATAACTACATGAATAGCCCTAAAAACCGACCAGTAGCCCCTTAATTGAGATCGTATGCAACCTTTTCATTCCCACAGATTCTTCCTAAGTTGCATAAAATCGTCTAATGATAGCCAGAATAATCCGTCAAAATGCGTCCCAGACCTCAAGGGGGTTAAAATAACGAATAAAATGCGTAAATAATAACGCCAATTTGATACAGTAAATACAGACTATGTATTTGGAATGGGTCAATTTAATGTAGTCATAGCTATAAGGACTCCAGTTATATAAATACTACTCGAACCTGTAGTGAAACAAATTAACATACTTATATTTTTTCACCAACCAACCTTACTTCTAAACTCAATCAACGAAGTCAACAAATACATGTGGCACTCCAAGGACTCGAACCTAGAATACTCACACCGAAATTCCGTGTGTGTGTGTGTGTGTATTGGGGGTGCGATTTGATTTGTTTACATTGTGCTATTATTAATGTTCTTAGATTCCTCCCTAGACCTTCATCAAGTTTAAACAAACACTCCAAAGAGCCCCCTTCGAGATAAATGTGTACATTTTTCGGTAGAAAAAGACGTTCCAACTATCTCTCGCCAGGAAAAAAATCGACACCTAAATGGCACGAAAGGTCTTAATATTGATAACAAAAATGGGGCGAAAGGACTCAAAATCGCCAAAGTAATGGAACAAACGTTTTGAAATTTCAAAACAAATATGCTAAACACGAGGGAGAAGGGGGTCCAGAAAAAACGACTACCTCCTCCTTAATAACTTCAGAAACATTACCAATTAAATCTCTCTCTCTCTCTCTCTCTCTCTCTCTCTCTCTCTCTCTCTCTCTCTCTCTCTCTCTCTCTCTCTCTCTCTCTCTCTCTCTCTCTCTCTCTCTCTCTCTCTCTCTCTCTCTCTCTCTCTCTCAAAAAAAAAAAAGGCAAAAAAAAAAACTAATAAATCATACGCCTCTGAAATTATATATACTGTATACTGCATTCCTAAAGCTTATCTACAGCAGCTATAGTCCGTTCATTCTAGGTTGGGCAGAAATCGTAACCACTAACCTCTGTAACTCAAAAAGGGCTAGAGCAAATGAGCTGTCAATTTCCACACCTATTCCCTATGTGGTAGAAATATTAGCTCGATTACTCTAGTCCTGTTTTAGTTATGAGCGGTTATAATTTACGATTTCTGCCCAATTAACCTAGAATTGGCCAACCTAGAATGAACAGACTATATCCTGCAACACCTCTCCCATGAATTATAACATTCATATACAAATGATATGATCTATACACGGTAATAAAGAGAGGGTAGACGGACCAATGAGTACGCAGTGAGCCAATTAAGGGGAGATGGGTCTGTTTTTCTGGACACCCTTCTCCCTCATGGTTAGCCCCATTAGTTTTGAGATTATAAGACAATCGGTCCATTTAGTTTGCCGATTTTAAGATTTTTAGCCCCATTTCTTTGTCAATATTTAGACCTTTCGTGCTATTTAGGTGTCGATTTTTTTTCCTAGCGAACGACAGTGAGCCTGTAATTTACGAGAAACAGGCCTTCGGCTGGGACAGTTTTCTACCGAAAAGTTTACAATTTTAACTCGAGGTGTTGGAGGTGTTTTTAAATGTTTGGTGTGAGTCTAGGGAACAAACTAAAACAAATTATACTTAAATCACCACATACACATTGGCCCCTCTACCCAATCATAAAATATATATATATATATATATATATATATATATATATATATAGAAGCGATGCTCTCTTCACGGGGGAAGCGGAGGCGTATAATAAATAGAAAAACCAGCGCTGGGATGAACATCTTTATTGTGGGACGTTTCGGCTTACACACTTATATATATATATATATATATATATATATATATATATATATATATATATATATATATATATATATATATGTATCTCTAACATAGGCCTACACAGCAAATGGCCTTAAGGGGGGTCACCGGCTTTTTTGTTCTTTCTCTCCTTTTCTCTATTTCCCTGGCTTGTATCAATTCGGCCCCATTTAGCCAACAGTTTTAAGACATTTATCCCCATCCAGGTGTCGATGTCTTCCTGGCGAGCGATAGCGAACCAGCATTGTATGGAGAAATCCGGCTTTGCCGGAAACATTTTTCTATCGAAATATGTACAAATTTAGCTTGCTGTCAAAACAAAAACATATACAGTATATGCTGGCTCGCTACCGCTCGCCTAATACGTGACGGGCCGACGTGGGGGGGCAGAGCCGCAGAGACCCCCTCAACATATTTTGTGTCCCACAGTAACTTTTAATGGGATGGATGTAGTTACCGGGTGTACGGTCGTCATGTTTACATAGGGCGATCGCCGCGCGTCTATTTTGACGGCGATTTTTTCGGCATATTTTTATTCACTTCCTTTTATATTTAGGCTATAATCTAGCTTTGGCACGACAATAACCCTAACCTAGTCTTTCTTAAAGATTCTTCTAATCTTCCAGTAGCCTATAGCCTAATTTAGGTCATTTTTAAAGGCACACAATTAAATGGTTGGTATTTTAAACGACACTACTGCAGCATTATGAGAAACAATTTATTAGAGATAATAGGCAACAATAGATTCGCCATATTTTCTCCATAGGCTATAGTCCGCATGGAGGATTTTCGTTATCGACAAATTGAAAAAATTCCCACTTCACAGACAAAATAGACAAATACACCAAAAATCGGGGTGTGGGGGCGGCAGCCCCCACCCATAATAGCCTACTATAATAGGTTAGGTAAGGTTGTTAGGTTAGGCTAGGCTAATGTCCTGTCAAAGGGGTATAGGCCTAGTAAACACTAGGATAGCCTATACCTGGTCAAGGGTAAGTCCTGCTGTAGTCAACTTGAATGCTACCTTAAATTGTAATATTAGACTAGGCCTAGACTATAGATAAAATAGCCTAGCCTACTTATTTATTGTAGCCTATAATATAGGCCTAGCCGGGTAGAATGTAGAGTTCGGGCGTATTGCCACCATTGTTTACACTGCGCAGAGCGGCAACGGAAGCTTGCCATCATGTTCCCGTCCATTTTGAATGCCGTTGGATACGATAATATGTTGAGGGGGGCAAACACCCCCCATGACATATTGTCATCACCATATAATTTGCCAGCAGGGGGCAAATAGGCCTAACCAAAAAAAATCGTCGTCAAAAACTCAAAATAAACGCGAACTTACAGTAACTGCGGCGATCGACCATGTAAACATGATGGCGGCGGCGGCGGTGGACGCTTGCGATCATGTTCCCGTCTATTTTGACTGTCATTGGATACAATAATATGTTGAGGGGAGGGCTTTGCGGCAATTATTTTGGTTGTTTGCCCCCTACTGGCAATATATATGATGATGACAACACGTCATGGGGGCAAAGCCCCCCCTCAACATATTATTGTATCCAATGGCATTCAAAATAGACGGGAACATTATCGCAAGTGTCCGACGCCGACACAGCCGCCGTCATGTTTACATATGTCGATCACCGTGGTTAAAGGCTGGTTCACACATAGCCGAGTCGGTGCGCGAGTCCAACACGAATCACACTCGTCGATTATCGCCGTCGCTGGAGGCTGAGTCGGCCGCGAGTAGCAATTACTCCCGAGTCAAGTTGAGTGTAACACGAGTTAACTCGTGTCAATACGAGTCAACACGTGTTCATGCAAGAGTCTGTACGAGTAACTGAGAGTCAAAACGAGTGTCAAAAATTTGAAAAATAATGGCCACATTCCAGGGCACGTAAACAAAGAGTATGGACGAGTCTAACACGAGTCAACGCGATTGTTACACGGATCAACACGATTGTTATACGGATCAACACGAAAGACAACGCGTTGACTCTCATTGGATCTCTGTTGCACACGTGTTGACTCGTGTTACATCCGTGTAAACTCGTGTAAACTCTCGTTGATTCGTCCTACATTTTTTAAATAACGGTATTTCAAATGACACTTGCTTTTTCGTGTTACACTCGTGTTTTTTTCTCAGTGGATCATGTTTACTCTTGTTTACTCGTGTTTTCACTCATGTTTGAATCGTGTAAACTCTGGCATCATGGGGGCACCAAATTTTGGCACTCACATTCGTGCTTTCTACTCTTGTTGATACGTGTTGCATGTGTGTTACATACGTGTTGTTGCGTGTAGACACGTGTTGCTTCGTCAACGTCGAAATGATGACGAAAAGCGACGAATCACCAAAGAGTGTTACACGGGTTTACACGAGTCAACACGAGTTAACACGAATAACGAAGAGTTATTCAGAGTCAAACACGAGTTAACACGTATGTACACGAGTCTACACGTATTTAGGCCACACTCGTGGGTACTCGCCACGGGGCCCAAAAATGTCATGCATGCATGACATTTTTGGACCCCGTGGCGAGTACCCACGAGTGTGTCGAGTAAACAAAGAGTATACACGAGCGTAGCACGAGTCTATACGAGTGTTGAGGAGTATCGACGAGTCATTGCTGAATAGAAAAATGTCATCACTCGTGTTGGACTCGCGCACCGACTCGGCTATGTGTGAACCAGCCTTTAGTTTGCGTCTATTTTGAAGGCGTTTTTTTCGGTTATTTGCCTCCTGCTGGCAATATATGTGATGATGACAATATGTCATGGGGGGGTGACCCCCCTCAACCTATTATTGTATCCAAAAGCAGTCAAATAGACGGGAACATGATGGCCAGCGTCCACCGCCGCTCCGCGTAGTGTAAACAAGGCTGGCGGTACACCCGAACTCTACATTCTACCCCACTAATTTTCCAACTAGCATAACCGATGATTATCAATGATCAATCCGAGTCAGAAACGTCCATGCTTCCCTCCCATAAGTCAATGTCGGGATTACCACACTGTCATGCAAGGACTTCTTTACTTCCATGCTGACCACCCTATTTCTTCTCACTGCTTTCAGAGTTCCTACAACGCTCTTCCCCTGTTACACTTTCTCCCACACTTCTTCATCCATAGGCCTACTCACATCTTTACTCAACACACTGCCCAAATACTTAAATGACCTGACATTCTTCATAGCCGTTCAACCTCACTTCACACTCTATGGTTGCACCCCTTTCAATGACCATAATATTGCTCTTCCTAGCATTTACCTCCAGATTCCGTTTTTCACACACTGTTCCAAACATATTTACCTGACCCTGCAACTCCCATTCACTATCGCTCATCAGAACTGTGTTGTCAGCAACAGTAGTACCGGTACTGTACTGTTGAGGCAACTTCCACTCGTTTCCTACCCTTATCAGCGGTACACCAACATCCGCTGCTCTTCCTTGTATTTCTTTCATGACTCCATCCATATACTGTACCGGTATATATTGAACAACTATGGGGACATCACACACACCCTTGCTTTAACCCAACATTCAGATTAAAGAACTTGCTCTGTTAATTATCCACACATACTGACACCTTTGCACCCTCATACATGCTCTTCATTGCTTTCAGCAACTTGCCATCTACTCCGTATATTCTCAGTACCGGTACTTTCCACATACCTTCTCTATCAATTCTGTCATAGGCCTTCTCCAACTCCATAAATGCAGCATACAACTTTTGTCGCTTCTCCAGATATTTCTCCACAACACATTTCCGGGCAAAAATCTGAGCTACACATCCTCTTCCCTTCCTAAGATGACTACAGAGTATGCTAACCGTTTCCCCAGCAATACTGACTGAAAATGCCCAATTATATTGCATGTCCTCTTCAGATTTATCTAAAATATGTAAAATTACACAAAATACCACTACAGTAGCACTGAAATCAATAAAACTCACTAACAGGATAAATAAATGGAAGAAATACTCCAAAAGATTAATATGTTAACCCTTTACCCAGCAATACTGACTGAAAATGCCTAAATAGATTGCATGTGCTCTTCAGATTTATACATACATACGTACACGTCGTACATAACATTTTAAGACTCAGTGCTCCACACAGATGTGCAGTTTCAGTCTCTTTTCCTAATGGCGGCGTTCCAGGCAACCCTGTTAAGGGATGCTTTACTTGTCAAGTTTTGGGATTTGAGATCGGCACGTATAGTCCGATCCCAGGTCTTACTCGGTCCACCCCTTGGTGCAGCTCCCTCCACAATCGCAGACCTGCATCTTTTCACCCAATTTTGTTTATCCATTCTCTCCACATGTCCATACCATCCCAGTTTACTTGTACGCATCTCCTCCCTAATACTCTTTATACCTAAATGTCTCTTCAGCTCATCATTTGTTATTCTGTTGACATCTTTTATCTGAAATATGTAAAATTACACCAACTACCAACTACATTACCATTTTTTTTTATAAAGTACACTAACAGGATAAAGACAATGTAAGAAATAGCCCTAAAGATGAATTTATCTATCTATCTATTGACGGACGCCTTGATCCCCGAAGGATTGGCCACGAACGAAACACCCCTATGCACCTCTGTCCCCAGTCAGTCGACGCCCCTCCTCCCATCCAGCACCGCTTTCACGCATATACTTAACTCCATCCTTCCACCTCTCTCTCGGTTTATTTCTCCCTCTGTCCTTCCACCTCACTCGTACACTCTCTTAGTCATTCTCTCGCTTCCCATACGTTCCACATGGCCGAACCATCTCAAGGTGTTCTTTTTCGCACTTTCCAGTACATTCACACCACACCTCTCTCGTACTTCCTCATTCGTCTGTCTATCCCTCCATGTAACTCTGCACACACTTCTCAAGTAACTCATTTCCATCCCTTTCACTCTTGGTTTGAATCTTTCCAACAACGTCTATGCTTCGCTTCCGTAAGTCAGTGTCGGGATTACCACACTGTCATGCAAGGACTTCTTCAGTTCCATGCTGACCACCCTATTTCATGTTACTGCTTTCAGCATTCCTACAACCCTCTTCCCCTGTTGCACCCTCTCCCACACTTCTTCATCCATACTCCCATCTTTACTCTGTACACTGCCAAGATACTTAAATGAGCTGACAATCTCCATAGCCTGACCGTTCAACTTCACCTCACACTCTGTGGCTTCACCCCTTTCGAAGACCATAACCTTGCTCTTCCCCGCATTTACCTTCAGCTTCCATTTTTCGCACACTGTTCCAAACATATTTACCAGACCCTGCAACTCCATCACACACCCTTTCTTTAACCCAAAATTCAGATCAAAGAACTCGCTCTGTTCATTCTCAACACATACTGACACCTTTGCACCCTCATTCATGCTTTTCACTGCTTTCAGCAACTTGCTATCTGCTCCGTATATTCCAAGTACTTTCTGCATACCGGTACCTTCTCTATCAACTCTGTCATAGGCCTTCTCCAAGTCCATGAAGGCAGCATACAACTTTTGTCCCTTCTCAAGATATTTCTCCACAACATATTTCAGGGCAAAGATCTGAGCTACACATCCTCTTCCCTTCCTATGATGAATACTGTATGTTAACCATTTCCCCAGCAATACTGACTGAAAATGCCCAAATATATTGCATGTGCCTACTCGTACAGGAGTCCTTGGAGCGGCTTCGGTCGCGCCGGGAATTTCCACACCTCTCACACCACACACATACATCACACAGTTTTTCCTACACCGAGAAATGACTCTCCGGCTGTCATTTCTCGAAGACTTCTTCTAGCCGGAGACATTGAGAGCAACCCAGGACCCACCTACACATACATATGTCCAACTTGCTCAAAACCCATCACTTCGAGTCGCCACACTAAGGGTTCAGTTCTCTGCAATTCATGCGGGAACTGGATCCACTTCACCTGCACAACACTTGCCTCCAAGAAACACTACACGAACACCTGGACCTGTTCCTCATGCCCCTCCCTCTCCCAGTCAAATCCCTCGCCTAAAACCCGTCCACCTCTCCTCCCCAACCCACCTAACCTTCCCATATCATCCACTCCCCCCCCTAAAACCCGTCCACCTCTCCTCCCTAACCCACCTAACCTTCCCATACCATCCACATCCTCAACTCAACACACCACACCCCATCCTAATCCATTCCAACCCCCATCTCCTGCTCCCCAATCCCCACCCCCCCCCCCCCCCCCCCAACCCCCAGCCCCTCCCTCACCCCCACCCCCCCCCTCACCCCCACCCCATCCTCGTGCAACAGCACCCAACATACATCGTGCACATAACATTAACATTCTCCAATTGAACATAGATGGCATCAACACAAAGAAACGCGAACTCTCACACTTCATCAAACAACACAACATACACATTGCCATCTTACAAGAAACAAAACTCCGCACAACACAAAAAACACCCACATTTCATGATTTCACCACCATCAGACAAGATCGGGCTGTCGGCGGAGGCGGTGGACTCATCACCCTGGTACACAAAGAAATATCATACATAGTTACCAGTGTACAAACCAAATCCCTCCTCCCCCCAAATGATAACACAACAGAAATACAATCAATTAAAATACGCACTGGCAACAACTCCAACATAACCATCATAAACACATACATCTCTCCCCAAACATCCCCTACAGTACCAAATGAATACAGACCACACTTACAACACATCACAAACACCCGACACATCATCCTGGGGTGATGACTTGACTTCAACTTGAACTTGAACTTGACTTCAACGCCAAGACGTCGGCATGGTTTGTCGACAACCCCGACACAGACATAGGGCTGGTACTACAAAACCAAACTGATAACTTCATCATCCTTAACGACATCCATCAACATACCCATATTCCTCACCAAGCCCTCTATAACCCATCATCTCCAGACATCACCTTTTGATCCCCAGAACTCGCCCCCACAACATCCTGGAGGGTGGTCAGAACCTTAGGCTCTGACCACCTCCCGATCATTATCACCACCAAAACCAGACTCACCCCAGCTAGCCACAAACACACATACACCAATTATAAAAGAGCTAACTGGGAAGCATTCACAAATGAGACAGAACAATACTTCACAACTCTAAACAGTACACCCATCACTAACATCAACAATGCTGTACACATACTCAATAAAACTATCCAAAACGCTGACAAGAAACACATTCCAAGAGGTAACAGAAAAAGACACAACCCCAACTTCACACCAGAAATTCAAAACCTCATCAGACAATGCGACATACTGAAACACTCCCCAGCACCCCACACACAAGACATCACACAACAAATCCAAGCACTCAACACCCAAACTAACAACAAAATACAAGAACAACAAAAACTAAATTGGAATAACTTCCTACAAACACTTGATCACAAAACAAACTCCAAAAAACTATACAAAACACTAAACAGCATCACACTTTCCAACAGCAACACAACACAATCACATGCTGCAATCATAACAACAGACTCTACTCCTTCATGTAAACAACAAGCAAACACTCTCATCAATCACTTCTCACATGTCGCCACCTAAAACCTCACAAAGACGACCAACGTGTCATCCGACGTAAGAGACAATTCCCCACAGACCCTGACTATACACCCTTCACCAATCACCAGACAAAGCATATCATCAACAATCTCAAGCACTCACCCGCTTGTGCAACATACACCTCAGACACCTGGGACCACAAGGCATACAAGCACTCACTAACATATCAAACTACAGTTATTCACACAACACAATACCAGACATTTGGAAGCATGGTATCATCACCACATTCCCCAAACCCAACAAAGACCCCACGCTACCCTCCTCGCACCGCCTCATCACACTCCTTTGCTCCCCCTTCAAAGTCATGGAACGCCTAGTATTACAACTAATTACACCCGACCTACCCCTAGCTCCAACACAACATGGCTTTAGGCCACTGCACTCCACAAACACTCTCCTCACAGACCTTACACAAAGAGCTTTTGACGGCATCAACTCAGCTAGATCACACTAGATCAACACAGATCACTATTAGCCACACTCGACTTTAGTAAAGCCTTCGATGCCATCCCCCGCCACAACCTAACAAACAAAATCTACAACACAAACATGCACAACAACACAAAAAGGTGGCTGGCCAACTTCCTAGCAGGCAGATGTGCACACGTATCTTTTGCCGGTCAGTCATCTAAAATCAGAAACTTTCCCAACGGAGTCCCACAAGGATCCGTCCTATCGCTCGCACTCTTCAATCTGTACATGCACGATATAACTACACCCAATACGCCCCAAATAAACTTAGCCTCCTATGCAGATGACATAACACTCACATGCACACACCATGACCCAAAAAGAGCAACAGATCTCCTTCAACCCTATCTCAACACACTACATGGCTGGTGCACTACAAACAGACTTAATCTAGCCCCAGCCAAATCCACCGCAACCCTGCTCACAAGCTGGACAGGAGAACACGAATACATCCCTCAACTCACCATAAACATCACACCCCTAACACATACACACACACCCAAAATCCTAGGTGTAACATATGATACTCATATGACATTCAAACAGCACACCACAAACATTAAAAAGAAACTGACACCCAGACTTAATGCCCTCAGGTCACTTGCTCACACAAAATTTGGACACAACAAAGAAACTACCACCACAGTATATAAACAATACATAAGATCAGTGATGGAATACGCAAGCCCAGCCTGGGCTTCTAACCTAGCTGAAACACATCATAAGACCTTACAGACTATTCAAAACAAAGCCCTGAAGATCATTACAGGCTGCACAGCTACTGCACCCACAGATCACCTACATCAAGAAACCAAAATCCTCAAAGTCAAAGACCATCTGGACATGAGAGGCACTCAATTCCTGGCAGCAGCCTCCACGAACCAAGACCACCCACTAAACTACATGGCAACACACCCACAGACACCAAGAAATATCAAAACACACCCAGCACACGGTATCACACACAATTACTGTCCTCTCTCCCTCCCTGCCCACCCCGAACCAACTTCCAGAAGCACATCCATACTCATATCTCTCGCCGATCCATCCACTCACTCACAGACAAAACGCAGCTGCAAGCACGACCTCCCGAAATCCATCCTTCCGAATCCTCCCTTCCTCGCGAGGACAGAGTCCACCTGGCCAGGCTGAGATGCAGACACCATCCAGCTCTCCTGAGCTATCAGAAGAGACTGGATGACTCTGTTGTCGACGCCTGCCCGGGATGTAACACAGCACCCCATACCATTAACCCGTCCAGCCCCAGCGACGCGTCTGACGCGTCGCCTATGTATGTAACGCACAGCCCCAGCGACGCGTCTGTGAGTCACCCTAATTGCTCCGACCGTAACCTCAGGTGTAGCCACTCGAGAGGGCTCATATTTGTATGGGAACTGTGTACGTATCCCACGCAACCGTGCCGATGGTTGAAAACTCTCAAAGTCCACGTGCGTGCGCGTGAGCGCGCAATAACCTGGTTTTTGGGGGAAATTGCCTTCAATTTTTTACTCTTGTAAAATACGTTTTCGGGGGCTCTGTAGGACCATTCTTTATGCTTTTTGAGCGGTTTTTCGTGGTTTTTCCTTCATTCCTAACCCATTCGCTGTTGTTTCTGGAATAAAACCATTTTTTGAAAACGGGCCGGGTTCTGGTGAACAAAAAATAAAAAACTAGGCGGGGCTCCACGGGTTAAACACATCATAGAAGACTGCATTTCACACAACCACTTACGGCAACAACACAATCTACACTCAATGAGAGCTCTGTGGGAAAGCCCGATCGTGGCCATGGCCTTCCTCAGGGACTCGGGGCAGTTCGGCCAGGCAGCTTAGGGAACAACAACAACAACAACAACTCGTACAGGATTAATAGCTTTAACCAAAATGGTCACACTCCTTAACCCTTAAAGAGCGGCGCGCAACATAAGTCGAGTTGAAAAAACTGGCAAAAAACGGGTGAAAAAAGGGTGGAAATCGAGTGAAAATGGGTGGGATAGTAATGATCCATACGTCCGACATCTGTGGCCTCCCGGCCCACACTAACTCCAGTTCCCCCACCGCGCGGGAGGATGACAGTGTAACCAATAGTTCGCTAAAAGTGAGCAAGGTAGCAAAATCAGCTAAACTTCCATCTTCGAGGTAACACTGTCAGTGCTCCACGAGTGCTACGTAGCTGTATGTGGCGTCATTGTGTAGCGATTTCCGCCTAGTTTTTGGCGCAATACAGTTCCTTTCATACTGATGGTTGATATAGCAGTCAGAACGGCCTGAAAAGGCCCAAAACGGCCACAGAGGGCCCGCTAGACAAGGGTTAATGGTCTAAGTGGCCATAGCCAAAATGGCTATACTATATTCCTTCTGTACTTTCTCCATGCCCGATAAGATACATGATATTTTGATATATGTGGCACAGCCCTTGTATCCAACACAATACCCTGCATGCAACCCCGCTCAAACCCCGCACAACGTTGCTTGCAACTTTAATTATTATTATTATTATTATAGTAGTAGTAGTACCGTTAATTGAAGAAGGAGCACATTGTTTCGTTTTCGATTTTTATGTATTTGTTTTTATATGTCTAAATAAATATTAAGATCTGATAGCCTCTGAATGAACGTTGTAAAATGAGAACTATAATTTTAATCTATATAACTTTATTCTAGTTTCCTAATATAAGAGTTGCCAGCAAAATAGTCGACAAAAAATGAAAACTAAATGATTAAGTAAAGCAAAAACATTGGTTCTTGTGCTTCCAGGTTTAGGAGCTTTGTTTTTATTGTTGGTAAAGGAAGAATATTGTGCAGAGAATGGTTGGTGGAATAGTGCCGGTGTCGCCTTCAAGTTTGCAGTATATTGGTACAGAGAAATGCAGTCTATCTATCTATCTATTGCCTGACGCCGTGATCCCCGAAGGGGTGGCCACGAACGAACCGCCCCCATGCACCTCTGTCCCCAATCAGTCGACGCCTCTCCCCCCAACCAGCACTGCCTTCGTTCATGTACTTCCTCACTCCATCCTTCCACCTCTCATTCGGTCTACCTCTCCCTCTCTGTCCCTCCACCTCGCTCTCGTACACCCTCTTAGTCATTCTCTCGCTTTCCATACGTTCCATATGGCCGAACCATCTCAAGTTGTTCCTTTTCACACTTTCCAGCACATCTACCTCCACACCACACCTCCTCCTTACTTCCTCATTAGTCTGTCTATCCCTCCATGTAACTCTGCACGCACTCCTTAAGTAATTCATTTCCACTGCTCTCACTCTTGGTCTGAGTCTCTCAACCAACGTCCATGCTTCGCTTCCGTAAGTCAGTGTCGGGATTACCGGTACCACACTGTCATGCAAGGACTTCTTCACTTCCATACTGACCACCCTATTTCTTGTTACTGCTTTTAGCGTTCCTACAACCCTCTTCCCCTGTTGTACCCTCTCCCGAACTTCTTCATCCATAGTCCCATCTTTACTCAACACACTGCCCAGATACTTAAAAGAGTTGACGATCTCCATAGCCTGACCGTTCAGCTTCACCTCGCACTCTGTGACTTCACCCCTTTCGAAGACCATAACCTTGCTCTTCCCCGCATTTACCTTCAAATTCCGTTTTTTGCACACTGTTCCAAACTCATTTACCAGACCCTGCAACTCCCATTCATTATCACTCAAATGCAGTGCACCTTTTTATTATGATACCGAATATTTTGTTTTGGTTTGAAATTTTGTTTAATTAGTGTGTGGAGAGTATATATATATATATATATATATATATATATATATATATATATATATATATATATACTCTTTTTCTGTAGTTTCGGTCACTTAAAATATGCAATCCTCCGTCTAGTTGTGGTCATCAAAGCTAATTGTTCCCACAAATATTGTCATAACAACAGCTGCTGATCTAACATTGCACGACAAATGGCTCATAATTATAGCCTACTGCAAGATTTACTCGTAGATGTCATGGTTTTATTGCTGGTTAATGATGAATATTGTACCGAGAAGGGGTATCTGGATTCTACCTTTATTACCTTTAAGTTTGTAGTATTATTGGCTGGTGGACATGTTTATTTTTATTGTTATTGTTATTGATATTGTTATTATTATTTTATTTTATTTTATTATTTTTTGGTACAGTTGTATATGAGGAGCACTATTTTTTTGAAATTTACTTATATATTTGCATATTAATTGTACAGTTTATTGGTAATAATATTATATAGGCCTAGCATAATGTTTTATGTAACTGAATGTGATCGATAGTTATGTATTATTATATAATACTGTATAATATATAATTTATATATTTGTTTTAACTGATGTGTAAATGTATTCATCTACCACTAGTTTTAGAGACTGCATTTTCATTCATATATATATATATATATATATATATATATATATATTCTGAACATTCTACTGATATACCGGTATATATATATATATATATATATATATATATATATATATATATCAGTGTGGGTAAGCTTCTTTGTTTCTGTTTGTAATTATATATGAAGGCATACATGTGTAAGTGTGTTTGACCCCAGTTTAATATGTTATCAAAATAAGATATAATGCATAAAAGCTTAGAGAATATTACCATTAAAAGGCAAGATTATATATTCACAATGCTTAACACAGTTCACATGCAAATTAGCTTAAGTGCGTCACAGAAGAAGAAAAAATATATCACCAACAATAAACTGAACTAATGTGATCAGCAGGCTTAAGCGAGAATATAAAAGTGCCTCAGTGTTCCAAAATAGTGAACATAGAAACTATGCAAAGGAAAAGTGTTAAGAAATATTTAATGTATCCAGATTAATAAGCGCAATATTCATATGAACATGAATATCGGTTAAAGTAGGTAACTGAACATTCGTCAGTTATTTCTTTCTCAACCCTAACACTAAAAATGGGAAACATGGCCCACAAACTACGAGAGAAAAGAGAAAAGAGGAGTGGTAGATCGAAACACCAACAATATTAATAACAAGAACTACAGCAACAACAATAACAAAAACTACAACATCAACGGTAACAACAACATTGAGTCCAACAAGTAGGCCATATTTCGTCGTTAATACCCAATTACCACCGACTTCACCCTAGGAAAATGAGGGACAAGAAGGCATTAGGCAAGGAGAGAAAAGATAAGAAAGAATCAAGGGATATGAAAGACCAAGATAAACTAGATAATGTGAAATCAAACACGATGGGTTTGAACAAGGAAGAACTAAGCAAGGAGGAATCAAGGAATATGAAAGATAAAGATGATTCAGACAGAGAAGAAATAACCAATATGAGTGACAAGGATTTAGACAAGGGGGACCCTGAGGAAGATGGCCCTCTGAAACCGACAGGCAGCCCCCTCCTCGCCTCTCTCCGGGGGGCGATGCTGGCGGCGCTGGGAAGACTGAGGCAAGGGAACTCGTCGTCAGCAACACCCAAGGACACACCAAAGACGGAAGGGGAACATAAGAATGCACCAACGGAGGAGAAGGTGCAGGAAGACAAGGAATCGCAGGGAAAATCGGAATCACACCAAGCGACATCAAAGCCCAAGGAGCTGCAAGAAGAATCAAATGTACCGCAGGAAGATAATGAATCACAGAGAATATCAGAAGCGCTGCGAGGAACTTATAATCCCAGAGAGCTGCAAGGAGAATCAAAAGATAAGAAGTTGCAAGGGACATCAACATCGCACCAGAGTAGATTGAGGCCAAAAGAATCTCAGGGAAAACCAGAATCGCAGCAGAGTGGATTGAAACGCAAAGAGTCGGAGGAAATACCAGAACTGCAGCAGGGAAAATTGAAATACAAAGAGTCTCAGGGAAAATGGGAATTACAACAGGGAATATGGAAGTTCACGAAGCCGCAGAAAATATCGGAATCGCAGCAGGGAAATCTGAAATCCAAGGAATCGCATTTGAAATGGGAATTGCAAGAGGGAAGATGGAAGTTTAAGGAATCCACGGATGAGTCGGAATCGCAGAAGGGGAGAAAGGGTTGGCAAGGAGGAAGAGTACAGAGGAAGGGTGAAGGAGTGAAAATTAAAATAGGGAAGAGAGAGAAGAGGTTATCAGAAGAAACACTACAGAAAACGGGGAGAGGTGAAAAGCAGCTATCTTCAGAGATGCTACAGAGATGGAAGAGAGAAGAGGAACTATCTGAAGAGAAATTACAACGACCGTCAAAGAGAGAACAGAAGCTACAGCGAACGAAAAGCGATGCGCTGTTGGAAGAGGAGGTACCGGTAATGGGAGGACAAGAAGAGGGACAAGAGGAGAGACTCAATTGGAAGGTCCACTCAACTGAAAATCTTCCTCCTGTCTCTCCCAGTCGCCCTACCTCACTTGCCGTCCCAGCTGGTCCTCTTACAAAGGTGTGAATAACAAAATAAAAATAATACACACACACAGACCAATGTAATAATTTACATACACACACACAGACAAATCAATTTAATCAATTGCATACATTAACACGCTCTTCCATTACTCTCTCGCTCATACTGTCTCTAAGTCTCATCTTGTTTGTCTCCCCTCTCGTAATACCCAGTCCCACCTTCTTACTTACCCTTTGATGTAGTCCCCTTATCGTTTTACTACATATTTTCCTCTTCTCTGTTATTCTCTTTACATCTCTTCATATCGACTTCATTTTCCATCCTCTCCCTTTCCTATCTTTCTTACCTCCTCTCCTCTCATTCTATACTTCCATATCCTCACCTTCCCCCTTTTTCTTTCGTCCACTTCATTTTATTTCTTCTTTTTCATCTTATTTATGTCCCTAATCCTCCTTTCCTTGTGTTCCTTTTCACACCCTTCTTCTTTTTCGCTCGGAATTCATCTCCTTCTTACGATTGTGTTCACCTCCCACTTTTCTTGCCTTTCTTTCCTTCCTCTCACTTCTCAATCAACTCCTTTTCCAGTCCTCTAACATCACCCATCCCCTTTCTTTTCTTTCCTTCTCTCCCCTCACGTATCAACTAACCCTCTCTTCCATTCCCTTCTCATCAACCATCCCCTTTAACATGCACCCCGCTTTTCTGCTGCACCCAATAAACTACCGCTTATCCAATTATCCATGGCATTAATTAGAGAAGCGCGTTCATAATTTGCACTACATTAATCATCCGGTGTATTTAATGAACAATGTCCAGGGTTTATCGTTTATGGGCCCCCGTTAGTTAGTGCCAACATCATAACCAGAGTTTGCTGTTATTTTGCTCACTTTATCGGTCGGAACAGTTGTATTTTGTTACCTTTTATTACACATTTAATTTCAAATATACCTCATCCTGTATATATTTGTATGTATGTTTTATTTTATTTTTTCACAAACCGGGAGGTCTGAAATTGGTTAATCCTTTTCAGTATTAAGAAGCTCTTTCATTGTATTCTGACTAACATTAGACGATTTTACTCAGGTTTGGAAAGACTTCTAGTAATTGAAAGGGTGAAAGCGATCTCAAACTAACACTGACTTCCCCAAATCCTTCCTGAATTTAACCAATCTTCTAATGATAGCCGGAATCAAATGAAGAAATGCATCCTCGTATGTTGAAAGGTTTAAACTAGCAACACACTCAGTTGACTTACCTCTCAGATGGGGCATATTGTTATAACTTTTGTAATTGTTATTTTTACATTTTTGTTTTTCTCAGTAAAGTCAATTAACCCATTCGGTATCGGTGACGTCCTTTTCATTGTGTTCTGACAATTATTAGACGATTTGGAAGGACGTCTACCCATAAAAATCCTACAGACTATATCAATTTATCCTTTTAACTTCCATATATCTTTCCCAAGCTTCATAAAATCGTCTAAATGTAGCTGAAATAAAATAGAAAATACATCGCTAGTACAGAAAGGGTTAATAACCGGTCTTTTACTCTCTTCCCCAGGCGGCATTATGGGACAATGCGGAGTTACTAGAGGACCTACTAAATGGGGACCAGCTGGCCCACCTGGACTGTAGGGACGCCTGGGGCCGCACCCCCATGCACGCTGCAGCCACCACCGAGTCTTCCCGTTGTCTCAGGATATTATTGCAGGCGGGGGCAGACGTTAACCTCGCCTCGGGACCCAGAGCGGAGGGAAGGGTGAGTCTTTAATATCGTATAGAGGTGGTAAATTTATGTTAGTCATTGAAGTGAATGAGTTAAGAGGGCATTTAGGAATCTTTATCGTTACCATTAAAAACTCTCATGGCCACAAGATTCAACTGCAAGCGGGACAGATGCCAACCTAACTCCATGGCTCAGGGTAGAGGGAAGAGCAAGTCTAGAATATCGTTAGGTGACTAGGAAAAATAGAAATCGTGGTGTTGTAAAGGTCATATGGCTTGCTATTCCAAATCTCAATTGATACTGCTTCAGGAAGGAGGTGAACGTCAACTTTGCTTTGAAACCCATGGCCGAGGGAACGGTCGCTGAAATTTTTCATTGTGGTAATTTATATAAACACCTAGACCTTCCACTGCCTCATCGTACTGCTGACATTAATATTGCCTTAGAACCCGGGGTGAAAGGAAGAATGAATAAGTCTATATAAAATCGTCTGTAGTTTGATGAAATAAAAGAAAGTGTATGTTGAAAGGGATGAAGGGGCGCCCCCTTGACTACCACACAAAAATATATTTTGCCATAAACCCCTGATGCAGGCTAGGGTCCAAGCCCCTAGGTAAACATTATGTTATATATTATTGTCTAGGAGGGTCGTTTTTTTTTTTTGTTTTTTTTTTTTTTTCTCTATGTGAATGAGGGAGACAACAGGCATAACTGCCTGCAGCAAGTGCCTCCCCCAGATTTAAAAGAGTGACAGGGCCGAAATCAAGGGACGTTCGAGCTAAAATGCCTGGACACACAGAGTTTGAAGCAATTTAAGTAATAGGAAGAGGGAAAGACTGATTCTGGGAGAGAGTTCCAGAGCTCAGCAGTTGAATAGAAGAAAGTCTGAGAATAGTGTTTCACTCTTGGGTTGGAGAGTTGTACAGAGTAGGGGTGGGATTGTGTTGCAAGGCGGGTACTACGTACCCTACGTAGAGGAGGTGGTATACACTGGGAAAGCTCCGAGGAACACTGATTATTGTAGTAGCGATAGAATAGTGAGAGAGATGCAACGTTGTGGCAAAGAGAGAGAGATTGCAGAGAATTGGTGAGTGGACGGGAGTTAATGATACGAAAAGCTTTCCTTTCTACTTTATCTAGGAGTGCGGTGTGAGAGGATCCTCCCCACACATGTGAACAATACTCCATACAAGGACGCACTGTGCCCCTGTACAGAGCAAGTAGCTGCGCAGGGGTAAAGAACCCCTTGAGGCGGTTGAGCACACCCAGCTTCTGGGAGGCTGCCTTAGCGAAACTGGTAATATGGTTTTTCCAAGTGAGAGCAGAAGAAAAAGAGACACCGAGAACATTGAGGGAAGATGAAGGGTTGATTTTTGTATTGTTGAAGAATAAGGAATAGTCCTCTGGAGGTTCCTGACGGGTAGTAAGATGGATAAATTGAGTTTTGGAAGCATTATGATTGAATACGTTGTTAAATTGGAAGGATATTAACTTAGCAGCAGGCTCATGGTGGATGGAAAGGACACATATTTAGCATCGTTCTTTGGTACGTATAATATGGATTAAGTGTTGGGGATATAGGTTTTAGTGGGAGATGTGTTTAGATAGCTATATGATAGGTAATGTGTAGATTGTATATATATATAATTATACAGTATATATATATATATATATATACACACACATAATAGAATACAGTGGGAGATGTTCTTAGGTAGCTATAATATAGATGAAGTATAGGGGATATAGGTTGTAGTGGGAGATGGTTTGAGTGTAGGGAAATAACTAATAGGGATGTACTGAAGAAAGGGTCTTACTCGTATTGACCAATATGCATTCTGCAGATTTCCACTTTTCTTATGTTCTTAGGCTATGTATTTTTTTGTTTCTTAGCTGACGGTAAATTTTCACGCCCCTATCTTGATTAATCGGCTATTGCAAAGATTGTGTAGAGAAATATGTTGGCAATGATGAGAAATTGGGAAGCTTATGAAACAGAGACATAGTAACTTCATATTTATCCATTAAGTTTTGATAAATCGGCTGGTAAAGGATTTGATTTGTTGTCTGCTGTTTGCTGTCTGACTATAGGGTGTGGTGGTTGTAGGACGTTATCCAGGTAGTTATCTGTAGTTATGTTGTATTATGTTATGATCCTATTCTAATCCTTTCTCCAAATACCAAATATCATGATGTGCGAGAATCAAGTAAAATTTGAACGGTAAGAATTGTTTACAGTATAATTATGCATATACTGTATAAGTCTACGCGTTCAGCACACCCCAAATAATAATTAGCAAGTTACCCACTCTAAATATTTTCTCCGTTTTCTCTCACTAGTTTTACACCCGTTTTCTCTCGTGTCGATATTCATGAAATTATCAAGTAAATATAATCGGCAACTTACTATATGACAATAAGAACATTGAAAATAACAAAATAACATTGTATAATTTTTGGAAAATAAGGGAGAAATTAAAAACACAGCACCATAATAATAATAATAAAATAGACCCAGACCGCAAAAGAACTCATCAGGGAGTGCCGCTATAAAGGCAATACTTCCGCCATCCAACTGAACTGATACTGTATATACTGTATACTTCACACACAAAACATTCACTACAAGTATGCATATAATTATACTGTCACACACTTACTGTGTGCATACATACACTGTACACATACCCTTCTGATACATTGTTCCTTAGAATCTTGAGGTTTCTACTGAAGTCTGAATTATTAAAATATCTTAACTAAAAATGAAAAATATAATATACTTAACACGAGGTAATGAAGGATTGCCTTTCGTTAATCATGCGGAGATTGGGTCATTGAGCTATGATGAGCGTCAATTAAATGTCAAGTAAGGGTTGATGGCCCGTGTAGATCAGAGTAATACGTTAATTCCGCGGTTATTACGCCATTACTTGCGCCAGAATTAATACCGCGCTAATTACGGGGCGGTAACTCGCACTTGCCCTCATATACAGCTCGTCTCGTTTATCCGAAATGAGGTTTTACGATCGCCATTCATAATGTTTAGACCGTGAGTGTGTTTCTGCATAATGAAGCAAGGATTGTATTATTTTTCAGTTAGCCTAAGTTGATTTCTTTGGAGGATTCGTAGAAGGCTGTTTTCAGGCAACATTAATATTATTATCATTTTTTTTTTTTTTTTTTTTTTTTTTTTTTTTTGCATGCGGAAGACAAAAGACAAAGCTGCATGCAACAAGTGTCTCCCCCAAGGTTGAAAAAGTGATAGAGAACCAAAACCAAGGTACATACATCAGAGGTAATATAGCCTAGGTGTGTTGGAAAGAAATGGGGTGTGTTTTTGCATGGGTTTGGGGGTAGGATTTTTATATGATGAGAAGAGTGATATTATAATAGTTTTTACCTACTCTATCCTATAATCTTGCTTGCTTTAATTTAGCTATTATACCTTATCTGATCTTACATGCAAGTTCGGATCTTGCCCATCAATTCATGAGTATGTCTTATTTTAGAATGCTATCTTCATTAAACATCACTTCTAAAGCCACGTCTTTTGCATATTTCCTGGCTAACTTTCAAGCGATTATATTCAACTTGTGGATAACTAATGCTCGGCTGATGTTTAATGTCCGTCAGTGATGTACTTATTATATATCCCTCTTACTCAAGGGGGTAATTCCAAACCTTCACTATGGACATAATTATTATTTTAATCCATTTATTTTCTCCAAGAAGTTTTTCGTAATAACATACCTTAACTTCCTAACCTCTTCTAATATAGCATCAAAATATTTTCGAAAATTGTATGGTTAGGCATCTAGAGGGCATTAAGAAAATAATAGCGGTATGTACTTAAAGAATAAGTAAATATTTTATATCTTTCACTCTGAAAAGTGGATGGGGATTATAAACTCTTAATTCCTAATCCTTTCTCCTTAAACCCCATGTAAAATTATGCTGCCCTAAAGCATACCTCGGCGAGTCCCCTAAAGAACTTAATTAAGTTGTACTAAGAAGGTGATAAATACTGCTAGCTATATTTTAGAATAAACTCATGAATATCGGTTTATTATTATTTATGTCAATTTTATTTACAGTTGCCCACAAGTCCGAGTGTTGCATTGCTACTTTTGTTTGTGGAATTATAGTTCTTTATGAGTTAAAGGTTTATAGGTTAAAACCCTATTCTTTTATTGGTTTAAGTCTACTTTGGAGTTTTCTTTTGTTAATGCAAATATACAGTATAGCTACAATAGGGCAATTACAACATCTCGGTACTGGCTGGAAGTGTAGACAACTTTACACATAAAATAACTTTAATTTATATTGAAGTTTATCCTAATTTTCACTATTTTCATTATGTTCTATCCCCAGACCTGCCTCCACATCGCCTCAGAGCACGGTGCTATGGAGAACGTGCGACTGCTATTGGACCATGGTGCGGACATATTAGCCAAGGACTTCAATGGTCTCACTGCTCTGGACCTGGCCGAACATGGGGATCACGCCAACTGCATGGAGCTCCTCAAGAACGCTGCAGGTAAGATGATGGAAGAAAAATGTTAAAAAAATAAAATTAAATTAATAAAAATAATTATTAATTAATAATTACCGGTATACATATACTGTATATACAGTACAGTATACTGTATATATATATATATATATATATATATACACAGTATATATATATTTTGGGTTATTAACAAACGTGTCCACCCTTTCAAGGAAATATTCGCTTAACAATAATAAGACCATGTTACTCGATGACCCTCGAGGTGAATTTTCATTATTTCGGAGATATTACACGTTTAATAATTATCGATAAAAAAAAAAAAAAAATGTGCAGTTAATAGATTCTGAATCGATATATCTGTTCCGTATTTCACTCTATGTTTTGCTTATTAAAGTATCATGAGCACCATTGTTTCTGTGGTAGTATCGAGATGCTGCATGAAACTTTATTTAACTGAATAATCAACCAGCAGTATGCCTACCATTTCTCTTCTCCACGGCAGATCGTAAGTGCAATAATGTTGGAACCGGTCCTAACAATGGTCAGCACTATATTCCAAATATTACAAGAAACAAACATCTTGATGTAAATTAACTAACTAGATTGTATCATATCTGTAAATTAAGTTAATATGTAGATATCAAAATTTCGTTTTCCACAGCGTAGACTTCTTTATTTATTGATAGCTTTTAAGTCTGCAATAACTCCGAAATAACGAAGACTCATCTCGCGTTTAATAGAGTAACATGATCTTATTTTTATCTGGTGAATACTTCCTTAACCCATTGCTTGCAGGAGACGTTCCCGAACGCCATGGGAATTTACAGCAATTTACAGGCTTTTAAAGCCTCTTAAAGCCTGTAGAATCGAGTGCGAGGGAGCAGGATTGCGACAGGCCACACGTCCTTCCCCCAGCCAGCCGGCCGCGGCACTGAGGGCTCTGAGTCAGAGTCTCGCGAGATATACAGCGCTGCCATAGGCAAATGTAGTGCGACATTAGCGATAATTGCTCATTTTAGCGAATTTCTATGGTAGCGGTGCGGGTGAAGCCCACGAGCTACAAAGCTCATTTTGGTGTCATTTGAAGATATTTTCTTCTAGGTTTTGGCTGAATACATTTCATTTCATTCAGACACTTGCCTAATCAATCAGGAGTACCTGAATGAGCCCTAATATGGCGGAAATATGCCCGCAGCCAAAGTGTTAAAGGTACATGTACAAGAAAAAGTCTTAGGTATTCACATCTAAGATTTAACTACCAATGACATACCCTGGCAGAGCCTATTTTATAGTGTATCGTTTTCCTAACAAAGAAGAACTATTTCTTTAACTCCATTTTTCTTTAATACATCATTTATTGGCTTTAACCTTTTTTCTTTTATTTCACCTAATATAGGTGACATAAATTTAATTTTGTTGGCACAACCAGGTCAGTTGTCATTCTTTTCCCTTTTAATTCATTGCGGGGCCAATAGGTCCCATTAAGAAATTAGATTGTCTAAAAACCTTAACATTTTGGGATAGGCCAGTAGATGCAGTTTAGGTCTTCTTCTTCCACTTCCCATATCTCTTGCTTCTGGAACTGCTGGGAAATCGGGTACAGATCAGCAATAAGGGAACACACTCTTGGATACTTCAGGTGGATATGCTCAAAGGGTGACTGCTTAATCTGGATTCTCGAAACTTGGTACTGTTGTTGCAAATCACCCACAAGTCCTCTCTCGCTCTGCCTCTCTCGATGGCTAGAGTAAAGTAGGAGAGTAGAGAGTTTTGGATAGAGGAAGAATAAGGTGAGAAATGAGAAGTACAGTAAAAGATAAAAAGTACTTGGGCTCAACCAAGTTGCTCCATTGTTCAAGTGTTTTTGTGAAGGTGCTTTTGGTGTAAGCACTTTGTCAGATTCTTCTGGATGGCTGGTGAGGGAGGTTTTCCTGCTGCCACAGTCTTCTGAATCTCCATAGTCAGCTGACAGGTGATGGTGGTGGAGAATCAGAGACTGTTGTACAAGGAGGTGGTGGAATCTGCCTCTCTCTCCCCCTCTCTCCACTCCTTTTATATCCCTCAGTCATGCCAGCTAACACGCTGATTGGTCGAGCCGCTCGGCCCGGGTGAGAGGTGCCTTTGATTTTCATTCTTCTCTTTTTCGTCTTTCTTTCATCAAAATATTATCCCGGCAACAAATTTCGCCTATTATATGCCGGCTTATGGGAGAATGGGGCTTGCACTGTGTGAAGAATATTCTCTTTGCCGGAATATAAGAAGTGAGAAGGCGATTAATATGATTGATGGGCCGCCAACCAATCAGCGCACAGGAAAGGTGTTTGATCAGGCCGCTGCAGCACCAGCTCCTTGTTCCAAAACACTGGTCGCTGATTGGTGGTTGGTTTATTACCACCTGGGTCGTGATTCTGATGATTTATGAATGCTGTGTACATGTCAAATGCCGATCGTTGATTGGCTGCCGTCTTTAGTATCACAATAATAATTATCTATCTGCTAAGTAACATTTTCATTAACTCAAATGCTTATAATTAATCAGAACATTTTGTTGAATCCAATATTTCTTAACCCTTTCAGTGTGAGCTTTCCATAGGGAAGAATACACCCAGGTGACTATTCCCGCTAATTTTCCTCAATGTAAGTCGCCCTAGCGCCATATCCATAGCCCTGAGCGAACTGAAAGAAGCTCCAATGAATTCTTATTTTAAGTCACTCCTACTTCCTTACACCACCCAGGAAAATCGATCAATACTTTGTGTCTTACCGTCATTGAGCAGCTGACCCCACATTCTCACTCATAAGCGAAAATATATGATTTTTTTGCTTCACTCTCACTCGCAATAACTGGATGATATTTACAGTAAATTCATCATACCCAATTGTCTGTCTTAGAACTTTATTCACTCTTCAGCACATTAGAAGCCCAAATACCCTGTCGAACTTATTGTTTAACCTTTTCAGTACCTGTGCCGTCCTTTTAACTTTACTCTGGCTACTATTAGAAGATTTTATTCAGTTAAACAAAGGCCTGCAGCAATTAGCAGGCTTCAAACTATCTCACTTAACCACTTATACTACCACAGATCATTCTTGAACTGCAGAAAAACGTCTACATATAGCTAGAATAGAATTCAAAAGACGTTGCTAGTACAGAAGAAGATAGTGGATGTGTATTTGTCAGTATACTGTATGTGTGTTTCTGTATGTATGTGTATGCATATAATTGTTCATTTGAGTGTTAAGATAAGGTTGGGTTAATGTCGGCAATAAAAGCCACCTCTACGCAACTTTCCCCACAGAACTATAGTCAGTTATATTTCAGTTGACGGTAAATTCAATTCCTTAGCACATGATTTCTCGATACTCATTGGAAATATATGAAACTACTATGCCTCTGTATCATATTATAGTAAAGTTTTCATAATTAACAATGTATTTCACTACAAAATCGTCCTGATAGCTAGATAAGATGAGAACTTGGCATTGTATCTTCAGCTGGAAATAAACCGACTATAGGGCAGCTGGAAATGCCCATGAATTCACACTCTCTCCTCCATAATGAAGGACTCCTGCTTATCAAAATTAATTTATTCGCAGAACTTTTTCTCTCTGGAAATCTCTTCCTTGGAGCTGCTTTCCACAAAGGTACAACCTACAACAGCTTAAATCCAATTGTTACAAACATTTTATGAATGGAGGATGCCTTTTGGCACATGGACCTTTTTGTTTCGTCTTTGATGTTCCTTCCTCGAGTTATTGGGAAATGGGTTGTTAATATAAACTACTTTAGGTTGCCCTTCTATGCAGACATTTTCTTCGTTTTCTTTAATATTCAGTCTAAGAAGAAAATGGTATTATTTGCCTAACTTATGTATATATTTAAGGTTTGTGGTACTACTACAGTAATAATCTATCTATATATCTATCTATATGCTCAGGCCCAATCCCCATTTTGGGGGTAGCCGACTCAAGACAGAGCAAGAACAGGGAAAACACAAAAACAACATAAAACAAAAAATAAACACAGATAAAAAACACAAACTCACACACATCCAGGTCACCCAGGAGAAGACCCAGAGACCAGGGTTACCAAGGTCGCTCCAGCACTCCCCCGGCCCCTGACCACCCGGAGAGGTTCCGATCTCGGCAGGCAGACATGCAGCGGAGCCAAAGCCACAAGCCCTCCCACCACACTTCCAGGCACACCCTTCATATTAATCGTCTCCCCGGGCCAGGCGCCTGATGGACTATTATCTAGTCCAACTTGCGCCCGACCCCTTACTCCAAATGACGTGTTCACTCAACTATTCACAAGCATTCTCCATTCACTCCTGTCCACCACCACTTCCCCTGCCTGATCTATAGTCATTCCTCTATCATCCAAAGCCTTTCTTACACAGTCTCTCCATCTCAATGGGGGTCTTCCTGCCCTTCTATCTCCCCTTGTACCTGACTCACATATTCTCTTTGTAAGCCTTTCATCTCCCATTCGTTCAACATGACCATACCAGCTCAGCACCCTTCTGTCCACTCTGGCTGACAAATGTTCCTGCTGCCCCACTCTCCTACATAATAATAATAATAATAATAATAATAATAATATTAATAATATTTATTCAGTTAGCAATTTACAGAGTTGGTACCACATAGTATGTTACAAATATGACATGTACCAGCTTTGCATAATTCCAACTAAGGATAGCCCAATAAGGCCGTTAGGCGTATTTCCATTGGGGTCCTTGTGGGATTAGGTTAGCTGGGGAAAAGGGGAGGATAAAAGAAATAGATACTTTAGAGAAAGTATTTCTAGGGGGTTATTTTAAGATACCTTACATCCTATGGTAAATATCAGTAATCCGCAATCAGTAATCATATCAGTTTGGTTTGCCTATCTCTTATGTCGTATTTAGTAGTAGACATAAGCTTGGTGCTCCCTTCTCGCAGCTGTCCGGTTCAGGTGTTCCTTCAGGCTACGTCTGAAGGAATACAGTGTTCTCTTTTCACGGACTGACGGGTAGGTCGTTCCAGTCTTTGATGGCAGTGAAGAAGAATGTTTGCTTACCCTGTCCTTGGATTCTCGGGACCTTAAAATTAAACATCTGTTTCTTGTATTATGTCCACTCCTCTCATTTGCTTTAACAAAATCACTCTTAAGATACTCTGGAGCTCTGTCATAGAAAATGTTGAAGGCATTAGTGAGCCTGATTTGTTTGGCCCTGTCAGAGACATTGAGCATACCTAGTGACTGAAGTTGTTCCTGGCCAACATGTGATCTGGGTCCTAGGTTCAGCATGAACCTAACCATTTTATTTTGAGTGACCTGAAGTTTGTGCTATGCTGATTTAGATGATGCAGAGTACCAGGATGACACAGAATAGTCAAACTGACATTGAACAAGCGCTTGGCAAAGGGTCTTTTTGGTCGCCGCTGGCAAGCATCCCACCTGTCTATACAGGTATTTTATACGTGCTCTACACTTACACAGGATAGATTCCAAAATTGTTTCACTGGACAAACTCGAGTCCAGTTTTAGTCCGAGATATTTAACTTGTGACACTGTTGTTATAGGAATATCATTACAGCCCCTGGGGGTTAGGGAATAGAATATGCCCCACGTGCCTTCTGCGTGTCGTAAGAGGCGACTAAAGAGGTTGGGTCGGTGGGCTTGCGACCCCCACCCGGAAAAAATATCTAAGCAAAGAAAAACGAACGAACAGCCTCGGATGCGGACGGAACCAACGTTGACGAACCACGACCGACTAAGGACATGCCTTCGGACATTCTGAGAATGGCTACGTGGAATGTTAGTGGCATGAATGATGGAACAAAAGAGAGAGAGGTTCTGGAAGTGTTAGTGAATGCCAGGCTGGATGTATGTGGAATGACAGAGACCAAATGGAAAGGTTCAGATGTGAGAGAATGGGAATGTGGAATGGGTGTGTGTGCTGGAGTGAGTGAAGGAACAGCGAGAGAAGGTGCATGTTTGTTTGTAAGTAGCAAATGGAAGGAATGTGTAAGAGAGTATGGGTCTGTGGGTTCAAGGATTGTGTGGGTGAGAATGAAAGTAGGAATACAAACGTGGGTGATTGTATGCGTGTATGCCCCGACAGAGGATATACTTGAAAGAAAGAAAGAGGAGTTCTGGATGAATGTGGAGGCGTGCCTGGAGAAGTTTGACAAGAACGAAAGAATATTTCTGATTGGGGATATGAATGGTAAGGTGGGTGATAGGAAAGTTGAGGGAGTGGTGGGAGGGTGGGGAGTACCATCAGAGGTGAATGGGAATGGTAGTGCACTTGTGGACGTATGTGTGGGAAGGAGGCTGTGGATAGCCAACACCTTCTTCCGACACAGAATGATCCACAGGTACACGTGGAAACGGATGTTGACGATGAAAGATAAGACAGTGGTGGAACGAAAGTCATTGATTGATTATGTATGTGTGGATGAACGAATGAAGAAATCTGTGATGGATGCTAGGGTGTATAGGGGTATTGGAGGGGGTCTGTCTGATCATTATGTAGTGGTAGCTAAGGTTAGGATACAAAAGAAGTGGGTGAGGAGAGCGGGAGGGAGGCGAGAGGAGGGTGGAATGGTGAGGAGGGTGGAGAGGTTGCAGGAGGAGGAAGTCAGGGAGGATTACAGGAGAGCAGTGGAAAGACGACTAGGTGGGTTCGACCTGGAAGTTATGGAGGAAGTGGAGGAGATGAGCAAGGTGTTTAAGGATGAGATCTGTGCAGCATGTGAGGAGGTGTGTGGAGTGAGGAGAAGAGGGAGGGGAGTGAAAGGTACAGCATGGTGGACAGAAGAGGTAAGAATAGCTGTGGAAGAAAAGAAGAAAGCATATAGAGTGTGGTTGGGTAGTAGAGGGAATGAAGATTCCGAGAGACAGAAACGAGCGAGGTACGTGGAGAGTAAGAGGGTGGTGAAGAGAGTAGTGAAGGAAAGTAAGAGAAGAGTAGATGAGGAATTTGGAAGGAATCTGAGTGTAAAATGGAGGGAGAGTAAGAAACTGTTCTGGAAAGAAGTCAAGAAAGTTAGGGAAGGTAGCAAGGGAAACAGTAAGGGTGTGAAAGATAAGAATGGGAGAATGCTAGCCGAGAAGCAAGAGAGAGTCGAAAGATGGAGGGAGTACTTCAGTGAGTTGCTAAATGAAAGGAATGAAGAGCCAGCAAACATAGCTGGATATGGTATGGGAGGGAGAAGAAGAGAAGTAGTGGAGGAGGAGGTGGGGATCAGGAGGTCAGAAGTGTGGGAAGCCATGAAAAGAGTGAAGTTGGGGAAAGCACCAGGAACAGATGGAGTGTGTGGGGAAATGTTGAGGTATGGTGGTGAGATAGTGATAGAATGGGTATGGAAAATGTGCAAACTAGCATGGGAGAAGGGGAGTGCACCCGATGACTGGAAGACTGGCATAATAGTCCCCCTATATAAGGGCAAAGGGGAAAGAGGAGTGTGTGGTAACCACCGAGGAATATGTCTTCTAAGCGTAGTAGTAGGGAAGGTATACAGTAGGGTAGTGATTGAGAGAGTGAGAGTGAGAACGGAGAAATGGATAGGCGACGAGCAGGGAGGTTTTAGGAAGGGAAGAGGATGTGTAGATCAGATTTTTACCCTGAATTGTGTTGTGGAGAAGTATCTGGAGAAGAAACAAAAGGTGTATGTTGCCTTTATGGACTTGGAGAAGGCCTATGACAGAGTGGATAGAGAAGGTTTGTGGAAAGTACTTAGAATATACGGAGTAGAGGGCAAGTTGCTGAAAGCAGTGAAGAGCATGTATGAGGGTGCAAAGGCGGCAGTACGTGTGGAGAGTGAGCAGAGCGAGTTCTTTGACCTGAATGTTGGTTTGAAACAGGGGTGTGTGATGTCCCCGTGGTTGTTTACTGTATATATGGATGGAGTCATGAAAGAAATACTATCAAGAGCAGTGAATGTTGGTGTATCGCTGAAAAGGGAGGGAATTGAGTGGAAGCTACCTATACTGCTGTTTGCGGATGATACAGTTCTGATGAGTGATAATGAATGGGAGTTGCAGGGTCTGGTAAATGAGTTTGGAACAGTGTGCGAAAAACGGAATTTGAAGGTAAATACGGGGAAGAGCAAGGTTATGGTCTTCGAAAGGGGTGAAGTCACAGAGTGTGAGGTGAAGCTGAACGGTCAGGCTATGGAGATCGTCAACTCTTTTAAGTATCTGGGCAGTGTGTTGAGTAAAGATGGGACTATGGATGAAGAGGTGCGGGAGAGGGTACAACAGGGGAAGAGGGTTGTAGGAACGCTAAAAGCAGTAACAAGAAATAGGGTGGTCAGTATGGAAGTGAAGAAGTCCTTGCATGACAGTGTGGTAATCCCGACACTGACTTACGGAAGCGAAGCATGGACGTTGGTTGAGAGACTCAGACCAAGAGTGAGAGCAGTGGAAATGAATTACTTAAGGAGTGCGTGCGGAGTTACATGGAGGGATAGACAGACTAATGAGGAAGTAAGAAGGAGGTGTGGTGTGGAGGTAGATGTGCTGGAAAGTGTGAAAAGGAACAACTTGAGATGGTTCGGCCATATGGAACGTATGGAAAGCGAGAGAATGACTAAGAGGGTGTACGAGAGCGAGGTGGAGGGACAGAGGGGGAGAGGTAGACCGAATATGAGGTGGAAGGATGGAGTGAGGAACTACATGAACGAAGGCGGTGCTGGTTGGGGGGAGGGGCGTCGACTGACTGGGGACAGAGGTGCATGGGGGCGGTTCGTTCGTGGCCACCCCTTCGGGGATCACGGCGTCAGGCAATAGATAGATAGATAGATTACAGTTGACCGAGAAGCCCACAATGTCTTTCAGTTTGCGTTTTGTCCCACATAAGATGGCTTCCGTCTTGCCCAGGTGAAGAGATAGTCTATTGTCCACTAGCCATTCACTACATGATTCTAGTTCTTTGGAAAGTGAAGCGGCAATACTTATTGGGTTTTTTCCTGAAACCAGAAGCACGCTGTCGTCAGCATACAGTAATAATTTACACGAGAAGCTCAGTTCCATGTCGTTCACATAACAGAGAAAGAGTAAGGGACCAAGGATGCTTCCCTGCGGGACCCCACAGTTAATTGGCATAGGATCAGATATATTATTATAAATTTTGACTCTTTGTGTTCTAACCACTAAGATAAGATTTAAACCAGTTCACAGACCCAATGCCCATTGCTTGTAGTTTATTACATAGGATATCATGGTCTACTGTGTCAAACGCTTTTTGTAGATCAAGAAGAACCATACCGGTGTAGTTACCTTTAGACATTTCTTTACGAATGTGATCTGTTAAGTGGATGAGACAGGAGTCAGTCGAGTACATGCATCTGAAACCTGATTGAAACTTATAAAATAGATCATTTTCTTTGAGGTAGTGTTCACACATTTAACACATACAAGCTCACCATTCATACTGTATGCATCCAGCTAGGTGTTTGGGCTTTTATTATTTAATGACTGATGAATAGTATTTGACTTTAGCGTAATTTTTTTCCAAGAAATTTGGGCTCTCACAATTTCACTGAAAGGCATACTTTGGTCTTCCCGATAATGCTTACGATCTATTGTGCTGTACTTATGTGGCTTATGAAATAATTAAATATTTAAACAAGAGTGTCATTCTGATTGGACGATCATAAATCTTTAACCCTTTCACTACCAGTGACATCCTTTTTAATATATTCTGGCAACTATTATACGATTTTATTCAGTTTAAAATGGGCCTCCAGTAATTAACAGGCTTCGAACTATCTCACTTAACCTTTTTTACTACCACAGGTCCTTCTTAAACTGTACAATATCGTCGGAATATAGCTATAATAAAACTACAAAGACGTCATCGGTACATAAGGGGTTAAGGAAGTTTAACAACATTAAGGCATACATAATGGCAGACTGTTAAAACCAATCAATGTTTTGTATTACGTTGTCATAATTCCCCCCTACGATGGTGTCCCTGGTCGGCCGAGTTGTGTGTCGACTGGGAATAAGGGCCTGAGGGAGGTTGTATGGGCGAATTCATGACCACATAGTAGTAAAATAGATTGGTTTTACCAGTTTTCCTAATATTACTATATATGCTTGTATCTTTACTAGAAGCTTCACGAACGACCAAACAGAATAACATCCTTCCTTTAGCCCTTTCTGGACGGGTGACGTAATTTTCATTTTATTCTAGCTTATATTAGGCGATTGTATTTAGTTTAGGAAGGACCTCTTGGAATTAAAAGGCCACGCACTGTCTAAAATAACCCTTCAACTACAGCAGATCCTTCCTAAGCTTATTAAAATCGTCTCAATATACAGTAGCTACACTATAATAAAGATAATTCACCCACACTACAAGGATTAATAAACCTTGATCTCATAGGCCTTGTAAATACACTAGATCGTAACCACTATCCGGCAGTGTGTAGTGTGGTGACAGAATACGGTCCTAATCCCAATCACCACGGCATGGCATGTTCTTTCTCTTTATTGTTAGTGTCTTTTCTTAATTTGTCCTTTTCTTGTAACCCGTTCAATCCGATGATACCGTTTATAACTATTATAATCTGGCCACTTTTTAAACGATGTAATTAAACTTAGGGTATGTGGGTTTCAAAAGGAAATTTGTGATAATTTGTCCGATTCAATGTTTGGATGTCTTGGATAATATGAATATAATTATATAATGTTAGCCAGAATGAAATTAACATTGTGCCATCGTATTGTATTATGTTCTCATACATATTTATTTAATATATATATCTTTATTCATTGTATAATTAAATGTTTGTATTCTATTTGTTTATTTTTTATATTTATTTAATTATTTTCGTGGAATAGTCAGTTCTATGCTCACAACCATAACTAGAAAAGTTTCAAGAAAAATCACAAACACGACAGGAAACTTTTCAAAGGCCTTCAATACAACTTGGGAGCACTTTACAACTTTCTGAAAGAGAGAGAGAGAGAGAGAGAGAGAGAGAGAGAGAGAGAGAGAGAGAGAGAGAGAGAGAGAGAGAGAGAGAGAGAGAGAGTGTGCAAGATAATATAACAACAAAGAAGGAACGAGCACATATTCCGACAATCTTTGTAACCATTTTTTTTGACGTTTTTGTATTGCAATTAAAACACATTTTGATATTGCCTTCTCCTTCTGTTATGCAGTAAGTATATGAATAGGGAGAAGTAATAGTACCGTAATGTGTTATTACAAAATGCAAGAATGTAAGTTTATATGTAGTGTCTCTACTTGTCTAAAATTTGCATAGCGTCATACATTATCACTGCGTTGGTGTACCTATGTAGACAATATTGTCTGTCATGACTACAATGGCTGATATAAATTTACGTATTTATATAGTGATTCTTATGAACACTGAATATAGTGTTTATACATTCAGAGGAGTTTATAATTTATTTTGTGTATCTTATTAGAAATACATAAGAATAATTATATAAAAATCTTGTTTACATATTGTCAATTTCACGGATCAAAAGTGGCATTACATAATAAGTACAAAGGGTACAAAGGAAATCAAGCAACAATAGATCCAGCGACCCCTCAAGGCTGCTTGCCCTCCAAAACACTGATGGTCAAGTGTCCAAACAGTAGTTTAGAGTGGGTAAGGGAAAAATGGAAAGGGAAGACTGCCCTAGGACAGATGTCAGTGAATGAGAAAGTATTAAGGGGAGGCAGACCGTTTTTCTAGACCCTCTTCTCCCTAATGTTTACCCCACTAGTTTTGAAATGATAAGACGTTCTGCCCATTAGTTTGGCGATTTCAACACCTTTCGCCCCATTTCGTTGTCAATTTTAAGACCTTTCGTGCCATTTAGGTGTCGATTATTTCCTGGCGAGCGACAGCGCGCCTGCATTTTTAAGAGGAACCGGCCTTCGGCGAGGACATTTTTCTACCAAAAAATATACAAATTTATCTTGAAAGGGAGTCTAGAGGGTGTTTTTCTAAGCTTGATGGAGGTCTAGGGAGGAAACTAAAAGAATATATGAATAAATGAATTAATAAATCAAACAAACGGTCTGCCTCCCCTTAACCCTTTCAATACACCACGACGCAGTCTTTTATATTATTCTGTCTAGTATTAGACAATTTTATTATATTAAAAAGGGTGAGTGGAAGGTAGGGTGTTAATTGAGATCGTTTTTACCGCTATTATTCCTAAATCTCCTTCCAAAGCTGAATACAATCTTCTAATGTTAGCAAAACTACTGTTCAAACGCGTCCTTAAATAAAATCTGAAGATTAAACCCCTTCAGCATGATGACGTCTTTTTACTTTTAATTTTGGCTAAAGTTAGACGATTTTATGCGGATTAAGAAGGACCTATGCTATTCAGAGGGAATGTTGAGATCGCATGTACCCCTTTGACTCCTGGAGGTAGATTGTAAGCCAAGGAAAGTCGTCCAATGGTTAATGGGACGTCTTCTGGAAGTGGAAAAACGGTCTCAAGTGATAATGGAGAGATTCCTAGCCCAAACCGCATGAACTGCATGAACCACAGAATCAGAAACTCTGATTCTGAGGAATTTATAGAGGTAGTACAAGATAGTTTTTTTTTTCAATTCATAGATACGCCGACTAGAGGTAATAATATTCTCGATTTAGTTTTCGGTAACAATGAACATATGGTAAATAATGTAGAGATAGGGGACCACCTAGGAAATAGTGACCACAATTCTGTGTATTTTAATATACAATGGAAAGGTAATACCAGAGAGAATACAACATTAATACCTGACTTCAGAAAAGCCAATTATGGTGGGTTAAGAAGAGCCCTATTAGCTGACCCTGGGTCAAAAAATTAAGTCGATCCAGGTGTCAAAATGAGTGTACCCCTTCTCAGGCACCTGTCATCTTAAGTCAGGAAGAGACGTCAACCTTGGTAGATACATACGATAATTTTATCGAGTCAGTATTCAATGCACAAAATAAATACATCCCCAAAAGAAAATTTAGATCAACACAGAACCAACCCAAATGGATGAATAATAGACTATTAGATCTTCTAGGACAAAAGAGAGGAATATATAGAAAAATTAGGAAAGGCGAAATTCACCTACTTGCTTACTGTCAGAATCTATCAAGACAGGTAAAAAAGGATATTAGGAAAGAAAAAAGAAATTATGAAATTAAGGTTGCCAATGACTCAAAAAATAATCCTAAAGCTTTTTACCAACTATATAAATCCAAGGTTAGAGATGTAATTGGTCCCCTTAAAACTTCGATAGGAGAAATGACAGAAAATGATTTAGAAATGTGCAGTACATTAAATAGTCAATTTCTTTCCGTTTTCACTAATGAAAATTTGGCACAGTTTCCAGAAGTCCGTAAGGTATATAGCGATAGTATAGAAAATAGGTTAAGTACGATTACTATAAGTAGAAATGATGTGCTTAAGGAAATTGACAGACTGAAACCTCATAAATCGCCTGGTCCTGATGAGGTATATGCTAGAGTATTAAAAGAATGTAGGGATGAGTTAAGTTACCCATTAACATTTTTATTTAACAAGTCATTGGAGACAGGTATAGTTCCAGAAGCTTGGAAACTTGCAAACGTAGTTCCGATCTTCAAAAAAGGTGACAAATCAATAGCATCCAATTACCGTCCCATTAGTCTTACATCAATCATAGGAAAGCTACTAGAGTCAATTATTGCTAGTAAAATTAGAAACCACTTAGATACATTTAATTTAATAAATTCTTCTCAGCATGGATTCACTCAGGGACGTTCTTGCCTTACTAATTTGCTTAGTTTTTTCTCAGAGGTACCGGTATATGAAGCAGTAGATAATGACAAGTCATATGATATAATATATTTAGATTTCAGTAAAGCTTTCGACAGAGTCCCACATGAGAGATTGATGAGAAAGGTTGAGGCGCATGGAATAGGTGGGGCGTTGTTGGGATGGATTAGGTCATGGCTAATTGGTAGGAAGCAGAGAGTCAGCATAAATGGTACGAAGTCAGAATGGGGAGCAGTCAAAAGTGGTGTCCCCCAGGGATCTGTATTAGGTCCTCTGTTGTTTGTTATATACATAAATGACCTTGATTTAGGTATAACTAGTAGGATAAGTAAATTTGCAGACGATACCAAAATGGGGAGAACAATTGAGTCAGATAGAGATATAGAGTGCCTCCAAAGGGATCTAGATACCTTACACGAATGGTCAGTAAATTGGCAGATGAAGTTTAACATTGACAAATGCAAGGTATTAAAGATAGGGAAGATGCATACCAATATTAAATATAAACTAGCTAATATGGAATTAGAAAACTCGAATTGTGAGAAAGATCTAGGTGTGTTTGTTAGCAATGATTTGAAGCCTAGACAACAGTGTATAAGCGTTCGAAACAAGGCAAACAGGATTCTCGGGTTCATCTCTAGGAGTGTGAGTAACAGAACTGCTGATGTTATCTTAAAACTTTACTTGTCATTAGTGAGACCCCATATGGATTATGCTGTTCAATTTTGGTGTCCTTATTACAGAATGGACATAGATTCATTGGAGAGAGTACAACGTAGAATGACAAAAATGATCCATAATATTAGAAATCTTCCGTATAAAGAAAGGTTGAAGAAATTAGGCTTACATTCGTTAGAGAGACGCAGAGTTAGAGGGGATATGATAGAGGTGTTCAAGTGGGTTATTGGGATTAACAAAGGGGACATGACAAATGTACTAAAGCTCAGTGATGGCGAAAGAACTCGTACCAATGGTTTCAAATTAGATAAATTTCGTTTCAGAAAAGATATAGGCAAATATTGGTTTGGTAACAGAGTTGTAGATGGGTGGAATGGACTACCAAGTGCTATAGTGGGATTAAAAACGATAGGGAGCTTTAAGATAAAATTGGATAAGCATATGGACGAGAAGGGTTGGGTGTGAAGGGGGATCAGCAGGGTTGGGCCAATCAGCGCTCTGCAGACCCCGTAATCCTGCGTTAAATCTCTAACCGTTTTGGTAAGATGATCCTCAGGGTATTAGAGTGTCCAGCCTATAATTGGGCTTTGTAATTGGGGTTGTGTGGGACAGGGATCTGCCTTGCTTAGGCCAATCGGCTTTCTGCAGACTCCCATTTTCTTATGTTCTTATGTAACCAGACTAGGAACAAAATTACCTTATCGTGCTGAAGGTGTTAAGGGGGGTCACCTGTTTTTTTTTTTTTTTTATCTTTCTCTCCTTTTCTCTGGCTTGTATCCATTTGGCCCCATTCAGCCTACTGTTTTAAGACTTTTACCCCATCCAGGTGTCAATATTTTCCTGGCGAGTGGTAGCGAGCCATCACATATGTACAGTATTTTTGTTTTGACAGCAAGCTAAATTTGTGAAATGTCACCGGCGTAGCCGGATTTCTACATACAATGCTGGCTCGCTATCGCTCGCCATGAAGAAATCGACACCTGGATGGGGATAAACGTCTTAAAACAGTTGGCTGAATGGGACCGACTGGATACAAGCCAGAGAAAGAGAGAAAAGGAGAGAAAGATTAAAAAGCAGGTGACCAGCCTGAAGTGAATGCCATGGCAGATGTATTTTGTGATGGGAAATATATCGTCAGAGTTTAGGAAATGTAATTATCCGGTCTGGGCTCCAAAGCCGCTTTTCAAATTATTGCTTCGGGATTTTTTTTTTTTTTTTTTTGTTTTTTTTTTTTTTATCAGTGTAAACAATGGTCATCCAGCTTGTGGCGGAAATAATTGAATAATGCAAATGTTGAAGTCTGGTGTGATGCCAATGTTTGCTGGTTATATTTTTTTGTTTTTCCCCGTTGGCGTTCGTATTCATATTTCATTCTAGGTAATTATGCGCGTATGTGTGGGTTTGTAGTTGTTTGTGTAGTTGTTTTTTTTATTTATATATATATTTTTTTTTATGATTTACATATATTATTTTTGTCTTCATTGGTATGTTTTATATTACAGTTTTGCCTTTTATTTATCAGCAATAGTTTTATATAATATCAGGATAATTAGCTTTGGTTTGTATTATCATGGTGTTCGCAACAATGGGAGCATGACATCCGTAAAATATAAATTAATCAAGCGCTCGAGTTATTGTAATGTATTGTAGTGTTAATATTGAAGCAAAGTTATTGTAATGTATTGTAGTGTAAATATTGAAGCAAAGTTATTGTAATGTATTGTAGTGTAAATATTGAAGCAAAGTTTTTGTAATGTATTGTAGTGTAAATATTGAAGAAAAGTTATTGTAATGTATTGTAGTGTTAATATTGCAGCAAAGTTATTGTAATGTATTGTAGTGTAAATATTGAAGCAAATTTCAATTGAATAGGTACTATATTTTGTAAGCATACATGCGTGCATAGTATTTATTACTAAAGTAGTTAAGGGGAGATTTCCACTTGAGGGATTTTTTTCTGGACCCCTTTCTCCCTCATGTTTAGCCCCATTGCTTTTGAGATTTTAAGACGTTCGCCCTAGTAGTTTGGACATTTAAGATATTTTGGCCCATTTCTGTCAATTTTAAGACCTTTCGTGCCATTAAGGTGTCGATTTTTTCCTGGCGAGCGATAGCGAGCCTGTAATTTAAGAGCAACCGGCCTCCGGCCTGGACATTTTTCTACCGAAAAATGTACAAATTTATTTTGAAAGGGGGTCTAGGGGTGTAATTTTAAGCTTGATGAAAACGTAGGGAACAAACTAAATACCTCCCCTTAACTAAATAAAGTACAAAGAACAAATACAGTGTACACTGTATGTATCACTTGACTAGTATTCAAACGTCCCTATATACACACAGATGGAAACACACACACACACACACACACACACATACACACACACACCACACACAACACACCACACACACACACACACAACACACCACACACACACACACACACACACACACACACACACACACACACACACACACACACACCACACACAACACACACACACACACACACACACACACACACACACACACACACACACACACACACACACACACACCACACACCACACACACCACACACAAACACACACACACACACACACATACACACATGTAAATCATAAACCTAATAAGAACATTAACACAACCAACTACAGACCCGCACATATTAATATAATTATCTAAACAAGTATAAGGGTGTTCAGAAAACATGTGTACAAAATGAAATGGGTGATAGGGAACACAGAATTAAACATTTTGTACTCCATGGAGGTATGTCTATAACTGCTTCCTTGCGGTGCTACAGGGTAGACAGTTTCAACGTAATTTCCCTAAATTTGTACCCTAACTTCTCTGTGAGTAATCCGTTTACATACAAACATGGTAATTTAATGTACACAACAGTATGACATAAGACATCTTCGTTCAGTAAACAGTTCTGACTGATGATTAATGATTGTTGATCTTCTCTTCAATTTAATGTTCTTTTGTTTTTGCAGTGTACTGACATTAATAAAGTAATGTTCATACTGTTGTGTACATTAAATTACCATGTTTGTATGTAAAGGGATTACTCACAGAGAAGTTAGGGTACACATTTAGGGAAATTACGTTGAAACTGTCTACCCTGTAGCACCGCAAGGAAGCATTTATGGACATACCTCCATGGAGTACGAAATGTTTAATTCTGTGTTCCCTATCACCCATTTCATTTTGTACACATGTTTTCTGAACACCCTACGAACGCCGATGGAAAAAACAAAAATGAAACCAGCAAAGGTTGGCATCACACCAGACTTCAACATTTGCATTATTCAATTATTTTCGCCACAAGCTGGATTACCATTGTTTACAAAAAACAAAAAAAACAAAAAAAAACACACACCACACACTGTGTCGAAGCAATCATTTGAAAAGCGGCGTTGGAGCCCAGACCGGATAATTACATTTCCTAAACTCTGCTGATCTATTTCCCATCACACACAAACATCTGTCCTTGATAGCGTAATGCATAAGTGCGCGGAATTTCGATATGAGTGTCCTAGGTTCGAGTCCTTGGAGTGCCACATGTATTTTTTGAATTCATTAATTGAGTTTAGAGGTGAAGTTGGTTGGTGGAAAAAAAATATTAATTCACTCAACATCTTCAGTATTAATTTAAGGGCAGATCCTTCACTTTTTGTCAATGTTTTTATTTATTTATTATTTTTCTAGTTTCCTCGCTAGACCTCCATCAAGCTTAAAATGAAGCCCCCTAGACCCCCTTTCAAGATAAATTTGTACATTTTTCGGTAGAAAAATGTCCTGGCCGAAGGCCGATTCCTCTTAAATTACAGGCTCGCTATCGCTCGCCAGGAAAAAATCGAGACCTAATTGACAGGAAAGGTCTTAAAATTGACAGAAATGGGGCGAAAGTTCATAAAATCGCCAAAGTAATGGGTCTAAAGATGAGTGAGAAGGTGGTCTAGAAAAGCGACTCTTCTCCCCTTAATTAGAGGACGCGTTTGAACTGTAATCTTGCTAACATTAGACGATTTTCTTCAGCTTCGGAAGGAGTTTTAGGAATGATAGTGGTAGAAACGATCTCAATTAAGGGGGGTCACCGTTTTTTTTTCTCTTTCTCTCCCTCTCTCTTTGGCTTGTATCCATTCGGCCCCATTCACCCTACTGTTTTAAGACGTTTACTCCCATTCAGGTGTCAATATTTTCCTGGCGACCGGTAGCGAGCCAGCATATATATTTTTTTGTTTTGACAGCAAGCTAAATCTACATTTTTCGAAAGAAAAATGTCTCCGGCGAAACCGGATTTCTCCATACAATGCTGGCTCGCTTTCGCTCGCCAGGAAGAAATCGACACCTGAATTGGGATAAACGTCTTAAAACAGTTGGCTGAATGGGGCCGAATGGATACAAACCAGGGAAAACGAGAAAAGGAGAGAAAGATAAAAAAAAAAAAACGGTGACCCCCCCCCCCCTCCTTAACACACTACCTTCCACTAAACCTTTCTAATATAATTTATGAAACCTCTAATACTAGGCACGGTCACGGTAGCCGAACAGGCTAAGTTACTGTACTGAGAGTGCTGGCTCTGGTGTCGTGGGATCGATCCCACGTACCGGCGAGGGAAGTTTCTCTCAAAAACTTTCCCTGGCCGTAAAGGATAGGGCTGGACGAACCACTCTCTGGGGATCCGCAAAGTCTCTTGCCCACCTTATACTCCCTCGGGGGTATGTAGGCCCTTTTGTTAGCAGCCAGGATCATTCTGTTGAGATCTGTGTTAAGTCTTTGTATTTTCAACCTCATTGGCTGCCGGGTCGAAATATACCGATTCTTCTTCTTATTTCACACACACACACACACACACACACACACAGCAGCAGCAGCAGCAGCATCGAAATTAATTCCACTATCAAGCGATTGGAGATTTATAATTGGCTTGTACAATTAGCGTGTCTAAGGGCACGGCGAATCATTTTGGAAATTAAAAGATCCACGTAATTACTAATTGAACTCTTTAAGGGAAATGGATCGTTTTTATGGTCCCCCTTCTTCCTCATGTTTAACCCCATTAGTTTTCAGATTGTATGACGTTCGGCTCATTAGTTTGGCGATTTCAAGACCTTTTGCCCCATTTCTTTGTCAATATTATGATTTTTCGTGTCATTTAGGTGTCGAATTTTTCCTGGCGACAGACAGCAAGCCTGTTATTTAAGGGGAACCGGTCTTCGCCAGGGAAATTTTTCTACCGAAAAATGTACACATTTATCTTGAAGGAGGGTCTTGGGTGGTGTTTATTTTTAAGCTTGATGGAGGTCTACGGAGGAACCTGCAAAAAAAAAAAACCCACATATATATATATATGAGTAAATAAATACGTCATCCCCCCTTGATTAATATGACGTTAGCGTGGAGTGAAATGCCTTTATGGATAGCAGTTGCCGGAATAGGCCATTATGTAGTGGGATGTAGAGATCGTACAATGATAAGAGATTGGCCAACTTCTGCCATCTTGGTGACACTGTTGATGTTATCCTCTGTTTACACTCAAATTATTGATCGATACCCATAACAAACCTTTGAGAAGAGTGTACAGGATTATATAGTTTGGTCATTAGATAGACAGATTATATGAATGTATGTATTTACTCCATTCCCCACTTTTACTTTTACTTGTTTTTTGTTTTGTTTTTCCTGGGGTGGCCGACTCAATACAGAGCCCGAACAGGGACAACACAACAGAAAACAATGAACACACAAATTCACACCCATTATATTATAGTATATGAATGATTATATGAATAGAACTAAACATTTATAAATATATAAAATCTCGCTCTTTGATAATTGAGGCACCAAAATGGCCTCCAAAGAAAAAGATGTCCACTCTCTCTTACTAGAGAATCTCTAATGTGATGTTATTGTCAACAGTGAACGTAAACGGAAGAAGAGATACTGGATAAAGATACTGGATAAAGATACTGGATACAGGGATAAAGATAATTGGAAACTTTATTTTTTATTTTTTATTTATTTGTATTTTTATCCAGCTGGCGGTAAATTGCCATATCCCTTTTTGATTACACGGCTATTGCGAAAATGTTGTAAGGAAATACGTTGTTAATTGTGAAAACTTGGTGTCAATGTGATGCAAAGACATAGCATTTTCATATTATTCCCTTTTTAGTATACAAACATAAGCTGCTGCAGTATTGTATTCCTCCTCACTTGAAAACAAACAGACTATAGATAGAGTCATTGATACATGGTTAGATAATGTTAAAACTTAGTGAGAATAGGTTTTAATGCGATTAATTTAATAAACATGGTAATATTTGCTTTTAAATTATGTGTGTGGGTGTATATGTAGGTTTGTGATGTGTATATAGTATCTGCATATATGATTGTACAGCATGTGTAAGTGTGTGTATGGCTGTATTTAAGTTTATGGGCGTGGGGTGCGCGTATTTGATTGTTCTAGAGTATATTAATATATATACCGGTATATATATATATATATATATATATATATATATATATATATATATATATATATATATATATATATATATTTGATTGTTCTAGAGTATATATAATATAGGTATATCATATAGGTATGGTCATGCAGTCGTACAATATCGTTCAACTGTGAACTTGCAACTCAGCTGTCACATGCCCCTCATATTAAAGTTCAGTCATGCAATAGACCCCAGACAGGAATGCCACTTTATTCTTTAGTATTTGTGCCTGTGCATGTGTGTATGATGGGGGGGGTCTTTTGTATCTGTAAGTGTGTATGTTTGTGTTTGTGTGTGACTGCTTCTTGTGTGTATGTATTTGTTAGGTTTTGTATGTGTATATGTACAGCTACTGACAAATGTGCGTGATCTCTTGCGATTTTCTTTATGCAAATATACCCAATTAGATTAATAGTAATGTCAAATCAGCTATATACTGTATATATCACTAAATACATAATATGAGTTTATAAATATATAGCTGATATGATCTAAACGTCACTTATGTCGGTATCACACGAGAGCTTTTATAGTCAACATTCGATGATCAACATTTTTCTGGCAACATTTCTGGAATAGTTTGTGCTGGTATCGGAAACTAGACTGATAATAGATGAATTTAAGTAACAGCAAAATATGTAATGTTTACCTCATAAGCTGCCAGACCAGTGTTGAGGATAAATGTTGAGTGAAAAAGCACTCGTGTGATACCGGCTTAAATGGATATGTTTGCATGAAGAAAATCGCCAGACCTCATTAACATCTGTCAGGTGCTGTACTGTACGATAACGTCTTTCTTCATTATATGTTGGCTATAGTTAGACGATTCTATTCTGTTTACCCTATTAGGTGCAGGGCGGCCCAATTTGGAGCCTCCCTGATTTACTCCATTAGTTTGGATATTTTAAGACGTTTCACCTCATTAGTTTGGCGATTCAATGGTGCTTCAACCCAATAAGGTGTCGATTTTTCCTGGGCGAGCGATAGCGAGCCCGCAATTTGGAGGAAACCGGCCTTTGGCCCTCGAGGCCTTTGGCCGGGACATTTTCTACCGAAAAATGTACACATTTAGCTTGAAGGGGGTCTGGGGGACGTTTTTTTAGTTTGAAGGGGGTTTGGAGAGGCTTTTTTCCAAGTCTAGCGGGTAAGCTAAAAACACATTGTTCGAAAATGGCTAAAACAAATAAAACCCTCAATAATAATTAAACAAAATACCATAATATCCCCCCAAGACGTTGCACCAGATAGTGTTAAAGGGGGATGGTTGGCTTTTCTGGCTCTCTTTCTCCCTCATGTTTAGCCCTATTAGTTTTCAGAGTATATAAGACGTCCGGCTCATTAGTTTGGCGATTTTAAGACCTTTCGCCCCATGTGTTACTCAATATTAAGATCTTTCGTACCATTTAGGTGTAAAAAAATCCTGGCGAGCGATAGCGAGCCTGTAATTTAGGGAACATGTACAAATTTATCTAGATCTTGGGGATGTTTTTTAAAGCTTGATGGAGGTCTAGGGAGGAAACTAAAAGCATAATAAATTAATAAATAAATCGGCCAATAAATAATCCCTTCCCTCTTACGGAAGGATAATTTGGAGACTTAAGGGGAGATTTCCACTTGAGGGATTTTTTTCTTGACCCCTTTCTCCCTCATTTTTAGCCCCATTGCTTTTGGGATTTTAAGACGTTCGCCCCATTAGTTTGGCAATTTTAAGAACTTTTACCCCATTTATGTAACTTTTAAGACCTTTCGTCCCATTTAGGTGTCTATTTTTTTCCTGGCGAGCGATAGCGAGCCTGTAATTTAAGAGGAACCGGCCTTTGGCCGGGATATTTTTCTACCGAAAAATGTACAAATTTATCTTGAAAAGGGGTCATGGGGGTGTAATTTCAAGCTTGATGGAAGTCTAGGAAACACTAAAAACCTCCCCTTAACCCCTTCTGTACCGATGATGTATTTTTAATTATATTCTACCCATATTTAGACGATGTTGTGCAGTTTAAGAAGGATCTGTGGTAGTCAAATGGGTAAAATGAGATAGTTCGAAGCCTATTGATTGCTGGGAGGCCCTATTTACACTGAATAAAATCGTCTAATAGTAGCCAGAATATAATTAAAAAGACGTTACGGTATAGAAGGGGTTAAAGCCGGTATCACACGAGAGCTTTTATAGTCAACATTCGATGCTCATAATTTTGTTGGCAACATTTAGAGAAAATTATGCACTGGTATCGGCAACTAGACTGATGATAGATGAATTTAGGTAACCGAAATATTATATATGTTGACCTCATAAGCTGCCAGACCAGTGTTGAGGGAAAAAGCGCTCGTGTGATACTGGCTTTAGGGTGATTGGAGATTATAGTGACCCCTTTGATTCCACGAAGTCTTGCCTACGTCACATACAATCGTCTAGTATTAACCAGACTATAATTATCAGCATGTCCCTCATATTCAATACCAGGCATACAGTTGACTAGGGACCAATATTGAATTATTCTGTATCATCTGTGTCTGTGAGTGTGTGTGTGTGTGTGTGTGTGTGTGTGTGTGTGTGTGTGTGTTTGAGAGAGAGAGAGAGAGTGTGTCTGTGTGTGTGAGAGAGAGAGAGAGTGTGTGTGTGTGTGTGTGAGAGAGAGTTTGTGTGTGTGTGTGTGTGTGTGCTAGAGAGAGAGAGAGAGAGAGTGTGTGTGAGAGAGAGAGAGTGTGTTTGTGTGTGTGTGAGAGAGAGAGTTTGTGTGTGTGTGAGAGAGAGAGAGTGTATGTGTGTGTGTGTGTGTGTGTGTGTGTGTGTGTGTGTGTGTGTGTGTATATCTTTGTGTGTGATGTGTGTGTGTGTATATCTTTGTGTGTGTGTGTGTGTGTGTCTAAGTATTTATGTGCCAGCATGCCCCTCATATTAAATATCAGGTATTCAGTATAGCCCAGGAACCCAATACCGTAGTAAACTTTAGTGTGTGTGTGTGTGTGTGTGTGTGTGTGTGTGTGATCTGAAAGTGTGTATGTATCCGAGTGTTTCATTGTTTTGATGTGTTTGTTAGTATTTGTATGTTTATTAGAGCATGCTTGTGTTTGTGTATATGTATATGTCGTTATGCATGCAGGTGAATACAGATATAGAAATGTCAGCCAGCTGTAAATCTATAACGAAGCTGTCCCAGGCCCCTTTTATTAAATACTAGTCATGTTAGAACCAATATTCTATTTCACTTCATCATTTCAACACATAATAGACAGTGCCGTTATTAACCCTTTGTTTACGATCATGCATTAATTCATTTTGTTTTGATTATAATTACAAAACTCTACTTTGTTTAGGAAGGACATTTGGTAGTGAAGGGGTTAATAGAGATTGCTTTGATTCCTAGAGGAGGTGAGGCCCTTCATAAGCTGAATAAAATCGTTGAGTGCATAAAATCGAAACCGAAGCTATCACAGGCCCTTCATAATAAGTACATACGGTTCTAGTCATACTTTATAGGTCAGGAACCAACATAGTATTTCACTGCATCGTGTCAGAATATAATATGTTTCCAGTAATATGAGGGATACAATTGACGTGGTATACACCCTAGTCCAAGTAAGTCGTCCACAACTCTTGACCATTAACCTCTATAACTCACAAACGACTAGAGTAATCCACCTAATATTTATACCATTTAGGAAGGGTTAGCCAGGGAATTGGTGTCGGCATTTACAGGCCATTTGCTCTAGCCTTTTTTTAGTTATAGAAGTTAGGGATCACGTTATCTGGACTACCTATTTGGAACAGGGTATAGCTGTTGTTCTGTGAGCTCATTATCTTCGCTTGCTGTGTCAGGGGATATTGTTTTCAAAGGGAACTGTTTGTTTATCTGTTAGTCACGAAATCATCTCAATATCTTACAATTGGACTATGACAATGGTATGACTATTTTTTTGTTACCGCATATGATATTAATTAAATTTTGGTTCAAATTAAATTACCCTCAGATCCCTCAAAAAATGCACTTAATATGTGTGTGTGTGCGTGTGCGTGTGCGTGGGTGTGTGTGTTTGTATATTAATTAATCTCGCCCTGTTTATAACCCCCCCTCCCCCCCACTCTCCCTGCCCTCGCCCCTTGTTATTCCCAGGATAGGCTCTGTTGTAGATTATCAGTTTTGCCATGTACACGCCCACGGAACCAAGCTGTGTTCCACCTTCAAAGCTTCAATTTTATTTTCCGCTGTTAGTTTAAGGAGGAGGTCGTTGTTTTTCTGGATCCCCTTCTCCCTCATGCTTAGCCCCATTAGTTTTGAGATTTTATGACGTTCGCCACATCAGCTTGGCGATCTTAAGACCTTTCGCCCCATTTCTTTCTCAATTATAAGACCTTTCGTGCCCTTTAGGTGTCGATTGTTTTCCTGGCGCGTAATAGCGAGCCTGCTATTTTGGAGGAACAGGATTTGGCTGGGACATTGTTTTTTTTTTACCGAAAATGTACAAATTGATCTTGAGTATGTTTCTTTTAACCTTGATAAAGGCCTAGGGAGGAAACTAAAATAATAATGATAAGTAAATAAATAGACAAATAAATAACAACTACCCCCTTAAAACAACGATGCTTTTGAGCCACATTGAACATACAGTACATTAAACAGAAAAGGGTTTATTTATGATTGTTGACCTTTTTTAAGACTATGACACAATTTGAACAGTATATTCTGGCTATCATTAGACGATTGTATGCAGTTTAGGAAGGATGTGTGGGAATTATATGGGTAAAGACTTTCTCAATTAACCCTCTGACTTCCATATACCCTTCCTAATCTGAATGAAATGTGTCTAATAATAGCCAGAACACAGAAAACCCCCACTTAATCGGACCTTGAAAGGGTTAAGTATATATATATTTATTTATTTATTTATTTGTATTTATTGTTATTTTGTTTATTAATTGCGATAGACTCTACCCTTTTCAATAATAGAGAACCTTGCAAAGCTGAATAAAATCGTTAAATGTTAGCCAGGATAAAGTGAAAACCCCGTATGTGTTTACTGAAGGGGTTAAGTATAGAGTGTATGGCAGGTTGGGCGTAGCTGGGCGTCGGCGGGTGGGTTGTGGGCGTGGACCTCAAACATTTGTAGGAACATTTGACACGGGATTCTTTATTAGCTCATGTGGGGTTGTTATTGTTAGAGAGAGAGAGAGAGAGAGAGAGAGAGAGAGAGAGAGAGAGAGAGAGATATATATATATATATATATATATATATATATATATAACGTCTATAACGTTTCGGGGAAGCCCATTCCACAAGTTGACAACTCAATTGAAGAAGAAATTCTTAGATTCGTGTGAGTTAAAAGATTTACCAATAATTTTGCAACCGTTTCCCCGCGTGTAATTAGATTGGTCGATAGTGAAGTACTTACTACAGTTCATATTGTCGATGCCTTTGATGATTTTGAACACTTGAATTAAGTCACCTCTTAATCTGCGCTGGGTTAAAGGAAATAGATTTAATTCTCTAAGACGCTCTTCGTATGGTTTGTTCTTTAGGCTAGGTATCATTTTGGTAACTCTACGTTGAACTCGTTCTAGCTTGTTTATATTTTTTGGTAATAAGGGCACCAGGATTGAACGCAGTATTCCAGAAGAGGGCGGACTAAGGAATTGTAAAGGGTTATTTGGATTTATGCTCAAATGACCTGCCTATAAAGCCAATTATTTTGTTTGCCTTCTTAACAACTTCTGAACATTGTTGACTCGGTTTTAGGTTACTCGATATTGTTACTCCCAGATCGGTTTCTCTGTTTACATTCTTAAGCTGAGTGCCATTCATCGAATAGTTTGCTTTCTCATTTAGGTATCCGATATGTAGTACTTTACATTTATCCGCATTGAAACTCATTTGCCAAATTTGGGCCCAACATGACAATTTATCTAGATTGTGTTGCATATCGTCAACTTGTTCTTTTGAGAGTACGCTATTTGCAATTTTTTGTATCGTCAGCAAATTTTGAGATTGTACAGGTGAGACCCTCATCTATGTCGTTGATGTAAATTAGAAAGAGAATTGGTCCTAGTACCGATCCCTGGGGTACCCCGCTACTTACATTGGTCCATTTAGATGCCTTACCGTTTATGACTACTCTTTGCTTTCTGTCGCTGAGCCAATTTTCTATCCATTTCAACACACCGTCTTGTATTCCATGCGCTTTTAGTTTTAGCCGTAAACGTTTGTGGGGAACTTTGTCAAAGGCCTTTTGAAAATCAAGGTATATAATATCTACAGCTTTACTCTCATCGTAGAGGTTGAGGATATCGTGGAAGAAGTCTAAGAGGTTTGTTAAACAGGAACGTTTTTTACGAAAGCCGTGTTGAGTATCTTTAAGTATGTTATTTTCCTCTAAGTGATTTACGAGTCTGTCTCGTATGACCGTTTCTAGCATTTTACATACAACTGAGGTTAAGCTAATTGGACGATAGTTACTGGGTAGGGATTTGCTGCCTTTTTTGAATATCGGTGTTACGTTGGCTAGCTTCCACTGATCGGGCATAGTTCCAGACTGCAAGGATTTATTGAATAGTAATGTCAGTGGTTTGGAGAGCTCATCCTTAGCTTCCTTTAGAACTCTAGGCGAGATTGTATCAGGTCCAGGCGTTTTATTTACCTTGAGTTTATCTAAACAATTCAATACTTCTCTCTCTGTAACGGTGATATTGCTTAGAACATCTGAATTATCAATCTGAATCGGCGATGGTGTAGGGATATCACTGAGGTCTTCTGTTGTAAAAACTGATGCAAAGAAGGTATTGAGGGCATTACTCATTTGTACTTCGTCTTTGGTGTATTCTCCATTTTCATCGACTAACGGTCCAACAGTTGAAGTAACTACTTTTTTCTTTCTGATATAACTATAGAATTCTTTCGGGTTTGTTTTACTTTGATTCGCAATATGTAACTCTAAGGTCTTTTTACTTTGCTTAATTAACTTTTTGGCTTTGCGTCGTAGCTATACAAATTTCAGCCGTTCTTCGTCATTTTGTGAGGATTTTAATCTATCATTAGCAAATTTTTTAGCAAGCAGGCAGTTTGAAATATCTTTATTCCACCATTTGGGCTTATTATTATGGCCTGGACGCCGTATTTTCGATGGTATGCAGTCTTGCACTGCTTTTAGGTAAGTGGCTTCGAATAACTTCCAAGATGTATTTATGTCGTTATTGTGAATTAAAAAGCTCCAGTCAGTTTCTTTAAACATAGCTCTAAGTTTATGGAAGTTTGCTTTCTTGAAATTAGGGACTTTTTCGATGCTACTATTTGGTTCGTTACTAGTAAACTTTAAAGTGAAAGTTATCGTACGATGGTCGCTGTTACTGAATTCATCACCAACATTCAAATTCTCTATTAATTCTTCTTTTGTTGCAAGTACAATGTCAAGAACGTTATTACCACGGGTTGGCGTTCGAACAAATTGATAAAGCGAACTCTCTTGCAAGTTCGTATACAAGTCATGTCCGGAGTGTGAAGTAAGAGTATCGCCCCACTTGGTCACAGGTAAATTAAAGTCGCCAAAAATTACGGTATCTTGTGAGTTACTTACATCTGCAATTTGTTCGTAAATTTCTCGGTCAGTTTGCACTGATTGAGCTGGAGGTCTGTATATTAATGCAAGTATTATTTTTGTACCTTTATAATTCTTTATTAGCACAAAAGATGCGTCGACGTTCACAATTTGAGGTTTTGACAAGAGGGTAGGGTTAAGACTTTCTTTGATATAAAGTAAAATGCCACCTCCATTTCGATTTATTCGACTTTTCTCAAACATTACATAACCGGGAAGTGAATACTCTGCTAAAAAGTCTCTATCTTCTGTATTGAGCCAAGATTCTGTTATGCCAATCACATCATAATTTTCTGTAAACACTAGCTCCTCTAAATCTGAAAATGTATTGCGTATGCTACGAGCGTTTGCATAGAAAACCTTTAAATTTGTTATTTTAGAACTCACGGAACGCTCTTTAATAATATTTTTGGTTCTTGTCGGATCTACATTTATGTTCATGGCTGTCCTCGGTCCTCGCTGTCTTCGGTCCTTATCGCTGGTGGTCCTCGGTTGCCTCTGTTTTTTTCTTGGCGTTGGATGATTTATGTCACTGCTGCTTCTTCTCGGATGGCGTTTTTTGATCCATGGCTGCGGACTGCTTCGTGTAGGAGACGACCCATGCGTGCTGAACCCACAGGGTTTAGATGAGTGCCATCCTTGCGGAACAGAGTAGGCTGGTTGTAGAAGTTGTCCCAGAGGTTGATGAATTCAACTTCTTCCCTCAGACACAAATATTTTAGTCGGCTATTTGTGCTGAAGGCCTTGTCGTAGAATTTGTCAGGTGCGTCGATCTTGGGGAGAATGCCTGAGATGATGATATTCCTTGACTTGTTTTTGTAGTGCTGGATCATCTTGCGATATTTCTCCATCAACTCTTCGGATCTGGTGAGCATGACGTCATTTGAACCAGCATGGATGACAAAAAGGGTATTTTCATTTGCATCCTTTGTGGTATCTTCGAAGGCTTCCACAATGTCGTCCAGTCCAGCTCCTGGGATGCAAAATCTTTTTCGTTGATTTGGGACTCTGTCGCAGAACTCTTCGACCTGTCCTCGTAGGATGGAATCCCCAACGAGCCTGGTCTCCTCTGGTTCGTCTTCCATCTCTACCAATATCTCAAATCTGTTTGACATTGTGACTGGTAGATGAGACCTTTTCTGCGTTGGCCGTGCACCGTTCCTCACAGGTGTAAATCCGGAAACCTGTGGTGGCGGGACTCTACGTACAGGTCGGGGAGAGGAGTGGTTAGAACGGGGGCGAGGGGTTGGTACTGTTCGTGCTAGCAGGCTTCTTGCACGAGGAGTGGGGGAGAGACTAAGGTGAACAGGGCGGCTGTCCTGGTTTGATGTCGGCTCAGGTTCGTCAGAAGCATCTGCTGCAGTGTCTACTGCAGGTGTTGGATTGTTGGCAGATGACGTTGGGGCGGTGGTGGATGCTGGAGTTGAAACAATTGGAGTTAGTGATACTCCAACGTTGAGTGTTACAAACTCTTTGAGTGATTCCAGCTTCCTGGTGAGGGCGTTGATCTTGTTGTGGGCTTCATCCAATTTTGCTGTCAAATCCTCTCGTTGCTGGCAGAGTCGGCAGACTTGTGGATCGACAGAAGCAAACATGGAAGCACCAAACCTACCGGCGCAGTTCGTACAGGCACGAGGCATGGTGACGATCACTTTCTTCAGATCACTTCACTCACTTAAAAACACTTAACTCACTTTAAAAACACTAAACTCACTTTAAAAACACTTCACTCCCTTCAGGTCGCTTCACTTACTTAAATAGGCCTAACCGAAAACAAAAATGTTGAAATACACACAAATAGGTTATCAGCGGTGATAGCCTAACCGAAAATTAAAACAAAACTAAATTAAATTTGAATACGCAGTGATAGCCGAACCGAAAACAATTTTATGTTTATTTAAACAGAAATAGGCCACCAGGGGTTATAGCCTATCCTAACCGAAAACAAAAATTATGAAATACCGGTAAGCAGAAATAGGCCACCAGCGGTGATAGCCTAACTGAAAATTTAAAAATTGAAGTACGCAGAAATAGGCCACCAGGGATGATAGCCTAGACTAACCGAAAACAAAAATAACCGAAAACAAAAATTATGAAATACCGGTACGCAGAAATAGGCCACCAGCGGTGATAGCCTAGACTAACCGAAAACAAAAATAACCGAAAACAAAAATTATGAAATACCGGTACGCAGAAATAGGCCACCAGCGGTGATAGCCTAACTGAAAATTTAAAAATTGAAGTACGCAGAAATAGTTCACCAGGGATGATAGCCTAGACTAACCGAAAACAAAAATTATGAAATACCGGTACGCAGAAATAGGCCACCAGCGGTGATAGCCTAACTGAAAATTTAAAAATTGAAGTACCGTACGCAGAAATAGGCCACCAGGGATGATAGCCTAGACTAACCGAAAACAAAAATAACCAAAAACAAAAAAGTATGAAATATGCAGAAGTAGGCTACCAGGGGTGATAACCTACCTAAAAAGCAAAACAAATCTATATATATATATATATATATATATATATATATATATATAATAGAATATACAATTCAATTCACCAAAAGATTATATAAAAATAAAGTGTAACTGCACACAAGGGGTTAATATACTGTATCAACAGATTGCGCTGGTGTCACTGTAGGCTAGTCAAGCAGGATTATATTTAGATAAACAAAGTTATCAGTCAAAGGTTACTACAAGATCATGCAAGCAACAACTAAAATTACAGATATATAGCTACAGTAGGATACTGAATACGATAACTACTAGAGTTAATAAGAAAATACAAAGCTAGGTCGATTAGACGTGCGCGTGCGTCGTCTGCTACAAGCTAGGATAACAAATGTAAACAACAATGTTTATCAGTCAGAAAAGCAATAAAATAACATGCACGGCAACTACAGAACTATGTGGAGGTTAAACAAGCACTTAACTACTGTTCATGCAATGAATAAAGGGAATTGGGATATGAAATACTCAAATTAGGATCGAGTTTTCTCAGTGGCGATGCGATGCTGTTGGCGGTGCTAAAGCCGGCGGGGGGGGGGGGGGGGAAGAGAGAGAGAGAGAGAGAGAGATTCAGATTATTTTATTTCCATTAAATATACAATGGCTGTTCATACAATAGAATCATCTTAAACAAATTACATAATACATAGACACTTAGACTATCTCCCCGGAATGTACCGCAGGATCTTTGAAATACTAACCATTTCCTGTAGAGAGAGATATTGTGTGTGTGTGTGTGTGTGTGTGTGTGTGTGTGTGTTAGTGTGTGTGTACAGAGTTGTACAGTCAAATCAATAGTTAGTCGGAAACTTCGCTTTTTAAGTGTGCCATTTTATGTTACTATAACTTTCCCTTGACAGTCCTCATGTGCTTCTAATAGCCCATGATCTATATTATGGGTTTCATTTAGATAAATACTGAGTTAAGGGCTGGGGGGGGGGGAGAGATTAGTTCGTTCCCTAGGCCTCTATCAAGCTTAATAAACACGCCTAAGACCCCCTTTCGAGATAAATGCGTAAATTTTTTGGTAGAAAAATGTCGCGGCCAGGGAAAATTAGACACCTAAATGACACGAAAGGTCTTAATATTGACAACGAAATGGGGCGAAAGGTCTTATAATTGTCAAACTAATGAGACGGACTACTAAAAATCTCAAAACTAATGGGGCGAAACATGAGAGAGAAGAGGTAAAAAAAAAACACACAAAAAAACCACACACACACAAACCTGGCCCTAGTGTATATCTTTAAACATTTCACCCCAACATATCATCACTGTTGTCGACGAACTATTGATTATGACTACCGGTACATATAATTTGATTTATTACAATGCAAATTAATATAATATTATTAGCGACTCACATGAAACAAGAACAAAAAAAAATGGGATAAATCGAAAAACTATATTTTGGTGCCGTCTGCGCCCCATATAGACTCGTTTATGGCGGCCAGACTGAGGGGCCATATGGCAGTGTGTTACGAGGTCCCCTAGCCACCGAGCCTTATATGTCACACCGCAAAACTAGAGGAACGTTTTAGTATACAGAGGTGGGACAACTCTATAATAGACTTTGGGGCAACTATTTTAATTGCGTCAGTTTAACATATAGCTTAGCGACGTCTAGGAGCCCATTGATTAGTCAAATTGTGGTAAAATTATAAATTTTGATTAAGTAGCAGATATTAAATATTTGGTAATTTACGGTAATTGGGGAGATTGTAGACACCAATCGAGCAGGACAATACCTCTTGTTTCATTGGAACTCTGGTTTCATTTGTCTGGATTCCCTCACTTTTTCTGTTTGTGTTTCACTGACACAGAGAGTAACCCAGCTAGCTCTCACAAACATCTCCTCATATCCATTTCACTGTAGTAAACAAGCACACAACTCTTCTTTCCAATACTGTACCCCAAATGAAAAACATTCTAAATTTGGCTCTCTCACCATTAAATTTTGTTTTTGTTTTTTAAATAAAATCAATGTGCTCAATTTGCTTTCAACTGTTCAAGGTATTTCCATCGTTCCAGTTATTGGACTTAAGGACATATGCATCTTTAATAAGGATGACATAAGCCTCCGAGTATTTGTTAACGCAATTACCGATGCAAAAATATACTCAGGAATTCATAGCACAATTTCAGAATATCATTACGTGAACACAATTACAGAGGAAGGTTTTATCGCAACAATTAGAGCTGTTACAAAAGCACTAAATATAGCTTAACCTCACGAGACAAAAAAAAAAACACACACACACACACACACACACACACACACACACACACACACACACACACACACACACACACACACACACACACACACACACACACTCAGGCCTTCTCAATATACAGTCTGTTATAACTATCCGCACGAATACAGGTGATGTAACCAATTGACCACTTTGCGAGTTTCAGGCTATAAGGAAGTTGGAATCGTGAACATTGATATTAAAGATAAATGCAATAATAATGTTGGTTTCTGATGGATATAAAGTATGATCAATTTGGTTTTATGTATTTATATATGTATTATGACCGTATTTATGTATGTATATATGTATTATGATCGTATTTATGTATTATATATGTATTATGACCGTATTTTAGCTGATAATTCTTCTAAATATTGATGGCCACAACTCCAACTTCCTTATAAACCAAAACTGGCAAGTGGTCAATTGGGACCTATATATTGCACTTATACTCTTAATTAAGGGGGTAGTACTCGCTATTTATGGACCCCTTCTCCCTCATGTTTAGCATATTAGTTTTGAGGTTGGAAGACGTTCGTTTCATTAGTTTGGCGATTTTGAGACCTTTCGCCTCATTTTGTTGTCAATATTAAGACCTTTCGTGCCCTTTAGGTATATGGATGTTTTCCTGGCGAGCGACAGCGAGCTTCTAATTTTAGAAGGAATCGGCCTTTGGCCGGGAAATTTTTCTACCGAAAAATGTACAAATTTATCTTGAAAGGGGGTCTAGGGGGCGTTTTTCTAAGCTTGATGGAGGTCTAGCGAGGAAACTCAAAACAATATATTAATAACTAAATATATAGACCAAACACCAAGCACTACCCCCTTAACAGGTGACACAAGCCTCCCAAATGTCGTGTTATTCAGTCTAGACGCATTAGATGTTTGATTTATCTATACTCGGTTTTAGGTCAGCTGACGGTAAATTGAATCCCTTAGCAACTGGTTTATCGATAATTGAATCCCTTAGCAACTGATTTATCGATAATTGAATCCTTTAGCAACTGATTTATCGACAATTGAATCATTTAGCAACTGATTTTTCGATAATTGAATCCTTTAGCAACTGATTAATCGATAATTGAATCCCTTAGCAACTGGTTTATCGATAATTGAATCCCTTAGCAACTGATTTATCGATAATTGAATCCCTTAGAAACTGGTTTATCGATAATTGAATCCCTTAGCAACTGGTTTATTGATAATTGAATCCCTTAGCAACTGATGTATCGATAATTGAATCCCTTGCAACTGATTTATCGATAATTGAATCCCTTAGCAGCTGATTTATCGATAATTGAATCCCTTAGCAACTGATTTATCGATAATTGAATCCCTTAGCAACTGATTTATCGATAATTGAATCCCTTAGCAACTGATTTATCGATAATTGAATCTCTTAGCAACTGATTTATCGATAATTGAATCCCTTAGCAACTGATTTATCGATAATTGAATCCCTTAGCAACTGATTTATCGATAATTGAATCCCTTAGCAACTGATTTCTCGATAACCAACGGCAAAATAAGAAACTACTATGTCTCTGCTTCATATTAGAGCTAAGTTTCCACAATTAACAACATATTTTGCCACAAAATCTGAATTATAGCGAAGTAATCAAAATGAAGATATACCAATTTACCGTCATTTGGGAAAACAAACTGAGTATAGAACGGTGGGGAAGGGAGTAATAATAATAATAATAATAATAATAATAATAATAATAATAAGTTTATTTCCACCAATTGTGGTTATTCTTGTTACATTATTTACAATATGTAGTAGTCAACCCCCCCTCCCCCCCCCCCCCTCCTTAGCCCCTACCTGGGATAATTTAATTGTAGTATAGTCAACCCCCCCCCCCCCCCCCTTAGCCCCTACCTGGGATAATGTAATTGGTATCAAATTTTGTGCTTGCATCTTTGACTAACGAATACATTGGACAGTAAAATTATGTTGGGATAACTGAGCGAAAACTTAGCAGGTTGATATTCTAGCCTTGCAGGTTGTGTCCATCAAAAGGGACCCTAGTCGTAGGTCGGTGTTGATAGCAGTTGCTTTTAGCTTGAAGCGGATCTACAGGACAAACTAATCGAATCTAGCGTTAAATGTATAATATAAATATCCATTACGAAAATGATCATTAGACACTAAATAATGATAATTATGTCTGGTCTGGTTAAAGGGGTAGTGGCTGTTTTGTGGTCTAGGTATCAATGTATTTATTTATTCTATAGTATCCTTGCTAGACTGTCATTAAGCATAAAGAACGCCCCCTAGACCCCCCTTCAAGATAAAGTTGTACATATTTCGGTAGAAAAATTTCCCGGCCTAAAGGCCGGTTCCTCCTAGAATTTTAGGCTCGCTATCGCTTGCCAAGAAAAAATCGACACTTGAATGGCACAAAAGATCTATATATTGACATGAAATGGGGCGAAAGGTCATAAAATCGCCAAACTAATGGAACTAACGTCTTAAAATCTCAATTTTAATGGGACCAAACATGAAGGAGAAAAGCCAACTACCTCCCCCTTAAGATGAACCGGGTATAGTAGAGGTCCATTGTCCAGGCCCGGTATACTAAAGGGTGTGTGGACCGCAACCAACCCAGACTGTGGAGAGGACAAAATATGTAATGGACCACAAAAGGGGGAAAAGTTGGGAAAGAAACGTAATGAAAACTATGAAAGGAGAAGAGTTTTGCATGATGGTGGAGGGAGGTTTGTTTGTCACTATATAATATAACAGATATAATTGAATGTTTGAGCGAGGTGGATTTGATCTATTAATATATACTGTATATGAATAACATAACATTAATATCATGCCAATATATAATGAATAAGAACAAATACTAAAAGTTTAACAGATTATATTATATTATTTCATAGTATATATTTATGTGTTTCCATCTATGTGTGTATTGCTATCTTATCTGTACAGGGTATTAATTAAGGGCAGATTTCCACTTGAGGGATTTTTTTCTGGACCCCTTTCTCTCTCGCGTTTAGCCCCATTGCTTTTTAGATTTTAAGACGCTCGCCCCCTTTAGTTTGGCGATTTTAAGAACTTTCGCCCCATTTCTGTCAATTTTAAGAACTTTCGTGCCATTTAGGTGTCGATTTTTTCCTGGCGAGCGATAGCGAGCCTGTAATTTGAGAGGAACCGGCCTTTGGCCGGGAAATTTTTCTACCGAAAAATGGACAAATTTATAGGGGGTGTAATTTTAAGCTTGATGGAGTTCTAGGGAAGAAACTAAATACCTCCCCTTAATGTGTACATATATATATTATGCATGGCTTGGGAATGAAGTGGAAGTGTTTTAATTTCCACTGCATGAATATGGAGCATAGGAGTTTATGTACTGTAGCTCTATGTGATAAAACAGTGAGAAAACTATAGATAGACGACTACATAGATATATTGATATATACAGTACATGTAGTTAGTTATTTGGTGAGTGAGAGACTTGACTTAAGTTAACACAAACATAAGAGAGAGAGAGGGAGAGGGAGGAGGGAGGGAGGGAGGGAGGGAGGGAGGGAGGGAGGGAGGGAGGGAGAGGGAGAGAGAGGGAGAGAGAGAGAGAGAGAGAGAGAGAGAGAGAGGGGTAAGGGGGGCTCTCTGTTTGTCTTTTAGTGTATGTTATTATGTTTCATTATATACATACATGCCTTTCTGTTTATCTGTGTTTGTGTATACATATAATATTTATAATCTGATGCTGCTGTATACATTATGGGTCCATTCTCATGTATATACTGGCACACGTTCATATTGATAATGTATTTTATTAACCCCTTCAGTACCAATGACATCCTTTTCTTTATATCCTGGCTACTATTAGACGATTTTATTCAGCTTAGGAAGGACGTCTAACAAATGAAAGGCTACAGACCATCTCAATTAATCCTTCTAGCTGCTATATATCCTTCATACGCTTCATAAAATCGTCTAAATGCAGCTGAAATATTGCAAAAAGACGTCTTCGGTACTGAAGGGGTTAAGAAGGTAGTGGTTATTTGTGGGTCTACTTATGTATTTATTTATGTCTGTAGAAAAATGTCCCGCTAGAATTACAGGCTCGCTGTTTCTCGCCAGGATAAAATCGACGCCTAAATGGCACGAAAGGTCTATATATTAACACATATATTGGTCGGAAGGTCTTGAAATCGCCAAATTTATGGAACGAACGTCATAAAACCCCAAAGCTACTGGGACTAAACATGAGGGAGAAATGGCAACTCCCTCCCCCTTAAGTCCCCACTTGTTTATTTGCTCCTACATTCACCCCCACTCCAGCTAACACATGCCAGGACTCACAGTTATATGAACAGGGTATAATACAGGGTTACATCCAGCTTATACAGTATATTCACAATCTTATGGACCAACCTAATACGCATGCACATTTATATATTTATTTTGTATTATATATATACCGGGTATATATATAATATATATATATATATATATATATATATATATATATATATATATATATATACCGGGTATATATATAATATATATATATATATATATATATATAAGTTTATCGCAGAGATTTCCGTCCCTAGATTAATTCCTACTGTCCCGTCGACATCCTGTTTATTTTATTCTGGCTACTTCTGATCGATTTTATTCAGTTTAATTAGGATCTCTAGCATTTATATGCTCTTCGAAGTATCCCCATCAACCCTTCTAACTATACCACAGGTCCTTCCTAACCTGCACAACATCGTCTAAATATAGCTACGATAAAACCTAACAGACGTCACTGATATAGAAAGGGTTAATATAATCCTCTTGTCGCTGGATAACGCTAATGGACTTACAAAATAAATCCGCTTAGTTTATTGCATTTGGATTTTTTTTAGAATCTGATACTGCTGATTTGCTGATACTATTATAATTAGTTTTGTGTCATACATATTGATAATTAGTGAAAGATAATTGAAATGAGAGAGAGAGAGAGATAGAGAGAGAGAGAGAGAGAGAGAGGGGGGGGGGGATTAAATTAACCCATTGTTTACCTTAGTTACATGACCTGAAGTACCTGTAGTGGTAACTTGAGTAAGTTTTAGTAACGGAATTATACCTGGATAACTCTGATTCTAAAGGGCCTGTCACACTGGCGTCTCGACCTTTTCAGACTTTAACATGACCGTGTGCTCCACAAAGTCTGGTACAAAGTTCTGCAACCCCTTCAGCTCGATGCCATATTTGTCATCATATTCTGGTTACCTTCAGATGATTTTATTTTGCCAGGTCCCCCACATTTGGTTTCGACCCAGAATTCCGTAAAATCGGCCAAGGACGGCGCAAGGACGTGTTGACAAAGTCCTGTGTGTGACAGAGGCTTAAGGGGGGTGACCTGCTTTTTGTTATTTCTGTCCTTTTCTCTCTTTCTCTGGCTTGTATCCATTCGGCCCCATTCAGCCAACTATTTTAAGACGTTTATCCCCATCTAGGTGTCGATTTCTTCCTGGCGAGCGATAGCGAGTCAGCATTATATGAAGAAATCCGGCTTCGCCGGAGAAATTTGTCTATCGAAAAATGTACACATTTAGCCTGCTGTCAAACAAAAATTTAAAATATGCTGGCTCGCTACCGCTCACCAGTAAAACATTGACACCTGGATGGGGATAAACGTCTTAAAATAGTAGGCTGAATGGGGCCGAATGGATACAAGCCAGAGCAAGATAGAAAGGGACAGAAATAACAAAAAGCACTTCACCCCCCTTAAAGCCTCTGTCACACATAATATGGTCAGTATAACATGGTGCAGTCTTCAAATATATGAAGATTATGAATGGTTTGTGGAATTTAAATGGATAATTGAGATCGACTTTACCAAAGCTGATTAAAATCGTCTAGTGTTGGCAAGAATATAGTATACAAATATGCCATGTTACTGAACGTGTTAAGGGGAGGATTTTAGTTGATTCCCTAGACTTCCATCAAGCTTAAAATTACTCCCCCTTGACCCCCTTTCAAGATAAATTTGTACATTTTTCGGTAGAAAAATTTCCCGGCCGAAGGCCGGTTCCCCTTAAATTACAGGCTCGCTATCGCTCGCCAGGAAAAAATCGATACCTAAATGGCACGAATGGTCTTAAAATTGACAGAAATGGGGCGAGGGTTCTTAAAATCGCCAAACTAATGGGGCAAGCGTCTTTAAATCTCACAAGCAATAGGGCTAAACATGAGGGAGAAAGAGGTTCAGAAAAAAATCCTCCAGGTGAAAATCTCCCCTTAACTCGAGTGTCCTGCAGAGACTCACGAGAGCAGCTAATGACATGTTCCGGTAGAGCTTGCAGTGTTGATGTCCTCCTGATATATGCATTAACCCTGTCAGTACCGTCACCCATGTATCCTTTCATTGACTATTATTAGATGTTAAAGTTTTAAGCATTATTTCGACTCCCACAGAACTTTCGTAAATTGCATAAAAGCGCCTGAATGTAGCTAGATAAAAGTGATACGAACACCCGTATAGAAAGTGATACGAACACCACCCGTATAAAAAGTGATACGAACACCCGTATAGAGAGGAGTAAGGTATCTATTATCAAGAATGCAATTAAACCTATTTAACTAGTTATTCCTGTAGGAGTTCTTGAGAGTAGTTAGTTGTGTGTTCCGGTTGGGAAGGCACTATGGTAATTTAGGCTGCTCATATACTGTACAAGTGTACAGTATAGTCATATTTGTATTATGTCATGACGCCCTCTTCAATAGATTCTGACTCTTATTAACCCTTTCCCGCATTTATGACGGAGAGGTTGCCAGATTAGCAACAAGAAATAGAGTTCTCTCACTCTTATAATTACCTCTCCAAAATTAGTTTTCTGCCCACAGCTAACTCAAAGAAAACTGCAGAGGTTGAAGTAACTAAACTAAAGGTTTATAAATACCCCTGATGGGAACAAAGGCTTTAAAGTATCCCTAATAGGCTCAAAATCGCGTCATATGTCGGAGAGGGTTGTTGTTGTTGTTGTTCCCCAAGCTGCCTGACCGAACAGCCCCAAGGCCCCGAGCAATTCCAAGGCCATAACCGAGCGCCCCCACAGAACCCTCCCTGCCGACCACAATAAAGCCTGGGTGACCGAAACCACTCCATGGCGGGGATCTGAGGAGGGTGCGGAAACGCCCGGGAAACCAAAGCCCCACCCAGGGCCCTGTGCCCCTCAGCAATTATGAAGAGAAAGTTGAGGGGCAAGGGAAAAATGTGACGCTTTGGCTTCCTATCTTGGTAGATTGGGAGGTCAATCCACGGAAGAGACGCCGTCACTTGAGATCTAGAAAATATGTAAGTAAAAGGAACAGTCAGAGTAAGCTATGGGTATGGCAGAGATTGCTCAGCTCTCACTCTGATAGACCAGCCCATCACCACTGTCGGAGAGGGTTAAACCATTTTATTAAGTTTAGGAAGGATCTGAAGGAGTCAAAATGTCATTTGAAATCTAGTTTACCGCCCTTGAATGCTAGAGGTCCTTCCTAAGCTGTATACAATAATGCTAGAAGTCCTTCCTAAGCTGTATACAATAATCAACACGTAAAAAAAAAAAAAAAAGGCTGTGTTACTGAACCAAATAACTAGACCTTTCTGCAGAGGATGAGGAGAGCAGTTAATTACGAGTTCCGCATGAGCTGGCAGGATGATAATGAAGAGCGTTGATATACTGTATATTATTATTTTCA
>CM064505.1:35184063-35210835 GCA_032716605.1 Paralithodes platypus
ATATATTTCTATTTCGATCTATATATCTCTTATTCTATTGATTTACAACTATCTATGAGAATCATCAATGTACAGTATATCTACCTTATGTATAATAATTATCTGTATGAAATTAGCTATTAGGTATGTATATATTGCGTCTATATGTTGTTGATGTTGCTTCTCTCTCTCTCTCTCTCTCTCTCTCTCTCTCTCTCTCTCTCTCTCTCTCTCTCTCTCTCTCTCCAGTTTGCACGCCCCCCTCCCTCTCTCCTCTCTCTATATCTCTCTCTCTCTCTCTCTCTCTCTCTCTCTCTCTCTCTCTCTCTCTCTCTCTCTCTCTCTCTCTCTCCAGTTGCACGCCCCCCCTCTCTCTCTCTCTCTCTCTCTCTCTCTCTCTCTCTCTCTCTCTCTCCAGTTGCACACCCTATCTCTCTCTCTCTCTCTCTCCAGTTTGCACACCCTATATCTCTCTCTCTCTCCAGTCCTAGTCGCTCTCTCTCTCTCTCCTCTCTCTCTCTTCTCTCTCTCTCTCTCTTCTCTATCTCTCCTCTCCTATCTCTCTCATCCTCTCTCTCTCTCCTCTCTCCAGTTTGCACTACCTATCTCTCTCTCTCTATCTTCCAGTTTGCACGCCCCCACTCTCTCTCTCTTCCTCTCTCTCTCTCTCTCCTCTCTGCTCTCTCTCTCTCTCCTCTCTCTCTCTCTCTATCTCTCGACCGGGGAAAGCAAAGGAGTAGTAGTCATAAACGGTAAGGCATCTAAATGGACCAATGTAAGTAGCGGGGTACCCCAGGGATCGGTACTAGGACCAATTCTCTTTCTAATTTACATCAACGACATAGATGAGGGTCTCACCTGTACAATCTCAAAATTTGCTGACGATACAAAAATTGCAAATAGCGTACTCTCAAAAGAACAAGTTGACGATATGCAACACAATCTAGATAAATTGTCATGTTGGGCCCAAATTTGGCAAATGAGTTTCAATGCGGATAAATGTAAAGTACTACATATCGGATACCTAAATGAGAAAGCAAACTATTCGATGAATGGCGCTCAGCTTAAGAATGTAAACAGAGAAACCGATCTGGGAGTAACAATATCGAGTAACCTAAAACCGAGTCAACAATGTTCAGAAGTTGTTAAGAAGGCAAACAAAATAATTGGCTTTATAGGCAGGTCATTTGAGCATAAATCCAAAGAAGTTATCCTAACCCTTTACAATTCCTTAGTCAGCCTCTTCTGGAATACTGCGTTCAATCCTGGTGCCCTTATTACCAAAAAGATTATAAACAAGCTAGAACGAGTTCAACGTAGAGTTACCAAAATGATACCTAGCCTAAAGAACAAACCATACGAAGAGCTGCTTAGAGAATTAAATCTATTTCCTTTAACCCAGCGCAGATTAAGAGGTGACTTAATTCAAGTGTTCAAAATCATCAAAGGCATCGACAATATGAACTGTAGTAAGTACTTCACTATCGACCAAGCTAATTACACGCGGGGGAAACGGTTGCAAAATTATTGGTAAATCTTTTAACTCACACGAATCTAAGAATTTCTTCTTTCAATCGAGTTGTCAACTTGTGGAATGGGCTTCCCCGAAACGTTATAGACTGCATCACCGTTGATTCATTTAAACTCCGCCTAGACAAATATCTCGCATCAAACCCGCGACTGACTGCGTTTGTAAATGAATAACTTTATTTTATCCCCCCTCAGTTACTAACCCATCTGTCCCTACTAACTTCCTAATCCTGCCACGGACATTAGTTCCAGGGCAGTAATTCGCTTTCCAATGTTCCCTTACCCACTCTAAACCACTGTTTGGACACTTGATCCTCAGTGTTTTGGAGGACAAGCAACCTAGAAGGGTCACTAGATCTGTTGTTGCTTGATTTCCTTTGTACTCTCTCTTCTCTCTCTCTCTCTCTCTATATCTCTCTCTCTCTCTCTCTCTCCATATCTCCTTACAGTTGCACGCCCCCACGTTCTCCGATACTCTCTATCTCTCTATCTCTCTCTCTCTATCTCTACTCTCTCTCTTCTCTCTCTCTCTCTATATCTCTCTCTCTCTCTCTCTCTCTCTCCAGTTCCACGCCCCCTTCCCCTTTTTTAACTCTGGCCACAGAATATTACTTTCAGTGAATATGTAGATTTAATCAACCAAAATTACCACCATTCCCGCTCTGCATTTTCCGAGAACGGCCAAAATAGAACCTGCTCAGCCTATGACGTCACCAGTGGAATGGTTCAAACCGGCCGCATTCCAAAACACCCGAAATCTCAGAGAGCCTGGTGGTTGCTAAATAAGAAGTTGTTGAATAGGAAGTTGCTAAGTATGAAGTTGCTAAATAGGAGGTACGGATTTTTGGTGACTTAAGGGGAGGTTTTTAGTTAGTTCCCTAGACCTCCATCAAGCTTAACATTACAGCCCCTAGACCCCCTTTCAAGATAAATTTGTACATTTTCGGTAGAAAAAGTGTCCCGGCCGAAGGCCGGTTCCTCTTAAATTACAGGCTCGCTATCGCTCGCCAGGAAAAATTCGACACCTAAATGGCACGAAAAATCTTATAATTGACAGAAATGGGGCGAAAGTTCTTAAAATCGCCAAACTAATGGGGCGAACGTCTTATAATATCAAAAGCAATGAGGCTAACCATGAGGGAGAAAGGGGTCAAGAAAAAAATCCCTCAAGTGGATATCTCCCCTTAATTCTAATCAGCCTTGGCTAAAGCTACCAGGCATGAATTTATCTAGAAGGGGGATCTAATGGATGTTTTTTTTTAAATTTGATGGAGGTCTAGGGAGGAAACTAGAAAAATAATGAATACATGCAAAAATCGCCCAAAAAGTGAACCATCTACCCTTAAGGGGAGATGGCCGTTTTTATGGTCCAGCAAAGCTCTATAGCTCCCCTTGAAGGTGAAACTATCGGTAATCGTTGACTTGCCCTTGACCGTGCCGAGTTCAACATTTTATAGGGCCGAACTTGCCGATATTGCCAACTCTACCCAAGCGATTTAGGCTCCAGATTGCCTTTATTTTGCTTGTTCTCAAATTGGGCTTTCAACGAGGCCTGGTGAAAGGTTTGGGGGCGTCTGAATGGCTGTGAAGGTTACGTAGAATGTAATAGTTCTGCCTTAACACGCGCTCCTCGTCAAAAAGTCAATAAGGTAAACAAACAAAAATTAAAAGAAAGGGGAGAGGCATACAAGCAAATAGACAAACAGACAGACAGAAACATACATAAAGACAGACAGGGTAAGAGAGAAGGGAGAGACATACAAACAGATAGACAGGCAGACAGATAAACAGAAACAGACACACAGACAGGTAGACAGAAACAGACTTAGACAGACACAAGCTATAACACTAGCTCACTATAAAATAATATACCTCGGCCATGTGTGCAATGCTTGGTGGCAGTGCTGAATGCAAATCCAATAATATCGAAGAAACCCTTCTTATGATCATGTTGTTGCAGGTGTTTATTTAGTGGCAAGCGGAGGTCGGGGAGTCATCAGATGTAGACTAAACATTAAGGGATGATGGTTGTATTTTCTCTGGGCCCCCTTCTCCCTCATGTTTCTCTGGGCCCCCTTCTCCCTCATGTTTAGCCCCATTAGTTTTGAGATTTGAAGACGTTCAAGTGTGTCGATGTTAAGACCTTTCACACCATTCCTGTGTCAACAATAGGACCTTTCGTGCCATTTAGATGTCTCTGCAATGTTTAACGGGGCAAACAACAACGGTCATATTATAATATCTGCAATGTTCCGTTTATGAGAGCACTAGACGAAAGGGAGATGGGCGTATATATTTGCTTATTGTTTTGTCTTTATATTATGTTTTTAGTGTCCTCCCTAGACCTCCATTAGCCTGTAAAAATCACCCCCTAGACCCCCCTTCAAGAGAAGTTTATACATTTTTCGGTAGAAAAAAATCCCAGCCGGAGGCCGGTTGCATTTCAAATTACAGGCTCGCTATCGCTCGCCAAGAAAAAAATCGACACCTAAATGGCACGAAAGGTCATAATATTGACTAAGAAATGGGCTGTAAAGTCTTGAAATCGCCAAATTAATGGGCCGAACGTCTTAAAATCTAAAAACCAATGGGGCTAAACAGGAGGGAGAAGGGGGGCCAGACAAACCAGCCCTTCCCCCCTGAACTGTGAGAAGGGAAGCAGGAAGGGCAGACAGATCAACCTCTTCACATCATTACAACAAATACAGGAAGTCTCATATTGGACTGTATTGTGCTGGGATTTATACTTGTGGTACAGTTTGTTTTGTGTGTGTGTGTGTGTGTGTGTGAGAGAGAGAGAGAGAGAGAGAGAGAGAGAGAGAGGAGAGAGAGGAGGGAGAGAGAGAGAGAGAGAGAGAGAGAGAGAGAGAGAGAGAGAGAAGAGAGAGAGAGAGAAAGAGAGAGATGAGAGAGAGAGAGAGAGAGAGAGAGAGAGAGAGAGAGAGAGAGAGAGAGAGAGAGAGAGAGAGAGAGAGAGAGAGAGAGAGAGAGAGAGAGAGAGAGATAATAATAAGTTTGTATAACCCGCTGAGTTCTATGGTCAATGAATTAGGAAGCAAGGAGGGCACTAAGTTCAAGCTCTTCACATCATTACACCAAATACAGGAAGTGTGATATTTGCCTAAATCATTTGTTTTCATATATATATTTTTAAGAGTTTGTTTTGGTGGGGTTGGCGGTTTAGTGGAGGTATGTGTGTGTGTTTGTGTGTATGTGTGTATTTGGGTGTGGGTGTCCTGTGTGTATATGTGTGTATGTTTGTGTAGGGGGGGGGGGGGGAGGTAGGACTGTCATGAGGGAGGGGGTTGTATATGTAGACATTTCTTATCCGTCGAACCGAAGCTTATGTGACCGTTGCATTGCTGTGTGTTTTTTTGTCTGTTTGTCTGCTTTCTTGTTGAGTAAGTTAAAAAATCTTGGGTATGGATTTAGAATAAATTTGGTCAGTTCCTTCATTTGGCGCCGGAATAAAAACTATTAATTTGTGGCCAACATTTTGTCTTTCCAGTTGTTATTTTTGTGTTTGTGTGATATATATCCTTGTGGTGATTTGAGTTTATTTCATAATGCTTATCATAAATATTTTAGTTGCGAATATTAGTACAATAGTATTTGTATAGGTATACAATTGCCGATCCATAGTACAGTTGTTGAGGTGACATTATTCACACATAAAATATAGTCATTAGCTGCCAGGAAAAACACAATAATAATAATGTTTTTAAATAATAATAATAAGCAAGTTACTGAAAAAAACGTCTGTTTATTTTCGCCTATATAAACAGTACCCAAACGTCCGAAAATAACATTGGTGTATTTTCGCCTATGTAAACAAGACTCAAACGTTCGAAAATACCATTGGTGTATTTTCGCCTATGTAGACAGTACCCAAAGGTTCGAAAATAGCGTTGGTGTATTTTCACCTACCTACACAACACCGTAACGTTTGCACATCTCATTTGCGTATATTCTGCCGGCCACAAACACATTCACTACACGACGACAGCAAGCGATTATTGTATATCCATAATGAATACATAAGGCCTATAATGGTCTGGTATGTGATGTTGTGAAGGTGTGGGAGGGGTATTTCTCGTGGTATTTCATTGGTCTTTAATGTTAATAATAATATTTATAATTATAATTAAGTAGAAGTGCTGCTTTGCCCGAAATCAAAACGGCATACCCAACTCAGCGATGGGTTACCATCATCACTACTACTATCACCATCATTACTATTACTATCACCTTCATCACTACTACTGTCACCATCATCACTAATACTATCACCATTATTACTATTACTATCACCTTCATCACTACTACTGTCACCATCATCACTACTACTATCACCATCATTACTATTACTATCACCTTCATCACTACTACTGTCACCATCATCACTAATACTATCACCATTACTATTACTATCACCATTATCGCTACTACTGTCACCATCATCACTAATACTATCACCATTACTATTACTATCACCATTACTATTACTATCACCATTATCACTACTACTGTCACCATCATCACTACCATCTTCACCATCATCATTACTATTGTCACCATTATGTTAATAGCCCTAATAACCCTCTTTAGTAACCGTACTGGAGATGAGGGTGTGGGTTATTGGTAGTAGATGTAGACTTGGTTGATTGTAGAATCTGGTAGATACGCTGGTAGATATATTTCGCCGCCACCATCTCTTTACTTTAAATACAAACGCTTAAATATTTATAGGTAGTGAGAAATTATATTTTTGTTATACCACCCACTTTAATTATTCAGGAACAAATCTTGATGTAAGAACTTTGAATACAAGAACAAATTTTGATGCAGGAATAAAGTATGATTTGTAATAACAATGTATACAGGAACGAAGTATAAATAAATCTTAAGTCTATCTTCCTAAGTATGAAGAATATAGCTCTCTATGATTGTCTTGGCACCATGACAACCGGAACACAAGTGTGTGTTATGATATTAAGATAAAATGCAATTGATATATTGTGTGTGCAAGAGGGTTTTGGCATAGTGGGATTGCTCCCTTTTGGGAATTTTGTCGTGGGGGAAGGGATGAAGTTGACCTATGGACATTTTTTCCAGAGAGGATTATGTCCGAGTCTGATTTCTCAAGTAAATTATTGTTAATCTTGAAAATGTTCAACAACCATTGACCTTAACCTAGCGTCTTTTAAGAGAGAGAGAGAGAGAGGGGGGGGGGGGGGGTTCATTGACTCAATCTTCATTTCCTTTGACAATCTCTCAAGTCTAAGAAGAGAAACTACCGGTCTTTGTTACGGTAATGGTCGGAGCCGCTCGTTCGTCCGGCAGTCATCCATTACGGAGAAAGTCGTTCGTTCGCTGCCATTGCTTTGGTTGCTGGCTAACCTATACGGAACGCGACCTGGGGAGGATGTTAACCTCTTCTGTACCGGCGAATTTCTTTTTCACTTTATTGTGGCTACAATTAGACGATTTGTTTCAGCTTAGGAAGGACTTATACCAGTTAAAAAGCTACAGACTATCTCAATTAATCCTTTTAGCTTCCATATATCCTTTCTAAGCTCCACAAAATCGTCTAAATATAGCTAGAATAATATCACAAATACGTCGCCAGTACAGAAGGGATTACGAGGGTACGGAGAAATTCGGTAGGTCAAGCAAATAATTGGCCATTCATTTTAGCACATACCTCGTTGTAGTTGATGCAAAAGTGGATCGTGAACTATTTGTGCAAGCTGAATGAAATAGTCTATGGTAATGAAGAATATAATTATACTGCATCATCTGACTTAACCCATACAGTACCGGTGACGTTCTTTTCATTATATTCTGGCAACTATTAGACGATTTTATTCAGCTTAGGAAGGACCTCTACCATTTAAAAGGCTACCGACTATCTCAAATAATCCATGTAGCTACCATATATCCTTCCTAAGCTTCATAAAATCGTCTATATGTAGCTAGAATAAAGTATAACAGACGTCGCTGGTACTCAAAGGGTTAACCCCTTCAAGAATATGACACGTTTTGACAGTTTGTTCTGGCTAATCGTTTGTTTTCTATTTTGGGAGGGAGTTCTCATGCCTGTCTCTCTCTCTGTGTGTGTGTGTGTGTGTGTGTGTGTGTGTGTGTGTGTGTGTGTGTGTGTGTGTGTGTGTGTGTGTGTGTGTGTGTGTGTGTGTGTGTGTTGACCTTTCTATCTTCCTGGAATCCTAAATCCTATTAATTAACGCCTCTCTCTCTCTCTCTCTCTCTCTCTCTCTCTCTCTCTCTCTCTCTCTCTCTCTCTCTCTCTCTCTCTCTCTCTCTCTCTCTCTCTCCTGATTCACAATTGTCGTCATAGTTCATATTTTTTTATATAAGCCATTTTAATATGAACAAATTGTATAGGTATATCCACACTTTAAGTATTTATTTATTTAAGAATTTATATACATATGCTCATATAAAAGTATATATATTTGTTGTTGAAAGTTATTATCGGTATATTGTTTCGAGCTTTATTAACACAATGGTTGGTGTTAATTCAAACTTTATTTAGCTCGTTGCTTCTATTGCGTTTTTAACAAAGACGTGTATTAATAGTTTTGTTTTATATATGTTAGTAGTAGTAGTAGTAGTAGTAGTAGTAATAATGTTGTTGTTGTTGTTACTGTTGTTACTTTTGTTGTCATTATTATCATTATTATTTATTATGTTTAATACTATTGTTAATATTAGTAGTAATAGTAGTAGTATCATTAGTGTTATTATAATATTATTGTGTAATTTGTCATACTTGAAAACGAATACATTGAGTGTTTGTACAATAAATATGAGGATTATCTAAAATGTCCATTATTTAACTCTTGGAAATATAGCCAGTTCAGGGTTTTTCTGGAAAACATACAGTATAATGGCATTTTATAATTTAAAGTTAGCCTAGGATGTTTTCGATTTTGTTTTACTTTGCATTTTAAGCTGCTTTATCTAGTTTGGCACTATTGTATTTTTGTCTTCACTGTTGAAGTTATGACATTTCTACACCTGTATTATGTGTATTAATATTTGATTTCTTTATTCCCCAGGTGAGTATGAGTGGCCGAGATATTTATCCAAGCGACCACACCACATCCACTAGATTGGAGGTAAGGGGATATGAAAGTATAGCCTCATCTAGACGTCATGGATACAAAGAGAACACATAATAATAATAATAAAAATAATAATAATAATAATGATGATGATAATAATAAAGTAAACTAGACTAAAATAACGTACAATAAATATATACTGTATAGTAAAGATACATTAAAATAGTAATAATACTATGGAACTGCTCGCCTCAAATTCGCAGTTTAACTTATAGATATTATGTATTTTATATACATTTTGCGTTATTTGAATATATATTATGCAAGTCTGGGCACATTTAATATCATTTAAAAATGCTTCAATGCTTACTATAAAGAGTGTCAAAGAAAACGTAATGATTGCCTATGATTGTCGTGTATGTGTCCAAAATGTTTAGATAATGTTATACTCATGATGTGTATGTGGCGACTACTGAACTTGATATACAGGTAAGGAATATATTATAGTCCCCTTTTGTTATATACTGTATAATAGGGTGTTTGTTTAGGTATACGTCTCCAGTGTGTTAACTTAAGGGGGGAAGGGCTTATTTATTGGTCGATTTATGTATGTATATATTTATATATATTTTGTTCCCCCCCCCCCCCCTAGACCTCCATCAAGTTTTTAAAAAAAACATCCCCGAGATAAGTTTGTACATTTTTCGGTAGAAAAATGTCCCGGCCGAAACAGGCTCACTATCGCTCACCAGGAAAAAATGGACACCTGAATGGCACAAAAGTCCTTAATATTGACAAATAACTGGGGTGAAAGGTCCTAAAATCGCCAAACTAATGGGCCGAACATCTTAAAATCTAAAAACTAATGGGAGTAAACATGAGGGAGAAGAGTGGCCAGAAAATCCAAACCGTATAATTATATAAATTACATGTAGCACGTCTCGACCACAGCATTATATGTAGCACGTCTCGACCACAGCATTATATGTAGCACGTCTCGACCACAGCATTATATTTAGCACGTCTCGACCACAGCATTATATTTAGCACGTCTCGACCACAGCATTATATTTAGCACGTCTCGACCACAGCATTATATGTAGCACATCTCGACCACAGCATTATATGTAGCACGTCTCGACCACAGCATTATATTTAGCACGTCTCGACCACAGCATTATATGTAGCACGTCTCGACCACAGCATTATATTTAGCACGTCTCGACCACAGCATTATATGTAGCACGTCTCGACCACAGCATTATATTTAGCACGTCTCGACCACAGCATTATATTTAGCACGTCTCGACCACAGCATTATATGTAGCACATCTCGACCACAGCATTATATGTAGCACGTCTCGACCACAGCATTCTCAGGTAAGGAAAGTATAATCTACAATAGATAGAAACAAATATTATGATAATTTATATCCATATGTATTATTAAAATCATCCTATAGTAAGTTATTCGGAAATTGAAATAATTGGATATTAACTCCTTCTGTGCCGGCGACGTCTTTTTAGTTGTATTATAGGTACCGTATATTCAGACGATTGTGTGCAATCTAAGAAGCAGTTGGGGTAGTAAAAAGGGTTAAGGGAGATAGTTCGAAGCTTGTTTATTACTGAAGGCCCTTTTTAAACTGAATAAAATCGTCTTAATATTTGCTAGAATATAATGAAAAGGATGTCACCGGTATGGAACGGTTTAAGGGGAGATTTCCACTTGAGGGATTTTTTTCTTAACTACTTTCTCCCTCATGTTTAGCCCCATTGTTTTTCTAATTTTAAGACGTTTGCCCCATTATTTTGGTGATTTTAAGAACTTTCAACCCATTTCTGTCAATTTTAAGACCTTTTGTGCCATTTAGGTGTCGATTTTATCCTGGCGAGCGATAGCGAGCCTGTAATTTAAGAGGAACCGGCTTTCAGCCGGGACATTTTTCTACCGAAAAATGTACAAATTTATCTTGAAATGGGCTCAAGGGGGTGTAATCTTAAGCTTGAAGGATATCTAGGGACCAAACTAAAAACCTCCCCTTAAGCTTACTGTCTAGTATTGAGTTGGATTCTGTCACCTCGATATTATACTGTACATTGCAAAATATGTAAGTGCATTTAATATAGGATGGTACAGTTAGAAGCCAAAGTGTCTTCCTAACCTTGCACCATGATTGCTTAAATTTGCTTGCTTTTGCCATTTTCGAGCAATGTATTTTAGCTTGTCCCCTAAGCTAACAGAAACAGCTTCCCCGCCTGTCTTCAAACTAAAATATGTTCAACTAGACCCCCTTAAAGCTAAACTTGTTCATTTATCTATAGACAAATTTTCCAGCCGAAGGCCGAATTCTTCTAATCTACGAGCTTGAAATCGCTCGCCCAAACAATAATCGACAGCACGCTCACGTGTGAATCTGCTTGGCCTGGGTTCGATCCCAGCCAAGGCGGACATTTAGTGGGTGTGATAGTACGTCCTAGCGTGTTTCACATGCTCGCACCCAGTCGGGGGACACCTCGACGACGTATACAGACTAATAACTCACATAACAAAGCCACTCCAACAGCTTCTTCTCTCTCTAACACCACTTCTCTCTCTACACTCTTCATAAAATAGGAAAAGTAGAAAGTAGCTACGAAGTGCTGTAGTAAAGGCTTATCCCTCAATACCTTCATCTGACCTGACCTGACCACCAACAGAATGAGGTGAAGCGTCTTATTATCGCCAAACTAATGGGGTGAAACGTCTTAACATCTCCAAACTAATAGAACGAAACAAGGCCCCTCTAGGACCAAATAGCCATCAGGCAATGAACTTTAACTTTTAAGTGGACGTGTGAGAGGGGATTGAGCCCTCCAGAAGCACCTCCCCCACTCCGCCCACTTCGCCAAATATGCTTGCATCAGGAAACCCTAGAAAACCCGGATAGGCGGAAAGCACGAGGTTTTTACAAGCTAGATCAGCATACTTCAATGGTGTGTCTCGCTCTACTGTGTGTGTGTGTGAGAGAGAGAGAGAGAGAGAGAGAGAGAGAGAGAGAGAGAGAGAGAGTTGTAGGGTCGATGGAGGTGGAACAGTAATTGACAGTCAGGAAGAAATACATAAAGAAGAAAGAGGAGGACCATGATTTAGGCAATTTAGGAATGTAAGCGAATGGGACAAAATTGTCAATTGGATCACATTGATAACGATGAATTAACTATAGGGCAAAGTAGATCGATGTTAAACCAATATAACCAAAGGACAAGGCACAAGTATTTAAGTAACCTTGGCAAAACTGTGAAAGGGTAAGAAGACAAAGAAATTAAGGGGAGGTTTTTAGTTTGGTCCCTAGATATCCTTCAAGCTTAAGATTACACCCCCTTGAGCCCCTTTCAAGATAAATTTGTAAATTTTTCGGTAGAAAAAATTTCCCGGCTGAAAGCCGGTTCCTCTTAAATTACAGGCTCGCTATCGCTCGCCAGGATAAAATCGACACCTAAATGGCACAAAAGGTCTTAAAATTGACAGAAATGGGTTGAAAGTTCTTAAAATCGCCAAAATAATGGGGCAAACGTCTTAAAATTAGAAAAAACAATGGGGGCTAAACATGAGGGAGAAAGGAGTTAAGAAAAAAATCCCTCAAGTGGAAATATCCCCTTAAGCTTAGAGGATAAGGATTGAGGGAAGGTGGACAGATTAGTAAGCGACAGTGTAAAGAAAGGTTTTGTTCTAAAAGTAGGACAAAACAAAACTGTACGCTATATATATATAATTCACTTCCCTCGAATTGCTTTCCACAAACTTACAATCTACAAATGTTTAAATCCAGTTGTTACAAAACATTTTATGAATGGAGGATGCCTTTAGGCACATGGACCTTTTTGTTTTATCTGTGTTTTTCCTTCCTCCGTTCATTGTCTCTTAAAAAAAATATATATATATATATATATATATATGTGTGTGTGTGTGTGTGTGTGTGTGTGTGTGTGTGTGTGTGTGTGTGTATAATTATAAGAGAAGGGACGGGATAAATATATACATACTATATAGGTATAATTAGCTACATATAAATATAAAACGTTAGATAGAGAGTGAGAGTTTAGTGGTGGGGAGTGGGGTGTGAAAAGAGTATATACAGACCTGGGAGAGGGGGTAGGGGGTGGGGTGGGGAAGGGAAGGGAAGGGAAGGGAAGGGTGACAGGGAATGACTGCAGACCTAGTGGTGGTTATATTTGTGGTGTGGTGGTAGTGTGGTGATGGTGGCGGCTTATATACCCCCCACATAACATATACACATCTACTTTGCCTTCTACTGCTACTGCTATTTCTGCTATATCCAGTACTTAATATGCAGTAACTAGTTTAATTCAATGCGGCTGATTTTTTTTTCTGCACATCCTCCATATATTTAATCAACTGTAATCACTTCTCATAATATTTGATATTATTTTGCTTTGTGTACCTTCCAATGATATGCATATTTTGTATCGTCGATCTACTTTCACTTTTTACGAATTATGTATTAATTAGTTTTATTCATTCCTGCTAAATTCACAATTTCTCTTCAATTTGTATTACCATCCATTGTATTTAGCTTTGCAAACACTAACGCCAAATCTGCAGTAGCCTCTTAGTATGCAACAGTTAGATCTGCTATGCTAAAATAATCGTTGAAAGCTCCAATAATTAAGATTTTTGCTCTACTTCCCATACTTAACCCATATAATACCGGTGACATATTTTTCGTCATATTCTGGCAACTATTAGACGATTTTATTCAGCTTCGGAATGACCTCTAGCAATAATAAAGCTTCAAACTATCTCAACCAATCCTTGTAAGTAACACAGATGCTTCCCGAGCTGCATAATATCGGTCAAGTATAGCTAGAATACAACATAATATACGTCGCTGGTACTGAAAGGGTTAAGTACGACGTTTACTAGCCTCATTATATATTACTATTTATTCAAGTAACAATACAGAGTACTACTACTGTTCATGCTACTCCTATCAGTACTATCCATACCATATCTACCTTGGTACCATTCTTTGCCTTTAGTATTATTTTCAAATCCTTCAGCAATCCTCTTTTGAATGTTTGTATTTATCTTGTTATCGCAAGAAATCTTAGAGTCTTTGTTAGTTACAATGACTCTCCTAGTGACGATTATTTTAGTTGTCCTTATCATAACATTGTTCTTCATCCCTGACAATTGTTTATGTGCTAGAAGAAGACCATTAGATCAACACTATGTAATGGTCCCAGTGGTTCCTATTTAACTACCAATCACGTATATTTGTCACTTACTGTAGGTAATCTGTTGCGCTGTTTATTGATTAGATTTACTTTTGTTTAGCCAGTTAGTAATTGTTTTTTACCAGCTTTGGCGTATTATTGTCACTTTGGTAATCTGCTATGCTATTTATTTATTAGATTTACCGTTTATTAGGCTTGTAGTAATTGTTTTTACAAGCATTGGCGTATTTCTGTCACTTAGGTAATCTGTTTAGCTATTTATTGGTTCAGTTTAACTTATATTAGGCTTGTAGTAGTAATTTTCATTCGTTACTCGTTGGATCTCGGAAGTATATTTTTGAGTGAATTTAAACATAATCGGCAAGTGAATTAACATACTTACCATGGAGGGAAAGGTGAGTAAATTTCAGTGCCTATGTCAATGAAAGAAACAATACTAAACCTGATTTAAAGCATACTAGTGCAAAGATCGTATTTATGCACACAACTATATAATACTTTTGTTAATACTTCGAAAATGTATATATGAGTAAGTCTCCCCCGGAAAACAAAAACAGTGAAATCGTGTAGAAAATATATAGTATTGTTCAAAAAGCTACAAGCATGAACAGAGAAATCGACAAGTTAATCATACGAAGCATGAGTGTTGAACAAGGAAAAAAATATGACATTATTTTAGTTTTCGGAATCGTGAGTCGGAATGATGACGTAGAGAAGCCATTCGGAGTCACACGGACATTTTCTGGCAATATTCGATCTGCTATTTGCTAGACAAGAAGGTGGTAATGTTTTTAGTTCTACAATATTCCAGTCAATATGATACACTATACAGTAGTCGGTTTTATTTCAGCTGACGGTAAATCAAATACCTTAGCAGCTGATTTCCCAATAAGAACTGGTACAGGATGTCTTCCTCATATTAATGCTCGGTTTTCATAATTAACAGTTTATTTCGCTACAAAATATTCGTAATAGCCAAGTAATCAAGATGGCAACATGGCTATTTACGCCAGCTGGAAAAAACCCAGACTACAGTTGTTGTAATTGTAATCATTTGTACTGTATATATGGCAAGTACTGGAACATTATAACAGTACTCTCATTGTTATTATACCAAATATAGTCGGTTTAATTCCAGCTGACGGTATTTTGCCATGTACCCATCTTAATTACTTAGCTATTACAGAAATTTAATAGCGAAATAAGTTGGTGATCATGAAAACTTGGCATTAATATCATGGAAAGCCATAGTAGTTTCATATTTGTCCCTAAAGTCTCGATAAATTAGCTGCTAAGGGTTTCAATTTACCGTCAGCTGAAATTTAACCGACTACAGTATAGCGTATTATTATTGAGCTGAAATACGGTAAAGCTATAGTTATTACCTCCGACAATAATGGGGTTGGTCCCTAGTCAAATAGTAAATGGTCTTTGATGGCTGAACTATTATAAAGCTTGAATTATGAAGTTGTCAAACGTAAAATGCCGATGAAATTGCTTTAAAATGGCTGGTGTAATTTCTCCTTAACCCCTTCTGTACCGCAACGCCCTTTTAACTTTATTCTGGCTACTATTAGACGATTTTATTCATTTTAAAAAGGGCCTCCAGCAATGAACAGGCTTCGAACAATCTCACTTAACCATTTGTTCTACCACAGATCCTTCTTAAGCTGCATATAATTGTCTAAATAAAATGAAAAGGACCTTTTCGGCACAGAAGGGGTTAAGGGGGGATGGTACACTTTTTTGTCGATTTTTTTCATATATTAATTATTTTTCTAGTTTCCTCCCTACTGTAGACCTCCATCAAACTTTGAAGAAAAAAAACATCTATTAGATCCCCCTTGTATATAAATTTGTACGTTTTCCGGTAGAAAACTGTACCGGCCAAAGGCCGGTTCTTCCAAAATTACAGGCTCGCTATCGTTCGCCAGGAAAAAATAGACACTTGAATAACACGAAAGGTCTTAATATTGACAAAGAAATGGGGCCAAAGGTCTTTAAAATCGACAAACTAATGGGGCAAACATCTTAAAATATGAAATTTAATGGGGCTAAACATGAGGACGAAGGGGGACCAGAAAAACGACCCCTCTCCCCTAAAATATGGTGTTACACTACCGCATAATTCTCCGGCAATTTATGATGAGCAAGCTTTTCCTCCTACTATTTTAAGGCTCTTTCGAACTGGCATCGGAAACGAGATCGAAGGTAGATTTATGTTACGCAGTTCAATTATTATGAAAAAAATTAACCCCTTCAGCACCATGGTGTCTGTTTACTTTAGATTCTGGCTAAAATAGACGATTGCGTACAGTGTAAGAAGGGCCTGTGTCATTGAAAAGAGCCATAGAGATCGTATTAACCCCTTTGAGTCCTGGAGGTAGATTGTAAGCTGAAGAAAATCGTCTAATAGTAACCGGAACATGAGGAAAAGCACGTCATCGTGTTGAAGGAGTTATGGGAGGGTTTTTAGTTTGTTTCCTACTCCTCCAGCAATCTTAAAATTTCACCCCCTTGACCCTCTTTCAAGATAAATTTGTACATTTTTCGGTAGAAAAATGTCCCGGCTGAAAGCCGGTTCCTCTTATATTACAGGCTCGCTATCGCTCGCCAGGATAAAATCGACACCTAAATGGCACGAAAAGTCTTAAAATTTACAGAAATGGGTTGAAAGTTCTTAAAATCGTCAAAATAATGGGGCGAACGTCTTAAAATTAGAAAAGCAATGGGGCTAAACATGAGGGAGAAAGGAGTCAAGAAAAAAATCCCTCAAGTGGAAATCTCCCCTTAAGGGGGTAGTACTCGCTTTTTCTGGACCCCCTTTTTCCCTCATGTTTAGCATATTCATTTTGAGGTTTTCAGACGTTCGTTCCGTTAGTTTTGCGATTTTGAGACCTTTCGCCTCATTTTTGTTGTCAATATTTAGACCTTTCGTGCCCTTTAGGTGTCGATTTTTTCCTAGCGAGCGAAAGCGAGCCTCTAATTTTAGAAGGACGGGACATTTTTCTATCGACAAATTTACAAATTGATCTTGTCTAGGGGGTGTTTTTGTAAGCTTGATGGATGTCTAGCGAGGAAACTAAGAAATAAAGAAATACATGAATTAACAGACCAAAAAATCAGCCCCTAGCCCCTTAAACCCCTTCAATACAATGACCCCACTAGTGTACCATTATTATTCTGGCTACCATTAGACGTGTTTATGCATTTTTGAAGGACCTGTGCTGTGTGATACTCATAAGAAGGTGGATTAACCCCTTTATTACCGAGCCGTCTTTTCCATTATATTCTGGCCATGATTAGACGATTTTATTGAGCTTAGGAAGGACATGAAGCAATTTAAAGGCTTCAAAGTATATCGAATCACCCTTTTAACTACCACAGATCCTTCCTTAGCTATATATATTATAAGTCTCTAAATATTTGTGAAATAATAGAAAACGTCATGCTCGGTAATGAAGGGGTTAAGGGGAGATGGGTCGTTTTTATTTGTATATATATATATTTTTTTTTGTATTAGTTTCCTCCCTAGACCTCCATCAAGCTTAAAAAACACCCGCCCAAGACCCTCCTTCAAGATAAGTTTGTACATTTTTCCAAAGAAAAATTTCTCGGCCGAAGGGCGGTTTCTCTTAAATTACAGGCTTGCTATCGCTCGCCAGGAACATTTCGATACCTAAATGACACGAACAGTCTGAATATTGACAAAGAAATGGGTCGAAAGGTCTTAAAATCGCCAAACTAATGGACCGAAGGTCTTATAATCTGAAAAGCAATGGGGCTAAACATGAGGGAGAAGGAGGACCAGAAATACGGACCATCTCTCCTTAAGATAGTGTTTGCCTCTTTGCTTTCTCGAGAGATGGATATTATGATAATTCAATATGCATCATTAAGGGGAGATTTCCACTTGAGGGATTTTTTTCTGGGCCCCTTTCTCCCTCATGTTTAGCCCCATTGCTTTTGAGATTTTAAGACGTTCGCCCTAGTAGTTTTGACATTTTAAGACATTTTGCCCCATTTATGTCAATTTTAAGACCTTTCGTGCCATTAAGGTGTCGATTTTTTCCTGGCGAGCGATAGCGAGCCTGTAATTTAAGAGCAACCGGCCTCCGGCCGGGACATTTTTCTACCGAAAAATGTACAAATTTATCTTGAAAGGGGGTCTAGGGGGTGTAGTTTTAAGCTTGATGAAAACGTAGGGAACAAACTAAATACCTCCCCTTAACCCCTTCCGTACCGGCGACGTCCTTTTGACTTTATTCTTTCTACTATTAGGCGATTTGGGTTGTTTAAAAAAGAACTCCAGCAATTTAACAGACCTCGAACTAACTCCCTTAAGGGGGGTGACCTGTTTTTGTTCTGTCCTTTTCTATCTTTCTCTGGCTTGTATCCATTTGGCCCCATTCAGCCTACTGTTTTAAGACGTTTATCCCCATCCAGGTGTCAATTTTTTACTGGTGAGCGGTAGCGAGCCAGCATATTTTTTATTTTTGTTTGACAGCAGGCTAAATTTGTAAATTTTTCGATAGGAAAATGTCTCCGGCGAAACCGGATTTCTTCATATAATGCTGGCTCGCTATCGCTCGCCATGAAGAAATATACACTTAGATGGGGATAAACGTCTTAAAATAGTTGGCTGAATGGGGCCGAATGGATACAAGCCAGAGAAAGAGAGAAAAGAACAGAAATAACAAAAAGCAGGTCACCCTCCTTAACACATTTTACTACCACAGATCCTTCCTAAACTGCACAAAATAGTCTAAATAAAACAGGAATACAATGGAAAAGATGTCGTCGGTACAGAAGGGGTTAAATCTTGCGAAACTTGGAAACTTATAGCGTGTAACAGATGGTAGCAAAGCGGAAATATACATACTATATATAACAACAATAGAAGAACATATATAATAGAACAATAGAAGAACATATATAATAGAACAATAGAAGAACATATATAATAGAACAATAGAAGAACATATATAATAGAAGAACATATATAACAGAACAATAGAAGAACATATATAATAGAACAATAGAAGAACATATATAATAGAAGAACATATATAACAGAACAATAGAATAACATATAACAGAACAATAGAAAAACAATAGAAGAACATATATAATAGAAGAACATATATAACAGAACAATATAATAACATAATAGAACAATAGAAGAACAATAGAAGAACATATATAATAGAAGAACATGTATAAAAGAACAATAGCAGAACAATAGAAGAACATATATAATAGAAGAACATATATTACAGAACAATAGAAGAACATATATAACAGAACAATAGAAGAACATATATAACAGAACAATAGAAGAACATATATAATAGAAGAACATATATAACAGAACAATAGAAGAACAATAGAAGAACATATAATAGAAGAACATATATAACAGAACAATAGAAGAACATATATAACAGAACAATAGAAGAACAATAATAACAGAACAATAGAAGAACATATATAACAGAACAATAGAAGAACATATATAATAGAAGAACATATATAATAGAAGAACATATATAACAACAATATATAATAGAAGAACATATATAATAGAAGAACATATATAACAGAACAATAGAAGAACATATATAACAGAACAATAGAAGAACATATATAATAGAAGAACATATATAACAGAACAATAGAAGAACATATAATAGAAGAACATATAACAGAACAATAGAAGAACATATAATAGAAGAACATATAACAGAACAATAGAAGAACATATAATAGAAGAACATATAACAGAACAATAGAAGAACATATATAACAGAACAATAGAAGAACATATATAACAGAACAATAGAAGAAAATATATAATAGAAGAACATATATAACAGAACAATAGAAGAACATATATAACAGAACAATAGAAGAACAATAGAAGAACAATAGAAGAACATATTATGGTACACGAGAAGGAGCCAGAAAAAGATATGCATGGTTAACCCCTCCACAACCATGACGTAAATTTCATCATACTCTGGTTACCATTAGATTTTTTTTTGTTTTTTTTGTTTTTTTTTTAATATCCTTCTCCGACTCAAATGGGTAAATACGATCTCAGTAAATCCTCTTAATAACCTAGGTCCTTCTTAAACTGCATAAATTCGTCTAATTTTAGCCAGAAACAAAGGTAAATATGCGCCATGGTGCTGAAGGGGTTAATCGTGAGTGAGGATGACAAACAGCCTATACATTGAATGATGAAAGTGAAGCTAAAAGTTGATCGTAATAATGTTTAGGAAGAATAACATGTAAGCGAAGGGGCTATCTGAGCTAAAAAGAAAAATAATAATACTAAATAAATAAATGAAATATACTAATAATAATAATAATATGCTAATGGGGATGGTAGAAAAAAGGACAAATTAATGTGGTTAGATTAAATAAACTGTTGATGATGCCTTTTTACCTTTTATTCTGGCTTAAGTTAGACGATGTTATGCAGTTTAAGAAGGACCTATATTACTGAGAAGTGTTCTTGAGTCCTAGAGGTAGATTATAAGCCATAAGAAAATCGTCTAATGGTAACCCGAATAAGGTCAAAAGTACAGGGTTGAGAGGATACTCAAAAGCTGTACAGGTATAATATCCAAGAAAGGCATGGACATTTAAAATACTTGGAAATAAGAAAAATATATCTGAGTTTCACAGTGAATTGCGAACAATGCAGTTTTGGAAACTTGTAGATATGAACATGCTCATAAGTGATACAAATACGTCAATCTATTCTATTTTCCCTTGTATGACGAACAATACAAGCTGATTTTCCGTGTGGGTTATTCGTCCCATGAATTATATTGGTTATTACGTATGCAAAAAAAAAGGACGATGCACGATATTTTTTTTTTTTTTTTTTTTTTTTTGCTTGGCGACGAATGTACTCCTTTAGAATCTGGTTTCTCGATAATTGATGAACAATATGAAAATTCTGTCTCTGTGCCATATTACTGCCAGGTTTTCCCCCATTGACACCATATTTGTCTATAAACATCTTTGCAATAGCCGAGTAATTAAGATGAGGATTAGTGAATGTATCGCCAACATAAAAAAAAAAAAAAAAAAAAAATCTTATGTTACACTTTAAGACATAAATCGTGGCCTTTACGTGTTTGAAACTATCTGGAATTGGATATAATATTTGTGTTTTATTTATTTATTTATATATTGTTTTTACCTACAGTCTTTACTTCCAGCTGTCACTATATTGATCCTATGTCACTATGTTGATCAATCAGCTAATATGATGATTTTGTAGCGAGGTATGTTGTTAATTATATAAACTTGGTATTTATATGATGCAGAGACATACGTTTCATATGTTTACATTAAGTTTTGAAATTCACTTAAAGGATTCCATTTACAGTCAGCTGGAAAAACAATAAACTAGTAATTGTGTTTCAAGGAGTTTATAAATAAGCAGTTCCAGGAGTCAGAAAGGGACATAATTCTTGTCTTAGAGTATACGTATTAATTTCCTCAATATGATGAACTAGACAAGCTGACCCTCCATGTATGATGATCGTCCTAGGATATGTATTTAATTTTTATATATATGATGAACAAAACATGCTGATTTTCCTGGGATGTTGTTTGTCCTGGGAAATGTACCAGTATAACCATAATTCCGCGTATGAAGACAAGACAAGCTGGCTCTCCCTCGATTTAGTTAGTCCTAAAATACGTATTTATTGAACAATACTAGCTATCCCTATAGCTTAATCGTTCTAGCATATGTATATTGTCCAATATACGACGAACAATTCAAGCTGGCTCGTACTTTTGTGTGTCGTCGTCCGTCTTGGGATACATAAAGAAATGTAAACAAAGCGCGAGTCTCACCCTCTGGAACATTGAGGCTCACTGGCTGGCTGGCTGTCCGAAGGAAGGAGTGGTGCGCCCCTAGAGTGCTTTTGTCCATTAGCTTAATCAGTGATGCTTTCTTGTGTGTGTGTGTGTGTGTGTGTGAAAAGTTGATGTGCGTGTTTTATTTTGTTTTTAATCTCGTATCACCAGAACATTACAATATTCTGGGAAACGTTATGCTGATGATGGGTGTGTATACAGCTCCTGAAACTAACATCTTTACGTCCTTAGACTTGTTAGTAGTGTAAGAGAAAACGAGCAACTTACGACACACTATTATATTGTTCATTAACATGAAAACCTAAAAGAGCATAAGAGAAAACGAATATTTTAAAGACATGCTATTATATTGCTCAACAACCGTAAGACCTTTATAAAACTTTAAAGCTATTTCGTAATTTGTCTACTGTACTGTATGTTCTTCATTATTATAATAAAAATTTATTCATTCCTATGAAAGGCATAACTGATATAAATTCGTGGCTTTGTACACACACACACACACACACCATTCATACCATCTCCTCACATAACAATATAAGCGTGCCGATTTCAACTTGGGTCGACTATGTATAAGAGGAGAGGAATGTAGGAAGGAGGAGGAGGAAACGAAGATGAAGAAGAAGAAGAAGAAGAAGAGGAGGAGGAGGCTGAGGAAGAGGAGGTAAAATAAGAGAAGGAGGACAACGAAGAAGTGGAAGAGGAGGAGGAAGAAGAAGAAGGAGAAGAGTACGGGGTAATAAGGAGAATATGGAAGGAGGGGAATTCAGATGAGAAGCAAAACATAGGAGAGAGGAGAATGTGGAAGGAGCAGGAGGAAGTAGAAGAAGAAGAAAGGGAGGAAGAAGAGCAGAAGGAGAAGGAAGGAGTAAGGATGGTGGTGAATTAGTTAGAAAAATAGAAGAAGAATATTGATAAAGGTGACAAAAAAAAATCTATTACAGTTAGCTATTCTCTCTCTCTCTCTCTTTCATATCAAGTGTCGTCCGCAGTTGTCAGCTACAGGTGCTGTGTGTGTGTGTGTGTGTGTGTGTGTGTGTGTGTGTGTGTGTGTGTGTGTGTGTGTGAGAGAGAGAGAGAGGGGGGTCACCAGGAAGTGGAAGCGCACATGTTTTTTGTCTTCTTTACTTTGTGTGTGTTTGTTTTTGTTTTGCTTTTTAACTTTCAATATTAGTAATGCTCTCTATTTTTCACCTGCTCCGTCCTATTAATTTTTTACTGGATACTAGTAGACGATTTTATTCAGCTTAGGAAGGGCCTCCAGCAATTACCAGGCTTCGAACTATCTTAATTAACCCTCTTTATTACCTCAGATCTTTCTTGAGCTGCACAAAATCGTCTAAATATGGCTAGAATAAAATAAAAGACGTCACCGTTACAGAAGGAGTTAAACTGACCACCTGCTACGTGTGTAACTTACATAATATTCTACTCGAACTTTCATTGAAGTACAGTATTCAGTTATTAGATGTATAATTACTTTTAATCCTTCTGTTTACTTCATCAACATCATTATCCTCTTTCTCCCTCTCCTCCTCTCCCTTTTTCCCCTTCCTCCTCCTCCTTCCTGCCCTCCTTAACCCGTACAGTACCAGAGACGTCCTTTTTATCATATTCTGGCAACTATTAGACGATTGTATGTAGCTTAGGAAGAACCTCTAGCAATAATACGGCTTCAGTATGTCTCAACCAACCCTTGTAATTACCACAGATCCTTCCTAAGCTGCACAGTATCGTCAAAATAGAGCTAGAATACAATATAACACACGTCACTGGTACTCAAAGGGTTAATATCGATACAGCCGAGACACTATCATATTTCCACATCTCCACCGTTCTTGTACAGCTTCTCATCCACTTACTGTATAGTTACCCTCAGTTTTTCCTTTGTGGTCGTGGATTCAAGGTTACTTCAGCTTCTCCTTCCTCTCTCATTCTGTATATACTTCATATATATATATTTATTCATATATATATATATATATATATATATATATATATATATATATATATATATATATATACTGTATATATGTATTCCATATCCCTAAAGTTATTTGTGATTATCACCTTATTGAAATATATTATTGGCAACATTTTGATTTCGCTTTTTAGGTAACTCAAAGAAAAGTTGTGAATAAGGTGTTCCTCCTCAAATGGTATTTTATCAACTTCTTTAGAATTATAGGGCTAATGATTTACTCTAATGGTTACTGAGGCATTAAATTACCCATGTGATGTAGAGACATGTTATGGCCAAACGTGCATACCTTATTGTTCTGGCATAGTTTCGGTAATTAATTATGATGCATATTGAAGCCTCGAAAAATGTAAATGAATCTCTGGCTACAAATAATAAGTAAAATATCAAGAAGCTTAAATTCAACCCTAGACAACTGCGAAAATATAATTATGTATAAAATGATATAATCCTCGAGTATATTGTACGGTGACCTTTGTCTGTCCTATGTTGTGTGTCATCTTGTCCTCTTTCTTCTGCACGTCTTAGATTATTATTATTATTATTATTATTTTTATTATTATTAGTGCGTTCTTAATCTTGTGTCTCCGTGTGCGCTTAAGTCTATTATTTTACTTAGTCTTTTTTTTCCTAGTGTGTGTGTCTTTCAAGGCCTGCCAAGTATTGTTTTGTTATTCTTTAGGATTTGTATTCTCTCTCTCTCTCTCTCTCTCTCGCATGGAATACAAGACGGTGTGTTGAAATGGATAGAAAATTGGCTCAGCAACAGAAAGCAAAGGGTAGTCATAAACGGTAAGGCATCTAAATGGACCAATGTAAGTAGCGGGGTACCCCAGGGATCGGTACTAGGACCAATTCTCTTTCTAATTTACATCAACGACATAGATGAGGGTCTCACCTGCACAATCTCAAAATTTGCTGACGATACAAAAATTGCAAATAGCGTACTCTCAAAAGAACAAGTTGACAATATGCAACACAATCTAGATAAATTGTCATGTTGGGCCCAAATTTGGCAAATGAGTTTCAATGCGGATAAATGTAAAGTACTACATGTCGGATACCTAAATGAGAAAGCAAACTATTCGATGAATGGCACTCAGCTTAAGAATGTAAACAGAGAAACTGATCTGGGAGTAACAATATCGAGTAACCTAAAACCGAGTCAACAATGTTCAGAAGTTGTTAAGAAGGCAAACAAAATAATTGGCTTTATAGGCAGGTCATTTGAGCATAAATCCAAAGAAGTTATCCTAACCCTTTACAATTCCTTAGTCCGCCCTCTTCTGGAATACTGCGTTCAATCCTGGTGCCCTTATTACCAAAAAGATATAAACAAGCTAGAACGAGTTCAACGTAGAGTTACCAAAATGATACCTAGCCTAAAGAACAAACCATACGAAGAGCGTCTTAGAGAATTAAATCTATTTCCTTTAACCCAGCGCAGATTAAGAGGCGACTTAATTCAAGTGTTCAAAATCATCAAGGCATCGACAATATGAACTGTAGTAAGTACTTCACTATCGACCAATCTAATTACACGCGGGGAAACGGTTGCAAAATTATTGGTAAATCTTTTAACTCGCACGAATCTAAGAATTTCTTCTTCAATCGAGTTGTCAACTTGTGGAATGGGCTTCCCCGAGACGTTATAGACTGCAGCACCGTTGATTCATTAAATTCCGCCTAGACAAATATCTCGCATCAAACCCGCGACTGACTGCGTTTGTAAATGAATAACTTTATCCTCCCATCAGTTACTAACCCATATGTCCCCTACTAACTTCCTAGTCCTGCCACGTTAGTGGCAGGGCAGTAGTTCCCTTTCCAATGTTCCCTTACCCACTCTAAACCACTGTTTGGACACTTGATCCTCAGTGTTTTGGAGGACAAGCAACCTAGAAGGGTCACTAGATCTGTTGTTGCTTGATTTCCTTTGTACTCCTTTGTACTCCTTTGTACTCCTTTGTACTCCTTTGTACTCTCTCTCTCTCTCTCTCTCTCTCTCTCTCTCTCTTTGTTTATCTGTCTTTTTCTCTCTGTATCTATCTATACTGTATGTTATATATATATATATATATATATATATATATATATATATATATATATATATATATATATATATATCTCTCTCTCTTTCTATTTAAGTATCCATGTATCTTCCTTTACTATGTTCTGAGTATGTTGTTTGGTTTCTGCGCCAGTAGTGACTTTGACGGTCAAGCAAAGCTGTGCTGTGTTTGTTGCGGCGAAACCTTGCAACACACACACACACACACACACACACACACACACACACACACACACACAGAGAGAAAGAGAGAGAGAGAGAGAGCGAGAACGAGAGTAAGAGAAAGAGGGGGGAGGAGTGGAATAGGTAAGATACAAAGGGAATATATTAATGGAATGCAGAAACGAAAGAGAGAGAGAGAGAGAGAGAGAGAGAGGGGGGGGGGGGGGGGGCAGAGATGGAGGGGGTGGATATGGAAGGGGGTAGATATGATACAAGGGGAATATATTAATGTAATACAGGCACGAGAGAGAGAGAGAGAGAGTGAGTGAGAGTGAGAGAGAGAGAGAGAGAGAGAGAACAAAAATATTGAAAATAGTAATCATTATTATCATTATTATAAATATGTCATGCAAAATTTGGATGCGAGATGTTCCAGTCATGGAGATGGGAAAGTTGGTGGAACTGTGGAATTGTGGTGACAGGGTTAGGTGCATGACAGACTTTGGGTGACATGCTGAGACATTGAGAGATAAATATAGATAGATAGATATAGAGAGATAAGTATATAGGTAGATAGAGACAGAGGGGCTGGTAATGTGGTGAAGGGTTAAGCTGCATGACAGGCTTGTTGTTACATGCACAGAGAGAGAGAGAGAGAGAGAGAGAGAGAGAGAGAGAGAGAGAGAGAGAGAGAGGCAATGTGGGTACGGGGTCAGCTGCGTGGAAGACTTCAGACAGACAGATAGAGAATGAAAGAGTGTGTTTGTGTGTGGTATATGAAATTGAATACTTGACTTTGTTAATGTATTGGCTAT